>JADLZK010008368.1:0-600000 GCA_015847255.1 Hyparrhenia diplandra
GAGCTCAAACTGCTCCGTGATCGGGGCGAATACAAGCCGGCAGAGAGGGAGATGAGCTCCCAAGTCTCTATGTGACGAGTGGAATCGAATGGTGGGTGTGTGCTTTCTCGTGTGCAAGAGAGCTTGCCTCCCCAGTGACCGAACCCTCCCTTTTATAGCCGCAAAGGGGAGCTCACGTGGGTCGCCGAGCGGAGGGACTAAGAGGTAAAAAGAAATACAAGCCGAGGGGTGAGGAAGAAGAGTTCCCTGCAGTGTCGGGCACGCCGCTGTCCGGGCGTCTGCAGCGCTGCCGCCGCCTCTACTTCCGTGCACGCCCGCGGTAGTCGTAGAGTGGAATAGGGGCGTCTCCGTATCCCGATCACGTAGTACGTGACGCGGCGGCGAGCTCGGAGCTCGTCGGGTCGGTGTCGGCGGGGACAACGAGCTCGCCCTCCGCCGCCGTACTTCCTCGCTGCTGCATCGCTCGCCGAGCACGCGCACGGTCCTCGCGGTGAGATCATGGGGGCCGTCGCGCCTTAAAATACTTGTACTTGGGGTCGCGAGAAAACGCGTGTGGCTAGGAGAGCTGGCGTGAGCTCGACTCACCGCCGAGGTCATTCTTGTCGCGCGTAGTGGTTTGTCCCTTGCGCTTGTTGTCGGTGGCGTGGTCCGACATTCCCTTCAATGCTTTGTCGTGGGTCGTTAGAATGATTGACCTAGTCAGGAATATCCGTGTCCCACAATTTGGACGCTTTGATTTGTATAAATAATTTATTTGTGTCATTTGTGTGTGGGAAGGAGGCCACACGAGCAGCCTTTCACACCAAATCTAGATAGAGATATGATTTAAATGAGTCAAATAATTAGATAGCCATATTTATTGTTAAACTAGCCCTTGTATCCAAAACACGCCTTGGCTAGAGCTAGTTCGGGGCTAGTTTAGAAACTAACTCTAGCTCTAGCTCTAGCCGAAAGCTAGAGGGATCCAAACAGGCCCCCGATAGATGGAAATTCTCAATGCCTAGATATTAGGCTGTTTTTGTTTGCCGCCCGTGCAACACGACACCCTTTCCGGGCCGCCCATCAATGGATTTATTTTCCTTCTTCTGGATGCCAATGTATTAGGCATCCCAAAACCTATATGGCGCCGCCTGGCGCCACCATGGTTGCCGGGCGCACAGCAGGCGTGGAGATGCTCCGGAGTGGAGCCTTGCATGCATGAGGGGAGGAGCAGGGTGACGCCGCTGACGCCGGGATTACGGATGGGTCCCGCTTTTTTTTTCTTTCCTTTCCCTTTAAAATGTAATATCTTTCTCGTCAAGCATCATTTTTCGATTCCGTTTGCACCATCGCGCTTATTATAACGAGATCTATAAAACTAGATCCATGTTGGATATGTTTTGAGATAATTTTCATGATGACAAAAATTACATCTAAAAAGTACAAAAGTTTTACATCTAAGAGTATAAAAGTTTTTATTGTTGGAGTAAAAGTTTGTTGAGATTAGGGTTCATGGCTTTTCTTTGAGATTAGGGTTCATGACAATTAGGGTTCACGACTTTTTACCGAGATTAGGGTTCATGGCTTTTTCTTTGAGATTAGGGTTCATGACAATTAGGGTTCACGACTTTTTCTTTGAGATTAGGGTTCATGGCTTTTGCTCGTATTAGGGTTCATGGCTTTTGCTCGGATTAGGGTTCATGGATTTTGCTCAGATTAGGGTTCACGGCGTTTGCTTTGAAATTAGGGTTCGCGGCTTTTCTTTGAGATTAGGGTTCGTGGCTTTTCTTTGAGATTAGGGTTCATGGCTTTTCTTTGAGATTAGGGTTCACGGCTTTTACTCAGATTAGGGTTCATGGCTTTTTTTGAGATTAGGGTTCATGGCGTTCTTGAAATTAGGGTTCATGGCTTTTCTTTGAGATTAGGGTTCATGGCTTTCTTTGAGATTAGGGTTTATTGTTTTTGCCGAGATTAGGGTTTATGGCTTTTTCTTTGAGATTAGGGTTCATGGCGTTCTTTGAGATTAGGGTTCATGGCTTTTTGTCGAGTCACTAAATGATTTTTAAATTTAGGGTTTTCGGACAAGTGTACTTTTAAATGCATGCCCCCTACTAGGCAATGGGTTTTGGGGCAGTGTATTTTGAAATGTTTGCCCCCCTACTAGGCAATGGGTTTTGGGGAAAGTGTCTTTTTGAAAAGCATGCCCCCTACTAGACAATGGGTTTTGGGCAAGTGTCTTTTCAAAATTGGTCAAAAAATTTTATAGGTTCTTGAAGTTTAAATTTTTGAACTATCAAGATTACAAAGTTTATGATATGATAGTCCAAATTTTTTTTTGGACATACTTGTTTGAAGTTTGTAATGTAATCATTCAAAAAATTTACAAATTATTTGAGTGTAACCTTTTTTACTTTCACTTCCATATGGATGTGAAACCATCCCCAACCCTTTTACTTCTCTCACAAACCCGATGTTCGATAGAGAAAATTTTAGCTTGTAGAAAATAAATTTTTTAGCTCAATGACGCTTGATAGGAGAAACCAGAAAAAATACGGGTTGCAAAAAAAATCTTGACCCATTGACGAGGAAAAAGCCCGGAACCACGAGAAACATGCCACTTGTGGTGTGGGTGTCTTATTTGCTATTGTTATCGAGTGCATTGCTATTCTTTGCATGCATGCATGCATGCATGCAGGTATTGCCTGGCTGGCGCGTATGGCGCTACTAACGCATCTTGGTGCCGCGTGTGCCAAGTAGTCTCGCCCTATTAGCGTGTTTTTGTTTGGTGCCCAATTCTGGCTGGCGCATCAATAGATTTATTTTCCCTTTTTGCCTTATAATTAATATAGATTCTAAAATAGTGGACCACTTATCATGCTATTTGATTTTTCTTTATTTAGATTATCTAACTCTGATGTGATGGCCATCGTTGAGTTTTTTTCTCTTGTAGAAAATTTTCCTTCGTCAAAGTTTTTTCCGTAAGCTTTACTCCCTCGGTCTTAAAAATAGATGTCATTCTCGCTTCGAGAAGTTAAAGTTTTCAAAATGTCGGCAATTATATATTAAAATATATAAATATTGATGTTAAGTAATTAGTATCGTCGGAAAGATCTTTTAAGTCTAGTTTTTAACAATTTTATTTGAAGATTTAAATGTTGCACATATTTTCTACAAACAAAGTCAAAGTTAAAAAGTTTGACCGCACGCTTCCCACAAATGACATCTATTTTTGAGATGGAGGGAGTATTTTTTCTTGAAGACATTTTTCAAGTACATTAAAATTGTGTAAACGTAAGTAATGCATTTGGTACTTTTATACATTGGGCAGACGTGTATTATATATATATACCTTATTTGTTGAGGTTGATATACATTCCGTATAAATGTCTCTTGTTTTATGAATTAATGGATTAACCCTATTTTATTTTATTTTTTTATTAATAGATTATCTAACGTGAGATGTGATGGGCATTGTCGACCCTCCCAACAACAAAGTTTCCCGTACGTATTTTTTCTTGAAGAAAACTTTCCGTACGTCAAAGTTATGTAACGTCAGTACATAATATTGTTTCCGTGTACGGTTTTTTTCTCCTAGAAATTTTTTTCCATCCGTCAAAGTTGTTTTCTCAACCGTAACTAATTTTTTTTTCTGTTATCTTCTATATAATTGCGGAGGTCGATATCTTTAAAAAAACAAAAATAGATCTAATGGTCAATGATAGTTGGAGTTTTTTTAATTAAGGGCTAGATGTTTTGATTAGCGTGAGAATTTCTAGCATTTATCTTTTTTTAGCGCTTCGGTGAGGATTAGCGTGGAGCCTCGTTGGAGCCTCCAATTAGTAATAGTTGATTTTTTATAATTTAAAACGGAGAGCAGTAACTCCCCGTTCCCCAAATTATAAGCGCTTTTACTTTGTTTGGTTCATCCATTTTAGTAATATTTTTACCGGCAAAAATCCTGCCCCAGTTTTTGTTTAATAAAAAACAAGTTAATGGACTAGTTCAACAAAATACTTTAGATATGCTTCAACTGGGTAATGTAAAATATTTTTGTAGCAAGGCCTTTTTTTCTTTTATACATGGTACAACAAGGCCTTAAAAAACAGGATCAAAACATGCTACTGGATGAGCGTGGATCTAATGCAGAGATATTATTGTATACATAATTCTAAAAAAGATATTATTGTATATATACATCTACAAGGCACACCAACATGATTTTTCAGATATTCGCAAAAAGAAAAAAAAAAAAACACGATTTTTCTGATGTGAAGAAAAGAAAGGTCGAGGTGGTCTCTGGCCAAGCTCAATATATTAGGCTCCCCGTTGTATCGTCCCAGCGGCAGCGTCTCAAGTCGACAAGGCCCCGTCGTTGCCGGCATTGCCACTCGTGGTCGTCGTCGTCCACAGGTTCGCCACGACCGGAGCTGCCATCAAATGCGGGAACGGGTTCGTCGGCGGGGCTACGTCCATCTCGCCCTCAAGCATCTTGGTCACGGCACTCATCGGCGGCCTCGCCTCCGGCAGCTGCTGCAGGCACCAGAACGCCACCTTGCACATCCTTTCCACCATCTCCTTGCACTGATGCCGCTCCACCTCGTCACCCACCGCAGTCCCCGCGGTACGGCTGGTGCCACGGCTCGAGCTCGATGGCGCGACGGTGACGAGCTCCGCGATCTCGCCTCTGTCGTACTTGTTCCACGCCAGCATGGGGAACCACTGCTGGCTCTCGGGCGCCGCCTCGTCGAAGTTCCGCCGCCTCCCGACGATCTCAAGCAGGAGCATGCCGAAGCTGTACACGTCGCACTTCTCCGTGACGCCCGACATCATCCACATCTCCGGCGCGGCGTACCCGGGCGTGCCGCGCACGCAGGAGATGGACACGTGCGTGTCGCCGCGGTTCACCAGCCGGGCCAGCCCGAAGTCGGCGACCTTGGGCGTCAGATCACCGTCGAGGAGCACGTTCCCGGGCTTGATGTCGTAGTGCACGATCTTCTGCTGGCACTCCTCGTGCAGGTACCGGATGCCCCTCGCCACGCCGACGGCGATGTCGCGCAGCGCCGGGAGGCTGACGACGTCGCCGCCACGGTCGCGACCGCGGAGGAGGAGGAAGGCGTCGAGCGCGCCGTGCTCCATGAACTCGTAGACGAGCGCGCGCAGGGCGTCGTCGAAGCAGAAGCCGAAGAGCCTGACGAGGTTGACGTGGTGCGTGCGCCCGATGGTGCCCACCTCCGCCATGAACTGCGCCTCCTCGGTCTTCTGGTCGAGGCTGGCGTGGAAGACCTTGACCGCGACGGCGAGGCCGTTGGGGAGCGCGCCGCTGAACACCGTGCCGAAGCCGCCGGCGCCGAGCCGTTTGGCGTAGCCGCGCGTGAAGCCAGCGACCTGCCGCGGCGTGAACCTGAAGGGCTTCTCGTGCCTGATCTCCCAGAGGAACTTCTCGACGGTCGCGTGCCTGATCTGGTAGTCGGACACCACCGCGTAGCGCTGCGCCGGCGATTTTCCCCGCCCACGCCGCCGACGCATGACTGGGCGCGCCTGTTCGTCACGCAGCAGAGAAACAGCACGCCCAAGAAGGCGACGATCGCCACCAACATGATCGCGCCAATAGCTGAAAGAGTACGTTGAACAAGTGAAAACGAGATCAGTAAGGAAATTGAAACGGTTGCTGATAGTTATCCTGCAAGATCAACGCCGGTATCGATCGATCGATCGATCGGTACGGCACAGGATGGATGCTCACGCACCAATGGGTGGGATCACCATCTTGAGTTCTTGACCGGCAGGAAGTTTGAGTTCAGTGCAGATTGGGATACAGAAGGAGGAAGACAGGAAGCTGAAATGAGAGTGACGTTGTCTTCAATCAATCAATAGCTAAACTACCCAATCACCGATACTGGAGTGTTTGAATACTAGTAAACAAAAGGTTATATTATTACCTTTCTTTATACCGGTAAACGTAATGCGATTAGGAAAACCTTATCTTTGACTCCAAGTCCTTTAACAACACCGCGTCAAGATAATAAATACAAGTATCAGACTAACTACTAGCATGATGTATATTTGTCATATAAATGGTACCTTAATGCATCCATTGACAAGTGGACACTAAGGTCTAAGCTTGTCATATCCACTGGTATCCAAAAAACCTCCATAGTGATTGGTTATACCTTGGCCTTGAGGCCTGGCCAGGCCCTAGGGGCAGGGGACTTTGCCCAATAGGCCCAAACATCTTATTCTAGGGATAACACCACAGGGTCACAACATAGTTGAAATTATATGTATCTCTTTTTCCCAATAATTACCATTTTATTAATTTCAATGAAGACAAAGAAAGGATCCATGCTTATTCCGGCCTGTAATATGTACCAACTCATTGATACACTAAATAAAGGTATTGTTTATTTTACCATTGCCAACTCTCCATACAATTCCACATCTTTTAATACAAGTCGGTATACCTAAATAAAAATAAGTTGATTGCAGTGCCTCAATGTGGATGTTCAGCTTTCTTTTTGAATCATTCATTCCCACAGAAAATGGATGACTTGTAAATAAATTTCTTTTGAATCATCAGGACACCGGTTTCCAAAGAAGATGGATGACATGTAATTATTATTATTATGCTTTTATTATTGGCTTTGTATTTATTGATGAAAGAGAGGAAAAAACAGACATGTAAATAAATTGATATCTCTACTATGTCCAGACCCTTTACTATAACGAGTGCTGATTTCAGTGTTGATACACATCATTTATCCTCCCTTGTAAGGAAGACGTTGTCATATGCAAATAATAAATGGGATATTGATAGCCCTAAAATTCCATTCCTTAATAATCCTTTCAAAGAGCCTTCTTCTTTTTTAATTTCAATAAGCATGATTATCCTTCAGCGCACAAGAGGAAAAAAATTATGAACTGATAGCTATTTAGATCTCCATGCCGAATGTTTCTTGTTGGACAAAAGGATTGAGTCAATTCACCATTATTTCCTTATGGGCTATGGCGTAGCACATAGCAGTAACACACCGAGGAAACACACCACATAACAGTAGATAACATCATCCATGAAATACTAAATCATGAAAACTGAGCTTCTGTAATACACCACATAAGTAAAGCCCATTCCACCCTTTTTTTCAAGAACGTGCATTAATTAGCACGTATTTCATTAAGCAGAAAAATAGACTTTCTTACAACCACTTTGTAGTAACAGTAATTCAAAGATTACTAAAACCCAAAGCCAACACCCTTCAACTTACTCGCACGAGGTTGTTATTACACAAAAAAATCAAATTTGCAACTACTAAGCGACCTATGCATGGTGATGAAGGAACTAGATGCCTTCCTCGTCCAAACCGAACATATTAAACTTCAAAGCCACCAGGTCAAGCTCGGTGCCTAAAAGATGCTTAGTGACTCATGGGCGTAGTCAGATAACGATGCCCTGAAGGCGGCTTTGCACAAGCTTTACCGTCTCCAAGCCAACACTAGGTGAGGGTGGCACCACTCCCAACTTCTGCATGAGTACACACTGAGCTTGCCTGGTGGAGTCTGCCTCGCGCAGCATGGCGGCGATGCGTTCACGACATCACAATGACATAGGGGCCAATGCTTGCACAACCATGGTGGCCCAGGAATGATCAGTGGCGTCTGCATAGGAAGGCAGAGCCACTCCTCCAAAATTTCCAGTCGTTGGTGAAGTGAACCTTGGTGGTGTGGCCAAACGACCCACATCGCAGTTCGCAGAATCCGCCGATGGTGCACCATCTACATCGTCAGGCGATGTATATATGTTGATGGGTCGCCAAACTGGAGGCATGGCCGATGACTGCACCGCAAGTTCTGCCTCCAACAACATCGGTGGACTCCAAAAAATATGTTCGGTCTAGCACGGCGAGCTCTGCCCAATCAACACCACCGGGATCATGCTCACCACTAGCAACATCTTCAAACCCACATCGGGTTGAAGACCGACCCTGGAAGGCTCAGATTGAACACTATGTCTTCCGAGATGTGGTACTTCAAGGAAAGGTGCGCCTGAACCTCCACCGGTGAGAGGGTAGCACACAATGTGACAGGACGAGGGAGGTGCCTGCATCCAGGAAGCCCGCACACAATGTGACAGGACGAGGGAGGTGCCTGCATCCGGGAAGCCCATTCCACTGTATCATAAGCTCTGAACGAAGGGTGTCAACATCATGCCTGCTGTCTAAACGCGTCGATGAATTCAGCCGGGACTTGTTGGCTTGACATGCATGGACATCATCTGCGGCTTGGTTTTTGGCTCCAGATAGGTGCTACATCCAAGATGTTATATTCTTTGATGATGCTTATTCTCGCCAGCTGCTCCAAAGCTAAGTACGTACAGCTGCCCGTCGTCGTTAAGCTAGTTCTTGCATTGCGCACGCCTTACTGATATCAACCCAATCTCGCCAAAGATTACTCAACCCAAATCTCGCCAAGATGAGCCAAGACGTCACTATAGGTGTAGTAGGTGAGGGCGCATCCAAGTCTGATCTGACTGATCTGAATAAGCATCTTTGATTCTCTGACTGATCTGAATAAGCTGTGCTGATTTAATTTTTTCGCTGTTGATATCTCTTGCATCCTGCAGTGGGTTCCATCACATTCCTAGTCGTGCTCTTCTCGTTTTTCTTCTTGAGGCGCATCCGGATGTGGGACGACGACGTTATCCGTCAGATCGCCGACGGGAAGGAACCCGTACGGTTCAGCCGGTGGCAGCTTCATCGCTATACGGACAACTACTCCGTCCATCTCGGCGCCGGAGCCTTGGGCACGGTGTACGCGGCCACACTCCCCAACGGCCTCAAACTGGCGGTGAAGAAGCTCCACGCCGGCGTGGACTGGAGGCAGTCCGAGGCGGAGTTCGTCGCCGACGTGGTCGGCACCATCTGGCGGGCTCGCCACACCAACCTCGTCAGGCTCGTTGGCTACTGCTTCCACCTGGACACCACCCTCTTCCGGCGACGGTCCCACGACGTACGTGCGCGCAGTGGTGTGTGAGTACATGGAACGCGGCATGCTCGACACGGCGTTCCTCGACGACGATGCTGCTGCTGGTGCTGGCGGCGGCGGCCTCCCGGCCCTTATCAATCTTCGAATTGGTTCACTCGCCGTCGGCGTCGCCAGGGGTATCCAGTACCTCCACGATGGGTGCCAACACAAGATCGTGCACTATGGCATCAAGCCCAGCAACGTGCTCCTCGACGGCGAGCTTACGCCCAAGGTCGCCGACTTCGGGCTCGCACAGCTGATGATGAGACGCGGCGGGGACGCGCACGCGCACGCCGCGGGGGTGTCCATGCAGCCGCCGGGTGTCGCGGACAAGTACGACGTGTACAGCTTCGGCGTACTTGTGCTTCAGATAGTCGCCGCTCTATCTCGCCGTCGCCAGGGGGATCGGAGGAACTTGTTGGTGGACGAGGAGAGCGAGATGAGCCATCAGCAGTGGTTCCCCAGGGTGACGTGGACAAAGTACGAGAGCGGCAACCTCATGGACCTCGTGGTGGACATGACGACGACTGACGGTGACGGCCGCCATAACGCCGTGGTTGCTGCGACCCCAGAAGATGATGATCTGCAGCTCCAACAGCGCATCTTGTTGGAGACACTGGAGAAGTGCAAGGTAGCATTCTGGTGCATGCAGCGGCAGCCGGATGCAAGGCCGCCCATGGCCGTGGTGGTGAAGATGCTTGAGGGTCACATGGACATTGCTCCGCCGCCCAACCCCTTCAAGGACCTTAGTGGGGGGGATGGGGAGACTGAACCTGCAGGAATCTTTCCCTCAATTGATCAGGTACAATTTTATTTTTATTTTCTAACTGATCAGGTGCCGTCCACAAAATCATTTTGTAACAAGATTTATAAATGTTCAGATGAGGCATTTGACTGTGGAGAAGTTCATTTGGGAGATCAGGCATATAAGCCCCTTGAATTTTAACACCGCTGCAGATCACCAAATTCACTATAAACACCATACTATATTTCTACCGGCCTGCGGCTTAATTATAGCATGTTTGGCAACATGTTCATAGGGCGCTCTTTGTGAAAAACGTGTAAACCATGCAAAAAAGTCATCTAAATTTATCAAAAAAAATCACACATGTAGATGATATTATGATACATAACCTTGTAAAATATCTTGTACAAACTTCGACACGTTTGTGAGATAGCATGTTGTTCAACTCGCTTCCTCGCTTCCTACAATAGAAATGTAAGATATAGATATCTCCCTTGTATGGCTACAATAATATACAAATACATTCATGTACAACCATATTATCTTCGTTAATATATGCCTAAATTATAATTCCAATGATTCAATTGGGGCCAATGTAATGGATTTTCTTTTATTGCCAAATACTAATATAACAAGATTTATAATGTTCAGATGAGGCACGTGACTGTGGAAAAGTTCCTTTGGGAGATCAGACATGAGAAGCCCTTAAAGGTTTACACAGCGGCAGATCGCTGCGTTCACGCGCAACTACTCCACCCGGCTCGGCTCCGGCGCCCGGTACAGTGTTCAAGGGTGCTCTCCTAACGGCCTCGCCGTGGCGGTCAAACTCTTCCAGGCAAGCCTGGACCGCATTCGGCCGTACGAGATGTGGATGCATACCGGTGTCACGGAGAAGCGCGACGCACGCTCGCATGCTCTCGCCGAGATCGCCGGCGCCCGGCGAACTTCGACGAGGGCGAGGCGGTGCCGGAGAGCCGGCGGTGTGTTCCCCATGCCGGGCGTGGAACAAGTACGACAATGGCTGAGCCTCACGGAGCTCATCGACATCGCCAGCCGAGTGCAGTGGGAAAGATTGTGGAGAGGATGTGCAAGGTGGCGCCTCGGTGCGTGCAAAAGAACAGCCGGAGGCGAGACCGCCAATGAGTGCGGTGACGAAGATGCGGAGGGAGAGGTGGACATAGCCCCGCTCGGTGTAACCCATTCCAAAAGATCCCGATGGTTCGCCGGTTGCGCGAACCTGGATGGACCTATTTCACGATGACGAGTGGTGTTGGCAATGGGGAACGGGACCTTGAGTCTTGACCCAAGGCATGATGGAAACAAGTGGAGCCTAACAGGGACAACCTTTAACTCTGTAATTCCGGCTGTTTTTGGTTCATCAGCGGTTAACAGCAATTGCTTACCGTTTGTGATACGATATTACTCTATCACGATTGTATCAGTATAGAGTTTGGTCACAGGTGTAAAGTAGTGATCAATGGGTGTGCTAATGCAATGAAATGAACATATCTGAAAAAGTTGTCTCTCCAAGGTGGACAAGATACAGTTGCAACCATTTGCATCTGAAGGCGGTCCTTTAATGAAATCCATACTCACCACTTGCCAAGCATGAAGCATGAGTGGGAATAGGCAAAGTTTGTAAGTTGTAACAGACTAGGATATATATAACTCTTTCTGTTTTAGCCTGCTGATAACAAACATTGAGAGACACACTTTATCACATCTCATTAAGTCCTAGACATGCAAAGAGTTTCTTCATCTTCATATATATAGGTTACAAAAAGAAAACCTAAATGTCCACCAATTGAAAGAATGTAAACCAGACATGGTCTGCTTCTAAAGAGACAAACTGCTAGCTGCTCTGATTCTAGACTTGTAATGACTCCTTATTGGTCCAAGGAAAATGACCCTGAGGTGTACCAATAAGCAAGGATGAGAGTAGCTTAGTATCTACAGTAAGAATGTTGCAGATAAGTAGTATCAGCTAGTTGTTGCTCCCAAAATGGCTGAGAGGCAGACAAAAGGAATAGAGGTCCATTGGAGTGGTATGAGTTGCTAAATTAAGGCTGCCTAGATAAGGCATTAGCTACAGAATTTTTAGTTTTTTTTACACTGTACATACCATATCAACCATATGAAGATTACACTTTCTTATAATCTATACCACACCCTCTTTCTTTCTATATCCGATACACCGTGTAAAGAATTCAAATATACATACAACACCACTTACAGACGCCAGCTGAAACATGTATCTAAAAAGAGTGGTTGAAGCATATCTAAAGTATTTTGTTGAACTAGCCCGTTAACTTAATTTAAAAAAAATTTTTGAGGCAAAGACTTTTAACAGACAAAATATTATTTGGATGAAAAAAAGTCAAAAGTGACTTATAATTTGGGCAAAAGTACCACTCTCCGTTTTAAGCGGACAAACGGGCCTTCCATTTTAGATAGTGTATTGTTTATTTTAAATTTGGCACAACCAAAATTTTTTCGACATGTGGCTTTAGTAAGTTTTAAACTAAACTACAAATAAAAGAATTATTAAAACACTTCATGTTTGAATCAAAAGTTTGAAATCAAACAACCTTGATTTTTTTTTTTTTTTTTTTTGATTTAACGCAGACGCCATTTGGCACACCCTATGAACACTTGAAACCCTACCCCTATGAGCACCTCCTCCAAAGGATTGAACACCCGGCAGATGGAGATTTAGTCAATAAGTTTGATACACTAAACTCCAAAAATAACGCCGGAAAGGAAAATCATTATTAAAACACCTCATGTTTGAATCAAAAGTTTGAAATCAAACAAACCTTGAATTTTTAAAGGGAAACAGACAAAACTTTTGGGTCTTTGAGAATTGAGAGGACCTAAAGAAGAGTGGACTACAACAAATTTGGTAGGGGCTTCGTCGTGACGGAGAAAGGCCCACGGATGTTTTTTCTCTAGTGGAGGCCCATTATCACTGAAGATCTGGCTGGCCCAAGGCTGGTTATTCTGCTAGGGTTAGCCGACTTGCTCTCCTATATAGAAGAAGAAGAGCGCGTGTCGAGAGCTCGCGCCGCCGCCGCTGCCGCTATCACATCGCACAGTGCCTCTCTTACCCAAACCCGTCGTCCGAGAGGGCGAGAGAGAGAGTTTGCCGTTCCGCCGCGATGAGGGCCAAGGTGAGCTCCCGTCCGTCCCCTCTTATCAATCTCGTGGCGCCGCCTTCTGTTTCCTCTGTTTCGTACTTTGGTGGGGTGTGGTTCTCTGTGATGAGCAAACAGATGACGAGTCCGATCGAATCCATTCCATTACACCATGGGGACAACCGAGGCATTTGTCTGAGAGAACCCACGGCTCTTGCTCTAGTGATTTTCCTTTTTTTTTTTTTTTTCATGTTGTAATGTTATTGGATTGCTGTTTTTGCCTTTAGTGGAGTTGGTTGGCCTGATGAGGAAAGAAATACAAGTCTGATCTACTAGATGAGAAATTCCTCCTACTCATTCTGAATGCCAACGTTCCTTGTATTGTTTTTTTTTTTTTTGGTGATTTAAAGTTTCCCTAGTTTCCAATTAAACAGTTGTGCTGATTGTTAGGACAGTGCGGATAAATCGAGCTGCTAATGCAATGAAATCATCTCCTACTCTTGTTGTATTTCATTGGTCTTGAATAACCTTCAGGAGTGTGCTCAACATCCAACCTTAACAGGAGCATTGGAGTATGTCATGTTCTCAGTGATGATCAAACAGATGACGAGTCCGATTTAATCCATTCCATTAAACCATGAGGACAATCGAGGCATTTGTCTGAGAGAACACAGCAGTGTTGCTCTAGTGTTAGCTTTTGTTTGATTGTTCTTCTGTTATTATGAGGAAAGTAAAACAGGAAGGTTTTCTGATTCGACCTTTTGTTTGATTGTTTTTCTCTCATTATGAGGAAACTAAAAGATTTTCTGATTTGCTGGATGAGAGTCCTCTCCTTATTCTGAATGCTAACGCATATTTCATGATTTGTTAGTTTAGCTGTTGCAAATAAAATAGCACTTAGGTTCTAAACTTCTTTTGGTATTAATGTATTGGATTGGAAGAAGCTTTGTGGGGTCTGTTAGTAATCACTAATCAGCAGTGCTTGATGCTTTGTTCTCATAGGTATGGGCTGCAATGTTTGTGCCCTCTTGCTTGTAGCTGTTTGCTACTATCTCTAGCTTACAGTTATACAAAAGGCTGGACTCACAAACTTGTCCAAGTCAAAGATCAAAGAAACCTGATTCATTAACTGCCAAGGCAGCAAGGATACTAACAACTACTCTTTCTTTAGTAGCATTGTGGGAGCTAGTAGAATATGTAAACCTGCATAGATAATGTGTTACCAAAATGTCATGTAATTCGTCATTGGTGCTATTATTGATGCTGCAAAAGCCTCACGGTGAGGTCCCTAGCAAGGTTCTAGGAACATTGTTTCATATGTTGAATAAATAATAGCTGGCGCCTAAGTGGGCAAGTTTGCAACTTGTGATAGCCAAGGGTGGACTGCACAACAGCATAATTGCGCTGCAGCATCACACATGGCTTTGTTTGTGTTACTCTTATATCTGTATTTGTTTGGTGGTATTACACTGTTCTCTGTGATGAGACAACAAGATGACGAGTCCGATCTAATCCATTCCATTAAACCATGGGGACAATCGAGGCATTTGTCTGAGAGAACACTTGTTTCTTAATCAGTTAGTTTCTGTTTTCTTTGATTGGCATGATGAGGAAAGAAATACCGTGTCTGATCTAAGTGATGAGAAATACCTCCTACTCATTCTGAATGCTGTAGTCTGCTCTTTTTTTGTCCTTTTTGTGATTTGGCCTAATCTGGCATTTTTTATGGGATGTAGTACTTGTGGTCATTTTGGAGACAAGGAACACTTGATGCTTGATTCTGATTAGATGCGTGAAATAATAACAGCTGGTGTTGATTTTGGTGTATCCTTTTTCTTTTTCCTTTATTTTTTCTGGCTTAACATTTTTATCTTTCAGTTCTTGACATGCTTCTTACCATTTTGCTGATACTACCTTGTATTCTTGTTTGTCTGATGTGTGCAGTGGAAGAAGAAGCGGATGAGGCGTCTCAAGAGGAAGCGCCGAAAGATGAGGCAGAGATCCAAGTAGGCAGGTCAAATGGAGTGTTCTGCTTGCTCCGAGTCTTTGCATTTGGTTACTGTGTTTACTGAATAATAATTCAGTTTCCTTTAGTAACAGAGTCTGTAATGTATCTGAAGGTCTGTACAACCTTCGTCTGTTCGTGATCTGTAATGATGCCTACTGTCAATCTGAATGTTGTTCCGGGACTTTTTTTTCATAGAACCATTGTTTGCATTATGAGGCGTTTTCCTCTGTGTTCGTTACTTGCGTTGCCTAATTTTAATTACCATATATATAAAAAAAAAAATATCGCTCATGTGAATGCTTTTCATCAATGGTTGTTGATTTTGATGTTTTTAACTGTTCATTTTCAATGTTGCTTGTTAGTTGATCATGTTGCCAAATTGCAATTTGTTGAGATTGGATACATGACATTCGTCACCAAACAATGCTAACTTGACCTGTTATTCTCGGTTCGGTAATTGCTTCCGTTATCAGTAACTAGATGAAAAAAGCTAGGCAGGCTATTGGAGACATTTTTTTTTTATTAGTGATACTTAGCAAGTATAGCTAATGAAAGTTTCAGTTGCCAATTATAGCTACCGAAAGTTTCGAGTTGCCAACGATAGCTAATGAAAATATTAAACCTGGTCCTTGAGTGAATTGAGGTACATGTGTGGCCCATCTACGGAAAGATTTGCCTGCGAATGTTAGGTTAATATTAATAGTACCAAAATCTATGAAAAGATTTGCCTGCAAATGGTAGGTTAATAGTACCGAATTGCTTGCTCTGCTATGTTCACATCCATATAAAACGTACTTAGGCCATAATTTCCAAAGTTTGTATATATAAATAAATATATATATATATAATATAATCGTTTCATTTATATATATATTATTACAATAACAAATATAATAAAAATCCAGAGATTATTACAGTAATAAATATAAAAAATCCAGAGTAGTTCTTCTTTGCAATTTGCAAAAACAAAAAAAAAGAAATAGTCTGTGCACGTCTGGGGTAAATAAATAAAGGATGGAGAAATAAATAAGGAGAGAAGAGAGAGAAGGGGGTAAATTGAGGCCAAACATTTGGAAGCAACAGCAAAACCCCGACAACGCCGCAAATTCCTGCGCTGTTCCGTTTCGAGCCCCCTTTCTTTCTTTCCCCGCCCCGCGCCGCGCCGCCTTCCTCTCCTCTCTCTCCCCTTCCTTCCCCTGTCTCGCTCGGGGAACGAAGATTCAAATCCCACCGGCCCAGCGGCCAGGGTCCCCACGCCGCCCCGCCCGCCGCGCGGCCCTCAAAACCCTACCGTACCCAAGAATCCCCACCGCCGGCGGCGTAGCGGAGATGGACTGGTACTCGGACGACTCGGACCCGGACATCGACGAGGACCTAAGGGGAGGACCTGGACGCGCTCCGCCGCTCCTGCATCCTCTCCGGGACCGACCCGGACGCCGCCGTCGCGCAGGTGTCGTCGTGCGCCGCCGCCTCCTCCTCCTCCGGCCTCGCCGGCCCCTCCACGCCCGCCCTCGCCGCGGGGGCGGCGGCGGCGGCGGCCGCCCATGCCTCGGACGACGACGACGAGGGAGGAGGAGGAGGATGAGGACCTCGCCCTCGTCCGCACCATCCGCGAAAACATGCACCGTCTCCGTACTAGTATGGCCTCTCGGTCCGTCCTCCCGGAGCCGGACCCGGGTGTAGAGTGTACAGAAAAGATACTACTAGAGTTACAGGACCACGACAGAAATTGGAAGGAGCTCAATGGCGACGACCCGGCCTCCTCCTCGCCGCGCCCGATCTGTACGTGGCCGCCGTCTGACACCGACGAGGAAGAGGATGACCTCGAGACGCTCCGCGCCATCCAGCGCCGATTCTCGCAGTACCACTCGAGTGAGTTCTTTCTTTCTTGCCTGCGATTCGGAATTCAATTCTAACTAGCCCCTTTCTAATCTTTAGAGTAAATTACTGCCAATTCACTCGTGCTTTTTAATTAATTAATTAATTAACGAGCACCACTGAACTGGGATAGCTTTGATTTGATTCTCCTTGGTGGTGTATTGGCTGCTAGTGCTAGATTGACCGACATCTGAAACTATGAATGTAGTAAATTAGCGAGCTTAATTTTTACCCAAAAAAAAAAATGCAATGATCTGAAACAGTTGTGCAAACATGAACCTTGCCACCTGTGTTCTTTTCACGTTTCTAGAGATTTTTCCATCTCTCTGATCTTCATAGTCGTCGAGGAATTAAAATAGAAGATGACTAAGTACATATTCCTGTGCTCTGATTTAAAATGCACAGTTAACCTTTACAATTCTATGCAATTCATTCATGACTAGTGTAATGGTACATGCGAACATACAAGGGGTTAGTTGTCACGTGTATTTCTGTGTCTGTTCTTTCTGAAGCTCTGGTGTACTAGTATCAAGTTCATAATTCAACACTTGTTCCTCTGTAAGCTAAATGCGGCGCACCACGCACTTGATGAATGGCCCTTAATTCTTTTGATTTACCTATTGTAGGTACCTCCACTGCGTCACCGGAGACCATGAAACCTGAGGCGTCACAAGTAGCCCACAGTGACCTTTTCACGGACATGTCTGATGATGATTTAGCTGCGCAGAAGGAAATTGCAAATTCTCCTCATCGAGATCGGTTTCCAAAGGCTGCGCTATTGTTAGTGGATGCTCTCATGAAGAACAGAGCATGCCAGAAGTTCATTAGAAGAAAAATGGTAAACATTGAAGCAAAAATTGAAAAAATAAGGATCTCAGGGATCGTGTAAAATGTCTTTTGGGCTACCAGTTAAGCTGCCGAAAATCAGTCGGCAGATCTTTAGGCCACAAGGAGGATCCTCATGTCAGGTTGATTTCTCCCAAGAAATCGGCGTATACAAAGGTATTACATCTATACATTGGGCGTTGCATGTTGCACACTACTTTTGGTATTTCCTAGAGTATATAAAACATTCAGACCTTCTGTTGTTGTCCCTATTGCTAGTCATTCTTCGAGTCTAACCATTGGAAGGTTAGTAACTAGCTTAGCCTAGAGAATTTGTCAACCTTTTTGGTTTCTTTGCAACTGTTGGTGTAAATACCTTTATGAAAACCTCCGCAGCATCTGTTTATAGACATCCATGATATATTATGATCTGCCCTGTTAGACAAGCAAATTGTAGAAGGTCAGCTAACTCAGTCATAACATTGTTTTATATGTACCTAATGCTGTAGGTAGTAGGTACCTAACTCCTCTTAGTCATGTTAGCTAATTTGTTTTGGTTTCAACTATCATAATATATTATTTACTTTGTTTTTCCATTTCATTTGCACTGTAACTTATCACTATTTATCTATTATTTACACATGTCATTTTTTCTATGTGCAAGGTTAATTTTTTTATTACGTATTTGTTGTATATGCTATCAAAACTACTTTTTCCCTTTTTGCGACGAATAGATATGAATAATCCTTTCTGCTCTTGAAACATGGAAGTGTTTGTTTTTATACTGTATATTGTTCCCCTCCTGTGGTGCAAGAATTATTGTATTTTAGTATGGCTCAGTTTAGTCTCCTAGTTTTGTTTGATACAAGACCTTATAAAAGCGACATATATTTGGTGCAGAACAAATACAGGAAGGCGCCTGCACTATTTCTTGGCCCAGTTGAGAACCAACATGTTTCAAAGTATGAAATGGTGCTGAAGCAATTCCGATGTCATTTAAGAAGCAACCATGGTCAGATGCGGAGAAAGATAAACTGTCCAGAGGGATAAAGCAGCAATACCAAGAAACATTGATTTTTGGACTCGCTGAATAATGGAAGGTAATTTCAAATTTCTCATGGATTTTACTCTGCAAACTATATTGCTAATTTTTTGTTGATAACACTTTTCCTTTAATTCTTCAAGCATATCAAAGCTCAGTAAAAAAAAAATATGATGCTTCAGTGCAAGTTAATATCCATTCCGTTTTTCAATGATGTAGCCTGTTATATTATTGTGTTCTGTAATGGGTCTTACCAAGATGTCAGTTAATGAACTGACAGTTTTGGCTCCTGCACTGTTTGGGGCTGGAAGTATTTGTTTCCCACGAAAAGAACACAAATGCAACCTTATGGCTTTCAATGCAACTTTTAGTATTTTTTTTTTTTTTTTTTTGTCTTTGTTTATAGCCTGCCCATGCTTGTTTGGGACTGAAAGACTTTGTTGTTGTCGATTGCATTGCTTTTAACAGAATTGTTGTGCTGCAGTGCTGATGGTGACTTCAGTGCAGTTGATATGGCATATGCACTGACAAATGGTGCTGGCAATTTTGAGGTGACTCCGGAAAATCTTAGATCTGTTCTACCTTTAATAAACTGGGATAAAATTTCTGCTATGTACCTGCCTGGTCGATCTGGTGCTGAATGTGAATCAAGGTACTTCTGTTCTCCATACTTTTTGGTTCTTGTACACAGCATGCTTTATGTCTCAGTATTTCATATGATCATATCGCACTACTGTTTGCTTACGATGTGATTTATGTTGTCTCTACAGCCTATTTTCATAAATGTGAAAAAATGTTCATTATTAAAGAATTCTGATTTGTATTTGATCAGGTGGGTAAACTGTGATGATCCATTGATTAACCATGAAGCCTGGACTGCGGACGAGGAAACAAGACTTCTACTAATTATTCAAGATAAGGGAATGTGCAACTGGCTTAACATTGCAGCTACACTGGGTACTCACGGACTCCCTTCCAATGTCTTGTTCGTTATCAACGAAGTCTGAATCCTCACATACTAAACAAGGCCTGGACAAAGGAGGAAGACCTTCAACTTCAAGCTGCAGTTGAGACCTTTGGTCAGAAATGGCAACTTGTATCAGCTAGTCTGGATGGTCGCACTGGCACTCAGTGCTCTAATAGGTAACATGTTATTCTCAGCTTGATTGGTAGAGCTACTTCCTGCTGGCTGCTGCTGTTTTTCTTCAGTTACTGTGTGGTCTGCATTTGTGGCTGGCTAGCGGAACCTGCTGCACTGCAGCAGTAGCACAACAGCCGGAGCCTTTGTTCCTTCTCTTTTTTTTTTTTGGCCAAAACTGTATGCTTTTTGTTGATCAAGTTTATCTTTTGCTTTTCATTATCTGTTTTTTCTTTCTTGTCTATATTTTTACATTTGTCTTTGCTAGGTGGAGGAAAACCTTACACCCTCAAAGGACCAGTGTGGGAAGATGGCTTATGGATGAGGACAAACGCCTCATGGTCACTGTTAAGCTAATTGGACCTGGCAGGTGGAGTTTGATTGCTCCGTTTATTCCTGGCCGAACACAAACGCAAATCTTCGAGAGGTAATGTAGTGGTTTGGATTTATTGGCTCAAATTTATAGTTTGGTGGTGATGGTAATGCTAGTTCTTTATTCTTTTATTGGAACAGGTGGTGCAATATTCTTGATCCTGATCTATATCTTGATGGCTGGCGGCCTGAAGAAGATTCCATGTTATTGGCTGCTGTATCTGAGTTTTGGGCCATGCTGGTCCAAGATTGCTAAGACGATAATTCCTGGGCGTAATGATAGTATGTGCTATAGGTAAAAACTTATTTGTTTTATGCTTTAGCATGATGCCATCAATAATATGTTTTTGGAGAAGCTTCCATGATAATGGTTGTTTTGTCTTGAACTGCAGGCGGTGGAAAAAACTCTGTAAACATGAAGTCCAGAGCGTTAGAGAAGCCAGACAATTGAAGAAAGCTATTTTTCAAACCAATTTTGTTGATAGAGAAAAAGAGCGGCCTGCAATTCGCCCTTGTGACCTAATATCACTTTTGCCCTCCAAAAGTGTGGCGGATGATGTGAGGCCATTGTAAGGTATATTGCAAATTTCTGTCTACTAGTTATGTACTTATCTCATTATGATCTCTTTTCCATATGTTGTCATTTCAATCCCAATTTATTGGTGAAGATCACCCTTCTGCTAATGATATATCGAAGTCATCTACATTCAAATCTGTATCTGAATACTGATATTAGTTACAGTATCAAAGCGATCAAGCAGGAATCTTTCATACATTACTACACTTGACTTGATTTTTTCTCACAAATCTGTCCCATATTTGATTTTGCAGGGGTGGGTCTAAAAGCAAGGCGAAGAGAACCTAGCTGTGTCCAATATTGTCAACATTTCAGCTGGTCTTGATTGTGTTGATGCTAATACTGTTTTGAGCACCAGCTCAAGGAAAACAAGGAGAGTATCGTCAGGGTACATAACAAAATCTTGACTTTCAATTAATTATATCTATCATTATGCTTGCTCACTATTTTGTGCCATACTTGCTTTTGCAGACGTAGATCAAAAAAGCATATGGAAGGGAATAATATTGCTGTGCTTGATGATCTTAATGCTTCTTCCAGCGCCCCTAGCACTTCCAGAAAGAGGAAATCTACTCGCAACAATGTAGCTGCGAAAAAGAGATTGAGGGTATCTATCAGTGTCAGTGCTGATAATGAGGTAGAGTCAAATAAAATAATGGACTCTGTGGTTGGTGGTGAAGAGGGAGCAGTCAAAAAGAGAACAAGGCGTTCGAAAACTGTTGCCAATGAGGGTGCTGTCAGAAAGAGAAGGGGCTCTATCAATAGGGATGACGAGGCAGGAACAAATATAACGATGGATCCTACCATTGGTGAAGAGGGAGCAGTCAAAAAGAGAACAAGGCGCTCGAAACCTGTTGACACTGAAGGGCCCGCCTCTATTGATGATGATGGTGTAGTCAAAAAGAGGAAAGTTTCTGTCTCCACTGAAAATCGTGATGTTGTTACAAAAAGGAACAGAGCGTCATCAAGGTAGCACTTTGATGCAGTGGTTTCTCATAGACTCATGATTTTCATTATCTCCTTGTGGAGTTCATTAACACCAAGAGCGTCTTTTCTTTGCCCTTTCAGGAGGAAGAAATCAGATGTGGTTAATTTGCCAACAGAGGGTGTGCGAATGCTGCCACTGACTTGGACCATCCTTGTGCAACTTCTGAAGGAGTTATCGATGTTGGAAGTATGGATAAATGGAGACGAAAATCAACCCCGAGGTATTCTGCTTTACCTTTGTTGTTTGCTTTTATCTTTTTTCGGTGCATGCACATAACATTGAGGTAAAGGGTGTCAGTTGTTTCCTAATTTTTTTTTCACCCTGTTATTTACAGACCCAAGGAGATAAACATGTCTGAAGGTGATGCTGATAAAAACTCCACATTCACACGACTTGCCAATTGCCTGTCATTTGCCCGTATGAAAGGAATCAATAGGAATAAAAGATAATTGAAGTTGAGGTATAATATCATCATGAACTGCTGCATTCGGAAGACCTTGTTATATTGTGATTTCTTTTGGAATCTGTTACTCTGTTTGCTGGTGTATGGTACTGACATTGCTTGCTTTTGTGGCTATAGAAACCAATGCTTGAAAGGGTTTAGTTTCACCTGTGAAGATGAATTTGTCTGTGGAGATTACAGTCAGTACATGTGGAATGCCCAAAGGTAGTAAAATGTCATCTAGAAGTATTCAGGCTCAAGGGATGCGAAATGTTCTTATTGTTCTCTGTTCAGGATGGTGCTCAATAAGCTGGAGTGTTATCAGGCACCGTGCCTTTTATGTGAGCAGCTCCACAGCAGATTCCCTTACACAAGGTCTCTTTTAACTACTGGAGGACATCTATTATAATGAGCTTGTTTTGCCGATGCATCACTGTGCTGCCTTGCTCTTGTGCAGGAATCATTTTTTAAACAGAACCAGGGTCATCTGGATGTCATCTGGTTGATGCCAAAACTGGCACACCATATACAGGTAGTAGTAACTTGTAAGTGCACATGCAAAGAGTATCACATAGCTTTGAATTGGACCCAATTGATACAAGTTTTCCCAAAATATCGTGATCCTTTTTTTGGTGGCTTATTACTAAATAAGGGTTATTTCTATCTTGGATGGGAAACTAAAATTGTACAAGCTGTCTCGTTGGAGACCCTGCAAGTCGTTTCCAGTTGGTGCTATAGGTACTGGGCACTTAACGCGTCGATGCATGTTGATTGATTCTTCATTACGCATGTGCCATGAATGAGCTTAGTTCTCGACGGTAGCAATTCCTTAACTTGCAATCGCATCAAACTTGGCACTAGCCAATAATGCATTGGACAGCCATTGTCACTTGAAAGTTGGTACAAGTCTACTCGTGTATGCCGGCCGTATGTGATTGTCATCCATATATGAAGTGGGTACGAGTGTCGTGCGACTGCCTTTTTAGTAAATAGATAAACCCTGTGCTGGCATTTTCCATGTACATCGTTTCAAATCCTCTTCTTGAAGCGACAGTTTCCTGAGTATTTCACTGATAAGATTCTCCTAATGATGCAATGAGAGAAAGTTCAATTTGTGTCAGCATGGTCTTCATGTATATTTCTTTCTGCGTCTACTAACCTAACATTTTAATTGAAAATTTACCTATCTGCAATAACAGTAGATGCGTGTAAAGGCCAGCAAGTACACTGCAACTGCTCAATAACCTGACCACGTTGGCAAGTGATGCCATTGTCTATAATTGACAACGAGGTAACAAATCATCTCCAACAACATCATACAATCCCATTTGGATTACATTTTGTTGGACTTTATATTATATAACCTCAGATATCGAATATTTCCATATTATGATATTACACAAATCATCTCCAACAACATCATACAATCCCATTTGGATTACATTTTCTTGGACTTGTTTATATTATATAACCTCAGATATCGAATATGTCCATATTATGATATTACATTGATCAGCTAAAGCCTGCGATAAATATCAATCCTGAAGAATCGAACGAATGATCATGAGCACTATATATATATAATTATATATGAATTGACAAATGTGAGTGAGTTGACTAAAGCACTTGAGGAAAGGTCTCTAGTAATACTATGTTCACCTAAGCTTCATCCATCCAGATTGTTTAGACGCCGCTAAACTCTTCACAAAATCATAGCCTGTGGCGGCTCGTACCCACTCCGGTGTGCCTTCTGCCATGTCCACGCCACCCTGAGGCTCTCATGGAGATCTGTGCGCTGAGCAGTCCAGTTCAGTTCCCCGTTGATCTTGGCAGGGTCGCTGTAAACCTCCGCATAGTCGCCTGGTCTGCGAGGGAAGTAGTCGACCTTGATGTCGACTCCAGTTGCCTTCTTGCAGGCATCGACAAACTCCTTCACTGACCGACCTAAACAAATAAATGGAATTGAACTATATCAGCTAACTGATAATGTCTTCAGTTTTCATATTAGATGAGAGAGTATTGGTGTTCCGAGGATATATGACCTTTTCCAGTGCCAACATTGTATATACCAACTCTGCCTCTTTCTGCCTTGTTGAGCGCCTTCACATGGGCATCAACAAGGTCGGTGACATCAATGTAATCTCGTACACAAGTGCCATCAGGTGTTTCATAGTCAGTACCCTTGACCTGCAGTAGCAGGTACCATTAGTAAACTATAAACAAAGGAACATCATGTCAGCACTTGTATTGCTGCAAAAGGACCATTATAGGATATATATGGCAGCAGAAGACCAACTGCTTCCTGAAATGATCAATCAACGTACCTTTAAACCTGGAATGATTCCCAGTGCTGCGTCAAAGCATGCCCCTGATATACGGCCATGCTCACGCAATTCAGGTCTAGGAGCTTCACCCAGTCTGCCTTCTGGGTCAGAACCAATCACATTGAAGTATCTATAGCAGCCAAGGTTACTCATTACATTAGGAATAACTCAGGGATTAAACGATGATTTCAAAAGAGGGTACTGTTGATTTCTCGGTGCTTGGTGAACAATCCAACCTTAGAATCATGACAGCCATGTCTGACTTCTTCGACTTTGAGAAGTCTAAGATGATATCCTCCGCCATTTTCTTGGCCTTACCATATGGGTTGATCGGAAACTGCATAACATAGTTTAGCTCAGAACTTGAAAAGGAAAACGATAGTTTAGCATCTCAACTTGTTTTAGAAAGAATCTAAAGATTTCAGAAGCAAACTGCTGACCTGGGGAGTTCCTTCAGTGATGGGCATCTTCTCAGGCTCTCCATAGGTCGCACACGTGCTAGAGTAGATGAGAGTCTTGACGTTGTGTGTAGCCATAGCTTCCAGCACCACCAAAGTGTTTGCGGTGATGTTATGATAGTACCTGGTGAAAGCATTCAAATGTTATGATAGTACCTGAGTGTCATGTGCTGGTATGAAAATCGAATGATAGTCATCAGAGTCTTGGGATGTGAAAATCCAGTACCTGAGAGGTTCTAGCGTGCTCTCACCAACATAGGCTACAGCAGCGAAGTGCATAACAGCATCAAATGCATTCTCTGCAAATATTCTATTCACCTGAGGATATGTTGTTAAGGAAAATGAAATCACAGGAGCAATCTATTTTTCTTGTCATGATACGTTTTGGACACAATATGAGCCTGTGGAGGCATTCGATCATTTGCACAGAAGATTATAGAGAAAGAAATGAGGATACAGCTTGTGGATCTCCTAAATCAGCCTGGATGAACTGCAACCGGCCAGGCTCTGGGAACAAGTTCTGTAGAACCTTGATGGCCCCAATATTTCCTCTGGAAAGATTGTCCTGGAGACAAGACAAGTTGGTAACCGTAAGCATCCTTGTAACCGACCCAGATAGGAAGGATGCTAAACTTGAGCAAGAAATTGAAGAAAAATTGGAGACGGCAAGTCAGTATGTATGTGCATACATACATACCACTATGGTGACCCTGAAGGCGTCTTTGAGCAGGCGAAGAGCTGCGTGCGAGCCGATGTAGCCAGCGCCGCCGGTGACAAGCACGTGAGTGACCCCAGGTTCATGGATGGAGAACTGCACGCATTCATTCAGTCACAGAGATGAAATCCATCCAGTTCATCCAAGAGGTTGAACTCGAATTACTGCTGAGAATGGAAAATCGGTGAAATCCATCTAGCACTTGATGGCTTTTGTATGTTCGGCATCGGTGAGTGCTGACAACACATCTGTAGTTGTGGTTCCATGTAACTGCTAGGAGTAGTTGTAGGAGAGGAGAGATTGTAGGTAGGTAGGGGATGTAGCGGCAGTCGAAGGTAGAGAAGGTTACCAACCATGGTGGATGTGGTGGAAGGGGTGAGCCTCCTGTGGCATGGTGGCTGGGTGAGCATGACGACGCACATGGCGGCGAGGAGCGCGAGCATGACGACCTTGCTGAGGCACCGCGGCTTGCGCTTGGGGTCCGACGACGACAGGTCCATGAGCTCTGCAGGGACAGCACAATTGCGTGGCATCAACAGATGGCAGGAAGCGGGGAAAGCGCGTGGAGAGAGAAGCAGAGGACAGCACAGCGCGCGGGGGAGCGCGTGGTTTACCTGATAAGGAGGCGGAGCAGGATCTGGCGCTGGCGGCAGGCCTCTGCGGCGGCCTGATGCCGCGGGTGGTGGCGGGCAGCATCGGCGCCGGATGACCGGAGACTCCGAGGAGGATTTGGTTGGTGCGGATGCACCTACGCGGCCGCCGGCTGGGTCAGGTAGAAGTAGAAGGCGGCGCCGAGCCGCGCCGCCCCGCCCAGCGCTTCCCTACTCTGCTCGGTGCAGAGCCGCAGGACTGGAGACAGATGGAGGCCCCGAGCCAGCAGAGAGGAAAGCGGAAGCGGAGCAGCCGGCGTAGTGAAAGTGGAATCGGCACGGACGGGGACAAGCGGGAGCTGACAAGCAAAAGGGAAAGGAGGTGGCCGCGCTGTGCTGGTGCCCCGTGCCCTTCCTCCCTTGGTTCTACTCCTAGCTGGGGAGGAGGTGCCCTGCCGTTGGAGGCGGCTACTGACCTCTACTGTCGGTCTCTCCGTCGTGGGTCCTCCAGTCCAGTGTGCGGTGCGGTGGTGCCAAGCAGAGTTGGTTGACGATTGTTCCTCCAAAGTCCAGGCTCCATCCAGTAGGAATGGAGGTGGACAGGTGGTGGTGCGTTGGTGGCTTGGTGCGGTGGGCACAAGGCACCCACCCACTGAGGCAGCCGATGGCTGCTGCCACTAGACCGAGGAGGTCGCCGTCGCCCGTCGTGCGGTCGTCGGCGGGCGAACCCCAGCCGTTAATGCTTTGTTAGGGTTGATAGGCGATGAGGCAACCGGCGGAGTGCCCACGGGTGGGGCCGGATTTTCGGGCCGTGTTATGTGCCGCCCACTTGGGCTGGGCGGCCACACCTAAAGGCCCGCCCCGACGCTATCCTCTAACTCATTCCTCCAGCTTTCTTCTTCGCGAGCACGCTCCCACCGCCTCGCTCACTGCCGATCACAGCCATGTCAACGACCGCCGCCAGGCCGGCCAGCCTGGGGGAGGAGGAGGCCGCTGGAGCCCTAACTTCGCCGGGAACGTGTGCGCCCGGCCGCTCTCCTTCGTCTCCGGCTGGTGGGGAACACTCGGTGCGGGCCGTGGGGCGCCTAAGATTCCTTGGGATTTCACCCTTAAGTCCTTAACCCACAAGATTTGGACGGATTTGGGAAAAGTATTATTATTACCACCTAGCTTTACCTTAGGGGCGGCCCGCCCTATGGAACAACACACCACACGCAGGTAGGGACTCTTGTCGTCTGCATGCTCATTTGATCAGATCATACGAGCCAGCCATGTGGACGGACGCAGCGTGCGCGTGCTTTGCCCCACCTATCCCTACCGTACCGGCCCAGAGTTGAAAAGGGCAAGCCACCCACATGCCCCATCTACCTCGTCAACATTCATACAAAAAAAAAAAAAAAGGTTTGTATTGTAAGTACAGCCCACTAAACCTTAGTGACAGCTACTACTATGTGGAGACTGCTTGGGGGTGTGTTTTCTACCTTTGGCGTATAGTAAGCTCCATCTGCTCTAGAAGATTCTCCATCTCAAGGCCTTGTAGATGGCTAAAATTTGGAACCAGATGTCACATCATTATCTTTGTGAAGCGTTTCGTTTGTTAGTGGTAAATATCATCATATCATGGAGTAACTAGGCTCAAAAGAATCGTCTTGCAATATACATCTAAAACTGTATAATTAGTTATTTTTTTTACCTACATTTAATACTCCAAACATATGTCTTTTGGTGTATTTAATGTGATGTGATGGAGAGAAAGTGGGAAAAAGGTTAAAACTTTAGCAATCTAAACAAGGCCCAACTCAGTCCGTCCGGATACTAGCTATGCACTTCCATCGATGTTGATCAGCCAACCGACTCCCTCCTCTCCAATCTCCGTTTGTTACACAGCTTGCACACTACCTAGGTATTGCTATCTACTGTACGTGGGGTTAGGATGCGAGAGGTTCAATTTGTTTGTTTCCTACCTTTGGCGTATAAGATCCATTCATCAGCTCCAGAAGATTCTCCATCTCAACTATTCAGTCCGGATACTTCGCAGTTCGATCGATGTTGATCAGCCACCAACAATTACGCCACCGACTCTTTCCTCTCCAATCTCCCTCCATGTGTTACACAGCTTGCACACCACCTAATTATTGCTAACTACTCGCCGCTAGATAAATCGACTTATGTCACTTTTTAGTTTAACGAAATTATGGAAATGTATAAAAAATGTCTAAATACTTGCATCCACTAAAATGTATTTCATGGTATATCTAATGATATTAACTACATGTAATGAAATGTTGGGGTTTTGACTGAATTTGGTCAAAGAGTAAAATGCACCACAAGTCCTCAAACTATTGGAGCATTCTCATCTAGGTCCCCAAACTAACAAAGCGACTACGGGTCCCCTGAACTATTGTCGCCGTGCAGCGATGGTCCAAAACCTGCCACACAAGCGTCAAATTCCGGCGTGGCACTGCCCGCGGTGGCAACTAGATGATGTGGCACGCTAGGGCATGCCAACTTACGAAAAGAACCTTGCACCTTTTCACCTTCTCGGTGCCAAGTCCATCCTCTCCCTCCCCAATCATCTACACATCATCTAGTTGCCACCGTGGCGGTGCCACGTCGGAATTTGGCGCTTGTGTGGCGGGTTTTGGACCATCGGTGCGGCGACAATAGTTCGAGGGGACCCGGATAGTCGCTTTGTTAGTTTGGGGACCCGGATGAGAATGCTCCAATAGTTTGAGGACTTGTGGTGCATTTTTAAGAATTTTGACTGAACAAACTATAGAATTAAGCTGCTTTATTCCAAAACGGACGGATGGAACAACCAGTACAATACTAAGTGCCCAACCACAGATTAGAAATATTAAGTGTCCAATCACAGTAATAATCTAAACTCACGACCAATATATATACATATGAGTTTGAATAACGACCATCCAACCATGGTAAATAAAGGCACATAAATGAGTAAAAGTTGATTGGAAGTAACAAGCACATGGCTGACAGATGAGCAGCCGTCCATGGCTATTTTCTTCTCTAGGTGGGATCAACAACACAGCTGCTGTGGCACAACCGTAATCGTGTAGGTCATTATGCTGTTGCTGGAAGAATATGGGCCTGGCCTTTTGAAACGATGGGCCAGCACAGCACTTTGATTTGACGAATTCCAGCCCATAGGCTACAAACTGCGCCAAATTCGGCCCGTTGCTATGATCCCTCCTCTGCGTTGACCGTATCTCTTTGTCCCCTCCCGCCCCAAGCGTCTGGTGGTCGCTTCTCGAGCCTCAACACGTATGCTGCTCTCCCCAGGCTAGCCACGCCATCGACCCAAACCTTAACCCTCTCTAAGTGCCGTGAGACGAGATTGTGTTAAGGTGATTTTAGAGTAGCTAACTTTGGGCAGTGTATAATTTGGAACAAATCAACAGACAATATTTTCAGTTATTACAGCACTGACGACAGCAAGCCAATCGCATTTCACCCACACTAGCACAGATGTCACCACAACTGGCTAGAAAAGTATTTTCACAATTCTATCCGGATACAAACACACACTATGCACTCGGATGACTTTTAAGAACCTCCAGAAATGACAAAAAAAAACTCCAAACTTCCAGTTTTCCTCCAGGTCAGAATTGCCCTTCATCTTATTGCGGGATTATCCTGCCAGCACTTGGAAAGGAGTTGCATCTGAGGACCACCCCGGCCTCCCAAGCATTTCCTTCTGTTATTATGGTTAACGAAGCCAAAGCACCTGCGAAGACTCCTTCTTGATCAGCTTGACAAATTCAAAGCCAGAAATTAATCGTTCAAGTGACCATACAACGAGTAAATTTCGTTGGAAAGTTGCAAAGCCCTTGCTAGAACCTGTCCCCACCTTTTTAACAAATTTCGTGCCCTTAAGGTCGATGGATGCGTTCTGTGTGGTGGGAGATGGTTAGCCCAGGGAGCCAACATGCATGCGTTCTGTGTGAAAACGAAGGATAACGACAACAGTGCCCAAATCCCGCATCTCACTAAACCTGTATCTTGCAGTTGTTTCATGGGTTTCTTGACACGGAGAGCTTATATATCAATGCAATTGTAGTATACCCGCCAGCCAAGAGAGTCTTGGCATCACTATCATGCATAAGAAAGATTATGATAATTTGATGATGATGATGATGATGATGATGATCTCTAGGGTAAAAAGACAACTACGAATAACAGGTGGAGAAGATAAAAAAGATAACTGGAAAAAATAAATCAGAAGGCAAGTAATATAACCAAACAATATGCAAGAGACTTTGGTAGACTTTTTTTTTTTTTTTTTTATCGGGGAATAGATTCCACCATGAGAAAACTATGCAACCTAGCTTGATTTAGTCGATCTCATCAGTATAAAAGTTCCATGGCCATGGGATATATATAACTGGGAAAGAAGAAGAGAAGATGAAGGGGTGTTTGGCATGGCTTCTCTTGAAGGGCGAGCCCCAGCTCCTCCAAAACGGCTTTGGTTCCTTTGAACTTTACTGAAAACCAGTTAGGCGGGAATGAAGGAGCCGTGCCAAATAGACCAGCAAGCAGTCCTCTCGATCTTTGTAGCTTAATACAAGAATGTTTTTTTTTTCGGGCATCCTTTGCGAGTGCGGTACTCATCAAAGCCTTTACCAAGTGTAAAAGACAAAGAACGGCCTCCAGCGGTGAATCTACACCCTCCGTCCCACAAATAAACGCATAATTCTTTGACCTCTAAGATTTTGTTTGAACGTTCGTCTTATTCAAAAAAAAATTTAATATATATTATTTGTTTTGTTATGACTTAATATTTTATTATAGATATTACATAATAATTTATTTATTTTATTATTTACATATATAATCTAAATAATACGAATGGTCAAAAAATAAATTATACTGGTTAAAAAATTACGTTTATTTGTGGGTCAAATGTAAGGTTTCTGTAGGAGGGGGTCGCGAGCGGATGATCAATCGTACGTGGGCCTGCCCCATGCCACTAGGCGCCAGTGTACCCCCTACCCTGCCAAGAATATAATCTTCCGAGATACCCGGACGACGTCCGGACATATTACTCCGTACGTTCTAAAGTTCATGCCGGACTCTGCACTGCATGCCATTGCCAGCACCATTGACAAGACGCGAGAGCAAGTCTGGCAGAGGAGCGCACGGGACAGGTCGTCATCGGACGACTGCCACTACCATTGCGCCATGCCCCTGCTCCTGTTCGATCGATCGATCGATCATCGATCCCAGTGCAGCGGCTCCTCCGCCGCCGGCCGGCCGCACCACCGCCGGCCGGATCCTGTCACGCATCTCGTCCCCCCCAACGGCCGGGCATGGCATGGCATGGCGCATGGCATGCAACCGCCCATTCGCCCGGCCAGCACCAGCATCAGTCAAATAAACGCACTCCGTCCGTATACGAAGCGATCCATCAATCGTCGTCACTGCCACTGCTCTACATGGCTCCTTGCTTTGCGTTTGCAGCTACAGAAGCAGCAGCTACAGCGTCCCAATCGATCGACTTGACATGACGGCAGACGGCGCGTGCCTCGCGCGACCGAGCCCCTACAGCCCCGCCGCCCCGCCCCCGTCCTCCCCTCCTCCCTCCCTCTCTCGACGCGTCACCACCCTACCTACCCCTAGCTATCCCTACTCGTAGCTCTGCTCCGTCGCCCACCTCCCCGCATCATTGCATGCATTCCATCCCCGCACCTGCGCGTGTCTGCCGCGGCGTCATCTGAATTCCATCCCCCCCTCCACGCCATTGGCTGCTGCGTCACCTGGTGGCCGGACCACCGCCGCTACATATATCCACCACCCGCCGCCACCACCGTCGTCGTCCCCGGCCGGCCGTCAAACCATAGCTCGCTCTCGTCGTCAATCCATAGCTTGATTTCTCATCTGCTGACACATACATACATATGTCGACGATCGGAACCGGCGGCGGCGGCGCGTGCTCGTGGTCGTCGCAGGCGCGGCGGCCAAGCCGGTACGAGTCGCAGAAGCGTCGGGACTGGCAGACCTTCACGCGGTACCTGGCGGCGCACCGTCCGCCACTGGAGCTGTGCCGTTGCAGCGGCGCGCACGTGCTCGAGTTCCTGCGCTACCTGGACCGCTTCGGCAAGACGCGCGTGCACGCGCCGCCCTGCGCCGCGTACGGCGGCAGCGGCGGAGGGCGGCTGGCGGCGGAGCCGTGCCAGTGCCCGCTGCGTCAGGCGTGGGGCAGCCTTGACGCGCTCGTTGGACGACTCCGTGCCGCATTTGAGGAGCGGCATGGCGCGCGTGGGAGTGGGAATGCTGCTGGGATCTGGACGTCCGCGTCGGCGTCGATGGCGTCGACGCAGCAGCAGCAGCCACAGCCTGGCGTTGTCATCGGAGGCGACGGCGATGGCGCCAACCCCTTCGCCGCGCGCGCTGTTAGGCTGTACCTGCGTGACGTGCGCGATGCACAGTCCAGGGCGCGCGGTATTTCTTACAGCAGGAAGAAGAAGAAGCGGAACAAGCAGCAGGAGCAGCAGGACGCCGCCGCCACTGCAGCAGCCGGGTGCGCCCGCCTGCACGTGAACGGCGCGACGACGACGTTGATGCATGCTGCTGCTCCGCCGCCCGCGCCTCCTCTGCCTCCTCCGCCGCCGCCGCCGTACTACCTCGCCGGTGTGCCCTTCGAGTTCTGTGACTACGGCAGCGTCCTCGGAGGAGTTACCGCCAATGGTGCGCCTGGCTTCTACCTGCCATCGCTGTTCAACACGTTCGGCTAGCTAGAGAGTTGAGGGCATGCATGCTGCCTGCCATGTTGCCGCCATGTGTGCCGTGCTGTGCTGATCCATCCTCGGACCTCGAAGCTCGAAGTGAGAATCCATGAATTTATGTACGTGTGTTCAGGGACTTTATTCATATGGGTTCGTGATCGAATATGGCATGGCATCCAAATAATTTCCCCTTGGCAGCGCCTTTTAAATTTCCTATTGATTACCTACATTCAAAGAGATTTTAATTTGGTACTTGCAGAGAAAATATTTCAGGGTGTTTTTGGATTTGCGTACAGACGCCGCCAATTAATTAATTCATGGATTTGCATTATAGACGCCGCCAATTAATTAATTCATGGATTTGCATTATAGACGCCGCCGGTTCACTCATACTTCTATTAACTTTTTAGTTTTGATGAAAACAATTAGGCTACTACATATATTTAAAGTTTTGAACTGAAACTTGTTGAATATATATCTTTCAACTCAATCCGTACTGCTCACATCATCGAAAACTCAGCTCAAAACCACACACTACCGAATTCTGCATTTTCCGTGGGCCATTTAAACCAGGCGAGCAGAAACTTAACTATAAATACAATTTTGAAATACAGAGATCCAGCTCTAAACTAATTCAACATCTTAGCTTTCAAATTATAAGAACAAGAAATTTTGAGCATATTTTGAATGGATACACATGGTACCATATGCCCTTGTCCCTTGAGCGCACGGATCCACCAAGACATGGGGGGGCGAGGGGGGTCTAAATAATGAAAGTTTAGGGATAAAGCTAAAGAAGAATGATGAATTTGAGGCATAGCAACATTAATTTAGAGCAGAATTCAGGCTCAAGGGGGGCTAGAGCCTCCCAGCCCCTCTTTGGATCCACCCTTGGATCTATCTAACGTTGCACTCCTTCGGCGGCTTCTCTCCTGGCGCTGACAGGATCCAAGAATGAAAGTGTGGATATGGACAACAAAAATTTTACACATATAGATACCATACACATGCTCAAAATTTTCTCATTACATAGTTTTTCGTATTTCACGGGAATATCCATCCATAAATTTATGTAGCTCCGTCGATGGTCCTTTCCAATTTTTTCCCATATATATTTTTTAAAGCATGCATTAGCATGTGCTTTATTAAGTAGAAATGAGATGAGCTGAACTAATGGCAAACACAAAGGATGATACATAGGACTCATAAGTAATCCTTGGATTACCAAAGAAATCCCATAGGTACAAACAAGTAGCAAGAAAATGCGAGGGGTGTCATCCACCTCAAAACTCTAAACCCCAGCCAACTAAGACTAAATAAAGGAGACAACATATCGGTGCCTATAGTGAAGTGGAGCCCACGGTGGCGACAAAGCATGCTTCAACCTCGGCGACAAAGCACCGCCAAAAGGCGCGAGATGACAACAAAGTGGCAAAGCATACGCTAGAGAAGAGACCAACGGCGACAAATCATACTACCAAAAGCGATGACCATCAATGCGGCAAAGCATCCATGGATTGGGGGGGCATCACGCTCAAAGTAGCTAAGCATTTGCTTGAGGGGAGGCGAAAGTGACACCGGTGGCAAGGCAACAGCCCAAGCGATATCGGCAAAGCATCTACAACAAAGGAGTATGATTGTGGCAACACCAACCAACTATTGGACACACCGAAGCGAAGAGTAGCATGAAGCACAATCAGGCTTAGCACAACAAGGAGCAACTACTTCAGGCAGGGAAGTGGAGGGTAGAGCACAACACTAGAGCGCTCCGGTGACCTTGATTTTGTAGGTCAATCAGTTTTGCTCTAGTTTTTCGACAACAATTTTGGTTTTGAAAACCATCATCTAGATTTCCTCATCCCAACACCATCTAAGAGGTGGTTCTCTACATCCCGTGTGTGTCCACCAAATCCTTATGTGACTTGCCTTCACTAGTAGAAAATGGACTTCTAGCAACATTTTGTGGGTTATGTCCACCAAAGATTTATGTTGTCAAGACCTTCTTCATCCATCTTCACTCTTTGGAGGGAGCTTGCCAAATGACAAACCATCAAACCCACGACCATAACTCCAATGGGGACATCTTTGAATGTACCATGTGGTCCATGTTTCATTTTGGGGGAATTTTCCAAGATGAGTTTGAGGGAGGGCTAAAGGGATGTTCGGTGGGACTTGTGTTGCCACACGCGTACTTTTCTATACTTCTTAGACAAGTTTGTCCAAGTTGGCAAGTATGTGTTCAGTTGACAACTAAACTTAGAGCGAGTCTTTTAAGCTCTACTCTACATGACATAGAGGAAAAAAAGTATGCATGGAAAGATTCTCTTAGGCGTGGAAAATTGCGATTCTAAATTTTCTAGTCTTTGTGTCACTTGCATATGGTTAATTAATTGCAGCAAATTATGGATCGAAACCAAATAGCCCTACTACTACCACTGGCGGAGCTACAGTGATGCCTGGGTATTCCCAGGAATACCCAACTTTTTTGAACAACCATAAATATATATGTATAGGTATACTGTAATTCATAATGTATATTGGTAATTTTAGAACACAAAATCAGCCCACAAGCAATTTCCTCAACCTCGTGGCCCGGCTAGACAAAAGAAATCAAGGCCCGGTGGCCCGGCAAGGGAGCAAGGCACATGATGCACACGATGGCCCCTTGTCTCCCCTGTTACGTTTCGCATGCGGAAGGATGCCGACCGCCCGGGCGCCGCGGCGTGGCGCTTCGTCTCCCTGTTATTTGTTGCCCCCAATCCCCTAACCCTAAGCGGCTCCACTTGGCGGCGACCCGACCGGCGGCGGCTTCGGCGATGGCGGCGGCAAGCGTGCTCGGCGGCGGCGGCGGCGTGCTTCGGCGGCGGCGGGGGAGGAGCGCCGGGGCGGGCGGCTAGCTGGCGTCTTGTGCGTGGTGGTGGTGGCGATGGTGAGGCTTGATTTTCCCCAATCTCCAATTCCTCATTGTTAGATTTGATAATTTCTCTTTTGGATTTAGCCCAATCCCCATTCTTTTGGTTTTCTTCACTGTAGATTTTTGCATAATGAAGAAGAAGAAAACAATTGATTTGAAGAGTTTGTGGGAAAGAGCATCAAAGACAAGAAAAGTTGAATTAGGTTCCACATCAATTCGAACCACTTGCGGTAACAACATTTGTCTTTGGAAACAATTGAGAGTCAAGTTCATAATGAAAGCATTCCATCCGTTGACCATGAGATAGCAAGCGAGAGAACCTGAGATAGCTAGCAATGACCCTAACACGGCAACCACAAAAGTGGGGGGAGGAGGAGCGGCGGCATAGATCAAGGGAATTCACGAGAACATTCTACTTGGTCTCCTATCGAGGAGATGGTGATGACTCGGGAGATGAATCAAGTGATGAGGCTATTTATGACATTGATCTTCTATCTCATGATCTGGGAAGAGAATTCCCATAAAAAATTATGATGTTAATGAGCGGAATTACGTGATCGGGGCATTCATTGCATTAGGTCCTTGTCAACCATGGGATCATGATTTTTCTGTAAGGTATATTGGAGGTAAACCTCGCCGCTTCTTGCACGATTGGTTTGATCAATTCGGATGGCTAGAATATAGTGTGGAAAAAAGATCTTTGCGATTCTCGCTTTGTTTGCTACTTGTTCAAGCATAAACTTAATACTTACGGTGGAGATGCTTTTGTGATTTGGGGGCTTTAGAAATTGGCATATGAAATGCGGGATTACTAAACATTGTGGTGATGTCAATAGTTTTCACAATATGGCTCAAGAGAAATATAATTCCTTCATCACACCTAAAAGAAAAATTGTTCACAAGTTTCTTTGCAATAAATGACAAGGACAAGGCTGATTATATGTGTCGTTTGTCATACTCTATTCAATGTGCTAAGTATCTTCTACGACAAGGTCTAGCTTTCGTGGACATGATGAAAGTGAAAATTCACTTAACAAAGGAAATTTCAAGGAGTTGTTAAATATGCTAGCTGAAAACTTTGAAGAGGTTGCTAGAGTGGTTTTGAAGAATGCCCCATTGAATTGTCGGATGGCGCCTCGAAATACAAAGACAAATAGCTAATTGTTGTGCCAAAGAAACAACTAAGCTTCTCATGGAAGACCTTGGTGGTAATTATTTTGCAATTCTTGCCGATGAGTCTAGTGATGTGTACCAAAATGAACGGCTAGCTCTTTGTTTGAGGTATGTTGACAAGAAGGGAAGGGTAGTTGAGAGGTTTTTAGGAATTGTTCATGTTGAGAACACTACTTCCTTGACACTTAAAAGCGCAATTGAGAAATTATTGATGGAGCATAACTTGAGCTTGTCCATGGTGCGTGGGCAAGGTTATGATGGAGCTAGTAACATGAAGGGTCATGTTAATGGTCTAAAAAGAAACTCATTATGGATGAATGTCCATCCGCTTACTATGTTCTTTGCTTTTGCACATCAACTTCGTTATCTCTTGTGGCGGTTGCTAAGGAAAATCCAGATTGTATTTGGTTCTTTGATCAAGTTAGATTTTTGTTGAACCTTATTGGGAATTCTTGTAAGAAGGCACAAATGCTTCGAGAAGCACAAGCACGAAGAATTCTAGAAGCTCTAGAATTGGATGACATTCAGATTTGGAAAGGGTTTGAATCAAGAAATGGGATTGGGCCGACCGGCGGATACTCGTTGGGGATCTCACTACAAGATGTTATGCACCTTTTATCTTTGTATCCTTCAATTAGGAATGTCCTCACAAAGGTTGGCGATGATCGCTCTCAAGGTGTTGAGTGTGCACATGCACAAACAATGTTGACAATATTTCGATCATATGAGTTTGTTTTTATGGCACACTTGATGCAAACAATACTTGGGTTCACGGCGGACTTGAATTATGCCTTGCGAGAAGAGGGATCAAGATATTGTCAATGCGGTAGAACTCATTTCCTTGACCAAGCTCCAATTGCATCAATTGCGAGAGGATCAAAATTTTGAGGCGTGGCGAGCCGAGGTTTTGAAAGTTGGGTATTCCCACAACCAAAAAAAGTTCTAATGCATAGCGCCAGATTTCAAATATAATTTGTTCACATCTAAGATAGGCATGAAAGTAGGAAAAACACTAATAATGAACAAATAGAACTTACAAATACTACAGTGTTCCTTTGAATCTGCGTTCCTTCATAACTTGGAAGCGGTTGATAATGTCTTTGTCTTTAACTTGAATGAAGAACTCCCGCTCAATAAATGTAACCAAACAGTCATTCAAGTATTGATCTCCAAGTTTGTTTCTCAATTTGTTCTTCACATAATTCATGACAGAAAAGACTCTTTCGGCGATTCTTTTTGCTCTTTGGAAGCACTAACACCAATTTCGAAGCTTGTAAACAACTTGATGTCTATCAAACTTGTTTGTTTCAACAAGCTTAACAAAAAAGCTCTGCAAGAGTCTTCACATTGTTGAACCTTTCATCGGCCAAAGCATATCATTGATGTACAAATTAAGTGCGGCGGGTAGATGTCTCAACTCTAACAAAGTGAGAAATCACTAGGATAAAAGCCGACAAGTTTAATCAATTTCTCTTTGTCAAAAGCGACAAATGAATCAATAGGACTGAATGCAGCCATGCAAACTAGCAATTACGTGTTTATCTCGAGAAAACCTTTCATTAAGCTCTAGAAGTTGCCTATCAATCATGCTTAAGAACATATCAACATGGTAACGGTGTACATTCTTGATCTTGACAAAGAACCTTCTATCTCTTCCTATTGGGCTTGTAGAATATGTCCATGTCCGGAATTTTGATTTTATTCTTCACACAAAATGACTCCACTTCTTTGAGAAAATCTGCCAAAGCCTTGATCCTCTCGCAATTGATGCAATTGGAGCTTGGTCAAGGAAATGAGTTCTCTTTGCATTGACAATATCTTGATCCCTCTTACGCAAGGCATAATTCAAGTCTCTTTGTGAACCCAAGTATTGTTTGCATCAAGTGTGCCATAAAAACAAACTCATATGATCGAAATATTGTCAACATTGTTTGTGCATGTGCACACTCAACACCTTGAGAGCGATCATCGCCAACCTTTGTGAGGACATTCCTAATTGAAGGATACAAAGATAAAAGGTGCATACTTGAGTCTTGTAGTGAGATCCCCAACAGTATCTCTGGCGGCCCAATCCCATTTCTTGATTCAAACCCTTTCCGATCTGAATGTCATCCAATTCTAGAGCTTCTAGAATTCTCTGTGCTTGTGCTTCTCGAAGCATTTGTGCCTTCTTACAAGAATTCCCAATAAGGTTCAACAAAAATCTAACTTGATCAAAAAGAACCAAATACAATCTGGATTTTCCTTAGCAAAGCGCCACAAGAGATAGCGAAGTTGATGTGCAAAGCGTGAACATAGTAAGCGAGATGGACATTCATCCATAATGAGTTTCTTTAGACCATTAACATGACCCTTCATGTTACTAGCTCCATCATAACCTTGCCCACGTACCATGGACAAGCTCAAGTTATGCTCCATCAATAATTTCTCAATTGCAGTTTTAAGTGTCAAGGAAGTAGTGTTCTCAACATGAACAATTCCTAAAAACCTCTCAACTACCCTTCCCTTCTTGTCAACATACCTCAAACAAAGAGCTAGCTGTTCATTTTGGTACACATCACTAGACTCATCGGCAAGAATTGCAAAATAATTACCACCAAGGTCTTCCATGAGAAGCTTAGTTGTTTCTTTGGCACAACAATTAGCTATTTGTCTTTGTATTTCAGGGGCAGTCATCTGACAATTCAATGGGGCATTCTTCAAAACCACTCTAGCAACCTCTTCAAAGTTTTCAGCTAGCATATTTAACAACTCCTTGAAATTTCCTTTGTTAAGTGAATTTTCACTTTCATCATGTCCACGAGAAGCTAGACCTTGTCGTAGAAGATACTTAGCACATTGAATAGAGTATGACAAACGACACATATAATCAGCCTTGTCCTTGTCATTTATTGCAGCAAACTTGTGAACAATTTTTCTTTTAGGTGTGATGAAGGAATTATATTTCTCTTGAGCCATATTGTGAAAACTATTGACATCACCACAATGTTTAGTAATCCTGCATTTCATATGCCAATTTCTAAAGCCCCCAGTCACAAAAGCATCTCCACCGGAAGTATTAAGTTTATGCTTGAACAAGTAGCAAACAAAGCAGAATGCAGTATCTTTTTCCACACTATATTCTAGCCATCTGAATTGATCAAACCAATCAGGCAAGAAGCGACGAGGTTTACCTCCAATATACCTTACAGGAAAATCATGATCCCATGGTTGACAAGGACCTAATGCAATGAATGCCCTGATCACAGAATTCCGCTCATTAACATCATAATTTTTTATGGGAATTCTCTTCCCAGGATCATGAGATAGAAGATCAATGTCATAAATAGCCTCATCACTTGATTCATCTCCTGAGTCATCACCATCTCTGATAGGAGACCAAGTAGAATGTTCTGTGAATTCCCTTGATCTATGCTGCTGCTGCTCCTCCTCCCCCACTTTTGTGGTTCTTTGTGTTAGGGTCATTGCTAGCTATCTCGGGTTCTCGCTTGCTATCTCATGGTCAACAGATGGAATGCTTTCATTATGAACTTGACTCTCAATTGTTTCAAAGACAAAGAGATGTTCTTGCAAGTGGTTACGGAATTGATGTGGAACCTAATTCAACTTTTCTTGTCTTTGATGCTCTTTCCCACAAACTCTTCAAATCAATTGTTTTCTTCTTCTTCATTATGCAAAAATCTACGTGGGAAGAAAACCAGTAATGGGGATTGGGCTAAATCCAAAAGAGAAATTATCAAATCTAACAATGAGGAATTGGAGATTGGGGAAAATCAAGCCTCACCCTTGTCACCGGTCACCACGTCGGCAAGACTGCGCAGCTAGCTGCCCGCCCGGCGCTCCTCCTGCCGACCGCCGCCGCCGAAAGCACGCTTCTTCTTTGCCGCCGAAAGCACGCTTCTTTGCTGCCACCGCCATTTGCCGCCGGTCGCCGGGGCGCCCGTCAAGTGGAGCCGCTTAGGGTTAGGGATTGGGGGCAACGGCGAACAGGGGAGACGAAGCGCCACGCGCGGCGTCGGGCGGTCGGCATCCTTCCGTCGCGAGCGAGCGGGGAGACAAGGGGCCATCGTGTGCATCATGTGCCTTGCTCCCTTGCCGGGCCACTGGGCCTTGATTTCTTTTGTCTAGCTGGGCCACGAGGTTGAGGAAATTGCTTGTGGGCTGATTTTGTGTTCTAAAATTACCAATATACATTATGAATTACAGGTATACCTATACATATATATTTATGGTTGTTCAAAAAAGTTGGGTATTCTGGGAATACCCGGGCATCCGTAGCTCCGCCAAGTGAGGCTGGGCAGATTTTCTCAAAGAAGTGGAGTCATTTTGTGTGAAGAATAAAATCAAAATTCCGGACATGGACATATTCTACAAGCTTTGTAGGAAGAGATAGAAGGTTCTTTGTCAAGATCAAGAATGTACACCGTTACCATGTTGATATGTTCTTAAGCATGATTGATAGGCAACTTCTAGAGCTTAATGAAAGGTTTTTCGAGATAAACACAGAATTGCTAGTTTGCATGGCTGCATTCAGTCCTATTGATTCATTTTTTGCTTTTGACAAAGAGAAATTGATTAAACTTGCTGGCTTTTATCCTAGTGATTTCTCCTTTGTTAGAGTTGAGACATCTACCCGCTGCACTTAATTTGTACATCAATGATATCTTGGCTGATGAAAGGTTCAACAATGTGAAGACTCTTGCGAGCTTTTCTGTTAAGCTTGTTGAAACAAACAAGTTTGATAGACATCAAGTTGTTTACAAGCTTACGAAATTGGTGTTAGTGCTTCCAAAGTAGCAGTAAAGAATCGTCGAAAGAGTCTTTTACGTCATGAATTATGTGAAGAACAAATTGAGAAACAAACTTGGAGATCAATACTTGAATGACTGTTTGGTTACATTTATTGAGCGGGAGTTCTTCATTCAAGTTAAAGACAAAGACATTATCAACCGCTTCCAAGTTATGAAGGAACGCAGATTCAAAGGAACACTGTAGTATTTGTAAGTTCTATTTGTTCATTATTAGTGTTTTTCCTACTTTCATGCCTATCTTAGATGTGAACAAATTATATTTGAAATCTGCTGCTATGCATTAGAACTTTTTTTTGGTTGTGGGAATACCCAACTTTCAAAACCTGGCTCCGCCACTGACTACTACGCAACTCTTCACTAATCTCACCACAATTTTCGTCTCAGGTTTGAACGAAATGTTTAATTTCGATGGTACCTTTGGTTGTTGGGATCGACTTGAGGAACTTTAATTTCCACGATATAGCAAAAACCAGTTGATTAAACCCACCTCATAGACACCGTGAGCCAATGTTCCTTTCTTGAAAACCCTAGCTAGCTAGTAGCCGGTGGCCACGAGTGTTCCCATCCATTGGATCGACGGCCTGTGTACTGTACTGTGCCTCACTGGCTGGATGGAGAGGCTATATATGCATATGCATCGTCTTATATATAGGTGGTGTTTTTTTGTGCCAATTTCCCGTGTGTCGTCCTAGCTTGCTCCTGTATAGTATATCTATGATATTTCGATCGGCCTCGCCGTGGCCGCGTGCATTTCTGATCTGATGATCCCCGTCCATCGATCGTTACCAAACAGCCCGCTTTCCTCGATCGCTTCGTTCTCGATTGATCTAGCTGCGACAATGCATGCTACTGCAGCTGGTATGTATGACAATGACACTGTACAGAATGCATGGCAACATGCAAGATACTACTACTAGTACGTACATACCCCCATGCATGGCCCATACGCATGCATGTCCTAGCTACATGCGTCACGCGATCACAGCATGCAAATGCAAAAGTTGCAAACGGCCAGGGTACAGTAGCAGTGTCTGGAGCTGGCGCAGCACCTGCGCCTGTGCCTGCGCATGCATGCACGCACTGGGCTGATTGTTGGACCATCGAATCGATCGGTCGATGGGCAGCAGCAGAGCAGTGTTGGGTGGATGAGTCAATGGCACGCCTCCGGCCCGTCTGTGCACTGCCTGCTTCCTCCACCCTGCGCCCGACACGTCGCGCGCCCTAGCTCCCTACTCCCCATTCTGTCGTCTTTCTCTCTATAGCCCTCACCTCGTCGCCTCGTATATCAGATGACAGTGCTCTGCACGCTCCGTTTTTATTATTAAAATATACATGAGCTGTTTTACTTTTACTATAATTAGCTTAGCTGTTAAAAACTTCTTCAGTAGTTTAGACTGTTATTCAAATAAATGCACTGTTGTTGAAAATATGTTTCACTCTTTTTTGACGGAAACAATAATGGAATTAATTTGATGTTATACATGTTGGTGTAATTGTTGAGAGTCTAAATGGGAGGGTTAATTGAGCTGCCTATGTTGTGGATGTACAATGCCTCTAAATTTATTTCTCAGCATCAAAAAACATGGAGGCAGATGATCGAGCAGCATCCATCAATATATAGATTCATCTCAATTTATTTCACACGCCGACACCATCAATTGTTTCAGAAATGAGTTTGGGATGCTGAACTTAATTAGTCTGTGAAATGAAACCACAATGCAAGTTACATCGGTGGCCGGCCGGCTTGGCGCCTTTTTTGCCAGCAAAGCAGAATCCCCAGAAATTGTACATACAGTGATTCAGACGAGCTACACAGAAGACCATATTATAAGGTTGTGGAAAGCTTGTCTGTCTCAGCCATCCCCCTTTGTCCATGATCAATGTAGCCTCACTCAATGTGCATCAGAATGCCTTCTTCTCATATGAAACAAGACCATGGATCCCTCCTTCGACTTGGGCAGCACCGGTTCGTACCTGAATTCATGTCGGTTTGTCTCTCGATAAGTAAGAAGATGTCAGATGAAATACGCTCCGCATTGAGCAATATGTGCTTGGAACAATATATCTCAATTAGAGAGAGAGATATGTTCACGAGCTTGGATGTGCACCAGGATATCAGTCCGAAATATGTGGGCAAGAAAATAGCATCATGGATTTTACTGAGACCGAGGGGTAAATAAGTGTGGCCAATAGTTTCTCTTAAACTTTTAGATCGAGCTAGCTGGTCTGAGAGGATAGATCAGCTCTAACTAAACAATTCGTTAAACTAGAAGGATTCTATTTAGAAAGTTAACACAGAGATGTCCATGGATCACTCTAGTGCATGAAGTTCTACACTGTTACATGGATATAGAAATATTAGATTGTCCGACAATATGATTTAACAGAATTTGTACTTGATTGGCATATATACATATGAAGAAGTGCAGTGTTACTAAATGCTTTTAAATGTTAACTGAAGCTCCGAGTTCCCTACTTAGACCAGAAACACAACGAAATAGAAATGGCACTATGGGACGGTGCTTTTTTTTTTTTTTTTTTTGAAACAACACCGGGGGAGGGATTTTTGACCTTCTCATATCAGTTCATAAATTCATATTAAAATCCTTAACCTTTAAGAGCAAACACTCTGAATACATGAAAGATGCAAATTTGTTTTTCACTTGCAATTGCACCTGATGACTGATGTCGTACATACCTCTAGTCGAAGAGATTCTGATCGTAAAAAGGTCATGGGCTGACTGCAAGGAGGATGCACCTAGGTCCTGGAATCCTTGCTTGACAGCTTGCATCGTGTAAGGAATGAACCTCAATACCGAGCCCTTGTCAGCAACTGCTCCAACAACTCCTTGAGCAACCTTAAGATTAAGCGTGTCTCCAAGGTATCTCGCATCACTTCCCTTTCTCATGGCTTCAAGAGACCCCATGCCTCTATACTTTTTTGACACGATGGCCATCCTTAAATCAAAGAAATAGTTAGGAGTAGAATGAGTAGAGAGAACTAAATATATGACAGCACAGGATGCAGATATGTACCTAACATAATTCCAAGACATTTGTGGCTACAAAGTGACAACTGATAAATTCTTGCTATTGCATCACTAATAACATACCCTACGCAATTCTTAGAGAATATAACAATTATTTTCTAAGACAAATATATATATAAAAAGTATGATACTAAAAAAAACCATGTTTGTATTATTCACGTTTGCTAAATGAGGTTGCTATCCTACAAAATTTGGCAAAACTAGAAAAATCACTCTCCAACAGTTTGGTAAAATAGGTTGCCATCTTTACGAACTTGCCATTCTTCCCCTCCGCGCGCGTATCTTTACGCGTGCGGATACAACTTGCTATCGCGCTACGGCGCGACGCCGGCCCCTCTTCCCCGCGCGCGGAGACAATTCCCAGTTTCCTTCTAGGATCCCGCACCTTCTCTCCCGCGTCTGTATTTCCTTCTCGCCGCCGCCGCGAGTAGAATTTGTTCCCTAGCGGAGTCCGGACGCCGTCGGAGAAGGAAACCCGGAACTGGCGCGCCATCAGGTACGGCAGTCGATCACCATGCCTTGTTGCGAGGTTTGGGTTCTTGCGATCAGGGCGCCGCCACCGGTTTGGGTAGAGTTTGGATCAGTGCGGCGGCCCAGTTGTTGGCCGTGGCGTGCATGTCCGCGACGATGACGTAGTCGCCCGCGTTGGTGGAGCCGAGGTGCCTCAGGGGCGCGCGCGGCAAGATCCGGCATGCGTTCAGCAGGCTTCGCCAGGCCGTGTCCGTCGGCCCTGTGGGCATGCTCCCGATGAGCACGCGCGCGTCGTTCAACCTTTCGGCGCACGCCATCAGGTCCACCATGCAGCCGTAGCGATGAGTGTTGGGCGCCGCCGCCGGTTGCGAGCTCTGTGTTCTTGCTTGTATGGTTCAGGTAGTGTTTGGCTTAGGCTAGGGTTCAGGCGGCCGGTTGCGAGCTCTGTTTTCTTGCTTTTATGGTTCAGGTAGTGTTTGGCTGGGGTTCAGGGCGCCGCCGCTCGTTTTCTTGCCATCCGCTAAGGTTCATCAGTTCCTGCCAGTTCTCTGTAGTCATATATATATTGTTCATCACGATTATTGGCCAATGAGATGGATGGTAGATTTCTTCGTGTCAGTTGTCACAGTAGTGCTTCTAGCAATGCAAACAACTGCACCTCTGATCTAGTCTAGATTAGTATAGATGTGAGTCACAGTACTGTCTCAGCTAGTCACCTGGCAGCCGAGAAATCCTTTGACAGTGGAGTTTGTTGTAGCCACGAGCCAAGGAATAATGATGCAGTCATCGTAGTTGTGTGTATGTTTTAATATGCAGTCATCGTATAAGTTCACCATGTATGGAAATTGATGACTAGTTGGCTGTCCCATACACATATGACTAGGCGTACTTGATCACCATCGTACCTGAAAGCAAGGATCGCGCACGGGGAGAGGAGATACGAGCCGCGCTGACAGTTGGGTTGGGTATGATGTGGACCCAATTTTTACAATTTTACCAAGTTAAATGGCAAACTGTTGGAGAAAGGTCATTTTTTCACTTGATATATATTTTAGCAAGTTGCCAAATCACAACATTTAGCAAGTCAATTTTAGCAAACTGTTGGAGAGATGCTCTTAATCTGCAGAAAACATGCGTCCTAAACACAGGGCGGTGAAAGGAAACTGATTCTTTATATAATGTTGGAAATTATTTTGGTTAGGGAAAGATGCATGGTTATGGGCAAGTGTGCAGTGGCCTGGCCTACTGTTATCTATCCGACAAACATGAGATGCCTGGTGTGCCAAACCTGAAAATGACAGGGACGGTTTCAGGAATCTAGCCTAGGAACTCAATTGCTGATTATGGGCTGTGTGGCTATGGCTACAAAGTAGTATGTCCAAGTTCATGCGTTGTGTTATAAGCAAACTTATTTCTCCTTTTTACTACAAAAATACGCAGCACTACTGTGTATATTCTAAAAAAAAAGTCCACTGCAGTTTCACATAATTTGTTGCACTACAAAATTAAGATCTTAATAATTGTTAAGTTAACATGCAAAACAGACAGTGGGAAATGAAGCAAGTGTAAACATTTTTGTTCAACTAACTTTCAGAAAGCTTTTCAGTAAGCTTTATGACCTGTCATAATTGATTTGATGAAATAGCTACCAATAATGTAGAGGGATCTCTTTTAACGCACTAGCTAGCCATGAGTGGGATGATGGGATGAGCAATAGAAAATTGTCCTAAAAACAAAATTAAAATTAAAGTGATAACGGTTATTATGTTTTTATATATACTTATACATCCCTAATCATTTTATATATTGTCAAATAAAGTGCACCTACTGAACTTCAGGAAATAAATATAAAAAAACAATAGCAAAAGGTCACAATCCCACACCTTGTACTCATAAACACCAGGAGCTTCAAGACTGCCAGCCAGGAAACTACCCATCATAACAGTAGATGCCCCTAGAGTCAGAGCTTTCACAATATGCCCAGAGTTTGAAATCCCACCATCAGCAATAACAGGCACATCATGATCCTTGGCATATTGCGCGACCTTGTAAACTGCAGTAGCCTATATAATTTAACCAAAGAAAAGAGAAAAAGAAGACGGCATCAGGATAGTGGGGACTCAAAGCTCCAACTATTGGAAGTAAGGACAGAAAAGTGTATATATGATAATAAAAAAATATATATAAGGTCCCACCACTATAGATTTTAATAATTTTGAAATACACCAAATGTTCAGAAGAGATAAAGATGATAATTTGCAGAAAGCACTTGTGTTATGATATTAAGGTCATGTGATTGCTGATGAAGCATGCATGTTTTCTCCTTTTCAGAAAAGATAAGATAGCAAATTAAAGGTGGTTTCAAGAAGTTACTTCCTCCATTCCATGACAGCTTTATCATGCCAATCACAACTTTATCACGGCTTGTGCACCATTATTGGAGTACCATGAACTACTTGTGTGCACATTTCATTTTGTAAAATTCAGTAACCAGAAGTCAATTATAATTATATCATGCCAATCACAAATGTTCCACCAAAATTTCAGATACCCTGCCCTCCTAATTTAACTTCTTGAACGAAACCCTCCTAACTGTTCAACTAAAATGGATTACTCAAGCCAAGTTACCTTCCTAATTTCAGCTCAAATGAATTACATCAACTCAATCAAAACAGCAAACAAACTCATCTTAATCAATTACAGTAACTTTTAAATACCATACTGCTAACAGTAACATTAAATATTGTCCTGAGAAATAGAAATCAGCAGCATTCATACCTGTCCTCTGCCTACAGCACAAACCTCCTGCGTGGTACAAATCGATCCAGAGCCCATCCCAACCCGCAATCCATCGACGCCGGCGGCGATCAAATTCTGCGCCTGTGCAACGGTGACCACATTCCCACCGATGAGATCCACCTCCGGGTACATCCTCTTGGCGTACTTGATCATGTCGAGCTGGTAAACAGAGTTCCCCTGTGAGCTGTCGATCACAATGGCGTTGGCCCCTTCCTTCACCAGCAGCTCAAGCCTGCGCTTGTCCTCCTCCCGCGTCCCGGTCGCCGCCGCGACGACGAACCTCCCGTCCGCCCCGACCGACGGCGTGCCCAGCTTCGGGTAGCTGCGGATGCGCTCGACGTCCTGGGCGGTGATGAGGTCGACGACGACGTCGGACTCGGAGACGAGGGGCGCGAAGTCGAGGCCCTCGTCGGCGAGAAACGCGGCGGCTTTCTCGAAATCGAAGGCGGCGGACACCGTGCGGGGCGCGGGGGTCATGTACTCCGACACGGGGACGCCGGGTCTGTGGTCGGCGGCGGCGACGACGCCGACGAGCCTGGAGAGCGTGTCCCCGCGCTCGGTGACGACGGCGTACGCGCAGCCGGCGAAGTCGGCGTCGGAGGGGTTGGCGGACGGGGCGAAGAACGGAGTGGAGGAGACCCATGGGACGCGGCGCGACTTGGCGGCGCGGAGGATGGAGGCCTGGGTCTCGGCGTCGACGTTGCTGTGGACGACGGCGGCGGCGCCGCCCAGGGACGCCATGGCGACGGCCATTGCGGACTCCGAGACGGTGTCCATCGGCGAGGCGACGCAGGGGATGGATAGAGGCACGTGGCGGGAGAGGCGCGTGGAGAGGGCGACGGCGTTGGCGGGGAAGTCGATGTAGCCTGGGAGGAAGATCACGTCGTCGTAGGTGTAGGGAGACGCCCTGCGAGAACAGCCGCGCCGCCGAGAAGCCGTCGTCGGTCATGGCGCGCGGCGTGAGGGGTTTTGTTGCCTTTGCGAGAGTTTAACGTACGGTGGCGGCGCAGGTGGTGACGGAATGAGCGGGGCGGGGCGGCCGGCGGCAGAGTCGGAGCTGAGCAGCGCGTCGACGCTTATATGTATGGGCGAGCAATCGCAGTAGGAAATACCGAAATCCTACACCAAATTCTGAAAAAAATTGAAAATTCACTTGCATGCATGAATTGCTATCATTATTCTGTATATTTTTTTTTTCCGAGATTCTGTTTCAAACTGCAGTAGTGGGAGAAATTATAAGGATCCCGCAAAACTAATAATACAGGGATCAAAGAAACTTCACACTGAGGAAAAAAATACCAATTTTTAGGACACTGATGTGTATCATTTCACTAAGGTACAAATTTCAGTGTTGTAGAAGTTAATTGTTTGTTTTGTAAGTCTAGTTAAATTTGAAGTAGTTTGACTTAGAATAAGGGTGTGTTTAGATGCCTTTGGATTGCAAAATGCCAAATACTCTGCTGCAGCAAATGGGAAATGCTAAATTTTTAACTTGGTATTTAGTTACATGCCAAAAATTTAGCCATGCATACATAGTACATGCCTCATACATTTTCCCTCTCTTTTGGGCCTCTTGAATCCCAAATGCAAAATGTAAAATGCCAAAATTTTGTTGTTTTATACCATAGTGTTTAGATCTATTATGCAAAAAGGTGAGCCAAAACCCTAATACTTTTTTTGACAAAAATATGGAACTAAACAGGAACTAAATTCTAAAGTACTTATATTTTGGGTAGGAAGTTAAAGGGAAATAACACCAATTAATTAAAAAAATCTATCTAATCAACCCAAACCAGTTATATATACTATTCAATAATATGATGTGCTAAAAGGCACGCTCTAGTGATCACTTATTTGGACGTCGACAGCTGCCCCATCAAAGAACAACCAAGAACAATCAAGGGTGGCAAAGCACATTAACATTCTCTAGTGGCGGAATTGGCCTCATTCGGTTAGGCCAAATGGGCTGGAACATGGCCGGTTCCACCTGGAATCATTTGGCCCAAACTAGAATCAGGACCAACCCGAAATGGTTGTATGGATAGGCCCAAATCGGATCCACACACAACACCTATAATCGATCCAGACCAGGTTTCAGTAATGGGATCCACTCATTCCGGTCTAACAATTGAAACGGGTCTGTTTTAAAATTGGAAGAAACAAACAAGGCATCGGGTTTGCATCATCCAGTATCTCACCCTAGGCACTTTTTTACTAAAAACCGAAACCCGAACCAAACCGAGCCGAAACCGAACCGAAATCTCGGTTTTCAAAAGTATTTTAGTTCGGTATCTGTTTTCATTTTTGCAGTTTGGTTTTCGGTGTCGGTGTCGGTTTCTACCTCAAATCGAGCCAAAATACCGTGAATAACCGTGGCGCATAAACTAAACGAACCCAAGATCCCAGAGTCCTAGGCCACACCGATCCCATCCCTCACCCTCTCCGGCTCCGGCGTGTCGCGCGATTTCGACCCCGGTCCACACTCCCTCGCTACTCAAACAACGTAACCCTAGCGCAAAGGGCGGCGGCGGGCAGCACTACCCCCGGTGGTCGTGGCGCGATCTAGGAGCAGAGGGCCGGCGGCGGCGCAACCTGTAGTAGAGGGTAGGCGGTGACCTGTAGCAAAAGGCTGACGACGACTTGTAGCAGAGGGCCGACGGCTGGGCAGGAGCAGCGAGCGCCACCCATGGAGCAGCGTAGCGGCAGTCCGGCGGCGGCTGGTCTGTTGTGTTGATAGGTTTTTTGGGTGAAAACCGAAAACCGAAACGAATTGGTCGGTTTTTTAGATTTTGACTAACCGATTGGTTTTGGTTTTTTTTTTTTTTGGAAACTGAACTATTTTCTACCGAACCGAACCGACCAAAATTTTCTGTTTCTACCGAACGCCTAGAGTGACCAATATCTAGCAAACCCAGCCCTATGATACGCTTCTCGCCACGACAATATTTGGGTGCGGTATGTGAACCGCAGCCAAGGACAAGGAGCCACACACAAGCAATACAAAAAAAAAAAATCAGTGCATGCCTTAAGTGTTAAACGACGTTTCAGTCGATGACCAGACGACAATGGTGACTTCGGTAATCTCTAGATCCGCCAGTGCACAGATCTTTCAAAGATGCTTGTAAGGTAGGTTTGTATTCATTCTTTTTTAGATAATGGAGGCCTCTACATCCAAGGGATGTACACAACCCATTATTACAAGCTTCAAGAAACGTAAAGAGAGAGCCTCGGTCATAAATTGGCCAGGAAGCTAAGACAAACAATATAAATGTTTCCATCCATTGTTGGATATCTCTAAAGCAATAAATTCTAATTTCTTGCTTATTGTTGAGAGCGCTTCCTTGGCGATCTCTTCACGCTGCAGCTGTGCCCGAAGAGCGTAACCAATACGCACCTCGAAAATTACCCGCATAATAGAATTAGATTTCTTTACATTAAAAACCACATCATTTCGGCATCTCCGGAGGGGCCAAAGATATGGCAGCCATCCCCACCCAAATCAATTCTCTAATCTTTTTATTTTGATTAGTTAGCCAATTCCCCGAACATATGGCTAATTGATCTAGGTTGAGTCATCCAAAGTAGCAAAAGAGATAATCCTCCGGATCATTACGGTAAGGGGCGATCTAGGAATAAGTGTTGAATAGTCTAATTCCCATTACAAAGAAATGCACTTCGACTCCCTTTCCAGCTTTTTTTTTACTAAGATTGTCTTTAGTCAATATAACCCCCTCTGTAAAAAACCGAGAGAAAGATTTTTAATTTTTAGAGGAATCTTTATCTTCCAAATCATCCTATGTCCAAAAGGTGTTTGTGTATCAATGAGGTCAAGGTACATCGAGCGGACAGAGAATAGTCCCGATTTGGTTAGGCTCCATCTAAAATAATCCGGCCCTTCCACCAATTCGACATTTGAGATTTGTGCTACTAGACCAAGCCATTTCGTAAATTTGTTATCCATCGAGCCCTCCTAAAAGAGATGTTTAGAGGGTTGGAATCCATCACTTTTGAAACGGTTGCGTGAGGATTACGAACTATATTATATAAAGATGGATAGCAATCTTTCAGAGGCTTATCTCGTACCCATTACGTGCGGTTTGTATTCATAGGGGTGCGTGCGTGTGTTTTATAAACGTATATATGCATTGTAATGTGTAGTTTCCAAAAATCAGTGCATGCCCGAGTTCAGTCTCATGCACATGACGAGACACGACACGAGCGGTCGAGAAAATCATGCACACCGCACAGGTTGTTTATTTGGCGGTATTCTCATCAACTCTCGCACCCAAAGTTAGTTAATCGGATTTATTATATAATAAATAAACGTTATCCAAAACAGGCCCGTGCCCGCGTGCGCTGTGATCTGCTGTTTTAATTTGTTCTTTAATGTTCGCCAGCATTTTGGTATTAATTAGTCTGCACATGTCATCGATCTCGTGAAACACGTGTTGCCATACATTATTTGGACAAATGTGTTCTCAAGCAGGCACATTTATCTTAGAGTTGTTTATTTATTAATGGAGCTAATTGGAGTTGTTTATTTATACGGCTTACATCAGCTTCTTCGAGCTGTTGTGAGCCGTTTTTCTTATCAAACATTTCTCTTTAAAACAGCTTTGTGGTGAAGCTATTTTCCTTCCTCTCTGACATGGACACCACACAGGTTGTCATGACTCATGATACACCCTGCAGCTCCAGCATGTCTTAGAGTTGATATTGTATTTAACAAAAAAGCACTTTCCTTGCTATTTTCTTTTACTATACGGTTTCTGAATTATGTTGCAAATTCTACTATTTCTCTATTACCAAATTACATGGAAAATTTTATTACTGTTACCGAATTACATGGTAAACTTTACTACCATAACCAAATTTCTAAATGATTTTCCAAATTGTATAGAAAGGTTTTGGACCGACAATACCCTGAGCTAATAAAATACTAAATCCGCCACACTGGTTGTGATGAAGCTAAAGAGTGTAGCTTATGTGTCCTCAAGCAGGCACAACGCACTTGGTAGCTAGTAAAATTAATGGAGCTACTAATTGGAGTCGTTTATTTATACGGCTTACACAACAACTTCTTCCTGAGCAATTGCTAAATGATTTATCAAATTGTATAGAAAAGTTTTTGGACCGACAATACCCGGCCTGAGTTAATAAAATACTACATCAGCCCTCTCCTCATTGCTCTCTCACTCATCTATGCATGAAACTTTTAGTGATGCTGTTTTATCAAATTGCTTCACCTAAAAAGTTGTTACTGTGTGTTTTTTTTTTTTTTTTTTTTTGTAAAAAGACAATTTTACTAGTGAAGCTAAGCTATGTCAAATAGGCCTACATTTACGTGCTTTCAAATAATGGGGCCATGTGTTTGGTGGGAGGAATCTACGTACATGCATCGCGTGATGTGTTTCCTTTTATATGCACATCCATGTGTGGACTAGAAACAACATTCCGGATACCACTTCATTTCTCGCATCAAAATCAATGCAAGAACAAGTGCAACGTCTCAGCACTCTCGTCTTCTCCATGGCGTCCTCTCATGCTCATCTGCAGGGTCACTATTACCTCCTCCTCCTCACTGGCATTGCTGCTGCTTTTGTCGCGGTAATGTCGTTCTGCTTTCTTGGGCACTATTGTTCTGCTCGTCGGCGTCCAGCTGGCCGTCGTGGATTTCCACCGGGGCCTCTGGGGTTGCCCGTCATCGGCAACCTGTTGGCCATGGACCAGTTCACCCACCGCGGCCTGGCCAAGCTCGCCAAGGTTCACGGAGGCTTCTTCCACCTCCGCATCGGCTTCGCCAACGTGATGGTGGTATCCTCCCCAGAGACGGCCCGAGAGATCTTACAGGAACATGCCGGCGTGTTCTCGCACCGCCCCGTGACGGCCGCCATGGCGTACGTCTCCTACTACCTCGCCGACATGGCGTTCGCCCGGTACGGCCCGTTCTGGCGCCAGATGCGCAAGCTCTGCGTCGTCAAGCTCTTCAGCCGTGGGCGCGAGCAGTCGTGGCGCACTGTGCGCACCGAGGTGGACTGCCTCGTCAGGTCCCTGGCGGAGAAGGAGCCGGGGTCGTCGTCGCCGGCGTCGGCGAGCTCGCGTTCAAGTTCGCCACCAACACGACGCTCCGGGCCGCGTTCGGCGCGCGGAGTCAGGAGGACGAGGCGGAGTTCGTCGCCATCATCCGCGAGCTCTCCCAGACGTTCCTGGCCTTCAACGTCGCCGACTTCGTGCCGTTCGTCGGCTTCCTCGACCTCAACGGCATCAACAGGAGGACGAGGGCAGCGAGGCATGCCCTGGACGTGTTCATCGACCGCATCATTGACGAGCATGTCGCAAGGTGGAAGAACGGCGACGTGTCCGCCGCTGACATGGTCGACGACATGATCGCCTACCTCGCCGAGATCCCGGGTAGAGACACCAGGGAGGACGGCGTCGAGCTCAAGGATCTCCGACTCACCAGAGAAAACATCAAAGGATTGATCATGGACATCATGTTCGGCGGTACAGAGACGGTGGCGGCGACGCTGGAGTGGGCCATGGTGGAGCTCCTCCGGAACCCCGGCGAGCTAGAGCGCGCGCAGGACGAGCTCACCGGTGTCGTGGGTCTCCACCGGAAGGTGGACGACGGCGACCTCGAGAAGCTTCCCTACCTCCGATGCATCTGCAAGGAGGTGCTCCGGCTGCACCCGCCGCTGCCGCTGCTCCTCCGTGAGAGCCTCCAGGACTGCGCCGTGGGCGGGCACGTCGTCCCGCGCAGATCCCGCGTCTGGATCAACATCTGGGCCATGGGTCGCGACGAGAAGCACTGGGGGAGGACGCCGACGCGTTCCGGCCCTCGAGGTTCGCCGCCAACGGCGACTTCAAGAGCGCCGGCGGTGACGAGTTCTGGTACTACCTGCCGTTCGGGCACGGGCGGCGGTCGTGCCCTGGGATGCAGCTGGGGATGTACGCGGTGGAGCTTGCGCTGGCCAACCTGCTGCATTGCTTCCGGTGGTCGCTGCCGGATGGGGTGAAGCCGAGTGACCTGGACGTCGACAGTGATGTGTTTGGTCTGACGGCGCCCAGGGCCCAACGCCTGCTGGCGGTGCCGTGGCCACGCCTCTCTTGCCCTTTGTTCTGAATAAAATAGATCAAGAGCAGATACATACAGCAAGTGTAGTGTATGTGTGTGGGGCGTCAGAAATTCTTCAGAATAATCCCGAGGGAGATCTGCAGATGTTCTTGCATGGAATTCTCGTAGAGAGAACCCGTGGCGGAGCCATGATTAAAATTTACGTATGGCGAAGTTATCACTACTTATTTGTAAAAAAAAAACATAATCATCGAATATATATAAATGGCATAAATTACTATATATCAGCTCATAAGTCGCACTAAAAATTTTAGGTATTGGTAAGTACGTGATTTGATGAACATACCATGCAAGAACTAAGTGCGGCAAGCTGTTGGAGGAAGATTTATCTTCCGATGTTTCATGGCCTGAAAACGCTTCATAACCGATTTATCGTAAGTTAATAAAGGCCCAAGTTAATAATTGAGTCAATCATCATCCATCGTGATGTCCGTAGGACGGGTCTTCACCAGGAATTGATCGATGACTGATGGACTAGCACTTCCAATGGCCTGCGATGACTGATGGGCTGGCCCATGGCCCAATACTTCTCAAGTTAATAAAGGCCCAAGTTGGTTGAATCGTTATCTTCTACCTCAGGTCCTCTCTACTCGACTGAAACCAGAACAGAGCGACGGAAACTACTGCCGCCGGTCAAGTCTGCCACCAGCGCGCACGAGGGGAGCTGGGGGTTGCCGTCGGCGAAGGTATGGCGGCCGCCGCACCTCGCCATACTGGTGGCTCCGCCACTGGAGAGAACGTACAATCATTCATCATGATGGTCTGCTAACGTGTTCTGAAATAAGTTGATAATAAAAGTCCTGTTGTAAGATTTGTGCACGAATAATATGATATGGGTGTCTCCTTGTAACGTTGGTCAGAGATCCCACAGCATATGCCCGAATCCCGTCAGACTTCCCAAGCCATGTTCCCGTATAGGTTTAGCGAGGGACGGATCCAGAATTTTTAATCATTGTTGTCACTAGGCCGGGGAACTGAGCATGGTGAGCTCTCCCGGTTGGGAGGCCACCGGTCATGGGTTGAGTCCTCCCGGACGCATGATTTCCCACAAAAAATCCCCTCGCCCGGTCCCGTGTGCCAAAGCATGGTGTGAAGCCCGACCCTTCTCACGGGTATGTGGGCTCCCATGTCGAGGGGGGGGGGGGTTCGAGGGTTTTCCGGGATCCGGTGTGGGGACATCATCCCCCTCAGGTCCTGGTTGTCACTAGGCCATAACCTTCACAAAATTTTGAATCTTCTACAGTAATACACAGGTATCGTAGTGAGAATTATACAAGGTTATTGATGTCATTGGACAACAATCCTTGTACTGTGGCATCCATGGGTTTAGCAGTTGTGATATCACAAGCAAGGTTTTAAATCTTTGGCTAAAGGTATTTGTTGAATGACTTCCAAAACAACAGCTATAGCAGAGGCTAAATGAGACTATAGTGGACTATAACTGCTAAGTTGTACATAAACACGGATAATTTGACCAGACTGGGGCAGCTATAGGTGGCTATAGCCGGGAAATTTAAAACCCTAAGTGGCACTATCGATTTAAAGCATAACCCGTTTGAGATATCATGAATGTCACTATTCAGTTAAAACATAACCTCGGCGACACTTATGATATCACTACGGGTTTAGGCTTTAATCCGACAGGGACACTCAGTGATATCACCATGTGGTAGTGATGCCTGTTCTCGCATCCGCATGCCAAGAGAAATGGAAATAATCTACTTACCTCCCTCAGTTAATAATTTTTTATAGTTTAATTATTTAATAGCTAAATTTTATATCCATCAACAAAAAAAGTTCAATGGTACCTATGCAAAAAAAAAAAATATTCAGACAAACAATTCGTTCTATCAGCTCCAACCTGCAACGGAAGTCCGGAGATATAAAATGCTTCGAAAGGGAAGTTAAACCTATATAGATTCATAAATACTCCGTATAAAAATACACATTCATATCTAAAATGGTAAATAATAGGACCTCTTCTTTTCTAAAAAGAAAATTGTTTTTTAGCAACAATTTTTTTTTTTTTTGTATGCACAACCGGGCTGAAAAATATTGGCCTGTCCTAAAAAATGTCACGATCGATAGTCCGGTCTTCATTTCACTTGGCCCAAATAAACTGTCGACAGCCCGTGAGATAGCAAAACTGTGCATCTATCTGCCAATCTAATATTTGGCCCATCTGGCCTCCTAGAAGGTTATGCTCAATTTAAAATGACCTGGGCCGGTTTGAACGGTAGAAAGTGGCTTGGGCTGGATTTTGCAGAGAACTCCTCGAAAGCGTGATTTAATTCGTCTTTGGACCACAAATCGAACATTCTAATTTCTATATATGTTTTTTTAATTATGATACATTAAGATTTTTTTTTTCACAACTATCCGGTGGTGTTAGAACAATCTAATACTAAGCTAACATTAAAGATGCAAAATTATGTGAAAAAATCATAAAACATTTTGTTCCAAGGTAGGACATCTATCCATTATCCATTATCCATTATCCATTATTTAACCTTATTTCTATATACCATTTATGATCCCACAGAAGGCCACGTCACTGATTCCTCCTGCCCATTCGATGCACCATCGACGGTCCAGCACAACAGCCCCAGCCCCACGCTCCTACACCCCTCACGGTGATGACAATTAAAAAAAAAGAGAGAACCTATCGTCAATCTTCCACAACGCTTCGCGCCCTGCTGCCCTCCTCCGCCCTCTCCAAAGCGTGCACCCCGGGCCCCGGGCCGCAGTTGCTGCCGCGATTGGCGCTGCCACTGCCGTCGCCGCCGGGGTCAACCTCAACCATGCGCCTCGCCTTCTCGCCCGCTGCCACCGTGCGCCGCGTCCCCCGCCCGCACAGTACAGCCACGCCTCCGGCCATCTCCCTCGCGCGCTCCTGCAGCGGCGGCGGCCGCACCTGCCGCCCACCCGATGCGTGGAGGCGCGCGCCCGACCTCGCCGTCCTCCTGCACCAGCGACGCCCGCACCTGCCGCCCGCCGACGCGCAGCGACGCAGCAAGCGGCCTCCGCCATAGCACACGGACATGGGGCCAGCAGGTATGTTCTCCTTTTTTCCTCCCTCTTTTTATTTCTTCATTTTTCCTCTTCTTATTCCTTCATTCAATTGTCCCATATGGTATATTGAAATTTATTTCAATACCTGCATGCCTGCTGCTTTGAAATTTTTAGAAGGCAGCAGCAGCAGCAAAGAGATCAGCGCTGCCCAATTTTCTGATGCAATCCGCGAGACTATAAAACAGCGGCAGCAGCAGGAAGAGATCACAGCAGCAAGAGACTACTATTTCCATCAAAATTCATCGTCACATATATTACTCAAATTATTCCTATCCTTCAGGATGCATGTACGTCACATACTCACATACATAGAGTACGATGTGTGTATGCGTCCGTAAATTGCCTTTGAATGTTTGATACACAAATTATTCCTATCCTATGATTGCTATTGCTCTCTTCATTCATGTGATTTACATCTTCTAGCCCGCGCAACTGCGCGGGGTTTCGCTAGTTTTTTTCTATTGTTAGGCACGAATTTCATCTTAGGACTCAAACTGTACTACAATAAAAAAAAAAAAAAAAATCTCAATAGTGGATACATTGGATCAATTAAAATATTGAGTAAAGTGCATGCGGTCCCTCAAACTATTGAGGAGATCCTATCTAGGTCCTCAAACTAACAAAGTGACTATCTAGGTCCCGCGATTTATTGTTACCAGACACCCGATCAGTCCAAAACCTGCCATGTCAACATTTGTATCTACGTGGCAGTGACACCTAAACGTTGGGCTCATGCCAACTTCTCAAAAAAACCCCTCCCCATTTTCTCTTTATCATTCTCAAGTCCATTCTTTCCACCGTGCCGCAGAGTTGCGTCGACCTGCATGCGTACTATCTGCGGCATGCCCATGGCGCCCATGGCGGTGCCCAGCTCCGCAGCCAGCTTGGCGCCCAGCGGCTGGTCGACGCCCGCCGCCCGGGACTCCATCACGGACCTCGGCGCTGCCGAGCCCGATGCCCTGGAACGGGAGCGATGCAATAAAATATATACTGAGAAGTCTGAGATACATTGACTACGTACACCTTCCATTCACCAAATCGATATCATGTATATAGTTATCATATATCATAAAAAAAAGGATGCTAGCGATGATGGCTGGAGTTGATCGATATCATGTACATACACGTACCACGTCTTCGATCGACAGCAGTAGCAAAGCCTCGGCGAGCTGAGCCTACTACGGTGGGCTGCACAAAGCTATCGTCCTGTACTCAGACGGGAACCCGATCGAATCTTTTGACACGCCGGTATCCGCCATACATCGATGTAGGAGAAGAAGATGGCCAGACTTGACGCGTCTCGGACACACACAGCTCGTGGAATGGGACGTGTGGGCTTTCTGATGTATACTACACACACTGTGGTGACTAGGTTTGGGTTGCTAAGCAGTAAGCACGTAAGATGTGGTGGAGGTCCACGGCCGGGCATCCACCACAGGGCCGGCATCCGTCAAGCATGCGGAGCAGTGTCACGGCCTCACGGGGATCTCCACCCTGCAGGCTGCACCAGCATGCACGGTCGCGGGGTGTAGCAGCGGGTGGAACGCGCGTGGCTTGTGAAATTCAAGGTGAGCGTGAGAGAGTCAATGCGCGTCTTGTGCGCCGCTATAGGGCTTGCAGCCATGGGTGTGCGCACGCCCGGCATGGCCGTGGTGCATGACATCGTCGACGGCGAGACCCGGCCCCCCCGTGACAAGTCCACAGGATCGTGCTCCGTGGTGCGTCATGCTCCGGAGTGCAGCAGCTGCCGAGGATCCTGCTACTCGCCCATAGCGCAGGAGCCGTCTACCGCCGGCCGGGTAGCCGGACCACACCTGGTAAACAACGAAGGGCCTGTCTCGCGTGCGTCCTTCCTGTTCTGGGCGTCGGGCTCAGCAGCACCGATCGAGCAGAATGCCCGTGCGCCCGTGCTCTGACCTGCCGTGGTGGCTGGATGGACTTGAGAATGAGAAAGGGAAAATGAGCGGGGGGCTTTCTGAGAAGTTGGCATGGGCCCAGCGTCTAGGTGCCACTATGGCATGGCCACATCAGATCTTAGGGTTGACATGGCAGGTTTTGGACCGTTCGTGTGCGGTAACAATAGATCAGGGACCTAGATAGTCACTTTTTTAGTTTGAGGACCCAGGTGGGATTGCCTCAATAGTTTGAGGACCTGCCATGCACTTTACTCTAAAATATTTCGTGGAGTTAATCAATCAGTAATTTCATCGATCAAGAGGACAATGTGGATTGTCTAGTATAGTAATTAAAATATTCTTGTTTCCTTTCTGAACTGAAACTTGCAAATTTTGACCAATCTACTACATCGTACTTCCAAAGCCTTGATTCAAACTTCCGACGGCATATCCAAAAGCTTTCAAACCACATATTCAAATTATACCATTTTTTTTTCACGATTGGGTCTTTTACCCATATCTATAACTCCTATATAGGAGCTCTCCACTAGAAAATCTTAGGGAGTTCTCAGCCCTCTCATTGGTCCACGTCATTGGTAACTGCATCGAGCACTAGGCTATGAATTAGTAGATTTGTAAACCCCACTAACCTAATTCTCTAGCATCTCCTTAATTAAGCCACGTCATCCACTTTGTTGTACCAAAATTAACTAGCGTTACCAAGTCATCTCGTCAAAACCAGAAGAGACACGGACAGGCTCCTCGCACAATTGATGGATCCGTTCAGTTCCTCAGAACTTGAAGAGGCCGATTGATGAGAAACTGTAGCCAAGCAACCGGCGGTCGGTGACTCTAAGGGCCCGTTTGGATCCCTTGAATTTGGGGAATTGGAATTTATTTAAAAAATTAAGCTATTTAGTTTCGAATTTGAGATTCCCTAACTTTCCAAAGTTCATAAATAAGCCTATCTCAAATTCATAGGGTGGGAGATAGGAATTGAATTCCATTGACTGACCGGGAAACATCATTTGAGATAGGCTTATTTGTGAACTTTGGAAAGTTAGGGAATCTCAAATTCCAAACTAAATAGCTTAAGTTATTAAGTAGATTCCAATTCTCCAAATTCAAAGATCCAAATGGGCCCTAATATTTATGTCGTCTCCGTCCCCGTCCCCGGCAGCCAAGCCTCTCTAGACAACGCAACGTCGACACCCAAACACAGCGCCCTTGCCGAAGGCTCGATCAGTGTCCCCGGCGGCCAAGCCTCTCCAGACAACGACACCCAACATAGCGCCCTTGCCAAAGGCTCGATCAGTTTCCCAGAGGGACGATGGCGTCGTGCAGCATGCATGCAACGATGCTGGATGACTGCCTCAGCCTCTAGGTGCACTTCTTCAGGGCTTCACGCAACGTCCGAGGCTCTTGAAGGTCTTTGAGGTCAGCATCCTCTGCGATGCAACGACGGTCATGCTCCACGTCTTCTTTCCGGCCGGCGTGGAGGCAGACACACGGAGTGGCGCAGCTGCAGCGAGAACCATGGCCTCCAGATGGCCTAAGCGGTTCGGCACCTTGCTATTCGCACGACATCATTTTAATTTTGCTGGGATTCTCCAACTCACGTTGTGCATGGCAGGGGCGACGAGAGCTTCGGCGAGTGTCCGCCCAGGCTCCACCGGTGGCCGGGACGACGGGGTCACGGGGCACCGATTGTGGGCTCCTCAAAACTTTAACCATGTTACCAGTGCCAGTGCCGAGAGGATGGGTGAGGAAAGGGGAGAGAAAAAGTAGTATTACAGGACCACACCTCTGGGGCGGTGCAAATCAGATAGAGATAGCTCTGAGCCTATGGGAGCTAATTATGGTTGGACAGGTCTTTGGTCTTCACTGAGATACTATCCCTTATTTGTATTGCAGCAGTGAAATCTCTCTTTTTTTTATATATACATATATATATATCCACGAGAATGTGTTCTAATACACAGGTTTCTACTGCTCCAAATTCATTGTATTTGTATTCTGAGTTCCTTTCCGTATGTTTTGTTCCTAATAACTTTCTTTTTGCAATAGAAAAGTAGAACACTACAGTCATGTTTGTCCTTGCTTACAACATATTTTGTATCTTCTATATATATTCTTTCGATTTTTACATGTGACAAAATGTAAGTTCCATCGAATATCCAATTAGATATATAATACTACAAGTTCGCGGCAACGCTGGGAATTTCCCTAGTTTTATTAAGAGGAAGGGTCAAAGAAAGGTCAGGACACAGATACAACCAATACAAAAGGATTTGCAAGTAATTCTAAGATTACCAACGAAATCCCCAAGATATACAAATAGAAAACAAGAATACCATTCTTTATTTTAAAATTTAAATCTACTAAAGACCCTTGAGCCACTTTTTTTAATCTACTATATGCGAACTTCTTATTTTCGTATTGATATGTATAAAAACTTCGGTCGGGTGGGGAAAAGAGCGCCCACCGGCATTGTTCTTAAGAAAAACCTCGGTTTCCCGACCGAGAAAATCTCGAACCCTAGTCCCGCCCCGACACTAGGAGCCTTTAGCTCATGGGAACTACGATCCTCAATCCTTTGGAGAGGACACGGGCCGGTATTCACCAGAACCCCCGGGCGGTATACCAACCGAGCCCACATTTCGTAACCCCTAGGGCGGTATACCAATCCGTGAGCCCACGATTCGATTCCTATGGGACTGAGCGGCTCTTAACTAGTGTTTTTGGTACATGGGACCGACGAAGGAATTTTTATAACCACAGCGTGAAATTCGCTCCCATAGGAAGTCGAACTCGGGACACGTGGAGTGACGCCGAGTATGCTAACCATTAGGCTAGGACCCTTTGGCTTGATATCTATAAAACAAGCATTCAAAACATGCAGACCAATGTTAAAGGGCTACTAGCTAGCTCCATCATGGCATGCATGACACATGCATACAAATATGAAATAAGGTTTCATAAAAATAGAATTGGTGATAGTAGCAGCTTTCACATCTTTGGTGGGCCCACGTCTAATGTTGATCCGCACTAGCGATTTGCGAACGCTTTCAAGAGCAACAAGTCAACTAGCTCTTTCTGCAAATGGGAAACCACGTACGCGGCCGCCGTACATTTCTTCAAAAAGCGCTAAAATGGGAAAGCAAATGGTAAAAAACTTGCCCAGATGGGAAAGCATATACGAACAGTCGTTCAAATTTCTCGTCACGATGGAAATTTCACAACAAATGGAACAACGCAAAAGATACTCCGGTCTTCATTTCACTCGGCCCAAATAAACTGTCGACAGGCCCATGAGATGCCAATCTAATATTTGGCCCATCTGGCCTCCTAGCAGGTTGTGCTCAATTTAAAAGGAAAAAGTCTACTTTTGGGTCCCCCCAACTTTGCGAAAGTCCGATTTTGGTCCTCAACTCCAAAACGGACAAAGCGGGTCCCTCAACTTTTGAAACCGTGCAGATTTTTCGTCCCCGGCGGTTTTGGGACGGTGGTTTCGCTACAAGTAACTCCGGTTTTGCTACAGTGACCGTGATTTCGTTTTTTTTTTTTTTTTTATTTATTTAAATTTGAATCTTTCAAAAATCATAGTAAATCACAGAAAATTCATAAAATAGAAAATCCAATTTTGTTGGACTCCACATGAGTAGAGCTACGCAATGAATATATAATATGGTATACTTTAATATAAAATTTTTTTGCTATGAAGGTTTTGCCTTTTTCTTTTTTATTTATTTCAGCTCAATATTTAAAAATCATAATAAATTATAAAAAAATCATAAAATTGAAAAAAATAATTTTGCTAGACTCCACATGAGCATATTTACACAATAAAGATATATAGGTGTACTATTTAATTTATTGGCCGGGATCCATCAAAGTTTACCGGCTCGCGACGTCTGGATCAAAGACAAAGAAACCTAGCTAACCTAACCCAAACTAAAGAGCCATAGTAACTACGTCTTTGTGTTGTGTTATTGCGCGCCTCATGCGGAGTCCAACAAAATTGAATTTCTTATTTTATAATTTTTCTGTAATTTACTATGATTTTTTAAAGATTGAGTCGAAAAAAAAAAAAGGCAAAACCTTCTAGCAAAAACTTTGTACAAAAGTATATCATATTATATATTCATTGCGTAGCTCTACTCATGTGGAGTCCAACAAAATTGGATTTTCTATTTTATGAATTTTCTATGATTTACTATGATTTTTGAAAGATTCAGCCGAAATAAATAAAAAAAAAAGAAAAAACGAAACCACGGTCACTGTAGCAAAACCGGAGTTACTGTAGCGAAAACCACCGCCCAAAACCGCCGAGGGATTTAAATCGCACGGTTTCAAAAGTTGAGGGACCCGCTTGATCCGGTTTTGAAGTTGAGGGACCAAAATCGGACTTTCGCGAAAAGTTGAGGGACCAAAAGTAGACTTTTTCCAATTTAAAATGACCTGGGCCGGTTTGAACGGTAGAAGCTGGCTTCCTCGAACGTGATTTACTTCGTCTTTGGACCACAAATCGAACATTCTAATTTCTATATATCTGCTTTTAGGCGCCACGCGCTATGGCAAAGGCCATTGGTTGGGGGCTCCCACCCGGGTTCAAACTCGGTGCGACACATTATCCTGGATTTATTTCAGGATTTTCCCGGCTCGCGCGCAAGATTAGTGGTAGGCGACGCCCCTGCCGATAACGAGGCGCCCGCCGTGACTTCGTGAACTTCAAGATTGCCGCGGCCCGGTCCTTCGAAGGTGCTCATAGGGGTAGTGTTTTTGCGCACGTGTGTTCATAGGGGTGAGTGTGCGTGCGTGTTGAGCGTCTGTTCTTCGTGTAATCTCAAAAAAATTATGATACATTAAGATTTTTTTCACAACTATCTGGTGATGTTAGAACAATCTAATAGTACTAAGCTAACATTAAAGATGCAAAATCATGTGAAAAAAAAAAAATCATAAAACATTTTGTTCCAAGGTAGGACATTTTTTCTATTAGGCACGGATTTCAACTTGGGACTCAAACTGTACTATAATACTAGTTAAACGCACGCGGCGCGTTGCTACGGGATAACAAAATTTTGTATAAAAAACATAGATCGCATTATAAGGTAACAATACTATAAAATTAAACAATGATGTTAAAGTGACATAATTGGATCGCTCACCAATAATCACCATAATATGTCCGATATCGTAAACAATACCAAGTGTATTACAGAGGTTGATTATTTGACATCAAGCGTTCAGGATATACACGTTGTCTTCTATTTAATAGTGCCCTTTGTTCAGTGCTCATTGCAGCTTTTCGTGCTCTGTCACGTTCACGCCTACGTGCTTTTTGTGCATCTCCAGAGCCTATATATATCATCGAACGACACTTTAATCAACACTTTAACAAAACACAAAATATCAGGCGATGGTTAAACATTAAATTACTCAGTAGACTTAGTAACCTGATAATTCTTCCAAGCTATTTATGTAGGTTGGGTGCCTATGGAGCCAATCACTATTTTCGTGTCTCTCATTTGTTATATCCTCATCTGCAAGTTAAAAACAAGAAATTGTGAATAATCCACACTCGTACTAATTGTTCCATACAATAAGCACAATATATCATCATGACAATTTTAGTCATTACACCACTAAATGGTTGTTTTAAATAACTTACCAGACACTTGTTTGGCGCCATTAGCGTAGGTTGACTGCATATGGAGACGCTCACTATTTTGGTTTGTTTCATTTGTATCTGCATCTTTAAACATGATTTATATATGTTATTGAGCCATAATAATTTGATTGACAGTTAAAAGTGATACCTAATAACAAGACACCATGCACTAAATTAGTAGCCCCTAAAATCTTCCTAAAAAAATGCTCCGGGTAACAAAGCTTTTCCAACTTGAAAACCCTTTATCACATAATAGCAATTCAGAATAAAAGATTGAACTGGTTCAAGGACTTCAGCACACTGCCTATTGTCATCGCTGTGAAACTTCCAGCATGATAAAGCAGCAGGCAACAGAAGTATAGCACCATCTGCTTGAGCCCATAAATTGTTAGAATCAGAATCCTTGACATGCAAAAGAGAAGTGTCTTTATTTAAAATTTCCAAGAATATCTGGCTAAAAAAAAGTTCAGATGGATAGGACTTGCTTCCAAAAGCAACAGGATTGCTTTTGCTTTAACCTTAGATGTGCCAAAGATGCAGTGATGAAGAGTGTCAATGGGAGTATTGATGGCCATTGTAGATAATATCATATGGCTGGCAGTAGCAAAACTCATGAATATTGTGCTGCCCGTATAGTCCATTAATATAACAATAAGATTTGTTGTCAAATTGTTCTATGAAGGGTGTTGGTCCATATCTAAATAATTTGATAATTACAAATTGAAAGCCCTCTTTCAGCCCATGTTCTGCTGATTAAATTCATCATTAAATAAGTAAAACATGCACAGTGCAAATGCTATCCATTTTTTATGCTACTGCTTACTAATTATTGATATGCTACAGATTGTAACTGCAATATCTACTGTTGATGATTTGAATTACCCTGAGTGAAATGGAAGCAAGCTACAGCTGTAGATAAGTGATCGACTGATCGACGAATGCAACTCTGATTCAGTTTGCAAAAATCATTCAGTTTCAGTTTTGGCATAGGTTAAACTTGGAAAATTTAATCCAGTCATCACAAGCCTTTTTATGCAGTGGTCTGGAACAACACAGTATCTGACAACAATCATTGTTGAACTGAGAGCAAGCAAGATGAACTGAATGAAGCATAGATTACATCTAAATTGTTTTAGAGAAGAAGAGGATCAGAGCTCAATCTAAAAGAATGCTGGACTTTCATGCTTGGGTTCATTCCCATCTGAGTTAGCTCTGACTACGGGTGGTGCTAATCTTTGTCAAACCTATGGTGTCTATTTCATGTCTAATTATATAAACACCTTAACTGGTATATGCCTATGCGTGCAATGAATCAATTATTTTACAAAAAATTCAGTACAAAAAAGCAGGCAGGTCATCTGAACATAGGGTAAGAGAAAGTATTTTCCTACGGCAATCAGTACAAAGTTGCTTATCAAGTACGTCAGAGTGTTCCTCTAGATTTGTGCCTGTACGGCAATCATTTATATGGTGAAAACCAGTAGTGGTAGCATGTAGCATGTAGGTTCCTCTAGACCGACAACAGGTAGGTTTTCAAAGTGATGGATTTAAATTCTAGAATATCTTAACAAACACAAACACTCACCGTAAAAGGAAAGCACAAGCTTGGGTCTTTAAGTAACACCCAATCAGTGCATACAAGTATAAAACCTTTATCTCTTAATAGTGTGTGTAGCCTTTACTTTTTTGATTTTGTTATACAAGTTCAAGCAAGTTAATTGACTTGATAACTCAAGGACACTGGAAGAAAACATATGCACGAAAGCTAAACACAGAGTAATGAAGGATCTTGCAAACCTTTGAATTCTCCAAACGTGCTAAGTCACTTGAGAATCTACTCCACTGTCAGAGAGAATACCTGAAGAGCAGATTCATTTATGTTAGCAGTATGGAACAACAGATTCAGTAACAGATTCATTGTCCAGAAAGGCTGGGCCCGCAAAACAAGAAAGCATGTGTCCAAATCAAGAACATAGTTTTATTTTTCCAAGCAAGGATTTCGTCAAAATAAGTGCTTACACTGAATCAAAGAAACCAAGATCATGAACAAGCTCTCTTTCAGCCCATGTTCTGCTGATTAAATCCACTCACTGAAGTTCAGCATCAAATGTCCAGACTCAGACACAAAAATGAAGAATTGACTCATATATACCAGTTCACGGCAGTTTGGGGAGTCACCCCAATATTACCTAAAGCCATACAACCTGCAAAAAAAAAAAAAAAAAAAAAAACCTAAGCATTACTCAGAAAATAAAATAGGGACGAGAGAGCAGGTGCACATTAACCAATCAAAGAATTATTAGCTATTATATCCGATCATCTCCCCATCAGTGCTGAATTGGGAAACAGCTTATTTGGTGCTAAAGGATTTAGAGTTAAGTAGTACTTCATTCGGAATGAATATTTTTAATTATGCTCTTGAACACAGAACTACTTATATGGGCAGAAAATTAATTTGGTCTTCAAAGACTCGCAACCTTTTCTCATACTATTGACGAGCAAGTCATGTCGCACCTTGCTATTTATTAGAAAAAATAGGTGGTCTAAAAATCAATATGCACAAACCTGAACACAAGCAATTTTCTCAGTCTATTCCGTGATTGTCACCTGCTCCTAGTGATGAAGGGGCATTGGAGATTAAAGGTCAAAACAACAACGACTGGCAAGAAAAAGGAAGAATTCTTTTTCGTCAGCGATAAAAAGGTAGTTTTACAGGAACTAAAATCTCCAATTTGTACAGTCCGATCCTAAAATTTCAGAGAACGAGGCAGCCACCGGGTAGGTTCAAGCAAGTTCCAAAAAAACACACATAATTATAGGATCAAGCCGTGCGTACAGTCCGATCCCTAAATTCTTTGTATGTGCTTTACTATTATTCATCCACGATACACATCTATTAATTATAGGATCAAGCCACGCGTAAAGTCCCGATCCTGGCTCCACAACGATTGATGCACGGGGAGAGAAGGAATGCAGGGAATTAGGGTTTAGGGGTTGGGTTACCTGATCGGCACGGGCGGGCTCAGCGTCCGTCTGGGAGGGCGTTGGTGGCGGCAAGGTCTCGCATGGTCTGATCTTGCGCGTCCTCGTCCTCATCCTCCCAGACGACGACCGCGGTGATGACAGCCTGCACGGTGGAGGCTGCGACGAAATGGCGATAAGCGAGGATGAGCAGGATGAGGGAGGCCGCGATCACCGCCCGTGATGACTGCCCGCGACCAAGCCCGCGCGATGGTTTTCCTTGTGCTTTGCATGGTACGTGCGACCGGTGCATGGTTGTCTCCCATGATTTCCTATATTTATCTCCCATGAATTGTTTCCATGAAGAACGTGCGACCGGTGCATGTTATTTCCTATTTTTGTCTTTCCCTCCTTTCACAGATCGCACGGGGAGGCAACCGATCGACGGGCTTTCGTCGAACCGAGCGAGGCGAAGGTGAATGTGTTTTTTACCGCACGAAAAACGGGTATCCGTTCCATCCTTTTTAGGTAGTAAAGAAACCAAAAAAAAAAATCTCTATAGTGGATACATTGGATCAATTAAAATATTTCGTGGAGTTAATCAAGCAGTAACTTCATCGATGAAGGACAATGTCGATTGTCTAGTATAGTAACTGAAATATTCTTGTTTCCTTTCTGAACTGAAACTTGCAAATTTGACCAATCTACTACATCCACTACTTCCAAAGCCTTGGTTCAAACTTCCGGCGGCACATTCAAAAAGCTTTCAAACCACATATTCAAATTATACCATTCTTTATTTCTTTTTTTATGATCAGGTCTTCTACCCGTACTTCGGTCAAAGAAAGGTCGGAACACAGATACAACCAATACAAAGGACTCGCAAGTGATCCTATGATTACCGACGAATTCCCGAACATACAAACAGACACCAAGAATACCATTCTTCATTTTAAAATCTACTAAAGACGCTTGAGCCACTTCAATCTACTAAAGGGCTGCTCCTGCTACCTACTCCCTCCGTCCCATTAAATTTGTCACCATGGATTCCGTGCCATCTTTTTTCGATGATTCGTCAGTATTCAGATTTTTTTTTGCACACATATAATTTATTTTTTTATGACTTATTTTATCAATAAAGATACTTGAATATTGATTAATTTATTTTATTACTTGTATAAATATTTTGAATAAGACGGATGGTCAAACATAAAATTTAAAAGTAAAAACGACAAACTCCATAGAATAGAGGGGGAGTAGCTCCATCATGGCATGGCACATGCGTATATACAAATATGAAATAGTAAGGTTTCATAAAAACAGAGTTGGTGATAGTAGCAGCTTTCACATCTTTGGTGGGCCCACGTCTAATTTTGATCCGCACTAGCGATTTGCGAACGCTTTCAAGAGCGACAAGTCAACTAGCTCTTTCTGCAAATGGGAAACCACGTACGCGGCCGCCGTACATTTCTGCAAAAAGCGCTAAAATGGGAAAGCAAATGGTAAAAACTTGCCCAGATGGGAAAGCACATACGAACAGAACAGTCCTTCAAATTTCTCGTCACGATGGAAATTCACAACAAATGGAACAACGCGAAAGAAACAAGGCTCCTTCCTTCGTGGACGCATATTATATATGTATGGCGGTGTAATACGACGACTGTTCAGCACTGTTGCTGTTAACCTCGTCGTCCAGACATTTTGTGACCCAGACTGTTTCCATGCGTGCATGTGCATATCTTTTACTGAATCCATCCATACGCGGCTACACGCATGCTAGCTAGAGTTGTGTAGTCAATCAGCACTATTACAGCGAGCACGTAGTCCTGCATGTGCCTAATCTCCTAGCCACAGCGGAAGGCAACTTTTGATGATCAAAGAGTTTAAGGTAGGTTGGAGAACACGTGCAAATAAGAAAAAAAAGCAAAAAGGATAAAATTAGAGTCTTTTGAGCACAATTAGCAATATTCTAGAAAATAATGGCGTAGGCCAGTTTTGATTGTCTTCTTGAGTAGCCCTATATGTAAACTGGCCCAAGCTGGGTTTGGGGTCCGAGCTCTTCCCGTCGGACCCCTCCCCTCCCATCCTCTTCCCGTCGGCGGCCGGCGGTGGTTAAAGGGCGGAAGTAGTCAAGGGCGGCAACATATGGAAGTTTCTGGTCACGGCGATATTGCACCATCTCGAAGAAAATGAAAGAAACAACTGCCTCCTGCTTCCTGGGCACACGTACAGTACATACTTTTCAATAAGCTCCTAGTCCCAGGGCTATGTTCGTTTGAACTTATCACCTCGATTTATCAATCGTGGTACAATGAGGGAACGAGCGTAGCTCGTTTGGTCGAGCAGGCAGAAGCTGGCGCTCGCCGCCTGGGCTCGAACCCACGGTCCCGCTGTATTTCCGTGCCAAGAGCGTGGGAATGGGGAGAAATCCTTTTTTTTAAAAAAAAAAATCGTGGTACAATGTTTTGTTTCTTATAACAAAACAATATCATCAGCAGTTTATCAGCCGCCCAAACCATCAGCCAAACAGTCCGTAGTATCCTACCACTAGTGATTGCAAGGAGCACAAGTAATCTCTCGAATATTGTGCCCCCCTAGAGTCTTGAGGAAAAAAAGGCTTGCTGAGCAAAACAACACGCGTGTTGTATACGAACAAGCTGTAGCTAGTCTCTGCTAGTGACTAGTAGCCTTTAACTAGCTCTAGTCCAGATCAGATGATGAAATCACTTGACTACTTGACGATCCAGACCAGACGGCCAGCCGGACGATTCTTCGTTCGACGGCGACGGCGACGATGGCACTGTCGACGACGGCGACGTCCGTCCTTTTCTGGATCACTCTGCAAACAGGAACACAATTCAGTTCCACGCACGAGCGGAGGAGCGTATACCGTCGATCGGGGCTTGGACTGGACACAAGTCATCATCGATGAGATCGTGAGGGACTATCTGTGGAAAAAATGAGACCGGAAATATATATTTTTACTAGCAGATACTGACATTGGCAGCTGCAGGCCAGGACGGATCTGTTGCATGCTTTGCTCACCTAACCTGCCGGCTGGCTGGCTGAAATGAAAGCGACAACGTGACGAGGAGTCTGGAGATCGAAACATCCCCGGACGCTGAGGTTTTCCCTTTCTCCATTGTTGAAACCGTACGCTAAGTGCTGAAATCTGTCTCTCCTGGATCGGATCAGATGTTGACCTTCTATTTGTCGGCAGGTTGGCCTCCAAATACTACTCCTATTAGTATATTAATTAGTAAAGCTTGGCTAATCTTCTTAGCCTCTGGCCAATCAGCAAGCATACCAATCTGATTTTGCTCCGGTTAGCCGTCTTGTTGGCTGAACGTTACATACGTGTCACGTATACATAGGCCTTGTTGGCTGCTATGGTTACAAGTAGTAGTGAAAGAAAGTTTATTCAATTGGACACAGGTCAAATCTTATTAAGCTGTGTGATATTCGCCCATGCATGCTCCTTGTGCTATAGCTGCATGCTCTTCGTTGTGAGTTTCCTGGTTAGACTAGCCAGAAATCATGTTTCATAGAGGAGCTTACTGAGCACCTTCCAGATGGGCCATAGATTAGTACATAAGAAATTAAAGATAAGCAACCACATGATGAGAGACTTCAAGAGAATTTGTTTGGTCGAGCCTTTGAGGGGATGCCATAGTGCTATATACCTACTAGTTTGATTGCTTGTACTGTGCATTTTTTCTCTATAATATGTGGTGTACAATATTTATGATTAAAATTGTATTTCTGAATTTGAAATGCCATATGTTTGAATTTGTTAAGTTGATTGTTGCTGGAATATATGCATTACAAATATTAATGATTGAGTTAATGAAGTAAAATGATGCATATTCATGACTAATATGTTGAATAGGAGAAAAATGATTAGTGATTACGACAGTTGGTTGTATAATCACTAATCAGCCCCCCAAGGAGACTCTATAGGCACGTAGAGGCCCTGATATAGGGTACGTAGTGGTGCCTGAGATGCTCTAAGCAGGGAATATACCGTTCATGGTAGTTATATGTTACGCATGAGCGCTGAATCTAGTTGATCGATGCATGTGTCCTTTTTGTCACTATATTCGGCCATAAAGAAAAATGAGCTACTATCATGTCTATCCAAATGAAGCCGCCCGGTCATCATTTGTAGATCCAACCCTAATTCAACATCACATAGATTCAACCCTAATTCATCATCACACAATTGATTCACTCTCTACAAGAAAGTGGATTCACAATAAAGTCTTGAACTTGGCAAAACAATCTGCTTGTTGTGGTTATTGCCTATGTATAGCGAGGTTCACCATTGCAAAGAACACCACAAACACATATCCATTGGTTCCCTCCATCATCATTGCAAGTGAGCCTGCTCGATTATGGCAAGCTTCATTCTACCAATTATTCTCTAGGCATAGACCTACCAAAAATCAAATCAATGAAATGCAACATATTTGCATTCTTGAATTTGCATTGTATCATGCTACTATGCTTGGCAAGTGAATCAAATTAACATATTATGTGTTACACATGTCATCTCTATCGGCTCATGTATTGCCGATTGCAACATGACATCATCTCTAAACATGCAAAGTGGCTGACGCTTTTGGGGGGAGTGTTAGAATATGCGCCCTGTGGGCAGGCTGGGGCCTGGCGCCCAAGCCCATATGGCTGGACTGCCGTAGGATTGGATGGTTGATTAGGCAAGGATCACCGTGGATTGGGTGTTTCTACAAGCTCTAATGATTCTTGCCTATATATGTACTCATGTACTCTTTTTGCCATCTAATACAATCAATCCTGAGACCTATTGCTCTCATGCTTGTTTCTCTACTGCCACCTTCCCCACACCACTTTGGTACCATCAGAACCACATGCCACTATAGCGACGTGGTGGCGCTTAGGGCTATCCTCCACGTACTTCCCTTTCACACATCACCATTGAATTTTTGTTCTTTCTTCTCACCCCTGATCTAGACCTTTTAACTTCTAGCATTCACATTGGTTTAGGTGAGTTTTTGGTGTGCTATGCAATATAGTGGCGCCACACCGTGGCTTACAACAACAATGACGCATAGTATTGAACATGTCCAGCCGATCTTGGAGGTGGCAACGTGGCTGACAACAAAAAGGGCACATTTTGGTAATGATCCTAAGTATTATATGATGCATCTTTGTTAAGAGGACGTCCAAAACTAGAATTTTATTCATTGTTTTATAAAAACTTAAACCCATTTTGCTCATATTGTAGTAATCTTAGTTGTGGCTCATGGTAATCACACTGTAGCATTATTTTTTTTTTTTCAAAATGGAGGCTTGAACCTTTATTTTCAAAATGTTGGTTGATTTAGTTTTCCTTCATCTAAATTCTCTAACTTGAACCAATTTTAATTCACATGAACTTATATAAATATCTACATCATTAATTTAGTTTCATCAAATCTAACATAAACATATCTTAACAGGGTATTAATTTAATGATGTAGGTGTTAATATATTTCTTATAATAATACGTACATTTAGTTAAAGTTAGGTAATCCTGACATGGGATAAAAGCTGAAGTACCTAGTCTTTAGAATGGAGGAAGTACTATATATATTTCTAGCACATGCATATATTAGACTTATTCCTTGGCATCAGGTAAGAAAGTGCATTTGTTTCATACTGCACCATGTGCAGCCCATGCTTCACCTCACACTTGGACCAGGGAAGTCAAAATATGTTTCAACTTTTAGACCAGGTTATATTATGTGGTGAAACCACATCAAATATGATCCATAGAGGAGAATGGATCTCATTAGCCTAGGACCATATTTCACAAGGTCACATTAAGGTCAGTCTCGATGGGGATTTCATATCACAGTTTCCAACCCATCTAGATTTTGGAAACAATATAGAAGAGTTTTATCCCCATGCATGAAACTCTTTTCTACTCCCATTAAACTCTTATCATCTCTCTCATCATTAAAACGGTGCTATATCAGCATAATTAATGCCAATGAAACTTTTATGAAACTCCATTGAAAATGACCCAATTGCTCATTATATTAGGTACAAATTAGGTCACACGAGTAGATCGATATCGTCTAGTACTTTGGGAACAAACAAATATAACAGCATACATATATCCAATGTACGATGTAAACCATATACATCGACATCGATACAATTGTTTGACAACATAATACATCTGGGGGAAAATAATAAGGTCGATCTATCGTATATGTATAATCTCTGTGTAAGAACCTAGCTAGCACCTGCCATGCAGGTCCCACATGTCAGTTTGGTGTTTCGTCGGCGGGTTTTTTCGTTCTCTGCTGTGTGGTGCTGCGTGGTATGGGACTGCAGTGGACTCCCCAAATAAACCAAAAAATCTAGCATGCACACAGAACAGCCTGCAACTCTTGATCCTAGGCATATGATCTAGTGTCATAGAAGGAGAACACACCGGGGCTGGGGTCCGTCAGCTCCATCACCATCCTGCCAATGTCGTCCCAGCTGGATCCATCTTTGTAGTACATGTCGTCTAGCCCACCGCCGCCGGCAGGGCTACTGAGCATGCCGTGGTGGAACGCAGCCATCGTCGGCGATGGCAGCGGGGCCGTGGCCGCCGCATGCAGTGCGTGGCTATTCCACTGCCCCTGCTGGTCGTAGCCGTAGCTGTAACTGTAGCCGTCGATCGGCGCCGCCGGAGCTTGCGTTGGCTGGGGCACGGCGTTCGTGTACTCGTCCCCGGTTTCCGACTCGAAACTGCCGGTGACGGAGCTCGACTCGCCGGGCTGTGCTACAACGGCGGCCGTTGCAGTGGACATCTTGCTGTTGCCGGCGAGCTGCTGCTGCTGGGGATGCTTCTTGTAGGTGAAGTTCCTCCTGAAGATCCGGCAGATGGTCCACACCTCCGCCTCTTGCTCGCTGGGCGAGGTGTGGGCGTTCTCGGCGCGCGGCGGGAGGCGGAACTCGTGCATCATCCACTCCGTCTTGGTGCCCTTGCCGGCGCTGCCGCGGTAGAACACGAGCGACTTCTTGAGGCCGATGGGGTCGCCGGCACGGCCGGTGGCGGCAGAGTGGATCGGCCGGTCGATGCCGGTGGCCTTCCAGAAGCCGGAGCCGGTGACCCTGTTGGGCCTGATGCTGTTCCTGTACTTTCTCCCACGCAGGCAGAAGAAGTACCACTCCTTCTCTCCCGAGATCGAGCTCGACTCTGCATATATAGATGCATGTATCAGTGATCAGTTATATATACATCGTTTATATTGTTCCAAAGTCCTTATATATCCAATCCAAGCAACAATTTTTATTGGTTCATTCAGTTCATTCATGAATTAATTGTTGCAGGCATATAAAAAATTATATGATCTTTTGCATGAAATTATAGTAGAGTAATCATCACACATGCATGTGTTTTTGTATATTAATTGCACAATTAAGCTAGGTAGCTAGATATATACTTACTTGGAAGGTCCCATGGATCGTGCTTGTAGATGTCGAAATCCTTGATGATCTCGATGCTAAGGCGCTTCCCGACCACCTTCCGCCGGAGGTAGAAGGTGACAAGCTCCTCGTCGGTGGGGTGGAACCGGAACCCTGGAAGCATGTCTTCCTCCTCCTCCTCATCCCCCACAAGAACCACCTCCTCTCCTTCGCCATGGTCGCCACCACTCATGATCTCTTTTGCCATGTAGTGTTGTTCTTGCACCACTAACAATTAGTGCTTGGTTTAGTTTAGATCAGATCCTTGCTGATGATCTAATCTATATATGGATCTTGTTACTCTTTGATCAATAGCTAGAGTAGCAAAGCAGCCGTACTTCTTGCTGCTGTGCTGGCTATTCTATTCTCGATCTTGCCTTTATGTTGTTGCGATATGGCTCTATATATATACACATGCGATGCGGATGCTAGCCCTTGTGTACTGAACTTGTGTCCTAGAACATGGCTTCTGTGGCTGCAGGTACGAAGGTTCATGCATGCTTATGCCTGGTCAAAGCTATGAGGTTTGACTTGATTTCTGGTGGCTACCTCGCTACCAACCATGATGTCTTTATCTTGGTAATATTTGCTAGTATCTGTGTCTGATGCCTCCTTGACTGTTCCTCCATGAATCACCATGCACGATGACTTGTTCCTTCTCTAGGACTCTAGTTATCCTTTTTGGCCTAAGCGTACAAAACAAGGACGACAAGACATGACCATCCTCTAGCTACGGTTGTGCCGCCACGTCCAATGCACGCCGCCACAATTTACCTTTAAGCTTCTCAGAAAGTGGTAATTTCGTCTGTGTTTCATTACGCTCGTGCTTTTGAATGGTGATTAACTGCTTGCATATATATTGTTGACCTCATTTATTCTTTGTTTGCCGTACAAGCTAGCGACCACATGAAGGACAGAGCGTCAACAGCAACTGAGACAAGTAATAGGCCTCCTCATGAAGCTATTGATCTCGTTCTTAATTTTTTCACCTCAATAATTTTTACCTCAATTTTGCACTATTACTATCCTTGCCATTGGACATACTCCCTCTTGTAGTTTACTCTGGCTTTTCTAGATCTATTTATTTTACTATGTATCTAGACATAATGTATAACTAAGTGCATAGCAAAATCAAATGTATCTAGAAATGCCAAAATAAACTACAAATTAAAACGGAGGAGTATTTAACTACAGAGTAGCTACTATTGTGATCATTCATATAATGTATATCTAACTATACTTGATAGTTATCTGTGCAGAAAAAAAAACAAACAGAAAAACTGTGTATCGCTCAGCATGCATGTCATCATATCACTATCCCATTCACACAGATTTTCTCGAGTTCTTTACTCAATTAGTACTAATATATGGTTTCTTTCCCCTGCTGGACTATATGCTAGGTGCTAACAAGTAAACCACTGGACTGTCACTTTTTTCTATAGAAAACTAGAAAGTGACATTTTTTTTCCTTCGCTAAAAAGAAGTAGAAAGTGAATTTGGCACTCAACTACCTAGCCGGTTCATTGTGTGAAGAGCCGTGCCATGCCAAATATTCGCAACACCAACAACCAAGCCGTCAGAATTTTTAGCTTTGTTTACCATCTTTATTAGCAACAAACAACAGGACCGTCAAGGTATAATTGCAAAATTTTGATGCTTTAGACCCACAAACAGTTGAAGAGCAGGTCGAGGCGGCTAATAAATCTGCCAACTTCGTAGGCTTTGTAGAGCTTGGACAAGTACGTCTTCATTTTGTTTCTAGCTGCATCTTTCAAAGATATTTTTTCTCCCTTTAACGCCCATTTTAAATAAAGTAAGGTAATTGAGTACAACAAATAAATGAACATCTGAAATCATCGCTTTTATGATCTCAGTTCTAATGAAAATAAAATAGCCAAAAATACAGTCACGGCGCAGGTGAGCTCAGCACATTTTAGTTGGGCATTCATTAATAATCTGATGTGCTCGCCAAAAAAAAAAAAATAGTCTGATGGATTTTATTTTAGCTGAAATGCAAAAAAAGGTTTCTTCTTGTTGTTTTGATGACTATACAAGGGTATAGTCCTTGTATAGTCATCAAAAGACAAGGGTATAGTTTCGATGAGCTCAGCACATTTGTTGTTTAGGACTACAATCCGATGAGGTTTGGAATGTGACTTTTCGACTACGTGCACATCTTTAGCCACTCGTACTTTGCGTTTGCATGCACGTTCGATGAACGAAAGTATTCTTCTTGTCTGAATGTTATAAGAAAAGTTGGACTGTTTTGAAGCTTTTTGGTTGTTTGCAAATTTGAATCGAGAAATTGAAATGACAACACTAATGGCACCATTTAGTATCCTGCAATCCTTTTTTTTTTTCCCTCTTAAAGTCATTGCAGCTTGCATGACTACATCTGTGTTCAACCATTGTCACAAAGAAATTTTCAACCTAGAGCTAAATATTTATGCTACTCCCACAAAAGTAAACCATCTCAAATTTGATCCGAAATTTATATTGAATATCTTTTGACCGAAAACTTACATTGAATATTTGGATTTGTAAAAGTTTTAGATGTCTTTAAACTTACTTTTTTGATATTTTCTTAATCCAATTGAATGTGTTAAATTTACTCTCTCGTTTTTGCAAAAATAGCCATCACTCTCAGTTCAAGCCATGAACGGGGCAGTGATAAGTGGATTATATATCACTGCTGCTTTGTGGCTCGAGTTGAAATGACAACACTAATATGGCACCATCGAGTATCTTGCGATCTTTTTTTTTTTTTTCTCTTAAAGTCATTATTGCAGCTTGCAGGGCTATTCGTTCAATGATCTATCTAATTTGACCGAAGTCCGCAGGAAAACCCCAGCCTATTTTTAAATTCTTTTTAATAATGTTGACCAATTTAAATTTGCTTCCACCGTGAGTCAGATCTAGGCTTCTTTGGGTGCTGCTTTCAGTGCTCTAACCAATAGACTAGAGACCCTTTTGCGGCTTATCTAATGTGTTCAAGTCACATAGAAATTCAAAACCTAGGACTACTACAATAATAATTACTTGGCGATGGTTTTTTTATTAATGGTGGCGGTTTTGGAACCGCCACCGAAGCTAAGGTCACGGTTAATCATTGATTAAACACGGTGGTTTCCAAAATTGTCTTTGCTAATAAAAAATAAAAATACCAGATCCAGATCTCGCCCGTTAGGGTCTCGACCTCCGTCGCGCGGATTCGCCGCCACCGCCGGATCCCGGCCTCCACCGCTGCATCGCCGGATCCCGCCCTCCACCCCGCCACCGCTGCATCCCGCACCGCCATATCCGGATCCCGACCTCCACCGCCGGATCGTGCCCCTCCACCACCGGATCTCGCGGACGCCACCGCTATAGAGAGGAGAGGAAGTGGAGGAGGTGTGGGATCCATGCCCCGCATCACCACAACCCGCATCGTCGTTCCCCGCGTGAGGGCTGACTACGACGGCAAGGAAGGCGAGGGCCACCGCGCCAGCGCCGCCGCTGGTGGGAGAGGGAGGAAGATAGGGAGGGGTGGGGCGCCGGTGGTGGGGAGGGGGGCGCCGGTTGGGTTCGCATCCGGCAGCATGAGTTTTGAGAGATAGAGAGAGAGGAGGGGGGGGGGAGCTGGCGTTGGGTATGAGTGAGGGTGAGGGAGAAGGATTGGAGTGAACACATAAGTCTTAGGATATATAGTTAGTTATGGAAATTGTCTTTGGTATTGGGCTCTACGGATGGGTAGTTTGGGCCTCATTTAAAAAACCGCCACAGTTTAATTGATTTACTATGGTGGTTATTGTAACCCGCCACGATTAATAAAAATAATAATAATTAATCATGACATTAAGCGTTAGCGGGTTTTTTAAAAATCACCGGGATTAATATTTTGAAGTGCCTTGCAAAAGATTTTTAAGTAGTGTAGTATTGACGGTCACTAACGACACATTTTACCATCAATATTTTTTTTCTAATAAGGGGTGAAACTATACATTATTACATCACTCTCGGTTCAAGCCATGAACGGGGCAGATATAAGTGGATTACATCACTGCTGGTTTGTAGCTTGAACCGGCAGTGGTAGTACTTGATATGCTGTCACAAGTGGTTGAATCCACAAACCGTCAATGATACTCTATCACTACCGATCCAAAACAATAGAGAGTGATGGGCAGGCAATGAATGCCAAAATTCTATACTAGTGAATGTGGCATTTTCCTCGTATTTGAATGAGAGCAAGCCTCATGATGTGCATACCAAATGCTCTCACTTGAACTCCTTTAAGATGCATGCCTTGAACCCTCCCTCCCCACTAGCCTAATAGTACATCTAAAAAAAAAAAAAGGAAGTTCTAATACACTCCATGATGATTGATTTCGATCAAGAACGAAACTTAAATTTCCTAAGAGTCCTTAATGTTAAACATATCATTTATACCACACATTACAAATATTTGGGACCAATACATCATAGCCACTCTTGTGACTAACCAAGTGTGATTGTCTATTATAAAAACACATATTAGTCTACAAGCACTTTATCCATCAATCACTAAATTATGGCTTAGATGTGTTGAATCTACCATGTTAGTTGGCAATGAGATCAAGGCTCTTGAAACGTCTTGGTTTGAAGCAAAGACAAAAGTTTATATTGGTTCCGCCTTGATCGGGTATGTTTAGTGGTCGGTGGGACTGTTTGATTGCCATCCCCAAGTCCTTAGTAATTTGGGTCGAGGAATTCAAGTGTTACAAGAGTAATGCCTCTAAGTCCAATTATATATCTTCTCCTCTCGAGGATCCCCACCTCCCCTTGTATACCCGAGGGGGAGTGTTTATAAGTAAAGGTACTAGGTAGAGGTGTCATTTTGATGTCCTGTCAGACTGATTATCCATGTGATCTCATGACTATCCAAACATGATCCATGTGGAGGTAGACATGTGGTGTTAGTTTGTCATCTTAGTCATTAGAGCCCATATCCTTTATTTTTTTAACCTCCATCTCCACACTTGTTGAGGGTATGAAGAATCATACCAAGATCCTTAGATGGGAGCCCCTGTTCTACTAACCATGCCTCCTGATAAGGTTTATTGGCAAACAAGAGAGCCAGGAGGCATTGGGGACCAATAGGTCTTCTCTAGCCCATACATAAATGGAAGTTGGCATTCGGTTGAGGATATACCATGTGTCCATGTATCTATACTATATGTCAATACCTCTCTGTGACACAATGCCTTGGATCACCACCAACAATGTAGGTGTAAGGAAAATGGACCCCATGGGCCATATAGTTTGGCTTTTTCTGTTTGATGGGCAACATGACCACTTGGACTAAAATTATTGGGTAATACTTTTGAATACAATTCAAAGGAAGCAAAGTAGACTTGGACTTAGGTACAGTGTAGATCTAGATGATCAACACCTCAAGCAAGATATTAGAAGACAATGTGCAGATGTACAAATACATGCAAGAGTCCGAGACACAAGATGGAAGGAGCGCAAATGAAAACACGTGAGGCAAACAAAGCTAATTGGACATCTGGTGCACCACAAGACATCTCCAGAGCCTTATGGCCTTCTCTAACAGGTGTTGTAACCTCTCTTATAGAACCCCAGTCCTTGAGATGTCTGCTGTTGCTCGGGATACATCCTGTGTGATGTGGCACTGCTGCCCGATGCATACGGTGCTTTGGGTGCTCCTCCCCGAGCACACTAGGCAGTCTAGTGTCTGTTGTTGTAAAGCATATACCGCCCCAACCATCCATATGAGAGGTGTGGGAGTTCGAAAACATACAAAAATAGTTGATGATCTACTATAGTGATATCCACATGCATAGTTCTTAGTGAAACACTTGGTGATTAGTGTAAGTTCATTTATAAAGTGATTAGGCTAGACCCTTTGCTAATGCACTTGCTCTAGGTTTTGGTCTAGTGTTTAATTAGGTTTGCATACCACTCGCGTTCTTCGCACACCATTATTGTACACTAGAAGGGTTTCTACTCTTGTGAGACCACACCAACTATGCATTTGTGTTGTGGCCGGGCACCGTATACCGGGGACCGAAGCCTAAGACGTTTTTGGTAGGAAACTCAATAGTGAAGACAGGTTGGGAATGGCCTAGAGAGGCCATCTTGGAGACCCACTTATGCATGGGGATGGCTCAGGGGATATCCATGAAGTTACTTAAGTAGGAGCTTGGACCTTGCGAGAGGCTCTAAAGAAGACTAGGGAAGCATGAGCATCTCGATACCTCGGTAAATATTATACACGAAGTTCAAAGATGAGAGTTTGCATATCTCTATCATCCTACCATCTCCATTTAAATCGTGTACCTTGGTTGTGTGCTTACTTTCATATTTTAGTTAAATATGCTAGTTCATAGGATTGGCCAAAACCTAGGGTGTATAACTCTTTTTGTTGTATGTAGAGATAGCAACACACCTAGCAAAACATTAGTTGCACATTTGATAGATTATTTCTTGCATAGGATTTGACTAGGTTGTTTTATAAGCCCTAGTGAGAGTACAATTTTAATTTTTCTAGTTCACCACCCCCCTCTCAGGTGTCACGTTGCCACCAAGCGAAATAAAGAACCATTTGCCAAAAAGGCATACCTCGATCATTACGAACCTATTTTTAGGTCACTTGACATATCGTCTTCACATTTGAGATTCCTCTACCATGCATGTAAGGAGGTCTTTGTGTCCCATGCTAACTCCTTGTTGTCGATTCGACACAAAAGGTTAGATGACAGGTCAAGATGCTTGCCGGTGCTACCCTAATATGCTCCAAGGCACCAATGAACTATGAGTATAAGAATCATTCATTCATCGAAACAACAAAAACGTAACCTTGAATGCACACTCTCTAAACCTAATATCTCATTGAACACTAACTAAACTTGTACCAATGCTTTAGACGGTCACTTTTAGCGTTTTATGGATCATCGGATGCCTTATCTTGTGCAATAGATCTCCTATAGACTCTAGCAACATCAAAAGCTCAATTCAACTAGTATTGCCTCAAGCACTAAAACTTTTTTTCTATCGGTCGCAATCTCTCTATGTCCACATGATAATCCATATTACCTTTCTTTCATTGTCACATTATCTTGCACTCTTGTTTGAATGTCACCCATTCAAACTAGCAGTTGATTTAGAAGATATTATTTTACTGTCTAGTGACTTCCTTTTTCTTCACTAGATTATTCAATGTGTGTAGATATTAGGGCCTTCTCATTTTACCATCTCGTGGTTCATCAACGAATTTTTCTTGCATTCACATTTTTTCACTATCTAGTATTAGGTGTCTAGTGTTATCATCTCATGTTGACTCATCCATTTGCTTCTATCTTTGTCCCAATGTGGTGATTTTTCTTGTATTGCATCACTAGGACCAATTAAAGCATATTATTGACAAACATGCTAGACTTAATCACTATGTTGTCTTTCAAACATAAAGTCGAATTGCTCATTCATCTCCATATTATGCTAAAGTTGATGGCTAAGATGAGTCAAGTAACTAGACTTTGATCAAACTTAAAAATAAAATCATTAACAATCCTAGGAGACAACATGAAGTTTTGACATATCCAGATACGATGCTACTAAAGTTACTCTTTTGAGTTCGTACATGGGCAAGAAGCGTTGTTGCTCATTGAAGTGAATATTGATGCATACAATCTGGCTAAACAAAATGATATACACGCTATTATGTATCATGAGTGAGGTGATAGACAAAAGAATAAAGGCTTTGAAGGATATTGAGAGATGCAAGGCTCATGTTGCCCGGGCTTACAACAAGAAAGTAAAAGGGCAAATATTTTTAGGTTTGGGGAGTTGTTGTGGAAAACTATTGTACAACTTGGGATAAAAGCAATCAGTTTGACAAGTGGTCTCCGGATGGGGGGGTCGATCCATATAAAGTTTATATAGTGTGATCATCTACCAATAGCAATTAACGGGAGACACTTGAAAAGGTATTCCACAAGTGTTTGGCAAAAGGCCCGAGTGTTGTCCAAATAATGGTTGATACATGTATACGCCCTTAGAGCAAATTAAATGTGATCAATCTACGCAACATTCTTAGAACAAAAATACAAAGTGGATTGAGACATAGTTGCTAATATTATAATGTGTTTTTTAAACTCGCGTGTATGCTTAGCTTAAAAAATAGAGGGCATAAGTTGATAGCAAGAAATGTCGAGATGTTTGTATTTGAGTTTGGGAATCAATTACTGAATAAAAGCAATCCAATTTTTTAAGAATTTGGGCTAAGTCTACAAAGTACCGGGGATCGGGCTAGCTAGCTAGGTCGGTTTGGGAAAAACAGTCCTAGGCTAATTTTTCCTAAAGTCGATTGTCGCGACTCTTTAAAGTGTCTGAGCTGGTTTTGTCTATCCAAGTCCAATTCATCATGAATTTGATGTTACCTCCTTACAGATTTTGTTTTGAGAAGATTTATATTAGAGGATTATGATTAATTGAGGTGAACAACATATAGTTGATAAAAAAAAACCAATCCCATCGACAATCTATCCTTGATGGCATATCTCGACGGGAATCAATGGGGGAACAAGCATTCTTGACGGTAATATGTACTTTCCATGATGGATTTGGCCGTCGGGAAAAAAAAGGTTTGTGGGGGTAGTGTACCTCTTTTGTCTTGGAACTTTTTCAACCTCTAATATTTCAACAAGATCTATTGGTATTCTAGGTGGCATTGATGATCCTAGGACAAGCTCTTTATATGCCCCTCCATGATAGGTCTTCCCTAGGTATTCATGAGCTTTTTGGACTAAGAACGAGTGTCTACACCGCACAGTGGTCCTACCAGGTCATGTGCAACCTCGGGTGTGATAGACCCTTGTGGCTTCAAGGGTCCTAGCCCTTTGCTGGTGTGTGACCCTAGAAGGTGTCAACATGTGCCCCCATCGCCAATTCTAGGGTTCTCATATTTAATTTGGCATAGTAATATGAATGCATAAGTTAGTGTAAACATGTAGTGATCCGTGTTGCAATTTGAAAATTTCTGTTGTAGTTAATCATAGGCACCGAATAATAAGAGTATATGGTTTCTACATCCCGAGTCGTGAAGATACAAAATGTCCTCTCTACCGAGTAGCAAGAGTGATCTTTTTTTTAAAGCGTGTCGTCGCACGTATTGCATTAACAAAGTGGCGGAGCTAGAGCAAACTGAGGGGAGGGCAACTTTTCTTATGGGTGCAAGACTCTTTGAATTATGGATGCTAATATGGTTAAAATTTGCCTCTTTCCACTGTTTTTAAAAATTCAGAGCTCGCGCCCTCGTGCATTAAGGGAAATCAGAGTTTTTACACAAGGTACGGTTTTGCCAAAAGCATTACGCCAGCGCACCCAAAACACACATACAAAGATCACCGGCTCTAATGACGGAACTGCACAATTGTACGGGGAGGAAACTAGTTTTTGCGACGTAAAAAGAAAATGAAACTAGCGACTAGAAACTAGGCAGGCCCCCGGTGCAGCACGGCGACCATAAGTGCCGTCCAGGCTTGTGAAGCCCGATGTCGCCCATTCCTCCGCCTCCACCAAGATCAACGCAAAGAGCTGTGCCGGTGTACGCCCCGACGCCGTCGAAAAGTTCTTCGGTTTCGTTTCTTCCAAACCTCCCAAGAGACCAAGAGCACGAGGGAGTCAAAACCTTTTCTTAGAGAAGTGGTCACATGGTGCCGCTGAGTGTATCCACCAGAGCACAAGGGTATCGCCGTTGGCTGGACATAGGTGCGCTAGGCCCGCTAGAAAAAGCAGCCGGTGCGGATCTCCCGCGGTGTACACGCACGCCGCAGCAGCAAATGGTCACGGGTCTCTTGTTGCCGGGAGCACAACGCGCGGCCGACCGTGCAGGCCAAGCCGGAAGAAGAATTTTACCTTCGGTGGAGTGGAAGCGTGGCACAATTCCTTCGCCCCGAAGCTTAGTTGACCCAACGAAGAAAGCCTTGTAAACGGACATCGAGGAGTACACCCCGCCGCCGGGCCCACTTCCACACGAAAAGGTTTGGTGTCCCGGGTTGCAGGGTAACTCCCCGCACCTTCTCCCAAAGCTCGGCGTATTCCACAAGCTGGGACATGGAGTGAGCACCCCTCGATGTCATGTATCCAGAGTCCCCCCTTAGGGCATCTCGAACCGCAAGGCCGCCTCCCGGCGTGCTCCCCACTAGCTTGAAAAGGTTTGGTGATGTTGCACAGATTGCGCCCATCCGGAAGCCAAGCATCCGCCCGTAACCCCGACACCGCACCGTCTCCCACAACGACCGACACGGACACCGCAAACATCCCGTATGTAGCCCTCTCCCGACAGCCCGGCAGCAGCACACACACGGCGTTGGGGGGGGCACGCCGGGTCCATTCCCACCATAGCCCGATCGCGAAGCCCAGAATGGTGAGGTCCGGGAGCCCCAGCCCCCGGCACTCGGGGAGCAGACGATCGGCCAGGCCACCCGACACTTGCCTCTAGCGACCGTGTCGGTACCCGCCCAGAGGAACGCCCTCCTCCATTTGTCGATCTCCCTGATGGCCCAAGGAGAGAGGGCGCAGCAGATGGACACGTGTACCGGGACCGCTGAGAGGGTAGATTGTGCCAGCATCTAGCTTCCTCCCTGCCTGGTTCAGTAGCCCCGCCTTCCAGGTGGGTATCCTCGCAGCGACGGCGTCGACGATGGGCTGCTCCTCGGATCTGCTCAGTTCTAGAACTTATTGATCTTTGACTATACTTATGTGTTTTCTTTATTTTTTATATATATAATATCATGAACCCTTCACGCCATTGTTAATAATTGTACTTACATACAGGGATCGAGAGATCTACTGTTTCAATAATCGTTCCTGTCAGCAAGTTCGGCGCTTTATTTCTTCCATAGAAGAATGCTGTGTGCACTCTATTTCATCATCAAAGCTATCCACTCGAGGTCTGACGGATGAACTAGTTAAGTGGATGGTCAATACAGCTAACAACGCATCACCAGGTCCAAACCATGCATGCATGTAATTCTCAACTGTCGTCGATCTGCTGCTTTATCAGTTGGATCGTCTGGCGCTGCATATATATGCTTATTGGGACGCACCATCTTGACCGCCGCCAATGTGAAGTGAAGGATCTTATTATGTCGTCTATCCCTTCTTATTATCATGATATCATGCATTGAACTACAGTGACAAGATCGAGGTAAACAAATGCTGCATGTTTCATTATTGATGAAAAGAAGAGAGAATAAATGTTCATGGGTCCAATTAAGTATGCAGTTTTGACCTAAAAGCCAATCTTTGCTCAATCTAAGCATATATGAAGTGAATTTATCTGTTCAACCATGCTTGACGTCAGGTGGGTTGAATGTGTTTTCACCCTAGTTTGTTTGTAGCTTTGACAGTGAGATTCAAAACAGTGAAAAGGTGACAAGGATGTTCATAGGTGGTAGTTCAGTGGTCTAAGATTGCGTGAGGTCTTATCCTCAAGAAAAAATGCATGAAGGGATCTAAGTGTTGATTTTATGTGATTATTTGGACATCAATTACCAAATTAATACTGGTGTAATTATGTACCAGCTAGGTCAGATCCACGTACGACTGCAGATCCGGTCGCAACGCACGTCGTCACTCAGTTTCGCAGGATGGGACCGTCACCATATGCGCCTAGCATCCAGCGCCTCCGCAGCCACAATTAGAGTTACTCTCATTCAGGAGATGTCGGAACTACAAGCTCACATGGCTAGGCTTACTCCCAACCTTCGAAACAAGATTTTTGCCATGCTCAGCAGACTTCTCGGTATCTAGATACGACAGCTTTTGTTGCTTCTGAGATGTTGCATCTACATGCTTTTGATTTTTTTATTTATTTTTTGAATAATCTACATGCTTTAGATCGATGAGAGTAACAAGATAAAATCCTAAGATGGATGAGTAACAATAAGAACGCCAAGGACTATGATGGTTGTCGTGATGATCATGGGCATGCATGACTGTGTGAGTTACCTGACTCTAGTGCGGCATTAGAGCAAGGTCTCCAGTCTAATACAACGAGTTGCCAATTCAGCATGTGTTCTCCAGACTACTGCAAGACATGTCATGCATTGCTTGAGATTGCTTACTCTACGCCTCTCGTCTCTCACTAGGGCACATGGAGGAAGTGTTTCATATAGGCTCGAGCTGAGATGACTAGAAATTGCGGCAAACAGGAAGATGTAGGCTGCTTGTCACCATGCACCCTCCAAATAAAAAGGTCCAAGTGTTGGCATGGAAGTGCGTGATGTGGGCAGTTTAGCAGGACAATACACCTGCGGCCAAAAGGCGTGACGTCCCCTGCCGGTAACCCGCCGTCAGATGCACCCTCGGAGTTGGCGCCTGCTGGGGAGCCTGCCGCCATGGGAGCGGTGAGGAATGGACGACCGCGGCGCGGCGGCGGAGGCGCCCCTGCCCACGCCCAGCCTCCTCGTCTCGCGTGGGAGGCGGGCCGCCGCGCCCGCTCCCCTCATGGCGGGGTCCACGACCTAGCTCCCACCCCACACCACGCACCGTTTAGTGATGGAGGGAGAGTTTCAGGCATCCGATTCTACATGCGTTGGTGCCCAGAATTATTACCAACTTGGGATCGCCTACAATGTGGGCATGGGTGTTCAAATCCTCTCTCTCCTCTTTTCAGCACCGGCAAAACCACACATTGTGGCCAGTATTCCCACCCGCACAGGGCAATCAGCCTGGCCAGTTTGGGCAAGCCAAGCCCGATTTTTATCCTTCGCTTAGATTTTGATTCTCATTGCACCAAATATCTTCTTGACTCTTTTTAACATCATAAAGTACTTATCAGTGAAGCTCAATCTCTACTGTGGAAATGATTGCATCTCTCACAACCATCTTTGATCATCCTTGAAGATGAAACCATCGAGAGAGTAAACAAATGCCTTGTTCATCCCTCGGAAATGGTCATTGCAGAGCTGCAAGGGAAGAAAGCTTCTGCAATAATTCAATTGGCGCATGCTACTTAATCTACCACGGCTATCGACGAGGTCTCAGTAAATCTCATCAACATTCCTAGTGTTTACTGAGTGTTGTACACAGGTGGGGAGTTATTAACTATGAGAATATATGTCATTGGAGAGGGGCTATTGATCCTCTTTGATCTTTCAAAGCAACACCCCACAGACAAATTCTTGTGATATATAGATAAGATTGATCCTCATTATATGTTCCTCTCTTACGAAGTCCTTGGCGAGGTGGTGAAGGCCACGACAACGCAGGCAACATCGTGGCAGCCGACAAATTAATTACCACGGGGTATGAGTAGAACAGGCAACTAATTTAACTAGAACAACACTATAGCGACACTTGGAAAGGGATAGAGGGAGCAGTAAGCTAGCCAAGTAGGACTCATTATTAACTTTGATCATTTCTGGTCATGTCAACTTCTTATCTTATTATAAAGGAAGAACAGGTGCATACGGTAGGTATGATGTGTTGAGACGTAGATTATATGGTAGGATATATGTTCCAGTTTTGGCACTCCAATTATATTGCATGCATCCACCAAACTGCATGGAAAATTTCTGCAAACACATCATATATAAGTACGCCACTTGTCAGTTGAACAAGTCATTACTAGAATATGGTAACCTCTTATTAGACTGGAGATTCAGTTTTATCTTCACAAATACAATTGAAGTAATGCTACTTTCCATGATATACATAGAATTGGCCACTGCTGTTCAATTTTTATACTTATTAGTGTCCATAAAATTAAATATTATGTTTAATTTTCATTATTGTGAGTGACAGTACTTTTTCGAGTATAAGGAAGCATGACACACAAGTGACACCACCAAAATCCTGCTTCCGTGAATGTGCCCCATATCAGGGAGAGAAGTCTGGCCATCGATCCAACTATAACCAGAGCTTATTTTTGGTCATGCAACTCTAAAATAAGAAGACCACTGAACTACTAAAATTAATTAGACGAACTGATCATCTACCTAGTTTCAAAGGTGGTTTTGTATTTCTGAAAATAATAAAAAATAGTTTATTTTCTAGAAATTCATAAATAATTATTTTAAATTAGAAATATATGAAACTAGTATTTCCTTTGTAATATATAAAATATAACATTTTAAGTATTAAAACATAGAGATGAACCAAGAGAACATATACTCAACATAGAGTACCAAATATGCTCGAGTTAAATTGAGCAAATTATTTTTGATATAGGCTAGCGATGCCTAATAGGTGGAATTAATGGGTAAATATGACATGTGAGCAAGAACCGACGAGCTTGATTTCATCTTCTAGATCTTCTCCTTGCTCGTAGTCTTACTATGGATTCTACTAGTCAATGTATTATAATGTAATGTGTTTGTTTGAATAAGTAGTAAAACGTGATTACTAGCAATAAAATACTAGAGTAGGAACAAATAAGATTTAAATAACTCCAAATAGAACACCAGTGGATACGCTAGCTATATTTTTAGGGAAAAGTACTGATTTTATATGTTTTGTTTTTCAAATAAATTAGTTATGTTTTTTGTAGAAAATAAGCCATTTTTACTTTTTTTAGAAAATAATACAAAATTTCTACAACTAGGTGATCAACAAGATTCCTTGTTAGATTTAGATTTGTATGACAAAAACAAACTCGGACAATAGTTGGATGATCAAAACATTTCTCCCTATTAATTATAAATACCCACCTACTGAGTGGTATCCTTGTGTCTTCACCATAGTACTAAAAGGTGCTTCTAGATTTATTCTCTCCATCCCAAAATAAATTAACTCTTACAAATATTTGAAGTTAAACTATATATGTTAATTTGAATCAACTTTATAGAGAATAATACCACATATTACACAAAATAAGTTAAAAATATATTATATATTTTGACATATTGGTATAATAAATATTGGTACTCTTTTCTATAAATTTGATTTAAGATATTAACTTTGGATAACTCTAGAAGTTGAGCTATTTTGGCGGAGTACTGAATTTGTGTCCACTAGAAAAAGAAAAGTTGTTCTTTTTTTACTACAAGGAAATGCTCAGGGACTCCAATATATATATATATATATTTTTTTGACAACAGACTCCAATATTGTTTTTACCGCGGTATTGCCGTGACGACCTATTCGATTCCTTAATAAACTAAACTAAACAAGTGGTGGATGACCTAAAAAAACTATTCCTTGTTCCCAACACTATTAAGAAGGGTCATGGCTGACCGTGCAAACAGTTAAGTAGTATAAACATGAAACAATATATTTCTGGGTAGACTCTTTCCTGGATGCAAAAGGAGGCATAGAAAGTGTAACTTGTTGTCTACTCATTGGACTGGAAAGGTAGGTTGAAGAATAGGAATCTCCTACGATATCTATCGATCCACCAGTTCCCACGTCCCACGTGGAGTTATGATACATAACACTTCCAAACTAACAAGGATTAGGATTATTCTCTGAAAAACCAAGGATTAAGATTAGCACGCGGCAGGCAATTGATCATTCTATACAATTCCATCCATGACCGGTAATAGTGTACGTAATACTCCCTCCGTCCCGGAATGATAATTACATTTCAAACAGGAAAGAAGACAGCTTATATAAATTTCGACCATAATTATTCACATTATATACAAGTTGAAACTTATTGTATTAATGAATTTGTATTCAAAGCACTGTCCCAGATATTAAAAACATAGTACTTGTTTGCAGAAAAAGAAGTACACTACTTGTTTGCAGCTTATGCTCAGTCCCTCCAAAGTCGTTGCCACGGTTTAAACAATCTGCAGACCATATGGAAACGATGTTCAGTTTTCGCGATCCTATATATGCGACAAATCAACCCCGCTGAAACTTCTGTAGAAAATCTTGGGTTTCCACGAATTCCAGTCAACGGAGCAGATGCATAGATTTCCTGGATTTTTCTCTGTCGGAAAGCAAAATATGCCTGTGACGCGGGGACTACACATGGTCTCTCTGCTTCCTGCTGGACGCTATCGCGATCGACACGGGGGGCTATGCCTATCTCAGCGAGATATATTTCAGTCTTACACGTACCTTCAAGGTTGATTAAGAGTATGGTCAACATGGCTAATCACATATTGCCATACCTAATCCCATGCATCCAATTCTAAGTCTCCATCTATCGTATGCTTATTGTCATAGCCAAGCAAATAACGTCAAATATCGTCTATGTGTTTATATATATATAAATAATTCAAGATGGGCATATATAATATGCATATATAATATACATGGCTTTTTTTCCGAAAGCAATGCACGTGTTACTTTAAGGAAAGTTAGAGTTAGAGTTTTACATGTTTTACGTCCCGGCTAAAAGATTTAGCCATGACGTAGAACCACACACTTACACAAACAAATCGGCTTGAAACGGCGCCGCTACTCTGTTGTACCTAAAAACACACAATTTGGCGACTAAGTCGAACGGGAACACGAGGAATGCGAGGTCCCTGAACCCTGCTGCGGCCCAAGCGTCGGCCTCCTCCTTGATGCGCATAATATACATGGCTGAATATTTACATATATTTTTTCAAGGCTGCTTACTGACCAAAAATTTGACAGCGTGGTCTGAATTGGTGAAACAAGGACTAATATATTCTGAAGTACTATGGTCTAGGCCGACAACCATACATGCAGGTCCAAGTAGGGGTTTTGACCTCAAGACAAATGTAACATCCTAGTAGCTCAGTTGTGAACCTGCAAATTGGGATCATTTGAGTGGTTGCATGGACCTGTTTATCTTAATTTGAGCAATTTTATAACCGAGCTTGACTGCAAAAAAGATTAGGGAACGTTCATGGCTCTATATATAATACTCCTCATGTTAGTATGTCATCACGGCTGATGTTTCCTAGCTCGGATGTAATTGCCTGAATTTACTGTGGTTACTAAAGAAAGCAGTGTTTGGTCAGCACTCAACAAGTAGCCATGACTTCAAAATTTTAGTAAATAATAAATGAATTACAAAGGATGCATGCGTGCGTGCAAGACGACTACCGTTTTGTCTTGAGATATTCTTCTAGTTTCTAATATGTTATTATGGTATAAGGTCCTTTCAGTTTTGACACTCAAAAACACGATCTGGAAGACTGGGACTTTCAGTATGCCTTTGCCTCTTCTGGAATGAGATCAATTCAACAGTCATCAGCGAGTTGGTAAGACCTGTTCTTCCAATGGAGATTCGAACTGCGTGCGTGTAATTGAACTTTTCTTCTCCATCCCTGTAATAGTTCGTACCAGGAGCACATAACATTTCTTGGTGACCGCATTATTGCACTTTATCTTTCCAGCAGCCATAGATATCATCTCAAATGAAAGGCAAGAAATGCCAATTTTACTTCTTTATTGATCATAAATAGACAGTATAAGTGCACAATCACTGAATCAGTTTACAGGATACAACAGGAATTCCCTGAATGAGAACTTTTTTTTTTTTTTTTTTTTTGCCAAACATGAACTTCTAAACATGAAAGTTCAGGTGTACATTCACACTCAACACAGCTGTGGTATTTTATTTCAGCAGAGACAGAGCACACATTTCAAGGGATTCAAGTTCAGGAACTCGTGCTGAAACTTGAACAAGAATGTAATAATGAACTAAAATGATAATCTAGTCTACTAATACACAACTCATCACGGTGAACAAGAATGGCCAGAGTCCAGCTAAGCCTTCTAAGCAATTTCTCACAAAAAGGTTGGACATCAAGCATCAACAGGGATATCCAAGCTGTTTTCTTCAGGTTCTGTTGTTACTTCCCTTACATCAGATACTTCAGAAGAATGAGGGTTATTATCCCACTCAGTGTCCCCGACTGTAGGGATATCAACACCCTCATCATCCAACTCAACAATGTTCTCTGTAACTGTTATTGGATCTGTATAAACTACGCAAGCTTTATCAACATTATCATCTTCCATGTGCTTCGAAGCAGTAGAGCAGAGATCCGAGCTCTCTTCACAAACCTGTATTGTGCTAGTCTCTTGCCTGAAAAAACATATAATCTCCCATTAAGCTGGCTCTACAAGAATCTAGTTATGAGAAAATTTCAATTGGATGAAACAAAGGAAATCAAATAGAACTATGGACGCCAAACCTTTGTATTTGAGATTGTAGAGCATCCACAAGGGCAAGGAGATCCTCCTTTTCTTTGATTGCAGACTCAAGTCGGCTCATGGCTTCTTTTATGCGGATGTCAGCATCTGCTGCTGAGACCCTAGCTTTCTCTTCAGCTCTAACAACAGCTGCTTCTAGAATTACAGCATTCCCTCTAGCTTTTCCTAGTTCCGGCGCCACATCTGAGCTTCTTGAAGAGCAGAATCTCTCTCTGTTAGCAAACGATCTCTCTCTTCAACAAGAAGCTTTGCTTTCTCCTCCGATTCCCTTAACTGAAACAAAATTACAGACAACTTCATATATTTTCATTGACATGAAGCATGCTCGTGTGTTCTGTATCTAATCTATAATTATGTAACTACTAATGAGCGCTAGAGGATATGTGTATTGTATATGGTTACCCTAAGCAAAGATGATTCAACTTGTTTCTCATGATCTTGTTTCAGACGTTCAAGTTCTGATGTAAAAATCTTCTCTCTTCATCAATTGAACGTGCTGCAGAAGCAGCAGTTTCAGCTGCTTCTGCAGTCTCCTGTAATTTATCTGCAATCTCATTGATGGTAGAATCGCGTGCCGAATATCCTGCAACAATTGGTGGAGTTCATCGTCTTTAACTCGAAGGGTCTCCTGTTGGTTGCAGATGCCATTGCCAGAAAAATAGAAACAAGAAACAATTTCAGTATCCAATGATCAACTATAACATATTATAATTTTAGAAGTATGGCTTTGAAGACAGACCACAAAGTTATTCATCATATGAGCAGTGAATGCTTTGTTATACATGATGAGTTTATTGTCAACTTTTGCATCACAGGATTATAAATCAGTTTTCAGTCAGTCAGTGAACTCTTCTGAAGTAATTGTGTCATGCAATCCATAGCGACAGGGTGATGAAATATATCTCCTGCTGATTGCAGCAAATTCAGTATGCGAGGAAATTCGCTGGTAACTAACAGAATTCCTGCTGATTTACAATATTTATGCTAAATCGAAAAAAAAGGTTATCATCTATACAAAGTAATAGTTTCTCACAGTGCATTAGTCTCAGCAACTGTATGACAACCCATTTGCTGGGTTTCTTAGCAGTCTTATGTACATCAGCATTCAGCAATTCTAGAATTCACTGCTCAATTACTGAATATTAATTCAGGTACTCTTATGTACAAACATCATATGAGCAGTGCATAAATAGTACATGGAAGAGCATACCATCATTATTGTGAGATCATCTAATTGGCCTTTGGTAAGTTTATTTGTAGTTGAGCCCAGAGCTGCCCGCAGGGAAATCTTCATTGCAGCTTCTACCTCCTTTGTTGCTTCAATTGCAGTGGCATTGGCTACAGCCACAACTGTTGCAACTGTTCCCAATTTTGCAGGACCATTCTCACCCAATGAATTCACGGCTTCCTTATGAGCCTGTAGAACCAACTGAGTCGCACTGCATAAGAAGCAAGAAAATATTACTAGGCTTCAAGGTCTGCAGATATAACAGCAGTACACAAAATGGGAAATGATAGATCTGTGCACATGGAATATACCATACATCAACCAAATAAAATTTAAGGGAAGGGATGTTATATATTATGAGGCTATTTTAAAACCATAACCTAGTTCTACGTTATATCGCATTAATTTAATAACACATTATGCATGCCATGTTTCATCATGTCCTTTTTCTGATAAATGGGCAACCAAGTAACCTTATCAATGAGAAAACCAAATGAAACCCTTTGCATGACTACCAAGTAACTGTTTCTTTGTTTCACTTCGGAAGAACGAGCACCTGTAGCACTAGCTATTTACAGGAAGCTTCCCCAATCATTGGGTAAAGTGTTGAGCAGTGATCCAGGTCAGCTAATGAGTATACCACAGTAGAGTACCAGATAGATCAAATTTTTCACGTTTCTGATTCTAGAAATGTCAGATGTCACACGACAAAATAATAAGGTGTTTCACATCTGCTATCTATAACCCCTAAAGCTGGGCACTGTTTACACATGAAATGTCTACTCCCTCCATCATGGAATACAATGGATCAAAGCGTTCCATTTTTCACTAGAGGATAAGGAGGAGGTTTATTTGCAGGATTATTCTCAACCAATGAATCTACTCTCTCCGACTTAGCGTTCTCTAAATCTGCCAACCACAGCCACCATGCATGCACTTTAATGAGTAAAAACTGAATGAATTTCCATTTAAATAAACCTACTACTAAAAAAAATGTGTGATTTGCCATTATGCTTGCGGTAACTGAGCAAGGCTTGTTTAAGTCAAGGGTACATTGATCTTTTGTAATTTCTCTTAATCTGTCTTAAATATCTAGGATGCAAAGGGTCGGGGCTTTTGATGACCTTTACCAACGGCTAGGCACGAAGGAAGGGGGAAGGACATTTATAGGATCGCTAGGATACGTGAGAGGAAGACAAGGGACATAAACCAAATCAAATGCATCAAGGATGGGACAGATCGACCGCTGCTGAAGGACGAGGAGATCAGGACGGATGGCGAGAGTACTTGATAAAGCTGTTCAATGGGGAGAATGATAGTCCTACCTTTGAGTTGGACGACTCATTTGACGATACTTGTAGACGCTTTGTGAGGAGAATTCGGGAGCGAGAGATCGAGAGGCTTTGAAGAGGATGAAGGGAGGTAAAGCGATGGGCCCCTGATGGCATCCCCATTGAGGTGTGGAGATGTCCGGGAGCGAGAGCGTAGTATGGTCGACTAAGCTTTTTAACCTCATTTTTTGGTCAAACAAGATGCCTAAAGAATGGAGGCGAAGTATATTAGTACCAATCTTCAAGAATAAGGGAGATGTTCAAAGTTGTACTAACTACCGGGGATTAAGCCGATGAGCCATACGATGAAGCCGTGGGAGAGGGTTATCGAGCATCGCCTACGAAGGTCGACAAGTGTGACCCAAAACCAATTTGGGTTCATGCCCGGGAGGTCGACCATGGAGGCGATTTTCTTAGTACGACAGTTGATGGAGAGATTTAGGGAGCGAGAAGAAGGACTTGCACATGGTCTTTATTGACCTCGAGAAGGCGTATGACAAAGTACCGAGAAACGTCATGTGGTGGGCCTTAGAAAAACACAAAGTCTCAACTAAGTACATTACCCTCATCAAGGATATGTACAAAGATGCGACGACATGTGTTCGGACATGTGATGGCGATACGGTGACTTTCCAATTAACATAGGACTACATCAAGGGTCAAGATCGAGCCCTTATTTATTTACTCCGGTGATGGATGAGGTTACAAGGGATATACGGGGTGATATCCCTTGGTGTATGCTCTTTGCCGATGATGTGGTGCTAGTGGATGAGAGTAGAGCGGGGGTAAATAGGAAGTTGGAGCCGTGGAGGCACACGCTAGAGTCGAAAGGGTGATTGAGTAGGACCAAGACCGAAAGTATATGATGTGCGACTTTAGCCCGACTAGGCACGAGGATGGGGATGTCACCCTGGATGGACAAGTGGTGGCCAAGAAGGATACTTTAGGTATTTAGGATCTATGCTACGAGAAGGATGGCGACATTGATGAAGATGTTAGACATAGAATCGCAAAGAGGTTGGCTAAAATGGCGTCAAGCTTCCGGCATCCTATGTGACAAGAGGGTACCACGAAGCTAAAAGGGAAGTTCTATAGGGACGGCGATTCGCCCGGCGATGTTGTATGGTCTTGAATGTTGGCCTACAAAAAGGCGACATGTCCAACGACTAAGTGTGACCGAGATGCGTATGTTGCGTTGGTTTTGCGGGCATACTAGAAGGGATAGAGTTCGAATGAAGATATTCGGGATAGGGTCGGGGTGGCCCCTATCGAGGAGAAATTGATTCAACATCGGTTGAGATGGTTTGACCATGTTCAACGGAGGCCTCCCGAGGCGCCGGTGCGTAGTGGAGTTCTAGAGCGGGTAGATAATGTAAAGAGAGGTAGAGGCCGACCTAGGCCGACTTGGGACGAGGCGGTTAAGCGAGACCTTAAGGAGTGGAATATCTCCAAGGATTTAGCTTTGGATAGGAGCGCTTGGAGGCTAGCTATTAACGTGTTCGAACCATGACTTTGTTTCCTTTTCTATCTACCCTAATCTTTATCCTTTTGTCTTGTGCCTTTCTACGTTCTTTTGTCTTGTTTCATATGGGTTTCATCTCTAGCCTACCCCAACTAGCTTGGGACTAAAGGCTATGTTGTTGTTGTTGTTGTTGTCGTCGTTGTCTTAAATATCTAGGATCCCAGGATGTCAGGAGAGTACTAATATGGTTTTCTAAGTTTTTAACCTTTTCAGTTATGCCAATGCTGACACTTACAGGAACATATCAAACATCACCCCACTATAGATCCAGTTGTAAAAGTGCAAATAGAAGTTTCAAAACACATTCAATTTTATTGTTTATTTAATCTTAGTCAGTCCAATGGCAGGAAAGAGATAATCAAACAGTAATCCAAAACTCATGATTCAAGATAAAACTGGTTTCAGGAAATAAAAGAATAGCTAAAAGGTAAAAATAAGCAAGACCCATAGATTATCAAAGCTTAAAAAGGTAAATTCACCAACCACAGACATGATATATGCATGAAGTAAATAGATCAGAGTTTAAGCGAAGGATGCAGGACATGGGGAGTAGTTCACTAATATTGCTTTCTAAGTTTTTACTATATTCAGTTCTGCCAATACTGACACTCAGTAACAAATCAAACAGCAATCCACTATAGACCAGTTGTACAAGTGCAAATAGCAGATTCAACATATATCCAATTAACGTTTATTTAATCTTAGTCAGTCCAGTGGAAGGGAAGACATAGTCCAACAGTAATGCAAAACTAATGATTCAGGATAAAACTGGTTTCAAGAAAGAAAAGAAAAGCTAAAAAGATAAATATAAGCAAGAACCATAGATTATCAAAGCTTACTGTAAAGTGGATACCCATGCTCTTGCAGCGCTGGGAGTTTCTGCACAAAGAAAGTATTCTTTTTTCTGTGGAGTTCCAATATCTAGAACACTAGTAGTCAAAGAAGCAAGCGAATCAAATCTAGACAAAAGGAGAAGAGAGTAAACTTGGTAACGCAAAGACACCCCATATGGATACAGAAACAGCATCCATCATATTTAGCCAGTCCACTGCACCAAGAGTTTGCACAGGTTATTACAAAGGTTCCACAGAGTATATCTGATAGTCATGACGAACTAGGATAGAAGTATGTCCATACTGAAAGTTCATAGGAGATAACGTCACCGTGCTTGTCGAATCAAACACAATTACTCCCCTAACATCCTTGTCACTCCTACGGACCCTACAGAATACAGAAATTTGGCATTATTCATTTGTCGCTTCAAGTGCCGCCTCTTTGGCGAAAAGGAAAACAACTCTGCAGTTACCATACTTGTACTCTATCTTCCCAGTTGTAGGATCAAGTATGACCCAGCGCTCATTCCACTTTCTTAGCTGACATTCCAATCCAAGGTGTAAGATTACATATTATTATGAGTAAAAAGAGGAAACATGGTAAGTGGAAGTAACAACATGGAAGACAAACAAAAGTAGCAATGATGGGATAAGGATGGACAAGAACACCTGAGAACAAGCACATAGAACTATTGTGCTGTGTTTGGTTCGTTGCTCAGTAACGTAAATGGAAACAAAATCAATTCAAATGGTATGTGTGGCGGTAACATCAGCAGCTTTAATTTGTTTACATTTGCGTTACAGTGCTGCAACCAGAGTATGGAGATTCCTAGCGCTAGCAGCTGATTGTGGCAGCAATTTTTACTGACGCCCTGCACTGCAGCAGCGAAAGAGACAGGGGACCCTGAACCAAGCCGGAACGCTTGCAGAAACAAGGGGGGAAATGAAATGAAGTCCTCCAATCCAAGAAAAGGGAGCGGATTTACCGTGTCGGATCGCTTCAAGAGAGGTCCCTGGAGGAGTTGTCGGGTGGAGGTGGAGGCGAGCTGGCGCCGCACCCGGTCCAAGCTGCTCTGCATCTCGCCCACCACCTACGGTCCCCGTTCCCGCTCGACGCAGCAGTAGCAGCGAGGAAGGAGCAAGAGAAAATTCCCAGGTAGCGAGCTCCCGGTGAGATCCCAGCTCAAACGATACGGAAAGGAAAAAGAAAACGAAAAGAACCCGCCGGTAGGTGACTGGCTCGATCCGGGGAGGAGAAGAAGAGAGGCAGGACATGCCGGCCGGACTCACCGTGCTGCTGCTCCCGTTCGAGGCGGCCATGGCTGCCTGCCGTCCAGCCGGCCCGACAAGAGGGAGAAGAAGAGGAACCAAACCGAGACCGACCGACGACGACACCTCCTTTCTTTCTTTTCCTGCGTCTGACCGAAATGAAGGAAAGCGTATTCCGAGTAGGGAACTGTCGAAAGACGTGTCCTGACTGAGGTTACGTCTTCTGTATTTACGTTTCCTTCCATTGTAGACGTATTTTAAGGTTTGCGCTTCTGTTCGTTTTAGAAGTAGTAGGACACGTCGTCATCGTCAGATATGGATATGCAAGCAAACAGAGGCGGCGATCGTAACGGAGATGGACTCGGAGGGAGTCCGGCCGCCCCGCCGCCTTCCACGGCCGGATCTTAAATACCAGGGGCAATCTTGATCACGAAGCCGTGATAACGAGAACAAGATCCATATCGATCCACAATCAATCATCGATTTGGAGAAAAGGAAGAATAATAGCTAGCTAGCAAGAGGCGATCATCGTCATGACCGGCGCCGGCGCCGGCGGCGACGAGTGGATATTTGTGCCCTCAAAGCAGGAGGACGCAGAGGCTGAGCAGGCCGTCACCGCCGAGGAGCAGGCCGTGGAGAATATGGAGGCGGAGCAGGCCTTCTTCATCGACATCGCCACCGCCACCGCCACCGCTGTAGGACAGGAGAACAGTAATGCATCCAAGAACCCGCACAACGACGACGACGACGAAGACCACCGCCGGCGCAAAGAGGAGGAGGAGGAAGAGTTCCCAGCGTTGAAGGCGTTGGAGTTTTCGTGGCCGCCGGACACCGACACCCCGGAACAAGTCGAGATTGAGAAGGCGTTGGAGGCTCTGTACCGCGCCAGCGTCCGCAAGACTCACGACGAATTGGAGTTGGAGGTCAAGAAGACGTACGAGGCCTGGAAGGCCGCCATGGATCGTCTCGAGGACGCCAGGAGGGACGACCAGTTGGAGTACGACAGGGCGTTGCTGGCCTACCAGGCGGCTTCCGAGCGCGAGCGCGAGCGCGTGGAGAAGGAGAACCCATTCGTCAACAGGTACGGATACGGCTTGGGCTTCCCCGGCGCGTACAGGAGGACAGGAGGACTCGGCAATGGCTTCCCCGGCGGCGCGTACGGCCCCGCTACTGAGCCGCCGGGATACAAGACGGTGATGTACCAGGCGCCGGCACCAGCGTTGAACGCCAGCAGCAGCTTGTACCCGCTGCCGCCGGCGCCGGCGCCGCAGCAGCCAAGGCAGTACGTGTACACGGCGCCCGCGGCGTACGTGCCGTCGTCGTCGTCGCTCGGGCCCTTCTCGGAATCGTACCCGCCCGCCGTGGCTGCTCCGACGACGCAGCCACAGCCGCAGCCGCTGGAGCCCATCAGATTTCCCTCCTCTTACAGTTGTTTTAGTTAGTCGTGATTTAAATTCAATCAATTTTTTAGAGTAGCAAGAGTACAAGACAAGATTGAATTTTTCTAGATTAGTCCGTATATATACAACACAAAGATTATCGTTTATTATGGTTTTGCTGGTGTCCAAAGGCTTGCTACTCTGCTAGGATCTCGGATGTGTCGAGTTTTATTTGGTGGGTTATGTGTCATTGTTCTGCTTACAATTGCAAGATATAACCACCTTCCATTTGTTATTCTCAGCATCAAGAACATAAGTGTTTTTTTTTTTTTTTTTTTTTTTTTTTTTTTTTTTTTTTTTTTTTTTTTTTTTTTTTTTTTTTGCAAAAAGAGAACGTCGTAACTACTATGTAGCCAAAACTTCATGTTGGAAGCTCTATCAGGAAAAATTGGATCCAAATAAAAGTAATACTATGTTTATCTGCGCCGTAGAACAGCAGTTGAGAAGCACACGAAGTTGGAGCTGAACATTCAAATTCAGTTAATCCAGCCTGCCTTATGTTAAGAGAAGTTTCCCGAGGTCCTTTTGTTATTTTCAACGGGTGCAGAATCTCGAGAGATTACCTGGGTTCCATCACAATTTTCTGAATGACATTTCAACTTCTTTCAACAGATAACATATTTAACTACGGGCAAATTCATACGGATCACTAGATAAAAAAAAAGATCATTATATTTTTTTAATAACAGAGCGCTTTTCATTACTCTGTCACAGCCGCTGGACACAATACCCTCCATCATTTGAGCTACAGACTCCCCGGAGGTGCATTCCCTCCAGACAAATTACAACCAAAAAAGCAGCTAAAGCATGCGCTAACTGATTACATAAGCGTGGGCAGACTGAAATGGATACCTTTTATATTTATCTTACTACTAAAAATCCCGGATGTCATCCTCTGCTTAGGGGCGCTTCAGCCCCCGCCCCGCTCCTAATCGCGCGGGCAGTTTTCGCTCGCCTGACACTCCCCTCCCGCACGAACCCCCATCTTCCGGCTCCCCGCGCTCGTGGAACTGCCGCCCCCACCAAAGCCGGCTCGTCCGCGCCTCCACCGTCGCGACTCCCCTATGCGCTGCCAGGCTGCCGCCCGGCCCCGCTGCCCTCCCCTACCGGGATTCCCTCCGGCCGCCGCCCTTAGTGCCGCTCAGGGCGCAACCCTCCGGCGGCCGCCTCCGCCAATGAGGGGCACCGACGCTACCGCCGCCGCGGAGACGTGGACACGGACACGGAGACGCTACAGCTGATGGGCAACTGCGGCACGCGAGAGGAGAATGTCGTCGTAGCAGCACACAAGCAAGGTATCCTTCCGGCTTGCGCATATATTTTCTTGTGGGCGGACTCGTGTCGGTGGTTGCATGGATGGGATCTCAGGCTGGCCACTTCGAATCGCATCGGAATTTCATCTTTGCTGGATTATTTCCCAGCTCCTTCCCGACTTCTCTTTTTCTCTTGGTTGGTGGATGGGGATTGCCAAAAATGCTTCCTTCCTGGCTTTCGATTGGGCTGCGATGCCTTTTGGTTTACTATGTAGTGTATCAGAGTGGCGATTTGGTTGCAAAATTCGATTTTTCTGGGGTGTGGCCCATATGAGCATTGCGAATTTCAAGTCACATGCCAATCTGAGTAGGGTGAGTTTTATGATTTTTTTTTTTCGTGACGTGATCCTGAGTGTTTTTGATAATACTATAGGATAATGATAAAAACAAAGGTACTGCTACCAGGATTGAGGGACGGTGTAAAAATATATATTAGTGTCTGGAGGCAAGGATGAGATAGTAATAATGACTGATTCACAAAAAAAGATAATAATGATGACTGATAGGCATATGGCCAGAGTTACACATTAAGAGATGTTCTCTGAATAAGATTAATGGACAGAGGAAATATAGCAGTATCATGGACAGTCTTCATTATTACTGACAATATTTTCCAAGTGGATTTACTAAATTGAGATGTTTTATATAAAGCCCTTTTGTTACATTACGTTTCTTTTTAGGATGTGAATTGAGTTATTATAGGGGATCAGAGTGAGACCTGAAATATAAATCATGTACTATCAGTGCATGATCCCTTATCTGCAAGGAGAAGACTTGGCTTTACTTTACCTAAGTTAACAGAACAACTGGATACTCTAATCAATTAGCATGTGGCATTTTAACCCATAGTCTATAGTTATGTTGTGCTATTCCTTATACAAGGCAGGCCTAGGTGTTGCCGTTGGCTCAAGCTGGTGAACAACAGTAAGCATAATTCAATATAAACTAAATTAGCCAGGTGTCAACTGCACAATCTTTTTCTGATAAATTTATGCCAAAAAAAAAAAAAAAGTGTCACTATGATTGAACTACATGATTGCATAGAGCGTTGGTTCCATGATAAGTGGTGCTCGATTGAGTGACTTTTTGTGTTCCTATTTTGCTGATTGCTTTTAAGAAGAAAACTTGCAAATGCGATAGAGTTGTATATCTCACAACATAGGTGTATCAAGACTTATTTAATTTTAGTTCTTTTATGCAAAACTACAGGTTGAATCATAGTGAGAGGCACATCAATGTGAATGCCTGAATGGGATGCGCCCCACGTGCATATGTGATGCTCCTGATTATATATTTAATCAACAAACAACGACACCTATGCAAGCTCCATGGAAATGTTGTATTCATTGATCCATAGTCATTGCCATCACGTTACTTGATGCTAGATATGCAAAGTTCAGGTATTCTTGGCTTACTCTGTGGTTAATTCTAGATGTCTTTTTTGTGAATACAAATACCTTGTATCAAATAAATTTCATAGGAGAAATTTCAGTAAGATGCTCCTGTAACGTTTTGCGTAGGAGGAATCAATTATACTACTTGCAGTCATCTTGACATTTCAGACAACAAAAATAAAACCGCAAGCAGATCAAAATCGATGTCTTTGTATGAAGCTGACTGGAGAGTATCTTTTATTTTTTTTTTTTTCTCGAATACGCAAAAGGTTTGCGCATCTTTTTGTATTAAGTAGAGAGAAACCAAAGTTTACACAACGCGCCACAAATGACGCACCAGGGGAAAAGAGGTATACAATCAGCTCAGCCCACCCTAGCGGAAGGATAAAAAGACGCTATTACCGCTAATCGAACAACCAAGAGGCTTTCCGACTATCGGGCGTGACGGCTAGCGTGTCGCCTCGATCGCCCCTCGGTGTCCCCCCCAGTATCTTACGCGGCGCCTCCTTATGAGAGGGGTTGGGGTCCGAGGCGCTTGTAAATGCGCCTCCTTCTCGCAGTTGTGGGCTCCCCGCAACGGTCGATGTATCCCAACCGCTGCATCGCCAATATCTCGCCCGTTTTTGCAACGGGGAAACGCGAGAGCGGGCTGAGCGGCGATCCTCCCGCCTGCGGTGTGGCAATGGTGGCGACGGCGACTACGCACGGAAGAGGCAAGCAATGGCGAGGACACCTTGGCGCATCACCCTCCTCGCGAACCTCTCATCCTCGCGGTAAGGGAGCCGGCCGAAGAGGCGACCGCATCCCCGCCAGCGGTCGGTCGACGGTATCCACGACGCCGTGCTGACCTTAGGGTAGCGGCGCCTTTGTTCGGGCCTGTATGGGTCCGGCCGGGCGGGCACTCCAAATCGTCCACCGTGGCGGCCTCAACGCCCGATGGTTCGTCGAACGGGGCCGCCGCATTGGCGTGATCGGGAGATCCGGCGAGTGGTCACCGGTCGAGGTGGCAGATCGGAAGGCGGGAAGGCGAAGGGCGAGCGCCGACCGTGGGAGGATCCGTGGGGCCTCCACGACCGACGGTGGGCGGGCGACCCAGCAGCGAAGCCTCGAGCATCATCGGGTCGTTGTCGTGGTCGCGACCATCCGCCTTGCGATCAGAGACGCGACAACCTCCGACGGTGGTCGACCACGGCCTCGTCGGCCGACCCACGGTGGGGGACATTCGTCAACGCCCATGGTGCATTCGCCGCCGCCGGCGGGGCCGCCGTCGACGCCGGTGCCGTAGATCTTTCATCGCCGCCCACCGAGCTCGCGAGTCGGGGCGCAAATCGACCGAAGTCCGCAGCTAGACCAAAAAGTGTCGATAGGCCCAGCCGTAAGATCCACAAGGCGACGGTCCGGAAGCCGGGCGTCACACTCAACCACAGTTGAGAACCACCGCGGTTGACTCGACGCCGCCAACGCCGAATCCGGGGTTTGTCGGCCATCGCGGCACCAACAAGGCCCCAATCAGCTGGCCGATGGGCACCGTGGGTCGACGGACCGCGCGATGGCTCGAGCTCCTCGCCGAGGGTCGCCGCGCCTCGAGGCAGCCTGCCCCTAGAAAGGTGATGGAGGCCGTGGTAACGGGCGCCGCGGCTAAAATGACAGGATGCCACACGGTGTGAGTAGGATAAACGGTTGCTGAGGCTTTTGTCGCGCGGGCGAGGGGATCTTCCGAGGAGGTGGTCGTGGTTGGCCTCTCGCTGGGGCCGCTGGCCGCCGCAGGCGGGGAAGGATGTCGCGCCACCCTCGCGTGGGGGGGCGACACCATCCACGGCGGCCGACCGAGGCGCCGCCGAGGCGGAACACGACCTTCCACGGGTCGAAGCAGAATGCCGCCACCGATGTGCCCGGTCTCGCCGTGTTCCTCGTCTTCTTCAGAGGCCAGCGCGCCGCCCATCGACCTCCGTATGGCATGCACCCGCGGGAGCCCGCCAACGATAGCGGTCGTGCCACTCGGAGGCGTCGGCCGGTTCGGCGGGCGGGGAGGCGACCTCCGTGTAGGATGGCGAAGATCATCGCCGACGCTGCCGCCGCTGCTCGCGCCCACCGGCGATTACGAAGCGCCCCGACCGAACGGCCCTTGGCGGTGGAACGGCGCGCCTTAGGGGCGGCGAGGGCGGGACGATGAGCTTGGGGCGGGGGCCAACGGGTGGACGAGGAAGACATCGAGGGCGGAGGACATGCCGATCGCCCTGTTATCGGCGGCGAAGACCCCGCGCGCCACGACGGGTGTGACCTTGCCGAGCCGGTGAGCGCCACGTCACGAGGGCCTCATCACCTGGCCCCGAGCATCTTCGATGCATCGAGCCATCCGTGACTCTCGGATGGCCGACGAGGTAACCGCGGCGGCGGTCCGCGGACGAGGAATGCCGCGGAGGAGGGCGGCATCGCCGAGGTTGGCGGCGACCGGCCGACCCCGGGGCCGAGGTCACCCCGACCTCAAGGCTAGAGAGGTCCCGCGTCACCACGGGCCCGGTTGAGGTGTGTCAACCACGATGGTCGCAGAGGGAACCACAACGCCGAATTGCACGACGGGGCTGCTAACGCCGAAGTCGGGCTCGCTCTCCGGTGAGGACCGGTCGAGCGAAGCGGCGAGCGGGCCTTCCCGCAATGGAATCGAGGCCACCATGGCCAACCCCAGCCGAGGTCTCCCGACCTCGAGGCGGGGAAGCGGCCGCAGGCGAGCCGAGACCGGGTGTCGCCGCGGCGGAGCCGCCGCCGCCGTTGCTGCCGCGCCGTGATCCAAAAACGGAGCGGTGTCCAAGAGCTCCCATAGCACTCCACAAGACTCCCCTGGGGTCAAGGAGCCCGACGGCGAGGCAAAGGCACCACGGCCGACACCGGCAACGCCCCGAACTAGGGTCGCACCCGCACCAGGGAAGAGGCGGGGGACGGAGGAGGGCCCTCGGTGGCCGGTGGCGGCGACTCCACGCGAGGGCGGGTGCGACGACCCGCTCAGCCCAGCAGCGAGTGGCGGCGGGGTCAGCGGCGGCGGCGCCGGCCCCTTCGGGCCGGATCCGGCGAGCGGCGGGGCTCCCCGATCGATGGCCCCGATCCGGTGGCATACGGGCCGGCCTAGCTGGCGGGCCCTGCTCCCTCAGCGCGGTCGCCGGCGGGGCTCCCTCCATCGCGCCGGAGCCGAGCGGCGGGGGCCCACGCGCCGAGGTTGGTCGCGGAGTGCGGCCGCGACGGGTCTCCCCGACCAACGCGTCGCGCGAGCGCCCGGATCCGCGCGACGGCGCCCGCGTTGAGCTTCAGCGTCGGCGGCGGCGGCGGCGCCGACAAACAACCGGAGCATCCCGTCACCACCAAGAACGGGACCGGCCCACGGCGCTGCGGGGGGGCCTGGGCGCAGGGGCACGCGGAGGGGGAGGAGGGGGGGAGGTGAGGGAGGAAGGGGCGAGGGAGTGGAGGAAGGGGGCGAGGGAGTGGAGGGGGAGCCGGGCGCCCGGGGCGGGGAAGGCCGCCGGCGCCGGCGGGGGTGGCGGCGGCGAGAGGCCACGGAGGCCCGCCCGCGGTCCCTCCTTTCAAAATGTTTTGGACCGCTGGTTCCGAGTATCTTTTATTTAGAATGCCCTGCATATTTAGTGGGTCATATTTACATTTTTCAAGAAAATTTTCCTGCCATATTCGGAGTAGTAGCAAACAAGGATAACTCTGGCACTTTAAATGTGAAGAAAATTAAAGATGTTCTTGGAAACATCTATGAAAGATACCCACAAGTGGAATTGTACTTAAATCCAACCAAATAAATGGCTTCCACTTTCTACTTAAAGACTTGGATGGTTGTATATATTTTTCTGAAATTTTATTAGTTGGATTGTGCAATCTCTTTTAATCTTGGTGCCTTTTCACTGATTGTTCCTACTAACTAAATATGTTGGGTTTATGCAGTCTGAATGTCTGATGCTGCCTTTGATAGGGATGCATTCATAGAGGGTGAGAACAACGTAGTGTTAGATGCACACTTTTTTTTTGACTTTTTTTGCTGTTGCAACGCTCTCTTTGAATACCAAGCAGTAACCAGCAATTGCCTGAATGTCATTAGGAGTTGTGTCTCAACAAGATTTATAATTGTGTAGGAGATATAACTGTGAAATTTGTCTGAGCAAGCAGCAAATATTAACATTTAATTAAAAGTGGTTGGCTATTATGTTTGTACCCGTTGCAAAGCACGGGCATTTACCTAGTTAAAGCTATAATAATTCGATATAGTTTCTGTCTGGACCACAGCAGGTGAGCAGAGGGCTGAGCATAGGGATTTGGCCTTTGGAGCCAGTAATAATCTGCTTTGTATTCGCGGCCTGCCTAAAACGTCCATAGCAGCGCTGGGGCCACTACCAACCCCGTGCCAAAAGATAACAGAGTCCTTCATGAAACAACGGCAACATACATAAGTACTTAACTGATTTAAGTTTCATAAAAACAGTACTGAACTGAATCCACATACGTTCTCTGGTGAGCATCTATTGAGAAAATACTTTCTGTCTGTTACAGGATCCTAACCAAATGTTACAGGAACCCCAAAATCACCAACCACATGACCCTGCATCTAAAACTCAGATTCCCACCCTCAACCAAAAACTCATCGAGCAAAAGACTTAACTGCTCCATTCCGAGCATCGACTGGGCGGGACACCAAAACTTCCCGCAAGTAACCAGAGGTCAAACTATGTTATGTACATGGGTCATGTGGCGATGGATGTCCTGGCAGGAAAACCAAAAGGGCTATGTACACAGGTGGTGTGCCGTCCTCCTTAATCCGCGTTCTGGATCTCACCCATCATTATACGGTTGCTCACCACGTTGAACCCCAACACCGCCGCGCTCACCTTCTTCCCCTTCTTGCCTTTCTTCTTCCCGCCGCCATCCAGCTCCATGTCCGCACTCGCGCCTCCTCGGGCTGCAGCGGCAGCGTTTGCACGCCCTGCACCGTCACTGCGGGCGCCACGCGTGATGGGAGCTTGGAAGGCCATGTCAATCACATCTGCTGACAGGAAGGCCTTGTAGTTGAGGAACTTGTCGATGAACTGGTGGTTGTGGTCAAGAGAACCAATGTTCTCATGAAGGAGCATTTCCGCCTCGGTGGTCGATTGCTTTATGCAGAACTCAAGGAAGCTTATATCTGAAAGGGGTAAGTATAGCAAGGTTAACAAAAGTAGATACATCCCAACTTGAAGCAAGAGCGAAAGGCACAGCTTGATACCATTCGTTCCAGTGAGCCTGGCCCATTCACTCTCGCACCAATCCCTAAAGTCCATTGCCTCTGCATAATGACAGCTGTCAGAACTGTGAACATGACCATAGTCTTTAAAGAAAATGTGAGTAAAAAAAACGTTTAGCTATACCAGTCTGCTTGTTTGTAGCCTCTGCTTTCACTTTGCCAGATTGGTTGGCAGTAGCAGCAGAAGAAACCGGCAATCTGCCTGCCTGAGACTTCTGACGATTGAGTGGAGATTGATCCTTCATCATGGAACTTCTGCTCTGACTCGACAGAGATGGAAACTCAGACCTGGTAAAATAAAACATAAAATTTTTATAAGAAACTATGCAGATCCATATATTCATCTTTTGTGATCCAAAAACACCAATGAAAATACAAATAGCTAATAATGAAAGGGTCTTAAGTCTCAAAAAGACTAGATAAGGGAACAAAGCTTAGTATAATTTCAAAAGAGATCCTTTCTGCAACTATTTTCAGTATGAAGTTCAATTATATCTTGATAATTGTTCAATTATATCTTGATAATTTAGTTTATTGTAAGCACAGAATCCAGAATAAAAACGTGTAATAACATCTTGAAAGCAATACCAAATAAATTAATTCAATCGCAAGAGCTGAAGCTATTTTAGTTCATTAAAACAATCCAGTAATCCTTTGTAAGCATAGAATCCAGAATAATACGTGTATTAATTAATATCTTGAAAGCAACACCAAATAAATTAAATCAATTGTAAGAGATAATGCAAGACATACTGCTTCTTATCTTGTTTGGAGTGCTCAGAAGGGCCCCAAAACAAATCATCTTCAGCACTTGACTTGAGCGACTGGGAGCATTGGAACTCATTTGGACAGGGGCAACTGCCTGTGATGGAGATGATCCAGAAGCTTGCCAGGAAGAAGCATTTGCATGGCTCTTTTTGGTTCGGGGCCACCTTTGCTGGAGTTGGTGAGGGTGCTTGTTGCTGGATAGAAGCGGTTCTCCTTTCTTGTTCTCTCTGAATATCTCTCAAAGACAAAGGTTTCTGCCCCTTTGCTGAGTCATTAGACCACGCTGGAGCAGGCACAGAGCTAGTCTGATCACTCTTCCAAAGAACAAAATCTCCAAAGGATGGACCACTTGGTGGTGCTGGCAATATTTCTAACTCCTGTTGTGCTTGCTTGACAGACTTTCCCTTTTCAGTGGGCATAGAAATAGCTGGCGGATCAAAGGAACCAACAGGTGATGGAGCTTTCACAGTAGAAGCTTTTGCTTTTGCTGCCTTCTTTTTATTCTTTTTGTCCTTGGCCTCGATGAAGTCATTATCATCAAGAACAGGAGCATCAGGCAGAGGCTGCACAGCAGCAGCAGCAGGCGACAGGGGAGGGTAAAACGCATCGTTAGCATTACCTATATTTTCATTATCTGCAATGCTTGACCTTGCTAGAACTTCTTCTGCCAGCAAATCATGCAACTGGCTTCTTTTTATTTCTCTCACCAGAACTTTCCATGCTTCCCAATGATTTACTTGAACCCCCATAATGTTGCTCAGACGATATTCCCATGCCATTCCAAGGAATTGAAGGGACTGAAGCTGCTGGCTTAGCAGTTTCAACAGCTAATCCTTTCTGCGCCGCAAGCAGCTGTTCCTCAGCTTGGATTTCCAGCAGTGACTTAGGCCTGAGACCCTGAGTAGGTTGTTTCCATACACGCTGGCTCGCCATGCTATGAGGATCAGATGATAGAGAACTAAACTGTGATTCAGCTTTGTCAGCATCATATTCCTCTGGAAGACTTTTGGGGGGTAAAATCTCATTTTGCGCTCTGACAGGTGAACCCCAAAATAGTTCCTCGGTATCATCTGGTAAATCATGCTTATTACCACCAAGATCAGAACTGTCAACCTCAGTTTCCTGCCTTGGCTGCTGGGCTGAAACAGCCTTTGATGCTCCTTTGCCAGCATCTGCAGCAGCCTGTTTTTTCTTTTGCTTCTTTTTCTTTTCTGCTTTCTTGGTCTCCTGAGTATCAGTAACCTTCACTTCAGTTGCCACAGCTGTCACGATACCAGAAGAGGTATTTTCTGCCGACAGATTCAATTCTTGAGCCTGACTGGAAATATCAGATAATAAATTTTCTGACTTTGGATCTTGTCGTGGTTCATGTAAATCCTTAACTTCATCTGAAGCACTCCCCATGATCCTAGTAGATCCAGAATCCAAATCCTTTACAGCCATTTTGTTTTTTCTGCTGCAGTGCCCGCTTCGTGAGATTTAAACCCCTCGCTTCTATCTGCAACTTCCACCTGCTTTGAGTTTACCATAGTTGATTTCAATTGTTCAATATTTGCAAAATCTTCCAACATTCCAGGACGGGAGTGATGCTCTTTTGGAAGTGCACCCACAGCAGTTCCATGGGGCACCGGCAGTGCAGTTACAGAGCTTTGTGATAAAGCTAGACCATCCATATTTCTAAAATTCATAATTGACTGACTAGATTGTTGCCCCACTTGCATACCATGGACAGGCAATTTCCGATCCACTTCGATAGCCTCTTGCATTCTTCTAAGACCAAGACCCATAGAATCATCAGATGGCACAGAAGTATGCTTCAATGTATGAGAATCATCAGTGTGATGATTGGGATGCACATTAGGTACCATCTGAGAAAGTAGTTGCTGCTGCAAGAATAGCTTTTGTTGCTGCTCCAGCTGCAGCTGCTGTTGCAGTTGTTGTTGCTGCTGCTGCTGCTGTTGCTGCTGAAGTTGCTGCTGTTGCTGCTGAAGTTGCTGCTGCTGCTTGAGCAATAGCATCTTGTCCAACATAGAGAGTTGTGGCTGAGGTGTCAAAGGTGTCTGTGACTGCAACTGTAGTTGTGACAAAAGATATTGCTGCTGAAGCATATTTAACAGCTGTGGATCTTGAGATATCTCGGCAAGCTTCTCAGGTGGCAAATGAGCCAAAGCTGGTCGGTTTTGTGGCATTAAGTTGTGTTGTTGAACACTAATACCAATGTTCTGGGAGTTCTGCAAATCTTGACGCATATTAAGAGCCCCCCTTGAGCAAGATCTCCACCATGCATGTTAGTATTAACATTTCTTGCTTCAGGGTAATTGGGCCATAGTGGCAATCCAGAATTACCAGTAGCAACTTGAGGTTTCTCCTTTGGTTGCAGCATGGCTAGTAAATCAACATTTGGAGATTGCAAAGATTGGCGAGATGTATCAACCATTGGATGTGCTTGTGATGCTGGAGCAGCATCTCCTGTCCAATATGTAACAGGGTTTTTGAAGAATTCTGCCTCTCCAACAGTCCTTTCTGTGCCAAAAGATAGTTCATATTGACCCCGCTCTCGCCTCCACGCACAGAAATGTTGCCATAGCTACTACTGCCAAGTTCATTCATACCTAGTTCAGAAGAAAATAATGTCAGACAAGGAAATGACAGGTAACAAAGGTTAAGAAACTATGAAATAAGCAGAAATAGAACTCTTCATGACAGTAACAAACCTCCAGTTATAGAGATAGTGTCTGCTGAAGGATTCCGCAAACTATTGGACATAAGTGACTCCAGGAAACGATTTTGAGCCTCAACAGGATTGTCTTTCCTGCTTGGCCCACTGTCGAATATTCCGATGCCAGCTGATCCTGCTTGCATGCTAGAGCTGACAAACTTCCCTGTAGGTTGGGTCTCTGGAGCTAGCATATCGCTTGGCTTTGAAGTGGCAAATCCTGGAGGGGGCCTTGCCTTCGCCGCAGGTGAGGCATAACATCCCCAAGCATTAAGAAAGGGATATCAGGGGGTGCATTCACTGGTCGGACCAGCAAATCAATGCCAAAATAGCCTGCCTCAAACCAACCAATAATGTCGGCACCAGAAAAAGGGCCTTGAATTTGACCTTGTGGATCTTTGTAGTATAGAGAGAGGCTTTCAGGATTTGGATGAGGCTGCACTGGACTGGCAAAGTTATCAAAACCCATCATGCCAACAGCTTTAGTTTCTTGATTTAAGAAACTAGGTATTTGATGCCCAAATTCAGATGGCCCAAGCTTATGTTCTCCAATAAACTGAGACCTTTGTGGAACAACATAAGTAGATGTCCCAGGGACGCATAGACTCCCCTCTTGCTGTCGAATCAATATTTCCGGCAACACCTGTCAAAGATAAATAGATAAATATAAAAAGGCTTTTTAAGGGGTAAGAACAATTGTAAGCTTCGAACTGCATCAACACTAAGCTGTAAATAGAACAAGTGAGATATTCAGTTATGTTATTATCCTCATATTTTTTTCCTTTTATATGTAAGGGCCTCTTGTGAATCAAAAACATAAAGCAAATTATGAGACTGGTAATATACAAAACACAAATGCTCAAAACATGAATAGTTCTCAAATATGCATGGCCACTCTACGTGATATCTTAAGCTTGTACAGACATGTGAGATGATGTAAACAACAACATTGTGTAATAAACAGAACAAGGCAAGGGACCTGAGACTTCCACGCCTCCTGGCTGCTCTTCTCTACCAGCTGGAGAAAGTTAAAAAAAAAACACCATTCGGTGAGAAACTATGCAGTAAGTAGCATAAATATATATAAATATATACATGCCAGCATATCGAAAATAAATAGATAAACCATTTCTCAGTAAAATTTTGGCTGCTTTGATGCCAGGATTACCTTTTCCAACAGAACCATCTTTAGAAGCCTGATGAACACCACTGTTTACTTATATCCCCTTTGTCAATTGCTTTTAGAATGGCCTACGAATTTAATTCAACAGGGAGATTAGAATGTTTTGATACCACAAAACAAGAAACTACTGAGGAAATAATAGCATAATTACCGCTTCTTCAGCAACAGGAGCAGAAAGTGCTAAAGGTTCCAAAGCATCTTCTTGCATGAAAACAGAGAGCTCCTCCAAAGAATCAACAGATAACTTAAAATCAGTGACATCACAACTTCTGTATATGTCAAGCAACTTCATCCTACTATATCTAAATGCCGAACGATCTGATACACCACCAGGTCTGTCAGAAAGTAGACCAAGATGGAATGGTCGTGAAGATCCACTACTGATTGCACCTGCACTAGGTGTGTACTTTCCACGATTGTTTGGAAAATTTGCAAAATCATTGTCTGGCTTCCCCTACCATACCCATAAGTAGCAGATGATTTCTGCGGAGTCTGAGAAGGATAGTGAGGCAAATCTCCACGCCCACGACCCGCAGAATAACTAGATTTCCATGAACGAGAAACATTATCATCCTTTTTCAGCATCCTTTTTCGTAACTGTTGGCATCCTTTCCATAGTGAGAGAAACCTTTTCCACGGGAAGCATCACCCTCTTTACCTTCCCCCACCTATCACGCCAATTTTCAGACTCCTTATCATTAGAACCCCAACGTGCAGTCCACTTATTCTCACGGCGTTGGTCATAACTGCCTTCCTTGTTATTGGAATCACCCCAGCGCTCCTGCGGAACACCGATGGGCATCCACAGAATGCTTGGAGGTGTCATCTGACCATCTTTCGACCTTGCGTGCATCACCATGTTCCTTATCTGTCTCCCCCCTCCAGCGACTCCACCGATGGGTTGTATTTGGTTCCCTTTCATCATCACGCCAGCGTTCACGACGCCCAGTTTCACCATCAAGACCAGAAGGCCTGAAAACATCCTTTTTTTTCTTTGTGTTGTAGCCTGGGTCTTCACCGTCCCCTGATGTCTTTGAAACATCTGAACGGTTACCCTGTGAAACAGGATCCTGCAACAAACACGCAATCATATAAATTACCGTATGCCATAGTACCAAACAAGAGCCCTAATACTGAAATCATCATGTATGATATTAATAATATGATTTTCTCCTCCAGGACTAACCTTGTTTTCTCCCACCTTCATAAGCCACTGAGGAGAAAGGGGTATTTCAGTATCAAGGCCTTGCTTCTCTGCACCAACCAAAAGCTACTTCAATATGGCAGGAGATAAATGCCATAGTATCAAAATAGCATTAACAATGAGGAAGATTACTAACTTATTATTATTGCTGATGCAATCTTCATCTATTCTAAGTTGATAACCAATACTTATCGATTCATCAGACAAGCGAAAGATGTAGTAAATCTTCACATATTATAACTGATATGTATAGATTTGCAGTGTGTTCTGTAGTTCAAGCAGATTCTTCTTTTACCGTGAGAATGCCATAAACCATAAAAGTAGTTAAAAAGATCCAAGCACGGTCTAGTACCTTATGTACACATATCAAACGAATAAACATCTAAATCTGAGATAGATGCACCACAACATAAAGCTACAGAGAACAGGGAATGTTTTAAGAAACAGGGCAGAGGCATTGGTTTTCAGCTACATTGTTCAACATAAGAATATTAACAGGTGCATCAACATCAACACACTGATCTGCATGTAGTGAACCATACACCCACAACAACAAATCCACACAAAACATAGCTATCAAACATAACAACAGGGATCTCTGCCGTCATCAACAACAAAAACCAGAACTATAACTGACTGAAACGAATCCAGTCAGGCAAGTCAGCGCCCCCAAAATCGATACAGAAGGCAGCCTAACCACTGCATCCAGTCCAGCCAAATCGAAGCGAACTCCCTTTGCTATCCTAGCACCACCCCCATGACGCATCTAAACACCTGGCGTCACCAAGCATCAATGGCCCAGCCACGAACCCAGCACCTGCAACAACAGCACAAAAAACCCACGGGGGAGGCGGCATCCAACACCCGCCGAAACCCCCGCAATCCCTAAACCTACGGCGCGGATCGAAGGGCTGAGCGAGAATCGAATCGAGACCAGCCCGAGAAGCGGGCCTGAGCTAGGGTTTCGTGTGGATCGAGGAGGGGGTGGAGCGGTTACCTCTGGCGATCTGAGGCGGCGGAGGGGTGTCGACGGCGAGGCGGCGACGGAGGTCGGCATTGGCGCGGTCCGGTGTGGCGGCCATGGGGGCGGCGGCGGCGAAAACCCTAGAACTGCTTGTTGGGAAGGTTTGGGAGCGGGGGAGCGGAAGCGAGCAGGAGTGGGGCTGTTCCTTCCCGCTAGGATAAAAAAACCGGGCGCAGACCACACGGCACACGATTCCCAAAGGACTCTTTTGCATCCAGGTCCCTTGGTATTTCTGTAAATAATCTAAATATCTTTCGTCTTCCTTTTTGCTATTCTTTTTTGTTAATAAATAAAAAATAGGAGTACCAAATAAGTTTATTATTGATGTTTTACAAATAGGTACTTCACATTATTTTTGATTTATGAGTTTATTGTATGTTTTGAAGCTGGTAATGGAATTAGTACCATGGTGTTTCTTAAGACCTAAGATGCAGATCTAGTTGGACTCGAGAACATTCTTGAATATGGACTTTAATGTAATAGAAATTGTTAGAAGGTCCTTACCTTGTGTGTGTAACTAAAGACATGTCTAAAATTTAGGAAAGCCCCATGTGTTTGCGTGTAGGGCTTGTTTGCTTTGGACGTTAACCTCAAAACATTGTTTGGGGTTAACCTATTTTTCAGTCCACAAAACAAACAAGCCCATAAAAAGTGAAGTCCTTTTGACCTTTTGGCAATGTGGCAACTATCATTCACGTTGGGCCAATATTTTTCTACCTTTAGCCTATTATGCTAAACAACTCTTATGCCTAACTAGGACCGTGGAAGCCTAATGCTTTTCACATGAGTGGTGAATCCCTTTGAAGCTAAATATTAAGGAATAGTCAATAGAGGTAGGTTCCAACGTACTTTTACACCCACTTGTGCCTATTAGACCCTATCTAAACCATATAAGCTTTGTACAACTTTCAATCTTCTGCACATTACTAGTAGTCAACCCCATTTGTGCAAGTGAGTTACGTAACAACTTGATGATAATATAGCCTATAGATCACGAGTGTCACCATGGAGGATGAACCCCAAACAAGAAAAAGCCATAGGATGGTCCAAACCAATGACTTAAGTGTCTAATGTCTACATGAGGACTAACCGACTATCCTCACTATGCCACACAATCACACCACTCCGAAAGTAAAAAAGAAAACTTCACCTCATCTATTGTTATAGGTGTGTCCATTGAATCAAGTTCTTGATCCATTATCCACTTGATCCCCATCTATTGCTAGAGGGGCGTCCATTGACAACACCAGGGAATCTTCCCGCAAATGTGTGGAAGTTAACCATTGAAAAAGGGCTACAATTAGTATGTCCATGGTAGAGGCAGATTCATTGATGGGGCATCGTGGGATCGAAGCCCTCCTACCCGCTAGAAGCCTCTGGTTGAGTCTCTGCTCCATTTTTTGACACATAGAAGAGAGGAGAAGGGGAGGAGGCAGAAGGTTGAAGATGAAGCCGCTCCTTTAGTTTGAGTATGCGCCCACCCTAAAAGAGGGGAGAAGGGGCCATAATAAAGAAGATGCTGAATTTTTTCCTTAAATAATTGGAGCACTAAAATAATATCACACAAGTAAAAATTTGTTTGTTGACATTGTTGTTCTGCTTGACATACCAAAAAAAAAAAAAGAAAAAGCTATTTGTGAACATTACAATTGTGTTACTATTATGAACACAACATATGTGGGAAAGCATATGGTACTATTGCGTTATCCACCACCCAAGTGGAGCATATTGACTCCTGGCAACAAGAACCATGAATAGCATAACTCCACTATACTTCTCTCCAATACACGAGAAAGATGGGGAAGTGGCTTCAATGATACCATGGCCCTACCATACCACAGTTGCATTCTCCTTCAAATTGATGTCGTTTAGGACCTTGATGTGGCATCGATTTGAGGTGTTGATCTCCTAGACACAAGGAGTGGTGTGGAGCAATGCAAAGCCCTAGGTTAGACACAGTAGCGTCACGTAGAGGGCTCCACGCCTCCTCCATATAGTTCAGATCTTTGGGTGTTTGCTCAAGTGCCCGTGTCCATTTGGCCTAGGCACACATGTGCCAATTTCTAGGTGATTAACATTTGGGGACCATGTATGGTAACACGTATGTGTTCACTTGTGGCTTATTGGGTTCCTATAACTCCTTACAAAATATCTCCCCCTAATAAAAGATATAATTAAGACAATTTTGCATAAAAAAAATCTTAGACTATTTCTGAATCTTCAGAGCTAGTTTTATGGATTTTTCCCCTCTTGTGCTTTTTACGTTGGACAACCCAAAACTTACTCTTATTCTTTTCCATGGTCTGCAAGTCTCTAGATTGGTTGATCGATATGTACACATATATTTTCACGTGATTGGATTGATCTTCTAGGTGCAGAAAGATTAAGAGTTATTGGAGATTGTTTTTGCTGTCTTAAAAATCAAGGTTGAGAGTGAATCTTGACATCTCGAAAATGCTCTATCAAGACTCAAAAAATATAGGCAGGAGATGAACGCCTTCACACATGTCCCACTCAACAATCAATATTTGTGATGTGATCAAAGAAATGTTTCATGGTGACAAGGGTCTATATGCAACATGCTCTCCCCACAAGAACAGGACGGCTAGTCGACAGCAAGTTTGACCTTGCACAAAAATAGCACATGCACCGGTGCTTGCACCCTGACGGATCCAAATTCAATCAAGTATACTGTACTTGCAATTTCTCTTTTGGTTTGGTATATATAGAGAAAAACGTAGTACGTACTACCTGCTGCGGATCCACCAGCACGCCAGGTGAGGAAACAGGAACCACCTCTCCCCTGGTCCTGGAACCGAACCTGGTTGGATCCTGTATTCCCCGTGCGTCGGGAGCCGTACGTGCGAGAATAGCAAGGGGTTGGTTGGCTCTGCTCTTGCATTGGAGGCACGCGCGCAGGCAAGCGTACGTCGGGGCCCGGCCGCGGGGACCGGAGGAGGTCTCGTCGTCCCATCCGAGGCCGCCGCCGCCGTCGCCGTGGCTGCGCCACCGCCCGCCACCCTCCCCTTCCTCCTCGTCGTGTTCACGCCGGACGTGCCCGGCAACAAGTTCGTTCTTCAATTCGTTCTGCGATTCCATACACATGTTGCTATGCATGCACAGTTTCCAACTCGTCGAATTTCACCCAATTTCGATCTGATTTGCCATTTCTTTTGGTTTTGTCCTCGCATAATTGCATTCATCTGGTTCCTCCTCCAAGCAGTACATACATGTGCCTACATCAGCGGACGCAGAGAGAGATCACGAGGACCCATCCGTCGCGCGCATGCAGCCGGGGCCAAGCTCCGACGACGATCCAATGCCAATCCACACCATGTCCTCCAATGACGACGACGACCCCACGGCGCCGTCGTCGTCGTGGCACCCCGCGAGACGCCTGTCGTCATCGCACGGCAGCAGACATCACGGACACGGCTCGGCGTCGTCACAGCAGATCGCCGGCGCGGCGGCCGGCGCGGCGCTGCTCCTCTTCGTCCTCATCGTCGCCTGCTGCTGCTGTTGCTGCCGGAGGAGGAGGAAGAAGGACACGGCGCAGCACCATCATCAGCGGCCGCCGCCTCACGCCGGCATGAGGTTCTACGCCGACACCTCCGGCTTCAATGGTGAGACGCCGCCCGAGCGCGCACTGGCGCCATTGCTACACGGGCCTGGGTCTCGCCTGGCCATGGATCTGATATCTGTTCGCGCATCATGACGACCATGGAACACCTGCAACGCAATAACCGATGCCATTCGTGCATCCGTGCGCAGGGAACACGACGGGGTACTACTGCCCTCCACCCGGCGCGCGGGCGCCGCCGCCGCAGTGGCAGAACGGCAAGGTGAGTCCGGCGCCACCGACAACGACGACGACGACGGGGGCATCACGGCGGCGGTGGGATGCTGTTGCCGCCGCCGGTGCCGCCTCCACCTCTACCGATGCCCTTGGACACGACGGCGTTCAGCTACGAGGAGCTGGCACTGGCGACGGGCGGGTTCTCCGAGTCCAACCTGCTGGGTCAAGGCGGGTTCGGGTACGTGCACCGCGGCGTGCTCGCCGACGGCAAGGAGGTGGCGGTGAAGCAGCTCAAGGCCGGGAGTGGGCAGGGCGAGCGCGAGTTCCAGGCGGAGGTGGACACCATCAGCCGCGTCCACCACCGCCACCTCGTCGCGCTCGTCGGCTACTGCATCGACGGCGACCGGCGACTGCTCGTCTACGAGTTCGTGCCCAACGACACGCTCGAGCACCACCTCCATGGGGGTCGCCGGTGATGGAGTGGGCCACGCGACTGCGCATCGCCGTCGGCGCCGCCAAGGGCCTCGCGTACCTGCACGAGGAATGTGACCCGAGGATCATTCACCGGGACATCAAGTCGGCTAACATTTTGCTGGACCATGAGTTCGAGGCCATGGTCGCCGACTTCAGGCTCGCCAAGCTCACCAGCGTCAACCACACACATGTCTCCACCCGTGTTATGGGCACCTTCGGCTACCTGGCGCCTGAGTACGCGTCCAGTGGCAAGCTCACCGAGAAGTCCGACGTCTTCTCGTACGGCGTCATGCTGCTCGAGCTGCTCACCGGCCGACGCCCCGGCGACCGATCCTCCTACGGCCAGGACGGCCTCGTCGACTGGGTACGTGTCCTGCACACCTTCATGCCTGTCTGTGTGTGTGTGTCGTCGTCGTCTGACCACGGCGGTGTTCATCGTTGCAGGCGAGGCAGGCCCCTGCCGCGCGCGCTGGCGGACGGCAACTACGACGAGATCGTGGACCCCAGGCTACGAGGCGACTACGACCCAACGGAGGCGGCGCGCCTCGTGGCCAGCGCCGCCGCCTCGGTGCGCCACGCTGGGCGGCGACGGCCCAAGATGAGCCAGATCGTGCTGGCGCTGCAGGGGGCCATGCCGCTGGAGGAGCTCAACGACGGGGTGCGCCCGGGGCACGGCGCCGCGTTCGGCTCCGGGTCGACATCGTCGGCCGGCTCGGCGGGCACCGACTACGACGGCGGGTCGGGCTCGTCGTACACGGCGCAGATGGAGCGGATCAGGAGGGCCGCGCTGCCCAGCCCGGAGTACAGCGCCGACTACCCCGGATCCATACCGGAGTTCGGACACCCGTCGCCGGCCAGCAGCGCCAGTAGCTCCGTCGAGCGGGATGACCGGCGGCATCGTGCAGGTCGCCGGTGAGTGATAGGGTGTGGGCATGACGATTTGACTCCCTGTCACCTGTGTACATGGTCTTGCTATGAGTTTGTTACCTGTTTTTAAAAGATAAGTTACTCTAAATTGTGTCCTAAACCAAATCAAAATTAGAATACATCTAGATGAGAACGAAATGTCAGGCTGACGCTAAATTCCAAAAAAAAAAAAAAAAAAAAAATACTTGAATCAGGTTTCAATCAATTTTAGAATTTCCAGAAAATACTAAATTTGAAGGAGCCCACTTGTGCAGCCCCTGGTGCTGACTGACTTTGCCGTGCACGTACGTGTGTGTGGCTTGTGCCATTTTTGTTACAAAACTGTCCTAAGTTACAGTAAATCTAAAGGTCCACTCACACTTTTTTGTACGTGATTGTGACTACACAAGAAATTAGTTTCGATTAAAATAAGGATGACCCTTATGTTTGTATCCCGCCCCGCTGCACACCACATAGCAACGGGCGTGGCTAAATCGCGGACGTCCGGGAAGTTACGTTAACTTCGCGGACGATCCGACCAGCGCAAGTTATCCGCTTTTGGAAACTAATCATTCCCGCTTTTTTTTTTTTAGGAAAACGTGTTCTCTTTCCTTTTTGTTTTTCCTGCATGTGCGTACGATGTAAACGATGATGTCGCAAAAAAAAGTAAAATATTTTTTAAAACTGCTTTATAACTCTTGAATGGTGTATCCATTTTTAATTCCGTCTGCACCGGTGTATTCTACGCTGATGAAACGAACAAAACTAGATCCCACTCGACTATGTTTTGAAGATTTTTTTTATTTTTTTTCTAATATCAATTGTTATGTTTTATAAGTTATACACTATAAGTTATAAGTATATGTTTGACGGTACATCTTTTAGTTTGGTCTTTTCTGTTATGTTCTATAAGTTATACAATATAAGTTATATGTATATGTTAGACAATACATCTTCTAGTTTGGTCTTATTGTTATGTTCTATAAGTTATACACTATAAGTTAGACGGTATATCTTCTAGTTTGGTCTTATTGTTATGTTCTATAAGTTATACGTATAAGTTAGATAATACATATTATAGTTTAGTCTTATTGTTATGTTTTATAAGTTATACACTATAAGTTATATATATATGTTAGACAAAACATATTGTAGTTTGGTCTTTTCATTTATGTTCTATAAGTTATACAATATAACTTAGACAAGACATCTTTTAGTTTGGTCTTATTGTTATGTTCTACAAGTTATACACTATAAGTTGTATAATATAAGTTATACATATATGTTAGACACTACATCACTTAGTTGTCTTATTGTTGTGTTCCATAAGTTATACACTATAAGTTAAAATTATAAGTTAGACAACACATGTTGTATAGTTTGATCTTATTGTTATGTTCTATAAGTTATATAATATAAGTTATACATATATCTTAGACAGTACATGTCGTAGTTAGGTCTTATTGTAGTTCTATAAATTATACACCATAAGTTAATACGTATATGTTATACAATACATCTTTTAGTTTGATCTTTCTGTTATGTTCTATAAGTTATATAATATAAGTTATACATATATGTTATACAAGTACATGTCATAGTTAGGTCTTATTGTTGTTTCATAAGTTGTTTGGTCTTTTTTTATGTTCTATAAGTTATATAATATAAGTTATACATATATGTTGGATAGTACATGTCGTAGTTAGATCTTATTGTTGTTTTATAAGTTATACAAAATAAGTTATACGTATATGACTTATTACTATTATAAAAGTTGCTTTTATTTGATCTCCTCACCCATTACTATCCCTATATACCACTGTCCCCTGAATGATTTATGTCTCTAAAAAGGGAAAAAAATCATGAAAAAAATACCGTGAACTTAAGGGAAGAAAGAGAATGAATAAAAAGGGAAAAAAAAAACACATGCTTACATAAGTTATACACTATAAGTTAAAAGTATAAGTTAGACATCACATTTTGTAATTTGATCTTATTGTTATGTTCTATAAATTATACCTTCGTAAGTTATAACGTATATGTTACACAAAGACATTTTGTAGTTTTTGGTCTTTTCATTTATGTTCTATAAGTTATACATATATGTTAGACACTACATTACCTAGTTTTGTCTTATTGTTATGTTCCATAAGTTATACACTATAAGTTAAAAGTATAAGTTATACATATATGTTACACACTACATTACCTAGTTTTTGTATTATTGTTATGTTCCATAAGTTATACACTATAAGTTAAAAGTATAAGTTAGACATCACATGTTGTAATTTGATCTTATTGTTATGTTCTATAAATTATACACTATAAGTTATACGTATATGTTACACAATACATATTGTACTTTTTGTCTTTCTGTTATGTTCTATAAGTTATATATAATATAAGTTATACATATATGTTAGACAAGTACATGTCGTAGTTAGGTCTTATTGTTGTTCTATGAATTATACACTATAAGTTATATGTATATGTTACACAAGTACATCTTGTACTTTGGTCTTTTGTTATGTTCGTAAGTTATATAATATAAGTTATACATAATTTGCTATTAGAAAAAAAAAAAATAAAATAAATAAAATCTTCAAAACATATTCGAAAGTGGGATCTAGTTTTTTTCGTTTGCCGTCAAAGAGAACACATCGGGTGCGCACGGAATTAAAACGGATACACCATTCAAGAGTTATAGCATTTTAAAAAAAAAATTTTTTACTTTTTTTTTCGACATCATCGACGATATGAGCACATGCGAGAAAAGCACATGGTTGCTTATTACTATTATATAAAAGTTGCTTTTATTTGATCTCCCCACCCATTATTATCCCTATATACCATCGTCCCCTGAATGTTTTATGTCTCTAAAAAAAAGAAAAAAATCTTGAAAAAAAAATACCGTAACTTAAGGCGAGAAGAAAGAGAATGAATAAAAAAGGGAAAGAAAAAACACATGCTTACCAAAAAGAAAGTGGTGGGACTTATTTATTCCCGAAATAGAAAGTGGAGCCCTGTCCGATCGTTCGCGAGGAAACGTTCCGCGACGACCGCCGCAAGCTTTCTTTTTTTTAAGATAGCAACCTCATATTCAACGGACTCAAGATGTGTTGTTGACGATCGATGCAGATCCCATTGAAGGTTGTTGCATTTCTTTCTGCCGCATTATCCAACCAATTAGAAAGAATAGGGGGAGCCGTCAAAGCACGCGAAAAATGACTGTGTGTAACCCCTCAACAATCTCCACGATAATCGTATTCACGATAACTAGGATAGGTTCGAGTTCATCGATCACCACGGCAATCGCCGGGCATCGCGCCCGCCCGCAACCAACAGGCTCGGTATCAAAACGAATCTAGCCAATCCGGCAACGATGCCAACCCGTTACATGGGCTTGTAGAGTGGGCCGATAATTCTCACGAGTCTTCAAATCGGTCGGGCTCGGTGGATGCGCCGCGTTGGCCTTTGCGATGCCTCTTCCCCGCCCATAGCGTGTTAGGTGAGTGCTTTCGGCGCCTTGCTTTCGATCACGCCTTCTTCATCTTCTTTTGTCTTCAGGCTCGACAAGAACCGGTATGGTGACAGTCCCCCGTCCTGAGAAACGGCTTGTCTCCAAGCGGGCCCGAGGGAACTCTTGGACGCCAGAAGCATCCTCGTCCTCCCGTGTGGGACACCGATCGGCAAGTCGGACCACTTCACCAAAGACTTGATGCACCCTTCGACCACCAACTTCTTTGAATCGACGGTCGAGCACCTATAGAGTGAATTTGAAAGCGAAGAGTAATGTCAGGGATTTCATTGATCACCTCCTCGCAGCTGGAATGGCCTTCTTGAGTTGAGAGACATGAAAGACATCATGTATGGAGCGGGCTTAGTTGGCGAGTGTTGACATCATTTATCGTATAAATTTATTAATCAAATAAACATGAGAAAGGGTATAAATCATAATAACAACCTAGAATAGGGTGTCACTAACATATTTCCACCGTTTTTGGTAAAGTTGTGAATTGCAGGGGACTAAACAGGAAAACACCGAATTCGCAAGCCGTGCGACTACGCCGACGCAACGCAATCCAACTCCGAAAGAAAGACTCTAGAAGGCTCGGATTAATCCCCGGCGTGGACCAAACTTGACACCGAAGAAAACATCATCTAGAAGACTCGGAAGCCACGACGAACGGCGGGACCCCGGAGGAGGGGACCCCCCGGGGCGATCGCCCAATAATGGGGCCGATCGGTACGCTGGCGGCCCCGCGCAAGCTTCGGTCTCCGGAACCTTCCTCCACCGCCTCTAAGACGCAATCTAAACCGGTTGTTTAATGACGGTTTGATCCGAGGGCGTCGGTAGAAGCACACCGAGATGGATCAAGATCCAACACCGCATTAATACCACATTGCCCGGCGAAGGAAGGGACGTAAGAAGACCCATATATATAGACCCTAGACCCCTCGATCTCGAGAGCATCTCATACATCAAGTTCATATCTCATCGAGGATGGAGGCATGACGCTGGAGAATTAGATTAGACAGCTACAATGTAATAGAATAGATCTAGTAGAGAGTTAGGGAGAGCGGAAGCTAGCGTTCGGTTACGAGAAGTCTTCGCCGTTACGGTATATCTTTGTATCTCAACTCTATTAGACTTTATGCCATAATTAGATCTATCTTTTCTAGTACTTTTATGCCTTTCTGTTATTGATATAGTTATTATACTATTGCATGGGATCTCCGCTCGTATTGAGGGCTCTAGTTATGCTAGGTAGCTAGAGTAGTAATTTATAGTGTAGGCGTGGTGTCTAGGCTATAGGTTACCCGAGGTTGCGCCCAATCCCACGGTTAGTTGTGTTAGCCGAGGGGGTGGTGACAGCCCGTCAGTCTTTGTATTCCACCACGTTCGGGTTGGTGATTCGTAGAGCTTTTTGGCGGCCTTTCTCCGATCACCCCTTCCCAGTCTTTTTCGAGGATCGGGGACGGTACCGCTGCTCCAAAGTGTATTAGAATAATTGTTATCATAGAACCAAAGTACTAGAGAAGTATTCAGAACCTAGATCTCTCCCGTTGTCCTCTCGACCTAGCTATCTATTCTATATTATAATATTCTCCTGGTTAAATGCTATTAATTATCATATACATTATTTACCCCTCACTTTAGTTTAGTTGGTATATTAAGTTAGTAGATACATGATTTTGATTTATCATAGTCTTTACCCCTTGCTTCCCTGTGGAAAATATAAATAACGATACGATACGGAATACTCCGGGTAAAAGCTACAATGGTATTTTTTTATTACGCGGCGCTATGAACCCCTTTATATTCTTTTTGCACTTAATAAATACCAACAAGCTTTTTGGGCCGTTGTTGCCGGGAAGCAATTGGCGTAAAGATTTTGATAATGATCTTGATATCTCGCTAATTTAGTGTATCAATTAGCTTTAGTAGGATTACCCTTGTTCTCGTTGAGTGTGGAATAGACGGGACATTTGATGCCGTCGCGACCTTAGGCAAGCTTCCACAAGAAAAGGAGAAACCGAGGTGTTTGAACATCAAGATCCATCAACACCGGAGCCCCGCCATCTCTTAGGTACATTTATTTTATATATATTATTCTAACCATGTGTAGATTGAAGAAAAGGTCGCCGTCACAAGAATTCAAAGCACATCTCAAGTGATGAAAGTTAGCTGCACAACTCACAAACTCTATTAGTGAGTCATGGTAAGTATGATCAAAGGTGAGAGTCTTGCTCATGGACTTTAATTTATGAGTAGTTATCTTTTCAATTGTTGCATTGCATTGCATGTTTACTTTGAATAATCCATGCATTCACTCCACTTAGTTTATGTTTTCTCATAGTAAAATCCATTGCATGTTTAACTCCTTGCAATCACCCAATCATGTCGTTGCATATAAAAAAAATAATAATAAATATTATTCTCGCCATGATCATGCTCTTTCATCTCTATTTAAGTAAATCTCTATGATGCTTTCATGCCACCGTTGTCTGCTATAGTGTGCTCTAGTTTGAAGTATTTTTCATACATCTCTTAAATGAAGCATGGTGCCTAGTTTAGGAGTGTTGATCGTGCTTTCAAAAGGCTTTTTAATGCTAGTTAAATTGCTTTCCTAAATCAAATTAGGCGTGGTGTCTAGGTTGATTTTTGAACCAAGTATGCTCTAGTAGATAGTAGTTATTTTGACTAACCCTTGCAGAAAACTATCATATTCAATGCGGGTAAGTCAAGAGATGAACTCACAATAGAGGTGAGGCAAGGCGTATGATGAACTCCAACAATTCGCAGCGAGAAGAAAGACCCGGATCGTTCCTCATAGAAGAAAAAGATCGTAGAAGTATCACATCATTTATTTTGTCTTTTTTGCTAAAAGTTACATTTGCCTTGATCCATGCTAGAGTGCGACTAAGAACATAATTTATTTAAAAAAAAACATGATAAACAATATATGTGCTAAAGTAATCAAAGAACCATCTTTTTGTTAGCATAGATGAGTTTATATCAACCTTTGGACAACAATATGTTCTTCAAATAGTTGCAATCCTTCGGGTATACGTCCACTAATATCTCGCGAGGGAAAGAATCATCGGTGTGCACGGTTTAGCATGAACCTACCACACCACCACAGTCTACCTCACGTCTACATCTCTAAAAAGACTGTCAAGATCCAAATTTTGGGGAGTGCAACCCCCATTATCCGTAAGTACTCTTATCCTTTACCTTATTTACTACTAGTTTGGTATGTTTTGTTAAAAAGATATAAAAAAGATGCATAACTATAGAAAACTAAATAAAAAGTTTAAGTTATATATATAGTTTAATCTTTATGTTTGCTATAAATAAATAAATAGATAGTGTGCTTATGCTTGTTAGAATAAAATTAAACGTGAAGATGATCCTTATGGAAATGATGAATAGTTGCTCGCCATGAATTCCTCTTTTAAAGTACTTACAATTCGGACTTAGATTCTCCCGAAGCTTTAAATGCTTAATTTGCTCTAAAATCCTACACACGTGGGAAGCACATGCTTAACTCGAGTCTAGGCGTTAAAGGATAATGATTCATGAAAAGTTGAGCTGCTTTGTTTATCATATTCCTAGAGATACTTGATTCGGTTTTATCTTTGAAAATTATAAAACATTACATGATGAGTTCCTTAGCTATGACCCTTAAGAGTTTATCATTCGCATCAAGATCATCCCACTCCACTAAATACTGGCGCTTCTAACCCTAGGAAGTACGCATCCCCATACTCCATCAAGCCGCTAGCCATAATTATAAAAATAAACTCTTGCAATCTTTGGATATGTCTCTCTCGGTGTTTTTATGCCAAATAGATTTTGGGCTACATTCGAAAAAAAAAGGAGAAAAAAAGAGAGGAAAGAAAAATAAATATTTAGAGAAAAAAGTGAGACGAGAGAGGGAGAGTAACGGACAAAAAGTCATACTAGGCGAGAAGGGCCTACCTCCTAATAAAAAAAAATATTTAGAGATGAATAATGGACATGTGTCCGAGGGTGAGTAGGGCCCACATCTCTAAGGAGAGAGAAAAATGGACACAAGTCGGGGCAAAAGCCCACCTCTCCAAGAATGGACAGCCCGGGTTCTTAGCAATTTTAGAAAGAGAGATATAGTCTAAGATGTTTGAGAAGAAAAATACCGAGAAAAGGCTAAGGGCTATTTACTACCTTTCATCCTCATCCACTTCACCACTATCATCCCACTATGTATGTCCTACCACATGTGTAACTCAGCTACTACCACCATCTACTTAAGAGGGTCATACATAGGATCTCTCGAAGTTTCTTTTGAAAAATATTGCAAAACCCCGGGATGATAGTTGATCAAAGAACTTGAGACATGATACTTGACTTGATTGTTCTGTCTTTTTAATTGCTTAAAGTTTATAAAAGGCTACGCCCCATGGTAAAGGTAAGAGAGAGCAACGGTTAAGAGGAGAATTTATTTTCGATAAAAACCGATTATACGAGGTATGAAAGCGTAGTACCAACTCTCGATCCTACTATAGCATATAGCTTTGCTAGGGACTAGCAAAGGGTAAGCTTGGGGAGTTTGTTGACACCTGTTATCGTATAAATTTATTAATCAAATAAACATGAGAAAGGGGTATAAATCATAATAACAACCTAGAATAGGGTGTCACTAACATATTTCCACCAGTTTTGGTAAAGTTGTGAATTGCGAGGGACTAAACAGGAAAAACACCGAGAATTAAAAGTCGCATGCGACTCTGTGACGCAAGCGCGCAATCCAACCTCGGAGAAAGACTCTAGAAGGCTCGGATTAATCCCGACGTGGACCAAACTTGACAATCAAGAAAACATCATCTAGAAGACTCGAAGCCACGACGAACGACGGACCCGAGAGGGGAACCCCTCGGGCCGATCGCCTAATAATGGGGCCGATCGGCCCCCGCTTGGCGACCATGCAAGCCCGGTCTCCGGAACCTTCCTCCACCGCCTCTAAGACGCAATCTAAACCGGTTGTTTAATGACGGTTTGATCCGAAGGGCGTCGGTAGAAGACCCAGATGGATCAAGATCCAACACCCCGATTAATACCCACATTGCCTGGGGGCTGAAGGGACGTAAGAAGACCCATATATATAGACCCCTAGACCCCTCGATCTCAGAGCATCTCATACATCAAGTTCATATCTCATCAGATGGAGGCACGGACTTTGGAGAATTAGATTAGACAGCTACAATGTAATAGAATAGATCTAGTAGAGAGTTAGGGAGAGCGGAGCTAGCGTTCGGTTGCTCGAGAAGTCTTCGATTCTCGGTATATCTTTGTATCTCAACTCTATTAGACTTTATGCCATAATTAGATCTATCTTTTCTAGTACTTTTATGCCTTTCCTGTTATTGATATAGTTATTATACTATTGCATGGGATCTCCGCTCGTATTGAGGGCTCTAGTTATGCTAGGTAGCTAGAGTAGTAATTTATAGTGTAGGCGTGGTGTCTAGGCTATAGGTTACCCGAGGTTGCGCCCAATCCCACGGTTAGTTGTGGTAGCCCGGGGGTGACGACCTGCCAGTCTTTGTATTCCACCACGTTCGGGTTGGTGATTCGTAGAGAGCTTTTTGGCGGCCTTTCTCCCGATCACCCCTTCCCGGTCTTTTTCGAGGATCCGGGACGGTACCGCTGCTCCAAAGTGTATTAGAATAATTGTTATCATAGAACCAAAGTACTAGAGAAGTATTCAGGAACCTAGATCTCTCCCTGTTGTCCTCTCGACCTAGCTATCTATTCTATATTATAATATTCTCCTGGTTAAATGCTATTAATTATCATATACATTATTTACCCCTCACTTTAGTTTAGTTGGTATATTAAGTTAGTAGATACATGATTTTGATTTATCATAGTCTTTACCCTTGCTTCCCTGTGGAAAATATAAATAACGATACTACGGAATACTCAGGGTAAAAAGCTACAATGGTATTTTTATCTCGCGGCGCTATGAACCCCTTTATATTCTTTTTGCACTTAATAAATACCAACACAGAGCTAGCTTGTATGCAGTTGTACTCACTTTTGCCAAGATCTTGAATGGTCCAAAGTACTTGAAGGATAGTTTCTTAGAAGACCGGTGGGAGAGAGGTCTCGAATATATGGTTGAATTTTCGGATAGACAAAGTCACCAACGGAAAACTCCCGAAAGACCTTTTAGTGTCGACATGAAACTTCATCTTTTGTTGAGCCCTCGAGATCTTTGTTTAGCTAGCTTCAGCATAAGTGCACGTCAAACAAACCAGTCTTGCAGGTCGAGTGTTTGCAGACATCAGCTTCAGAGATACCCATTTGATTGGGCTCATGACCATACACAATTTTAAATGGTGTTGTACCCAGAGATGTGTGATAGGAGGTATTGTACCAGAATTCAGCATAAGGTAGCCATTTAGACCACTTAGTTGGCGTAGCATGAGTGAAGCATCTCAGAAATGTCTCCAGACACTGATTAACCCTTTCAGTCTGGCCATCAGTTTGTGGGTGGTAAGAGGTACTCAACAGATGTTCCACCTTAAGTAGCTTGAACAATTCCTTCCACACCAAACTGGTGAAAACTCTGTCTCTATCTGACACCATCATCTTTGGAAGCCCATGCAACTTATATATGTTTTGCAGATAAGTCATAGCTACTTGAATAGCAAAGTATAAGGATGAGAAAGTGGCACAAAGTGAGCATACTTGGAGAATTTGTCAACAACCACCAGAATGTTGTTAAAGGATGAGGATCTGGGTAATCCTTCAATGAAATCAAGTGTCACAGTTTGCCAAGCTCCATCAGGAATGGGTAATAATTGGTGCTAGTAATCCAGGGTAAGCCACCCTTTTTGATTTTGCTTGTTGACAAATAGCACATTAGGAGACAAAATCATGTACTGTCTTTTTCATTTTGTGCCAAACAAAGATTCTTTTGACTCTCATATAAGTAGCCTCCACTCCAGAATGTCCTCCAACAAGATTTGAGTGAAGAGCTTGTAGAATTTTAGTATGTAGGGCTGGGGCATTACCAATCCAGATTCTGGATTTATAATAGATGAGACCCTCTTTCAGACTGAATTCACCTCTAGAAGAATGCACTATAAGTTCCTGAAATAGCTCAGATGATTTAGCATCAGCTAGATAAGTCTCTTGAATGTCTTGTATCCAAGTAGGCAGAACTGTGGATATTGCAGAGAGTTCAGTAGAGGAATGTATCATAGATAGCTCAATAGTCTCTGAATGAGTAGCTCTAGAGAGGGCATCAGCTACTCTGTTATCTTTGCCTTGTTTGTAGACTAATTTGTAAGTCAGACCAAGAAGCTTAGTGAGGGCCTTGTGTTGCCAGGGTGTAGAGAGTTTTTGATCCTCCAAATGGATAAGACTTTTCTGATCAGTCCTGATCAAGAATTCAGCATGAAACAAATATGATCTCCAACAATCCACAACCAAAAGCATTGCCATATACTCTCTTTCATAAGTAGATAAACCCTGTGCTCTAGGTCCCAAAGCTTTGCTTACATAAGCAATTGGATGATCTCCTTGCATCAGTACAGCTCCCACAGCTTTATCAGATGCATCTGTTTCAATAATGAATTGCTTTGTGAAATCAGGTAAGGCTAGGACTGGTGCGATAATTAGAGCTTGTTGCGAGCCTTAAATGCGAGATTCTTGTAGATGTCGGATATCTTGTTGGCCCTTCCTGAGAAGATTTGTTAGAGGTTTAGCTAACAGACCAAAGTGTTTGACAAACTTTCTATAATACCCTGCCATTCCCAGGAAACTCCTGAGTTCCTTAACATTTTGTGGTGCTGGCCACTCAGCTATAACTTGCACCTTTTTGGGGTCAGTAGATACTCCATCAGAACTGACCACATATCCCAAATAGTGGAGTTTCTGTTGAGCAAAGGAGCACTTACTCAACTTGACATGAAAGCTATGATTGTGCAATTCTGCAAACACCAGAGCTAGGTGTTCAAGATGTTCCTGCCATGAATTACTATAGATGAGGATATCATCTATGAAGACCACAACAAACTTTCTGAGAAATTTGGCTAACAGTTTATTCATTGCAGCTTGAAATGTTGCAGGTCCCCCAGTGACACCATAAGGCATGACCCTGTATTCATAATGACCATTGTGAACTTGAAAAAGCTGTCTTGTATTCATCTTCCTTGGCCATTCTGATATGATGGAATCTAGAGCTAAGATCAAGGGAAGTGAACCATTTTGCTCCACTAAGCTCATCCAACAGTTCATCAATAACAGGTAAGGGGTATTTGTTTTCTTTCTTTGTGAAGGCATTCAACCTTCTATAATCCACACAGAGATGCCAATCCCCATAAGGCAGGAGATACAAAAGGACTAGTGCTTGGCTGTATTAACTTCTTATTAAGTAACTCTTTAATCTGTTTTTCAATCTCATTTTTCTAAAATGGATTGTATGCAATATGGTCTCAACTTTGAAAGGTTGTGCCCCACTTATCAAAAGGTATATTGTGATCAATGTCTCTTGCAGGAGGTAGATTTGAAATTGGTTGGAAAACTGCTTCATGCTCATCAAGTAAAGGCTTGATTTCATCAGGGATTGGCTCATCAGGCTGCTTTAGGTCAGAGATGGGATTCAGCTGAACCATGTAAAGTACAAAGTCTATTTGTATCATAGCTTGAAGTTGGGCTGAGGAAATAGAAGAGCCAACTGATGCTCTTGGTTGTAAACCCCTGAGATTAATAGTTCTGCCCTGATGTGTAAAATGTATCCATTTTTCCCTCCAATGTATGGTCATAGGATTATGCTGAGTTAGCCAATCCATGCCCAATACTACATCATAGCCCTATAATGGTATAATCTTGAAATCAGTCTTGAATGAATGCCCCTGAATACCCCATAAGCAATCAGTGAGCTCATGTGTACAATCAATAGTATCACCATTGGCCACTTGGACAGAAGTAGGTTTGTCAAGTGGTTTCTAGTCTTGGAACTCCTTTGCAAGTGTATCACTGATAAAGCAGTGTGAACTGCTAGAGTCAAGGAGCATGAAAACTTCCTTATCATTCACAAATCCTTGAAACCTGATAGTCATGTAACTTTCAATTCCTCTAACAGCTTGTAAAGAGACAACCATAAAATCCTCTTCTTGATCATGTACTGTCCTCATAAGTAAAAAGCAGGGATGACTCTCATCTGTCAGAACCTGCCAAACTTCTTCCATAGCATGGACTGAGACAATATTAGGACACTCATGTCTGGGATTCCATTTTTCTCCACACTTGAAACATAGCCCTCTAGATTTTCTGTAATTCTTGAGAGAAGACAGTTTGTCATCAGTAGACCTGGTCTTGTTGTTCTCAACAGGTTTCTTGTCTTCATGCTTGAGATTGAAGGGCCTTTGATACCCATAATAAGACTTGTCAGCATTAACATATGCTGCTAGTATCAACAACTTGCTTCTTAGAATACTGTTGACACTTGTTAACGTATATTTTTAATTATCAACTAAACATGGAAAAGGACTAAAATATAATTAGATAACCTTATTAGGGGGTTTATACTAATGATTTCCATGAGTTTTGGTAAAATTGTGTTTTGCAGGGACTTAACAGAAAGCAGTAGAATTAAATAACGCAATCCAACTCGGAACAAAGTCTAGAAGGCTCAGGGATACACCCGACGGAGCGAAACTTGACACGAAGAAAACATCATCTAGAAGACTCCGAAGCCCACGACGCATCGCGGGGCCCAATATCCATACCGCTCGGCATGGCCGCGTCGCCACGTCAGCCCTGCTTCGAGAATGATCTTCAACCGCCTCTAAGGCGCAATCTAATCCGCTCGTTTAATGACGGTTTGATCCGATGGTGTCGGTAGGAGCATGAGATGTATCTAGGTCAACCCTGGTACCTCCTCCCGACTATATAAGCAAGCCCCAGGCCCTGGCTTCAATCAATCTCAGTTCAATCTTCAATTCAATCAGATCATCCACGACGACAAGAGGTAGAAGCTCTAGATTAGAATTAGATTGAGAGTTAGTTTTGCGAGTTGAGAGAATTAGAGTGCGGTTGAGGCGGAGTTGAAGGAAGGCCTGAGGCTGTCGGCGCCTCCATCTTCTTCCTCCTCTGGGTTGGCACCTCCATCATCTTCTCCCCTGGGCTGATGCCATTGGACACGACTCGAGAGATCTTGTGGATTGTTCAAATTCCATTCGAGTAAGTGGTATTGTCTCTATTGTTCTTAAGGTTCGTATTTCTTTGATAAGATTACTTTGATTCCTGTCGCTCTTGAATTAAAGTTGTTAGATTAATGTAAGCGTGGTGCTTAGATTGAGTAGCTTATTACGAATACCTTCTATAGGCGGAGTGAAACACCAACCGTTAAGGGTGATCGTAGTGGTGATGGCACTATTGAGTCCTTTGTATCCCCTGCTCCCGTTTATAGAAATCGTAGGAGACCTGCGTTGTTAGCGTAGAATCCCTTTATTAAGAATTTCTTCATGACAACCCCTCTTAAGAACAATGTGCAAATGATTTACTTGAAGTGAGAACAAGACCTTCCTACTAGAACTCCTTATCTTTATTATCTATCTAGTTTTATTAAACCACTCGGGGATCGGTAGTAAATCTCAAGAACCCCTTCTCTCGTTCTCCTGTGGATTCGATATTTAAAACCCATCACCCGGGTGAAGTGCTCACCGGTATCCGTGCGCTTGCGGATTATCCATCATAATATTTCTGTAGGCTTATCAAATACCAACAAGCATTTCTGGCGCCGTTGCCGGGAGAACGGTTTAGAGATTTTTTGAGTATACTTTTATCTTTTTCTTTTTAGTTTAAATTCTTATCCTTTTCTTTATCATGGATACTACATCCATTAAAGATTTTTGGCACCCTACGGAGCTTAGCCTTAGGCCTATACCATCATCAAGCCAATTCTATCCGAGGCCTATGAGCTACGCCCGCAGGTTAATAGAGATGGTCCAAACCAACACTTTCTTAGGAATAGAAGGCGAAGACCCTTATCATCATCTCCAACAATTTGAGCAAACATGTGACTGCCTTCATATAGAGGGTATGTCCGACGAAACTATCCGTTGGAAACTCTTTCCATTCACTTTGAAAGGAAAAGCTCGCCAATGGTATGATAGAACCAAGGAGAAGAAGAAAGGCGATTGGGGAACGCTCCGTGCAGATTTGCTTTTGGATTTCTACCCTGTTTCTAAAGTAGTCAGCCTTAGAACCCCGGATCCTATCTTTCAAGCGGGGAGGATAGTGATTCATTGAGTTCATCACGGGAACGTTTTGAACTTCTTTGCAAATCCGGACCAGATCTAGGCCTTCAAGACCACGTTTTACTTCAACATTTCTATATTGGTCTTAATAAAGAATCTAGAGCCTACTTGAATACCTCTTCACATGGATCTTTCATCCATCTTACATCTAGTGAAGCTAGAACCATTTTAGACAACATTCTAGCCAGCACTAATGATGATCCATAGAAGAGAAATCTTTAGAAGAAGAAATTCGAGAAATAGCTACACCCAGGAGCCTATGCGAGAATCATCTCAACTTTGTAGCTATAAAATCATCAAAGGAAAAACATTCTTTTCTGATTTTATGAGCGATATCGAGGATGATTTATTTTCGATTTTGGGAACACCTCGAATTATCATAAAGAGAAGAAACGAAAGCATAAATTATCTTCACAAGAAGAAATTGATCGCGTTGAGCAATATTTCTCAAGACAACACACTAGGAAACTCGCATCCATCATGAGTGCGGAATGGTTAGAAGAATTAGAACTTTCTTCGATGTGATCCGTTTGGATTCACCTTACGTACCAATTCAATGCATAATTAATGCAATCCCCTATGATGCACTTTATAACCCGGTCGTAGGAGTTAATATAATGGCTTTATCCTTTTTCGAGCAATTTAGCAAGAACATGCCATTATCTCCTACTACTAAGTTATTAAAGCACTCCTCTGGACAAATTGTCCAAAGTTCAGGACTTCTTTACACTCTACCTATTCGAATTAAACGGCATGTTAATCAACCTTTGAGCTTTTATATCTTTGACATTAAGGAGTTTGACCTTTTAATAGGCCATCCGTTAGAAAGACTCCTTAAAGAAGGACACATGGGAAAACTAGACATTTGTCTAGGCGAGAAATAAATTTCCCTTACACCGCACATTCAATTCATACTAAGACCGAACCCGGTCGAAACCGGACCCTAATGGAAGAGGTGAAAGAAGCATCTATAGAACATTTTGTAGAATCCAATCAAGAAGATGTGCTGAATTCTTCATCGAGGAAGAAGAAGAAAATCCAGCGATTCGAACCTCTCGATGAATTCGAGGAAACCTCGAGACCTCCCATTGAACTTAAACCTTTACCACCGGTCTTAGATATGCCTTTCTACATAATGATCCACGAGTCTCCACGTGATCATTAATGATAAACTCTCGGGAAGAGACTTACGAGGTTAATTCTTGTCTTAGAACAACATCGTTCAGCCTTTGGCTACTCACTCCAAGATCTAAAGGGCATCGGTCACGCCCTTTGCACGCATCGTATACCTACAGATCCTGATGTTCCACCATCTAGAGAGCCTCAACGAAGACTTAATAATGCGATGAAAGATGTAGTAAAGAAAGAAGTTCTAAAACTTACGACGCCTTGGGATTATATATCTGTGCCACATAGTGAGTGGGTAAGCCCTGTGCAAGTTGTGCCTAAAAAGGGAGGCATGACAGGTAGTTAAAAATGATAAGAACGAATTAATTCCTCGAGAGAACCGAATCCTTTGCTGGCGTGCGTATGTGCATAGACTATAGAAAATTAAATAAAGCCACAAAGAAAGATCACTTTCCTTTGCCTTTCATTGATGAAATGTTAGAGCGGTTGGCAAACCACTCTTTCTTTTGTTTTCTCGATGGATATTTAGGGTATCACCAAATCCCAATCCATCAGTGATCAAAAGCAAAACCACTTTTACATGTCCATATGGAACTTATGCATATCGTAGAATGTCTTTTGGATTATGTAATGCTCGGCTTCTTTTCAAAAGATGCATGATGTCTATATTTTTCGACATGATTGAAGAGATTATGGAAGTTTTTTTATGGATGACTTTTCTGTTTTATGGAAAAACTTTTGATGATTGTCTAGAAAACTTAGATAAGGTTTTGCAAAGATGTGAAGAAAAGCACTTAGTCCTTAATTGGGAAAAATGTCATTTTATGGTTAGAGAAGGAATAGTGCTAGGCCATCTAGTTTCGAAAGAGGAATAGAGGTAGACCGAGCTAAAATAGAAGTAATTGAACAACTACCTCCACCTGTGAATGTTAAAGGAATAAGAAGTTTTCTTGGCCATCTTTGGTTTTTATAGAAGGTTCATAAAAAATTTTTCTCATATTGCTAGACCTCTTACAAACTTGTTAGCTAAAGGATGTTCCTTTTGATTTTGATGATGCTTGTCTTAAATCTTTTGAAACTCGAAAAATGCTCTTATTTTGCACCCATTATTCAACCCCCGATTGGTCTTTACCTTTTGAAATTATGTGTGATGCAAGTGATTATCTTTGTGGGGGCTGTTTTGGGACAAACAAAAGACAAGAAACATCATGCCATTGCCTATGCTAGTAAAACTTTAAGCTGGACCTCAACTTAATTATGCTACAACCCAAAAAAGAGTTACTACTTTGTTGTTTATGCTATCGACAAGTTTAGATCTTACTTGGTAGGAGCAAAGGTTATTGTTTACAGCGATCATTACGCTCTTAAATATTTGCTCACTAAGAAAGATGCTAAACCAAGATTAATCGATGGATTTTCTTTGCTCCAAGAATTTGATTTAGAAATTAGAGATAAGAAAGGAGTAGAAAATTACATTTGCCCGATCATTTGTCTAGAATGCATTTTGAGAAACCACGGGGAATTACCCATTAATGACTCTATGAGGGATGACATGCTCTATCGGATCTCCCGATCCGGCCCCGGGTATGCGAGATATTGTTAATTTTATGGTTGCGGGGGATATATATGCGACCAGGGTGATAAAAAAAAGCTCATGTATGAGAGTCGTCATCACCTATGGGATGAGCCATACCTCTTCGAGTATCTTGTGCGGCGGCTTACTCAGGAGGTGTGTACGGCGGAAGAAGGACTACATGATTATCAAGAAATGCCACTCATCACCATATGGAGGTCATTATGGAGCATTCCGTACACATGCAAAGATCTGGCAAAGCGGATTTTTACGGCCAACCATGTATCAAGACACAAGGGACTTCGTGCGGAGGTGCAGCGCTGTGTCGGAGGCATGGCAATATCAATTCTAGAGATGCCATGCCACTAGCGACAAATCTTCAAATCGAGCTCTTTGATATGCGGGGAATTGACTACATGGGGCCATTCCCAAAATCCGGACCCTATGAGTACATCTTGGTGGCGAGTTGACTATGTTTCCAAATGGGTTGAGGCTATGCCATGCAAGGCTAGCGACCACAAGAGCTCCATCAAGATGTTTGAAGAAATAATATTCCCAAGATTCGGTACACCAAGGCTAGTGATAGGTGACGGAGGATCCCACTTCATCGACAAGAACTTTGAGAAATACCTCTCAACTCATGGGATCCAACACAACGTCGCTACACCTTATCACCCGCAGACAAGTTGTCAAGCAAAAACGTCAAACAAGCAAATCAAGAACATCCTTCGAGAAGGCGGTTGACCAAATGGGAACTAAATGGAAAGAGAAGGCTACCCGAAGCTCTCTAGGCTTATCGGACGGCTTACAAGACTCCCATCGGAATGTCCCCTACCCGGTTGGTTTTACGGGAAGACATGTCACTTGCCTATTGAGCTAGAATTCAAGGCTCCTTTGGGCGATTAAGAGGTGGAATATGGACCTTGATGAAGCTGGAACAAAGCGAAGAATGCAACTATCTCGATTTGGAAGAATGGAGAGAGAGGGCGTACCACAATGCCAAGATCTACAAAAGAAAGAACTAAGAGATGGCACGACAAGAGAATCAAGAAGAAGGAATTCCACCCAGGCGATCAAGTATTACTTTTTAATTCGAGTGCGACTCTTGGGACATGGAAAAACTGAAAGCAAGTGGGAAGGACCGTACAAGGTGGTGAGCTCATCATCACACGGAGCCGTCACTCTTCAAGGCGACGAAGGTACGCTATTTAAGGTAAATGGTCATCGCCTCAAAATATTTTTAGAGCCCAATAAAGAATTAGAAGAATTAGATGTTATCGAAGTTCTTGAATTACAAAAAATATTAATTTTCGCGCGATTAGCGGGCCAGCGTCGAGGATTTTAGGGATAACAATAAAGAGTTAGAGCGCGCCCGCGGCGGGGGCGTGCCACGAGGTGGCTGCGTGGCGGGCGATCGCCCGAATAACAGGGCCGTCGGCCCACGCCCCCCCTCTCCGCGACCGAGTCTTGTCTCCACCGCGGTCTCCTGCGAGGTTGGTCGGGAAAAACTACCGCCGAGATCTATTTTGGCGTCGTAAACCCGTTCTCACGCCCCGAAAAATCGACTCATATATAATTGAGGGTAGACCATCTCTTTTTCTCATCTAATCTCCAAACCGGCAGCCATATGCGAAAAAGCGCTTGTCCCCTTCAATGAAAAAGCCAAGCAAGTTGTTCCTTTCAACAAGCAAGCGAAGCCGCTCGCCGTCATACCGCGGATCATACCCCCTTCCATATGCTCCACCTCGTCGTCCCTCTACGCCACCACCACCGCAAAGGGCGCAAGCGAGATCATATACGCACAGCCGCGACCTTGCGATCGTCGCCCGCCGAAAGCTGCATTGAAGAAACCGATCCATGTTCCCGGCTACATGGAGGTTCAAGAACCGAAGGAGGGCGAGTGTATTACACGTGTTCGCATGGACACCAACGGCAATACGAGGGAGCACAAGTACACCCACAGCACCTCCACGCCGCACTACCATCGGCGGAATCCGTGCAAAGGAAGCACAGATCAAGAGAATTCACGCTATCGAGGCCGCCCAGCGTATGCCACAAAAGAAAAAAGACTAGAAAAACCGTAGTGACCTCGCCCTAGATGTTGCGGCCCTTGCAAAGAACATGCAAGGAGATCCATCAGCGTCAATACTAGCCTCACTAATTCCGTCCTTCATCTCTTAAAGAATGAAGGAAAGAAGAAGCGTAAGAATCGGGAAGAGGATACTAGTCTTAACAGAAGAAGAAGGGCAAGGGCCCTATGTAAGCACCATAGTTAGAGAGCACGGGGAGTCTTAAATTTAGTTCGATTAAAATCATCTAGCTTGGATTAGTTAAGTTTAGTTAAGTTTAGAATATTAGGAAATTGGATTTATGTAATAAAGTGCTCTCTCTTTATCAATAAAGTAATCCACAAGTTGAGTCAATTATTTTTTCTATATATATTTTTTACGTATATGTTTTTGTCTCCACCATGCTTTGTATGCAAGATAATGACAAATAAGTATGGGGAAATCCGTGGCGACCAAAAAGCGAAACTTTGCGACGGAAATCGGGGAAAATTGGAATTAAATTGGAACCATCGACCAAGACGACGACGAGCCGCGCCCGATACGGCCCTGGGCCATACCGCTTCCCCCCATACCACAGGGGCGATCGGCCCTTACACAGGCCCCTCGGGCCCGATTTAGATCCACCGCTCGGTTCGCTTCTAAAAACTCTTTAATTTTTCGTAATTTATTTTTCCGTTCGAATTAAAATAAATCTTTTACATTTATGGTATATTTTCCAATATGAAAAAGATGTCCCGAACAAATTTTGCATGATTAAATTCCTATTTTTATCGTCACTTGTTGGGATGCTTTAATTATTTAAAATATGAACAAAGTTAGAATAATGAGATCCTCTTTCTTTTATCTTGTCTCCGGAGAGTTATTTATTTCAAAATATTAAAATCATTAGTTATGTTTCTCCTTTGTGATCAATGAATTATCGGTAGAGCCATAGCAATCATTAAATATACATTTTTAATTGTTGCTTTCTTGTGTTGAGCTTTGTCAAAACCACGACCCATGTTGAAAAATTGTCTAAAGTCTAAGATCAAGATCGCATTACCTTTGCTTTCACTAAAGTATCCATGCTCTAAAAAAGTTTTAATCTCTATCTCCCATAAATTAAATTATTGAAAAAAAGGTATAGCTATGAAAAAAGCCAAATGTTGAAAAAAAAAAATTTTAAGAGTGGAGAGAAAAGTGAGAGAGAGGAGAAAATGAGCAAGTGCTCTACGGGTCGAGAAGAACCCCCTAAAAAAAAAAAAAAGGGGAAAAGGCAAATATAAAGAGAAGAATAATGGACAAGTGTCCGAGGGTGAGTAGGGCCCACTTCTCTAATAATTAAGAGAGTAAAATGGACATGTGTCCAGGGTGAGTAGAACCACCCTCTCTACAAATTAGCTGGTTACCTCTCAAAAAAAAAAAAAGGAGAAAAAGAAATGTAAATGTTTCAAAAAGGGAGATAAAAGATTTTCAACTAGAAAGAGCGTGGTAATAATAATCTTGATTCACTTGCACATCTTGATCTATGACTTATGACATTTATCTCAATGGATCCCAGATTGACTCAAAGCAATAAATACAACGTAAGTGTGCTACATGTTCTTGAGCTCGCTAATATAAATAATAATGTGAGGATATAATATACTTTGAGAGACTTGAGGGCATCACAAAGGAGTAAGCATAGCTATGTGTTCTTTTCAAAACTTATGAAAAATCTCTCGGTAGACTTGATTCAAAGGTGATCTGTTTCTAAGCTGTTTCATGCTCGAGAGAGATCCCAAAGTGCAGGTATGACTATGGAAGAGTAATCATGATCCATGCTTAGACCATCCTTTTATCGAGGGCGAGTAAAAGCCTAAGTATGGGGAGTTTGTTGACACTTGTTAACGTATATTTTTTAATTATCAACTAAACATGGAAAAGGACAAAAATATAATTAGATAACCTTATTAGGGGTTTATACTAATGATTTCCATGAGTTTTGGTAAAATTGTGTTTTGCGAGGGACTTAACGGGAAAAGCAAGTAGAATTAAATAGCGCAATCCAACTCCGGAACAAAGTCTAGAAGGCTCAGGGATACACCCGGCGGGGAGCGAAACTTGACATCGAAGAAAACATCATCTAGAAGACTCGAAACCCCACGGCGCATCGCGGGGCCCGTGGTAGGACCCACCCGGGGCGATCGACCCAATATCCATACCGCTCGGCATGGCCACGTCGCCACGTCAGCCCGCTTCGAGAATGATCTTCAACGCCTCTCTAAGACGCAATCTAATCCGCTTTCGTTTAATGACGGTTTGATCCGATGGTGTCGGTAGGAGCATGAGATGTATCTAGGTCAACCACGGTACCTCCTCCCGACTATATAAGCAAGCCCCGGGCCACGGCTTCAATCAATCTCAGTTCAATCTTCAATTCAATCGGATCATCCGCGGCGACAAGAGATAGAAGCTCTAGATTAGAATTAGATTGAGAGTTAGTTTTGCGCGAGTTGAGAGAATTAGAGTGCGGTTGAGGCGGAGTTGAAGGAAGGCCGGAGGCTGTCGGCGCCTCCATCTTCTTCCTCCCTGCGGGTTGGCGCCTCCATCATCTTCTCCCCCGGAGCCGATGCCATTGGAGCACGACTCACGAGATCTTGTGGATTGTTCAAATTCCATTCGAGTAAGTGGTATTGTCTCTATTGTTCTTAAGGTTCATATTTCTTTGATAAGATTACTTTGATTCCTGTCGCTCTTGAATTAAAGTTGTTAGATTAATGTAAGCGTGGTGCTTAGATTGACTAGCTTATTACGAATACCTTCTATAGGCGGAGTGAAACACCAACCGTTAAGGGTGATCGTAGTGGTGACGGCACTATTGAGTCCTTTGTATCCCCTGCTCCCGTTTATAGAAATCGTAGGAGACCCCTGCGTTGTTAGCGTAGAATCCCTTTATTAAGAATTTCTTTATGACAACCCCTCTTAAGAACAATGTGCAAATGATTTACTTGAAGTGAGAACAAGACCTTCCTACTAGAACTCCTTATCTTTATTATCTATCTAGTTTTATTAAACCACTCAGGGATCAGTAGTAAATCTCAAGAACCCCTTCTCTACGTTCTCCCTGTGGATTCGATATTTAAAACCCATCACCCCGGGTGAAGTGCTCACCGGTATCCGTGCGCTTGCGGATTATCCATCATAATATTTCTGTAGGCTTATCAAATACCAACAAATACCCAGAGAAATCCAATCTTCTAGTATCTTTTCCAAGAGTGTCTTGCATAGCCTCCTCCTGTATCAAGGCAAGAGAACCAGCAGTATCCAGATCTTGTGGTCTATGTAACATAATTACGGCACGAATTTCTTTCTTTAATCCATCAATGAATCTATTTGTAATAAATGTAAGCGAGGCATTGTAGGATCATGTATGAGTATGTGGTGGACTATTTCACTAAAGTTTTCTATGTACTCAGAAACAGTATGGGTTTGTTTGATATGGAAAAAGTGTCTAAGGATGTGATCTTGCTCATCTCTGTCAAATTTAAGACAAGCAGAAGAGGTAAACTCTACCAGTCATGGTCTCTGGTTTGGTTCTAAGTGTATGCAACCATAGCGAGCGACCAATACAATGCATAGTAGCTATTTTTGACCCAAAGAGCTCTATCAACACCATACACGTAGAAATAACTCTCGACATTGGTAATCCACGACTTAGGATTAGAACCATCAAATTGTGGAAATGGAATTTCGGGCATAGCACTACGAGGGTAATAATGCATGGGTGAAGGTGGAAAATGAGAGGTCATATTCAATTGACTTCCAGTGATCCGAATAGCGTGATAAAGGGATTGCAACGATTGTTTCATTTTTGATGGTGCTTGTTGGTCGAGGCGACGGTGTAACCGCCCCATGACGACAAGTTGCGGGCCACTTGGCCTGCACGCCGCTGGCTCGAGCGAGGATGGCTCCGGATGTCGCGGAGCGGCATCTCGAAGTTTGGAGGAGGTTGATATCCCCTAGCGATGTCTGCGAAGAGCTTGGTGAAGATTGGGCGGCGGTGACCGTGCTCTCCACCGGCGATTTGAGGGATGCGTTGAGAGTGCGCTCCACCTTCTTCCCCAACTCGAGGACGACGCTCTCCAAATCCCCAACCCGCTCATCTATCTTCGGCTTCCACTCCTTGATCTCGTCCTTCATAGAGGTCATCTGCTTCATAGAGCCCTTGAGGTCGTCGATCCCCTTGGAATTCTTACTTTCAGCAGAGCGAGGATTGTGCCTAGCTGCTCTCCCGGTGTTGCCTTAAGCCATCATGTCGTCGAGTCAGTCAAATGCGGATGAGATGAATTTGATGCGGGACCTCAATTCCCCACAAACCTACTCGCGTGCTTGGGAATTATGGTGAAATCAACCCGACGGCGTGGCCAATCGAGGATCTCGTTCTGACCCGAAGCGATTGCAAGCTGGCCGATGGAATAATGGAATCGACTGCCGCTAGAATCCGAACGGAGCTGATACCAATGTAACCCCTCAACAATCTCACGATAACTATATTACGATAACTAGGATAGGTTCGAGTTCATCGATCACCACGGCAATCGCCGGGCATCGCCGCCGCAGCCAACAGGCTCGGTTTCAAAACGAATCTAGCCAATCCTAACTTGTCCCCAACGAAGACGACTCCTTTTACACGGCAATGATGCCAACCCGTTACATGGGCTTGTAGAGTGGGCCGATAATTCTCATGAGTCTTCAAATCCAGTCGGGCCCGGTGATGCGCACGTTGGCCTTGCGATGCCTCTTCCTGCCCAGAGCCGTGTTAGGTGAGTGGTCGGCGCCTTGCTCGATTACGCCTTCTTCATCTTCTTTGTCTTCAGGCTCGACAGGAACCGGTACGGTGACACTGTGGCCCGTTGCTGGTCCAGGAACTCCGATCCCTAACAACATTGTGACGTGCGCGATCATTCAAAGCACACATGTTCTAGAACCCTAATTTTTCTCCAGACTTTTCAAAAAATTCCATCATATCAAAACATTAAATGCACCAAAAGACGTTTGTCCGGAGTATGAAATATGCACATTTCAGATGAAGATTGCGAGACGATTCTGTTGAGCCTAGTTATACCATGGAAAAGTGTTATAGTGCTTTTCAATTCACTACGGTACCAACTTTTAGGCATCTAAACACGCCTAGCTAGAAGTCGACGACATTGGGAACAAGTGAGCGACAGGGGTGCTAGGGGCGCAGGGGCTAAGCCACAACCTCGCCCATCCCGACCATATCTAGGTTGATGGCTACCTCTACCTGGTGAAAATCCCTACAGAAAAGAAGTGCGCCTTCTGTTTGGTAGACATAGATAACTGTTCATGGAAAGTGAATATTTATACTTGCGCACTGCCCCAAAGTCGACGGTGGCTGTCACGAGCTGCCTCTCCATGGGGCCCAATGTCAGGCACCAACCGTTGTTTGGCCTTATGGGCCATCGACCGAGCCCATCCTGGCCAATGCCAAATCCAGCACAGCCTGGCAGGTGGAACTCCATCGGCTACAAAAGGAACCGGCACAGCCAAGTCCAGGGTCATCAACCAAAATATCAATTGTCATTTACTTTTACCTTAGCTAATGTTCATCTTCTACCTTAGGATTAGTATTCTAGCTAGTTAGCTGCTACCTTGTTCCTGAGTTTGTTGGCAATCCGATTGGGTTACTAACAGTGGCCGAGCTTGTTGCCACGAGTCGCAGCTTCTGCTTGAGCACACCACATACGGAGCCTGCGTTCGCATCGCACAGATTCTTAGCAAGGTGGTCATTGCACGGCAGCGACAGAAACAGAGTTTTTATTTTATTTTATTTTGAGATTATTAGACAGCTCCATGACCTCCCAGCCCGTATCCCAGGCCCACTTCCGGCCCAATATTAATGGCAGTCGGTCTAGGCCTAACCAGGCCACCACGAAACCCTGGGCTGTGCAATAGAAAACCCAGAACACTTTGATGCCCATGAAAATGGGCCGAACGCGACGTCCGGGACCTCACGAGCAGCGGGCCCACAACCGAAACGGTGTGCACAATGTGAACTCGATCTCCTTCCTAAAAAACCATAAAAAAAATATATATGAACTCGATCGCCGGCATGCATTGTCGAGGTCAGTCACTGACCGTGCTGCAGAATAAGTTGGCTCCGCTCAGGTCCGTGGCGTTTTCGAGATGTATGCGTTTTAGTTACATCATCACGCGCGCATGCACTTCCCTGGGATGGAAGGGATATGTGAAACGCACAAGTGTATTTAACATTATCATTATATATATATAGGCGGTGTCCGTTGGTTGTTGGAGCTATTTTTATTACTTTTACTTGTATACTAGCAAAACATGCCCGTGCGTTGCACCGGAGTGTACAATTATTGTCTGTGCATGTAAATTTGTCCACGTCCGTGTTTTCTTTTAGAATATAGACACAGAATTAGAGGAAGAAGAATAAACCATGAATTTGTTGGTTTGATTTGTGGAGTCGTGGTCTTATTGAGGTAGCAATGAATTTATTTATTTGATTTGAGGATACTGTAGTTACCTTATATGATCTCCAACGTTCTTGTGTTTCATGATTCCGTCTAATGGCAACCTTCATTTGGACAATCTAGCCAAAAGCCATGAAATTAGGATATATTATATGGATTCGGAGATGAAGCCCTTGCCATTGCCGATGAGCTCTGGGATTACAACACGACACGGTACAGTATGTCGCCAACACCTCAGACCAGAAGCCGCCGACGGGCAGGCTGCACCGCGCGGCCACAGGTATCACCCACGATGCGAGGAGACCGACAATCAGGCACGAGACACTGCAGGCTCCCCTCCTACGGCGCTGTGCCGTGCCGTGCCGCCGTCAGCAGCATGACCTCCAGTTGGGCTGGCATGTATTGCTCCATGACGTCCAGGAAGCTGGCCGATCCATGGGTTCACCATTGATGCCTTCGTCGGCTACGCCGCTGGGTATGGACGTGAGCGCCACCCCGGCGGTGGAGTGTTGACCATCAGCATGCGGCAGTGGATGAAGTTGGCCAGGGCGACGGTGACCGAGATTTGCCATGCCTGCACTCCATGACGATGCGTGCCAGGTGCAGCATCGGCGTGACGTGGCCCCTGCGTTGGGAACGACACGAAAACGACGGAGAGCTGCGTGGAGCTCGGGAGCCATGCTGCGTTTCTAGGATTGTACTCTAATTTGGATTGATCTCCTATTTGAGATCGGAATCGGATCATAGGAAACGTATTTGGATTACTGTCCTATTTGGGATTGGGATAGGAAACTTGAGCGAGTTAACGTACTCGGTTTGTGGCAGACCCAAGAAAGAGTTGGAAAAGAAATTTTTTCTCTTTATTAGTAAGTATAGATATAGATATAGATGTTAGAAACAGAGAGGTAGAGCATCTCCAACCGTTTCCAATATTTTCTTTCCAAAACTGATGTTTTCTAACTCAAGAGAATTGAGAGAAATAAATAAGTTCATCTTCAATAGTTTGCAAAAACGTAACTCCTGAAACATCATCCAGATTATCATCGTCGTCATCTTCCTAAGAACACCCACGTACACAAAAGCATGGTGTTTTCCATGGCCGGCCGGCACTCCACGGCTGCCGGCGGCCACGCCCAGCCCGCCAGCGCGTTTTGGGTACGGTAGGGTGGCCGAGGAGAAGGCACCGGCGGCAGCTAGAGCTAGCGAGCGTACGCCAGGCTACTGCACGATGTAGCTGAGGCGTGGACCTGGGCCGTCGACGAAGCACATGCACAGAGATGCAAGCCACACGAGTATACGACTCGGGCACGTTCACATACACCATCGTCAGTCTGGTCTCCTCTAGTCTTCAGCCGAAGAAGACAACGCGGGGATCCGACACACGGGGGAAGATCGATGCGCGGAGATGGATCGATGCGGAGTAGAGAGTACAGCTAGTCCTAGAATTTTTCAAGTAATAATTAGAGAGAGAACCAGGACCAGTTGGATGTTGGAGATCTGGATCAGGCGGCGGGGACGACGACGCAGCAGGCTGGGCGGACAAGCCCGTTCTTGTTGCACTCGGCGCAGGTGCGGAACCCGCCGCCGCCCTTGAGGCTGTACCGCAGCTCCGTTTCCTGGCCTCCCTCTGCTCTGCGAGAGCGGCGATAGCGTTCCCTCGGGAGACCTTCGCGGGATCGAGGAAGCGGAAAAGAACCCGCGGGAGAGCTTTCGCGGGAAGGACCAAAACGCGGCGGAACGTGGAGTATCGCGGTCGCACCGAAACATACTAAATATATACTGCAACAATATTGAATCCTTATCTTGGCGTGCCATATCCTTTCTCTCAGCCACGGCAGGAGTCGGACCCAATACGGAGAGGGGGAGGCGGACAGTAGGCAGACCCACGGAAAAAAGATGGATGAAATTTTTTCTCTTTTATTAAGTAGGTGGGTATAGATAAGAGATCGCCACCGTGAGTTCTTTATGAGATAATTAAACTTTTGTACTAAAAAACATGGATCACACCATATAAGATAATAACAGTTACAAAGAACATGACGTGAAATTAACAATTAAGATATTAAAGTAACATTTAATCCAAAAGCAAAATTCGTAAAATTAAAAGTTACAAAGAACATGGCGATGGAACCCAAAAATCTAAGGCTAAACTGCCACACGTTCATGATAAAAAAAAAAAAAAAGTCATGCGTCCTGAACATAAATTTTCTAGTTCAATCTTCAATGTCTGAATTTTGAGTTCTCGTGTGAGTTCACGTTAAATTAAATAATAATGATATTTAAATAGTATCATACAATAAAAAATAGGATCACCATTAAGCATGTATAATCATGGGCGGATCCACGGGTGGGGCTGCCCGGGCTGCAGCCCACCCTGGTGAGGATGACTCATGTGTTAATTAGTGTATAGCTTAGTCTTTATTTTACCATTAAATCTCTTACATTTTGTTAACTCTTCACTAAAGGTCCATGGTGAAAACGGCGAGTATCTTTGTTCGGCGGTGGCGCAAATCGACGTTTCGGTTGGCGACTTTGCGACTTAGGCTAGGTTTATCCCCTGTTGTTCTCTGCTGTTGTTGTAACTTGTGATGTTGTAATCTCCCCCCTTCTCTCGATGTAATGTTCTTTGTAACAAGACCCCTATTTCACCCACGGGGTTTGCGGAATCTGTGAAATTTTGTCCCGCCGAAGTTCCTAAAAAAAAACTCTTCACTAAATACCCCTCCCCGGAGGATCATCCTGGCTCCGCCCCTGTGTATAATATGCCAAAATATTAAACGGGCAGCATCCTCTATGCAGCTGTGAAAAGTAATCTGAGCTTTCCTATATTTCAGTCAAGTAGAGAAGATGGCAAGGCTGCAGGCGGCCGCGTGCTGTGGTCTGCAATGGGGCTGTGCGCGTTGAAAAGGCAAGGAGGATGATATGACGGGTCCTGGCGGCAGCGCCATGGATAACGGTGGCAGTCTGGCGCTCGGCTGGCGCTCCGGCAGGGTCAGCGGGGGCGCTGTGCCATGGTCGACGGCACTGTGCCGTGCGTGCGTGCATGAAACAGAGATGGGGAAAAGATAAGGATGGAGGTGGGAGGGACATATGATATGCGGGTCCCGCGTGTAAGTGAGGGAGAGGGGAATAGGGTTGGACTGATTGCTGTTGCTGGGCTGCTGTCTTGCTGCTTTGGGCTGGGCCTGTTACTTGGGTCAAGGAGGGGGGCGGATGGGCCTGCTGCTGCTATGGCTTGCTGTTGGGTCACGAGTCCGAGTTGGGCTGTGAGGCCGGGCTAGGGAGGGAATGAGCCCGTGTGGCTTTTCTTATTCTCATTTCTATTTACTATTTTCCATTTCATGTATTCACACATATACTTATGTGTATGAGTGTTCATATATGTATGCGTAGCCTTGCATTTATTTCAAACATTAGAATACACATATATATAGGTGGAAGTTGGATGTCTAATGGATGTCCAAATTAGATTAGTCTTCCACCTCTACACATATACATACTCGTAAAGGACCTTTGCATGTATAGTTGTATCCATGTATTTGTATATATAGCTACACATACACTTCTATATGTGCGATAGCTTCTTTAATTCCCATAAGAATAAACTAAGCACTCCGACGAGCTTGGAGTTGAAATTTTGATGATGTGGTTGGAATTACTGTGGTTGGTGAAATTAAGGGAAAGGTCAAGGGACTTATTTGAATTGGATTTTGGGAATGGTTGGAGATAGGGTGGTTGATGGATTGGAGAGGAGATCTAGGAGAGGGTAAGGGTATATTTGGTGGGTGAGGACAAGGAGGGTTTATCTGATGCCAAAATAAATTCTAGTTCAACAAGCATCAAGCAAACAAGCAATCATGCATACATTCAAGCATTCATCCTAAATAAATCTATATGGTAAATTTTAATGCATGGTTTTCGGTAACGGGTTTTTGGTTGAGTGAAAAATAAATCAAGTTTTAGTTGGTAATTATAAAAGGTTCAAATTTTTAGTGAATTTTAAAATGATGCAAAAATACGGGTGTTACAGAAATCCTCCATGGTGGGCCAATCTTTAAGTGGATTAGTCCTATTTTGACCTAGGGTTACAATGAGAAAATATTGGGACATGAAGTTCCCTACTTAAAGCGCCAATGAAGCACCCGGTGCACCTAGCGAATATTACGTCCGCAACACAATAATGGATAAGGAACAACTAGATGATGCTAATTCGGGCGCTAAGATTTTGGTCTATGGTTCGAAGAACCGAAGCCTAACCATGGTAGGATATATGGATATTGGCTATCCGAATCGCATAAAAGCCAAATCCTAGACCGTTACGATATCTCTGTGGTAGTGAAACCATTTCATGGCAGTCTATGAAACAGGACCTTGGTTGCCACATCATCCAACCACTAAGAGATGCCACACATGAATGTGTTTGGCAGCGATGAATGATTAACCACATTCAGAAGTCATGTGGTCTAAATGTCGCCGACACCCCCACCATTATCTATGATGATAATGCAGCATGTGTTTCACAGATGCACACGGGCTATGTGAAGAGCAATCTCATGAAGTATATTGCTCCAAAGTTCTTTTTATCCCCACAAGCTCGGAAGAGCAGGGAAATAAAGATCCTACAAGCAAGATCATATGAAAATCTTGCAGACTTGTTCACCAAGTCCCTACCCGCCTCTAGTTTCTATAAGTGTGTCCATAGAATTGACACGAGGCGGCTTAGAGAGTTGCAGGATTCGGGGGAGACATACCCACAAGAACATAGCTCATGGTCGTGATCCACGAAGATCACGAAGTTGGTCCCGAAGACCCACCGAAGCATCAATTGTTGTACTCTTTTTTCCCTTGATGAGTTTTTCCCTTTGGGTTTTCTCATGCAAGGTTTTTAACGAGGCAATAGGTGCAAACATGGTTGGCACATGTGAATGTACTTGTTTTCTCCTACCCTTTTTTTCTCACTAGGTTTTTGGGGGGAGTTTTTAACGAGCCATGTTGATGTGACCATGCCAAGGCAATCAACATTCACCTTTTGGTCAATACATCCATTCAAGGTGAAAGCTAAACTTGATTTTGAATTATTTAGATGTCCACCTACAAGGCTACTACTTGGTTTGTATGATTACTGATTCAAACATATTGCTGTGTTGGAAGAAGAATATCGTGATATTATCACAACACTACAAGTCATTCGCCTTTCACAATTATTTGGACAACAAGTGTTAGAGTCAAGGGGCGACTCCTTTTCAAGGGAGGGAGGATGATATGACCACGCCAGCCATGGCGACCTCATCGGTAGCATCTCCAATCAATATGTCAACCAACGTCTTTGATGGATTGATTACAAAACTCCAATACAAGGTGCACGCGCTACTTTGTGAATTTCAATTAGAAACTAATGAGAACTTTATGCTACCTAAGTCTTGTATGTTGATATTACTCAGGTATGTCGAAGAGAATCAAAAAGATGAAGGCCAAGAAGCTGAAAAACAGCAAAATCCTCGTCATTCGGCAAGGCCATTCGGTAACTTCCAGCGTTCGGCAAGGTCATTCGGCAAGGTCCTGAAGCTGAAGTTCGGGCATTAAACTGTACCAATCTACGAAGATTCACATAGCATGCTATACACCGTTGGAAAGCTTATCGAGTTAGCTTTCCAACGCATCCAGCCCCACGTCATTTGAAGATTCCTAGAAGAAGTTATGATGAAAACACTGAAGGCTGCGCAGAAGTCAAACAGTCACGCGGAAACAACTCAAGAAGGCCATCTCGGGAGATCCTTTCACATTGGCGATGTATTCAGTTTGTTTTCGTGTTTCCACCCACCTAGGAGGGTTGTTCCTAGTATAAATACCCCCCCATATGTAAGCTATCAACAACTTTTTGATGATTTGAGATTAATCCAAGTGATTTCGCAGCCGAGCTGCCCGAAAGTGTCTTACTCAACCCCCTGTTCTTCCTCGTTCCTCTTGGACTTGTGAAGAGATCTCTCCGAGATCCACTAGTTCGTGCTTTGCGAGTTCGATGACGGCTGCCTCGCCTTGTGTGGATTAGCTCGGTTGTGGTTCTGCGGTCGTTTGGAGATCGAGTCGAAGTCCTCGTGGTTTGGTGTCTCTCTCCCCGTCAATTGGGTTGCATCCAACCTTGGCCAGGTATAAAGCTAGTTATCCGCTGATCTTTCAGCAAGTTATCTTGAGTTTTCCATCAAGTTATCGTCCTACTTCCGCTACCTCATCGACGTTCTTCAAGTTTAAGACCTACTGCCGTGAAGATCGGGCCATCCTCGTTCTAACATCGGGTTAGAACCTATCACATGTACACATGTGTGATTCACCCAAGGGGGAGTGTTGTGAAATCATGTGTGTGGGTGAATCTCAAAGCAAGGAGAAAAATATCTAGCACTCTAGGGAACAAGAAAAGAGTCTAGAGTATGGTGGACTCTAGTAAGCAAGAGAAGTCTCTAGAGTGTAGTGGACATATCTAGGGAGAAAGTATCTAGAGGAGATATTTGGGTAGTGCTACCCATAGCCTCTCCCTATAAATAGGGGCTAGCCCCCATTGTAAAATCCATCCATGAAAGTGACTCAATAATATAGAGTCTCCATTCCTCCGAACATTCTCTCTGTGCCTTGCTCGGTCTTTTGCGGTTTTATGGCAGATTCTTAATATATTCCTGTTGGAGCAAGGTTCTTTATCTGATTTGTTGAAGGGAGAATTGGCTGTATAGCATCGTAAATTCACATCTTTAGGAAATCCACCATTTTCTTTATAGCATTGAAAGGTCAGATTTCAACGGATGGATTCACCAGCACACTTTTAACATTACGTATCTCTGTTTCAGCAATATAGAACATCCTTCAGTGCAAGTATCAACCTGCCAAAAGACTACCCAACTTGCCAAAAGTCTACCCCATAGTTCACCTGATACCCATTTCATATGTAACAGAGTTAACACGACATCCTTTTTAACACAGACCACAGCCCAAAAGCCACAAATCTAACCACAAAGACTGCAAATTTATTGCAATTTTCACTGATTTGCGCCATTTTTAGGCTGATTAAGACACTCAAGGCTCCATCCTCCACCTAAAAGAGATCAATTTTTGTGCTCATTGCTGCAGCAGTGATTGCCCTTTTCTATTTATCCTATCAAAGGCTAGCCCAATCAGTCACAGGTGCTGAGTTGGAGCAATTTCTGGTGGAGCTGCTCAACAATATTGCTACCGATCCTGAATCGAAAGAGACAATGAGAATGTATCTACTTATGTTTGCTGATGTTATGAGGTGGTAGATCCTAGGTTTGACACTTTGGTGGAGGAGGATACTTCACTTTCTCTGAAGATCTTGCATGTACTCCAGCTTGATCAAGGCCCAACTTTTGGTATGCAAACTTTCTAATTTCGTATCTATTGTGTTCTCGTATGCAATCTATTGTGTTCTGCTATTCGCTGCTACAGTATGATTGGTATTCATATTAGCTGCTACAGTATGATTGGTATTCAAGCTTTCTAATTTCTGTATCTATTGGGTTATGCTATTCGCTGTTAGAGTACATTCTAATTTTGTGTTTGACTAGATCGCCTCGTGAAGAATCTGAATATTGTTGGTACTGCACATCCAACAAGAGTGAAGAAAATGGTCGATTTTCTAGAAGAAATTGGGTGAGTCATTATTTAGTGATTGTCTTCTTAGCCAAATATGTTAGGCATATCTGATTCAATGTCAGCTTAATGTGTGATTCAGCTACTTTAAAGTTTAAACTAATACACCATGTACTTTATATCATTGTTCGTCATGTGATTCAATGTGAGATTTTGAGTTAGTTTTGTATCAAGTGGCACTGGTAGATTTTGAGTTTTCTATTTGCTTTTTTATAGGTACATTGAGGTCATGGAAACCCAAAGGAAGACAAATACCTACTGGTGGCCGAGCAAGGTGGCGCTAAAAGATTCAGAATTAGGTGACATAGAGAGCAAGACGAAGACTTGGGTTAAGGCGAAAGTTAAGGTTGATTTAAAAACAAAGGTGCAGATGCCCGAGGGCAAGGAGGAGGACCCCGAAACTAAAGATGCCTCGAGAACCGGTGTTGGTAATTCTTAGCATAAGCAAATAATTCCGCAAGCGCACGGAATACCGTTGTAGCTTTCACCCGGAGTATTTAGGGTATCGATTTCCACGGGGAACGAGAAGTGAACTAGAGAAGAATCAAGATCGTCCAAGGATAGGTAGAATGATATTTTTGTAGGCAGAGATGAGTTTTCTAAGGTACTCCCAAGTTTACTAGATACCAAGATTCAGGCTTACTAAACTTTACTTGCTTCGAGTAGCGGAACCTTTCCGATTCTCGAAAAGACTGGGAAACGTTAATCGGGTCGCCGCCAAAAGCTCTACGAAAACACCAACCTAGCACGGGGTGGAATACGAAGGCCTGGTCGGAGCTGTCACCTCCGGGGCTACCACAACTATCCGTAAGGTTGGGCGCAATCTCAGGTAACCGATAGTCTAGACACCACGTCTACACTAACGATTACGAATCTACTCACAATTGATAACTAGAACCTTCGATTCGAACGAAGATCCCGCAAGTAAAGTAAAGCAAGAACTGAATTTAGTCAAATAATAAACTCAGGAATTATTAAGAAATACTGCAGATCTTACTCACTAAGTAGTCGTCTCCGTAGAGTTACAAGTTGAGAAGAACTCGATGAACTCGGCTTCTCCTCCGCTCTTCCCTCTCCTCTCTTCCTCTTTCCTATTTGATACAACTAGGTGAAGAGCACCTAGAGGGACACTACAACAATGTATATGATATGAAGATGAAGCTTTATTGTGTAGAATGTGTTTACAATGAAGGAGAGACCCTATATTTATACTAGAGAGGGGAGAGAGGCAAAGGCAATACAAGGTAACTTTTCCTGCCGCCTCTATAGCCATGCAACCGACCCTACTAGGTCGGTATTGAAGTTTCCTTCCTATTAAAGCATGTTATATTTTTGATCCATTGCTTTGGATTCTGAATAAATTTGATTTTCTATTTAACGATTTTTCTATGATTTACTGCACATTCAAAGGTTTAGTAAATTTATAGATAATGGAAACCAACATTGGACTGAATTTGACCCACTACGTTCCACAGAGTGTGTGGCAGACCAGTTCATTAAAAAGACCTGCAAATTTGGCCTAGGCCCACAGAGTTGGTGGTAGGCTAGCCCATTAAAAGACTTGGATGGCAGGTTAATTTCAATACAGTTCAGGGGTTTTACAGAATGATCCAACGGCCGGAAAAACTAGCAATGTGGCGCGCTCACGGGCTGAGAAATCCGCCCATCTTTCATATGCAGAAGATGGCACACGACTTGATTTTGTATGTATGTTCCCTCTTACATAAGTATGTAGCATATCACGTACTGATCTGCTTTTCCACTGTCATATAATGTCTTTCAGATATAGATGCAGCCGTGGACAATCCTTGTAAACAGGGACATTTGCTGTCAATACAGGAAGAGTATTCACTACTACAGATTCGCTCATCACTACCACCGGCATCTTTGCCGGAATTTAATCCAATCGGGTAGGTGTTGAACCCCGCCCGCAGTGATGAACCGTTGGTAGCGGGGAAACTCGAAACTCCACGGATTCGACCAATTCCCGCGGTGAAGACTCATATCACCACCGGGTTGAATTGTTCCCGGCAAAGGGTCTTGATGGACCGTAGATCACTCCCGGTTTGAATTAGAACCGAAAAGCGATTTGAAGATTGACACGGCGGGTTGAATTAGAACCGATAGCGATTTGGGAGGGGAAGCAAAAGGAACCGATAGCTCGCGGGGAAGAAGGAACAAAAAAAACAAACGATAGAAGTTCGCGAGGATGTCGGCCGATGGCCTCGACCTTGAAGGCGAAGTTCGCCTTCTCCACCAACGGCCAAGGCACGGATTGCCGACTTCTTCGGCCGTGGGGTGAGCTTCGGAGGGCGCCGTGGAGGCGCACTTTTCACGGTGAACAAAAGCTCCTCGTTGGTGTAGACGCCGCCATCGCCGATGAAGAAGAAGCTAGCTGCCTGGGGTTTATGGAAAGAAAGAGGCTAATTAGCGATGGAGATGGTACCAAATCAGAGCGTTTTATATAGTAGCAAGCCATGGAATGCATACAGTCCATTGTCATTCCCAAGACGCTGGGCGCCATGAAAACAAATCAACGGCGCGCGACTAATCGCTCATCCAATGGCCGCCGCGACCGCCCGTCTCCCCGTAAAGGCCGAACGGCTATGCGCTTGCGCCACAAGCTTCCAATGGCCGCTTCCTCGGGCTGGGCACGGCGTTTCCCAACACCCAATCCCGAAATCCCCGGTTCGATCCCCAACAAGCCAGTTTTTGACTATTTTTTCAAGAACGATGATCGAGTTTAGCATTGTTATTTTGAAAACAAGGAATGCATGCTTCATATTGTTTACCATTGCTACAAGATCAACCACACGTACCTTCAATGCCGACGGGTGAGGGAGCAGGAGGGAGGGAGGGAGACGAGAGACTGGCCGGAGCACGAAAATGACACACTCAACAAGTCGTAGCACGCCCACAACACCGCCGGGCTATTTAAAGAATCAAACTTTATACCGCCCAACGGATAGCCATCACTGTTTTTTTCTTTTTTTACCACAATACTGTAGCTGTCACATTCACTTAGCGTGTTCACAGTGGCCTGTGCTGCATGCATGCCGCTCGCTTGGAGAACCGCGTTGGCGGTAGCATTCACCGGCCGGTTAGGAAAACCGATGTCTGTCTCGAATCGATGAGAAAGCTCGTGGCACCAGCCGCGGCGTCGGCGAGTTAAATCAATGTCGGTTAAAACACCGCCGGTGTAGTTTCATACCCGGCGGTGATGTAATAGATCACTGCCGGTGCAGATCTTTTCGCGGTGGTATTCGACATCACCGCGGGTGAAAACTTAGACTGGCGGTGATTTAAAAAAATTCAACGCCGCGACGGTTCTCAACTCGACTGGCTGACCACTTTGCACCAATCTTTGGCGCCTTGCCGCCACGTCCTCCCGTACAACGGCGAGCCGACTCAACCACGCCATCTCGCCTATTTAAATGGCAAGGGGGACGCCTGTGTTTTGCACCCGTTTCTCCTCTCTCGTTCTTGCATTCTTGGTTCGCCCCCAGTAGTTCCTAACCCTCTCCTCAAAAAATACGAGAGGGCTGAGTTTTGAATTTTAGTGTCATGGGTTTTGGATCTAGGAAATCTTTTTTCTCCTTATTTTCCTTGTTCTTCGTCCTCGATCTTCTTTGCTAGCAAGATTTTTCCAGTTCCACATACATATGGCCTTTCTTTGGGAGAAAGCCCTCCACATATAGATATGCCTAGTCCAAGAAAATGGTTTACGTAAAAGGTGCTAGAAGAGTCTTACCGATGAAGGAGAGACACCAGGGGCTTGCGCTTACGTGGGTGCCATGATTCAAGATCGAACTCTCGGACTCATATTAAAAGTCCGGAGTCCTTGTGCTTTGGGGTGCTAGTGTTCAGCCAATATCCCGGGCACATGGGCATATAGTATCCGAATCATATGGTGCATCCATGGAAAAACAATGACCATTGGACCTAGTTCTTGTGATTTCATTCTCGGTCCAATGGTCAAGTTTGGGCTGAAGATGAAGCTCCCCGATGAATCTCATCCTCCAACCTCCTCAATGAGTGCACGTAGTAGCCTCGCCACTTCTTCGATCCGAGGAGATGCTGCAAGAGACTTCCGAGGTGGTTAAATTTTTAATATGTTTGTACACTTTGATTGTAGCATTGACCTATCTCGTGAATTGGTCTTTGTTACCGTATATTTAGTTCTATGTAAGGTCTTTGCTATGGAAATATATGTAATTTAAGGTCTTTGTTATGGAAATATATGCAATCAAATTTCTTATTTGTTGTATTTTTTTGTTATGAATGTTGATTGTCTCTTCGATATCTTTGAGTTCCCATTTTTCACCCTTCATCGAACATAATAAAGACGGTTCGTCAATAAAATATGCCGCATATTGTGAGGAAAATTGAACAGATATATCCAAATCTAATGTGAATGAAATAAAGTTATATATATAACAAAAACAAAGAACAGATAATGAATTTTATTCACATCCATATCCCCTTAAGAACAGATAACCAAAACCCCCCTTGGGTGAAGCATCTACTGCACAATGCACCAATCTTTGCAACAATGCATGCATGCAAACCGAGTGAAGTGACAACACCGTGATTTCATTTTGCCGGATACATACAAACAACCGGTAGTGATATTGTATTCACCGCCGGCTCCTTTCAAATAACCGGTAGTCATGTTGTTATCACTACCGGTTATATCTTAATACCCGGCAAAGTGATGTACCCGCACCGATCAATCGCTATAAATCAAGGCGCCTACCGCATCCATACACATACCCAAGCACGCACCCACGAGCTCCGGTCACCCCCGCACGAAATCCACTTTCGGCTCTTTCACTCTCTCTCTCTCTTTCTAGGAGATTTGTTCATGGCTCCGAGGATATTACATTGGTAAGGATATTTTTTTTCTTGTCTAGAATTCCTATATATATGCATATAAACAATATATATATATATATATATATATATATATATATATATATATATATATATATATATATATATATACTATATATATTTATGAGCTTTGTCCTTTTTTTTTTTTTTTATCGCTCATCCGGTGGTATGAACGGTCCTCCCGCCTTTGCCGCCACCACAAGAACCGGGTGTTTTCACGCCGGGCGATGAGCCATTCGCTCCCGGTGTGGACACAAGGCCATTCCCTTATCCGGTCATCGTATGTAATTTTTTCTAACATTTTTTATTTCTTATTTTACTATAACAAATACATGGACAATTAGTTTAACTTAACGTCATTTTGTTGCATTTATATGTGTCACGAGACTTTATCCCCAATACAATGGCTAGAAATAGCACTTAGTTGGTTCTCTATCTACGGTTTTGTGGAGACCACGACATCTAGAGCATCGTCACCGGTCATCAACTATATACGTGTGAAATAAGTTTTTACATCCCTTCGAGGATTCCGGGACACAACAGACCACCTAATCCACGAGAGGGGAAACGAGAGAACGATCGCGTGCAAAAACGCCGAGTACCATGCCGTTTCCTTGTGCTTAGATTCTCTTCGACGTGTTTGCTACATTGTGCCCGATTTTCGCACTTCAAGATATTTGCCTTGTCACGATAATATCCCCCATGGCAATATAGCTTAATATGTTGGGAGTTACAACCATGATGATGTGGTAATAAATTAATTTCATCATTTTGGCAATGCATATTAGATAGATTCACATCATCCTCATTCATTTTGATTCTCCCACTTGCGATTTTTGCTCCACGATCTTACTTATGCTGCATGTGGCTTGGCGGCCGTTCTCGACCAAGCTCTGAGACCGACTTCGGTATGATTGGGACTTACATTGCACACCTCGGCCAGACAAACTACGGAAGAGCGACAATACCGCATAAGGTTTACTAACTTAGACAGCGATCGTTCAAGAGGTTATATTTATGGTCGAGCATTTTACGTCCTTGTGAGGGACGAGAGAGTGCAATCATAAGGGCATTGACCTTCATCGACTCAAGCGGATACTTAATCCGTTACATCAATTACCCGATATTTCTACAATCCTACATTCGTGTGCATGGATCACAATTTGGACCCAATATTGATCCCGGCGGCGATGATGATGATTAGTGTGTTTACTATGTTAATTATTTGTAAGGTTGTATGGTTCCTTCCTAATTAATTTGTAATGTTCTTGTGGCCCATGTGGTCTCAAACTTTTTCTGAGCCTTTCACATGCAAATGGGGAAGCACCCACGAAGTTTGAGATTTTTTCGGAGTTGGTTTGGTACTTTTCGGTTTATTTGAATTTCTACGCCGACGCCACCTTGTAATTATAGTTTGAACCTGGCGTACCCACAAAAAGAGCCGGAATGCTGCTAGACTTTTTCCACGAGGGGGTCTCATGTGCCCTAGGAGGCAAATCACCGTGGAGGTCCAAGAAAAATTCTTGTGTTTCCATGGTTTAATTAGCCTTCTTGTCGCCAGATTTAGCTCGAAGAAAATCATAGTAATTAAAATATTTATCGAAAAAAAAACCTAAGAACTTGTGTGGGTTATATTTTTGGGTGTACATGGCTGGGAAAAAAATTCAAGCCATTTCCACCAAGGAGGATTACACATCCTTCACAGAGGCACATGATCCCTACCATCGAACGAGGACTATACAATTGTAGTTCTTGTGCTCCATGTGGTTCGTATGTTTGCCGGTGTTGTAGTGGTCTCAAACTTTTTCTCGAGCCTTTCACATGCAAATGGGGAAGCACTCACGAAGTTTGAGATTTTTCGGAGTTGGTTTGGTACTTTTCCTAGTTTATTTGAATTTCGCGGCGCCACCTTGTAATTATAGTTTGAAATGAGCGTACCCTTACCGAAAAAGCCGAATATTGCTAGACTTTTCCACGGGTCTCATGTGCCCTAGGAGGCAAATCACCGTGGAGGTCCATGAAAAATTCTTGTGTTTCCATGGTTTAATTAGCCTTGTTGTCGCCAGGTTTAGCTAGAAGAAAATCATAGTAATTAAAATATTTATCGAAAAACCTAAGAACTACGTGGGGTCATATTTTGGGTGTACATGACTGGAAAAAAAATTCAAGCCATTTCCACCATGGAGGATTACATCCTTCACGAGGAGGCACATGATCATCCATGAAGTGGCAAAGCATTTCTATTTCACCGCCGGTTCGTGTAATAACCGGCAAATGAATAGGATTGGGGTGAAGTTTTCCAAATCTATCTCGAACCTCCCGCCATTTCGTTTCCCCACCGCGCCCAAACCAGCCTTGCCTATATATATAGTCCAAGATGCTTGAGAAGAAAAATACTAGAAAGAGGCTATTTACTACCTTTCATCCTCATCCACTTCACCACTATCATCCCACTATGTATGTCCTACTACATGTGTAACTTAGCTACATACCATCTACTTAAGAGGGTCATACATAGGATCTCTCGAAGTTTCTTTTGAAAAATATTGCAAAACCCCGGGATGATAGTTGATCAAAAGAGCTTGAGACATGGTACTTAACTTAATTGTTCTCTGTCTCTTAAATGCTTATGATTCGTGAAAAGGCTACGCCCCATGGTAAAAGAGGTATGAGAGAGCACCGGTTAAGAGGAGAATTTATTTCGATAAACACAATTATTACGAGGTATGAAAGCGTAGTAGCAACTCGATCCTACTATAGCATATAGCTTTGCTAGGGACTAGCAAAGGGTAAGCTTGGGGAGTTTGTTGACACTTGTTATCATATAAATCTATTAATTAAATAAACATGAGAAAAGGGTATAAATCATAATAACAATCTAGGATAGGGTGTCACTAACATATTTCCACCGGTTTTGGTAAAGTTGTGAATTGCGTGGGGACTAAACAGAGGAAAACACCGAATTCATGAGCCGTATGACTACGCGACGTAATGCAATCCAACTTCGAGAAAGACTCTAGAAGGCTCCGGACTAATCCCGGCGTGATCGAGACTTAGCACCCGCTAAAAACATCATCCGTAAGACTCCGGAAGCCACGACGGCGCCGGGACCTAGAGTGGGCCCCACTGCGGGCGGCCGCCCAAATATTAGGCGGTCGGCCCCCCCCTTCGCCACGCCAGCCCTGCCTCCAGAAGCTTCTCCAACCGCCTCTAAGACGCAATCTAATCCGGCCGTTTAATGTCGGTTTGATCCGAGGGCTTACGGTGGAGTACGAAGTTGTATCTAAGTCCAACACTGCACCTCCCTCAGGACTATATAAAGGCGACCCTGGACCCCCTGGTTTCAATCATCTCAGATCATCTTCTCATTAGCTATCGACAGAGCGTAAACTAGGGTTTCATATTAGAAGAGAGAGAGGTCCCTCTAGTTGTCTAGTTCATCTAGTTCTAGTTCTAGATCTAGTTCTTCTAGTTCATCTAGTTGTAAGATCAAGGAGAGAGGCAAGGAGAAAGCTGGAGATCCGGACCTGTCGGATCTTCATCAACATTGTACATCTACAAAGAACTCAGTTCGTTCTTCAGCGATCTCCAGGTTCTTTATTTATTAATTCTAAGTTCTCTATTTATTTACTTTTATTCAGCATTTACTTTAAGTTTATTTATTAGATTCCCGCTTGTATCAAGTGCTCTAGTTTTTGCAACGCTAGAGTAGTAATCTTTAGATTAGGCGTGGTGCTTAGTCTAGCGGTTACCTGGAATTGCACCCAATCCTATGGATAGTTTGTGGTAGCCCCGGGTAGTGGCGATCCCCGACGGCCCGGCGTATTCCACCACGTTCGGATTGGTGTTTGTAGGACCGTAGTTAGAGCTTCCTAGCCCCTTCTCATCCCTTTCCGCGGCTAGTGTTCGATGTCCCAAAGTATAAATAAACCCGAAAGTATCTCAGATTCCTAGATCAATTAGAGACCTTAGAAACAATCTCTCTCTCCCAACATCATTATATTTTTCTTAGGGCGTTCTAAACTCTTTCTAGTACACTTCACGTTCCCCGTGGAAATTGATACTACGGAATACTCGGGTGAAAGCTACATCGGTATCCGTGCGCTGCGGATTTTTACATTTGCGTTAATAAATACCAACAAGCTTTTGGGCCGTTCTGCGGGAACGGTAGGCGTGCTAGTTTAGAACCAAGTTCGCCCATTTATCCTTTTTCTTTTCGCACCTTTTTTCAAACCACTACCATTATGGATTCCACTCCTATCTATAAATTTTCGGCTCCAAAGGGTGAATTGATAGAGCCACCACAATCGGCACATCCTATTCTTACGGATGGCTATGAGATTCGCCCGCTTTTATAGCTATGGTTGGGAGCAAACTTTCTCTCGAAAAGAAGACGAAAATCCATATGTGCACATCCGAGAATTTGAGCAACTATGTTCATGCTTGAATATTCCCGGCATGAAACATGAGACCCTAAAATGGAAATTATTTTCGTTCTCTCTTTAGAGAGCGAAACAATGGTATGCTCATAATTCCGGAAGTGTGAACGGGAATTGGGAGGAACTTCGAGACAAATTTTGTCTTGCTTTCTTCCCTATTTCTCAGATCATTACTCTTCGTCTTGAAATTCTTAATTTTAAACAAAAAGAGAAAGAAACTATAGGAGCAGCTTGGGCAAGATTTTCAAGTTTAATCTTATATCGGCCCAGATTTATCTTTGCCCCGACCAAGTCCTTTTACAACACTTTCATTATGGCCTTAGCAAAAGAAGCAACCCTGTTCCTCGATACATCTTTCGGAGGATCATTTTCACATAAGACCGTTAGTGAGGGAAAAGCTATCCTTGACAAAATTCTTGAAAATACCCCATACACTGGCGTCTACGATGAATTCCCCGAAGAAGAAGTCGAGCCAAGCCCCGAACCATTAGAGGAGGAACATGCAGCCGAATTAAAAATTCTAATTGACTCATCTAGTAATTTGGTTGTTGAGAAACCTTCTGAAAAGGGAACACAAACCCAATTAGAGGATGATGAACCATCTCCCCTAGAAATTCCTTTTGAATTCGAGGAAGATATCTTTGAAGATTATGGAAATACCTCGAATTTTCCTATTCAAGCGAGACCTCTAAAAAAGACCACTCAACCTGATCCACAGGAAGAAACGGTTAGCATAGAACATATCAAAAGCCTTTCAGCAATTATGAGTTATGAATGGTTGACCAAGGCGGAGTTATCACCCGAGGTAGCTCGAATCACCTCCCCTTCAACCATTCTCTTATGCCAAATTAGAGGGTCCGCTAGAGAAGTCCACTACAATCCTTACGTCGGGATAAACATTATTTGAAAAGAGTTAGCCGATGCTCTTTATCCCGACACGCCCTTAACTCCATCTCAAAAACTTTTACAAGGCCCATCAGGATTTATTCTTGAATGCCATGGAGTTTTAAGGGCGGTTCTATTCGAATCAACAACTTGGAGATATGTCTAGATTTTCACATTTATGACATCTCGGAGGTTCTCTCTTGATTGGCGGACCAATCATGAGGATTCTACAGAAAAGCCACTACGAGGTCACTTAGACTTCAAAGTTGGAAACTCCACTATGACTATTCCTCTTGCCCGATCTACAAACACAATGGTGGAACCCAAACCCGAGCAAGACCCTATTGAGGAGGTCTTAATGGCGTCTTTTAGAAGAAATGGCCCAACCATCCTTTCGACATCGAACACTTCATTGAAGAAGAGGACGAGTTTGCGTAACCCATTGAGTTAGACCAAAATGAGAAACCTCCACCTCCTTCAATAGAGTTGAAACCTCTTCCTCCTGGTTTTGAAATATGTCTTCCTACACAATAATCGACAAACCCCAAGTAATCATTAGTGATAAACTTTCAAACAAAGAAACACAAAAACTTATCAGCGTTCTTGAAAGACATATATAGGCTACTCCCTCGAAGACCTCAAGGGCATTAGTCCCGCTCTCGCACTCACCGCATCCCTATTGATCTTAATTGCACACCTTCAAAGGGAGCCACAACGCCTTGAGACTTAACAACGCTATGCGAGACGTTGTTAAGAAAGAGGTCCTTAAGCTCCTACACGCTGGGATTATTAATCCCGTGCCACATAGCGAAAGTGGGTTAGTCCCTGTCCAAGTAGTACCAAAGAAGGGAGGAATGACGGTCGTTAGGAATGATAAGAATGAACTCATCCCTCAACGAATTATCACCGGGTGGCGTATGTGCATTGATTCTGAAAACTCAACAAGGCTACAAAGAAAGATCACTTCCCGTTACCCTTTATTGATGAAATGTTGGAGCGGCTTGCAAAGCACTCTTTCTTTTGTTTCCTTGATGGTTACTGGGTATCATCAAATCCCAATCCACCCCGATGACCAAAGTAAGACCACTTTTACATGCCCGTATGGAACTTACGCATACCGAGGCGAATGTCGTTCGGGTTATGCAATGCTCCGGCTTCCTTCCAACGGTGCATGATGTCTATTTTCTCTCGATATGATTGAGAAAAATCGTTGAAGTGTTCATGGATGATTTCACCGTCTATGGAAAAACCTTCGACGATTGCTTGGAGAACTTAGATAAAGTCTTACAACGGTGTGAAGAAAATTCCTTAGTCCCGAATCTATGGAAAAAACCTTCGACGATTGCTTGGAGAACTTAGATAAAGTCTTACAACGGTGTGAAGAAAATTCCTTAGTCCCGAACTGGGAGAAATGTCATTTTATGGTTCGAAGGAATAGTGCTAGGACACAAGGTGTCCGAACGTGGTATAGAGGTGGATAGAGCAAATATTGAAGTTATTGAACAACTCCCCATTTCGTTGACACTTGTTATCATATAAATTTATTAATCAAATAAACATGAGAAAGAGGTATAAAACATAATAACAACCTAGAATAGGGTGTCACTAACATATTTCCACCAGTTTTGGTAAAGTTGTGATTTGCGGGGACTTAACAGTAAAAACAAATAGAAATGACGTGGCATACGGCCAATCGACGTAACGCAATGCAATCCAACTCCAAACAAGTCTAGAAGGCTCCGGATTACTCCCGACATGGACGAAACTTGACAATCAAGAAAACATCATCTAGAAGACTCCGGAAGCCACGACGCATCGCGAGGACCGTGAGTGGGACCCACTGCGGGCCGATCGCCCAATAATCGCCGATCGGCTCGCTTGGGCGCCAAGTCAGCCCTCGTCTCCGGAACCTTCCTCCACCGCCTCTAAGACGCAATCTAAACCGGTTGTTTGATGTCGGTTTGATCCGAGGGCGTCGTTAAGCCACGTAAGATTAGTACCACATTGCCTGCATTGAAGTCGAAGAGACATAAGAAGACCCATATATATAGACCCCTAGGCTCCCCCCGTCTCATCATCATAATTGATCCAAGCCTCAAGTCATCATCAAGTAGAAGATCAAGTTGAAGCCAAGGCGGGAGAAGAAGAGGAGACACCAAGAGATAGGATAGCTAATTCGTCACTCTATATATAGATCTAGAGCCTAGTTTAGATAGAAAGTCGAGTTTAGAGAAGAGAGAGCATCCGCTCCGGTTCGGATCGATGAAGTTACACTATGGATCAATATTATTATTGTTCTCATACACCTTTGTGCTATTTCATTACTATACATGCAATTATTCTATTTTTTACTTTATTCTAGTCATAGCATATTTGATATGATCATTATTCATGATAATTCAACGCGCTTTATTCGTAGAGCTCCTAGTATATTACTCGAAAGTGTGCTAGGTAGTAGAAAGTATGTAAGCATGGTGCTTAGATATAATTTACTTGGCGGATTCACCTTATATGCCGGGTCGTGTGGTAGATCGTAGTGGTGACAAAGCACTATTGAGTCCTTTACAATCCATCCCCCGTGTATAAGACTAGTCGATAATGGTTCTTGGGATTATCTTGTTTCGTTCCTCGATTTTCTTAAGTAATCTTCGGGTGCACATTCTTATCTATGGTTTTGATATATATATGATCTTATGCTATGCCTGTCTAAACATTTAGTAGAGTCTTTGTATGCTACCTAAGAACTGTCCCTTTGTCATAAATCCAATCCTAATCTAACTAGGAATTAATCTTATGCTATACTCACCACGTGTGTGCCTCCTTTGTCTCATTTACCTTATTACTATTTATTATTGGCTTACCTTGTTTAAGTATATGCTAACTACTACAAAATCCCATTAGTATTCTATCACTTTGTCTTTAATCATTTGAACCCGCCTATCATATCTTCCTCGTGGATTCGATATTTAAAACCCTTCCCGGGTGAAATGCTCTTTGGACATCCGCGGCGCTTTGCGGATCTATTTCTCTCGTAAGTTAACAAATACCAACAAGCATTTCGGCGGCGCCGCTGGGGGAAGATTTTGATAGCTACTCTTTTGATTATTGATAGATGAATACTAAGTGTGGATTTTGCTACTTTAGCACCTCTCGCTAAAACAGATTTTACCCGTGTATTGTCTATTAGTCTACCTTATGCGGGGTAATTGATTAAAACTTCCGGCGACCTACGGTAAAGAGAATCCGGTGTACCGAACTTCATGAACCATTAACATTGGAACTCGCCCAAGTCGCCGCGATCACAAGAATTGAAATCACATCTTCAAGTGACGGATAAAGAAAAAGCGCACAACTCACAAATTCTATTTGTGAGTGAAGGTAAGTATGATCGAACGTGAGACGGTCTTGCTCATGGACTTTAAACTTTTGAGTAGTTATCCTTTTTTAAATTTCCCATAGCATGTTTACTTTCATCCATGCATTCAATCCATCTGCTCATGTTGTCCCCATAGTGAATCCATTGCATGTTTAAATTCCTCGCCTTTATATACCTATTGCATCTAAAAAAAAAAAAGAAATTAAAAATATTAGTCTCACCATGATCATACCCCCTTCATCTCTATAATACTTTTTATGCTACCTCTGTTTTGCTATAGTATGCTTAAGTTTTGAAGTATCTTCATACACCTTAGACATGATGCTTAGTTTAATTTGTTTTCATGGCTCAAGTTAAACATGGTGTTTATTTTGATCCCCTAAAACCGCAAGGTGTGTTGATTTCGTTTCTAAAGGCTTTTAATTTAAACGTGGTGGTTAGATTAAATTGCCTTCTTAAATTGAGTTGGACATTATGTCTAGGTTGATTTTTGAACTGATAGTATACTTTAGTAGATTCCGGTTATCTTTGTTAGACAAACCCCCCAAGAGAAAATTATCAAATCCAATTTGGGAAAAGAAATTAGCTTACGCAAGGTATGTGACGAACTCCAACAACTCTGCAAGAAAAGAAGACTCAACTCACTCCTTATGAAAGGACGAACTGTAAGTGCCTAAATACTCAATTTGTCTTTTGTTGCAAGTTACCTTTGCCTTAGCCACGCTTAAGTGCAGCCGCTTCATAAAAAAAAAATAATAATAATAATAATAATAAACAAATATTTATAATCGTGCTAAGTTTTTAAAGAACCATCATTATGTTAGCACAAATAAATCATATGGACAATAACCCTTTTTCAATATCATTGCTATCCTTCGGGTATATGTCCACTAATGCATTCAGCGAGGAAAGAATCTGTGGTGGGCACGTTCATGGACCTACCTCACTACCACTTCCACTACAAAAACGTAGGAGTACCAAGCCGAGGAGGTGATGAGAAGCGGGATCAACGTCAACCTACATCATCTTGTTAAAGATTTGCTTGCGCTCTCATCACCTACACAAGAAATACAGTAGTAGAAATACACTCCAATCAATGACGGGCCAAGATTACAAAGAGAAGTCACAATAATGCCCGGAGACCATGGAGGACAAGGTTGTCACCAATGAGGTTTCTCCCTTGATCATCAAGACAACCAGGTGTGCTACACACCATCAAGAAGAACACTCCACACCACGTCGTTAGAGGACAAAGCTAATCAAGGAGGGACTCCAAGTTTACATCTCAAATGAGCATCCTTTTCGTCAACCGTAAGTAAAGGAAGATGAAGAAGAATTGACAAAGGAAGATCCATCGGGCTGCGGCATCCTCATCCCTTGGGCGATTAAAAAAAAAAAAAGAGAAAAAAAAATGGATCGATGCAAGGGAGAGGGCGAACACAATAAGATTCCATCAAGACCGACGGTCACAACACACTCAAGGAGATGATGAACAAATCAAACCCGACTTTAAGCGCCGAAAGTGACATAGAGTTTGAGCTTGGGGAAGAAGACCAATTCCACTAGAAGATGATCCGACAAGGCTCTCCCTCCTCTCGGGACTCCCACCGTTCCGACACGAGAAAAATGAAGGGAAGATGATATGAGGGAAAAGAGGACAAGACGGCTCAACTACCACACATGCCACGAGAGAACCACCATGAGGTGTTACGATGTTGCCATGATTCTACAATAAAACATCTTAAGGTAAGTGTCCTAATCGATAAAGCTTTACTCTAATCATGGCATGCTTACTAAGGAGTTAAATATGTTAGCTCACAACCTCACTTAGATTAATCTGAATAGCTCAACATGTTAGCTCTTAGTTGTTCTTACCCTTGTCTCTCTAGTTTTATTTTCTCTACCCGTTAGTTTGCTATGTTATAAATGTCACATTCATACCCGTCGTCTGATCTTATCACCTTTGTCACAAATAAATGAAACACATTATGCTACCATGTGCTCAAGGTTAGAGTAGAATGAATACAATTTTGGTTCTCGTTGGTGTTTTTCCCAGCCCAGAGCCCATGCACTTGATCTCTACCTTGACTTTGTGAGCGGGACACACTTTTGCGCCAATTGTGGAGGAGTTGCCACTTCTCCAAATCTCTACTAGTTAATGTCCTGCCTACAACATGCACAATAAGCAAGGAACATGGGTGATGCCATCCTCGGGATCACAATCCTAAAAGACGCAACTTCAAGATCGACGAAGCACTCAATAAGCAAGCCTAAGAAGAACAAGACGGAGAAATCAGAAGTTGGATACTGGAGTCGACGGACAAGGGAGACATTAATAAAATTCAAGAAAACTCCACCCAGCTCTCACCAACCAAGCACGCCGAACCAGCCACTCGAAAGGTCTCCACCGAAGAAACAAGCTTGGAGGAAGAAAGAAGACACACCTACCAAGAAAGACAACAAGAGTACACCTTCGGAAGACCTACCACCACCAGCGTCACCGATCGATCAAACACCGTCGGCTACCTCATCTACCCGATCATCGAGATCATTAAGGGCACCGCACCGCATTACCGACATCCCGATGAGATTCCATAGATGAAGACGCCACGAGAGTAAGTACTTGAAACTCCCGCCGAGAGGTAACTTCGGTATTTATCTCGCATATTTAATTTTTTCGCATAGCATATTTCAATTAGCATGTTTCCTTTAAGCATATTTACTTTTTCTAAAAAAAAAACCTGCATTAGAAAATCACAAAATTATGTTTGCTACATTTGCATTAGTTCCTTAAAAGCCCCATGCAAGCACCCCTTCGTGGCGGCATAAAAATAAAAATACAAAAAAATATGTGAGCACATGAAGGCTCACAACATAATCCTAGAATTTGTTCCTTCGGGTATGTGCGAAATTAATATTTACTGGGGAGAACAATTAAGGAAAACCGAGAGATGAACAAGTTCCAAGGGCGAATAAAAAGACTACTTCAAGATCCAAATTTTTGGGGAGAGCACCCTCGATTATCACGATAAGTATTATTATCCTATCTATTTTAAGTATTAGCTAGTTAGTATATTTGCTTAGAGTTATTGAGTCTTAAATAAAAGTATTAGTGTTAAGAGTCCAATAAATGTTAGATGCTTGCGAAGTTAGCTCTCTTTTCTTTAAGCGTGACCTTGGTGACATATGCTTGGAAATGATGAATAGTTGCTCCGCCATAATTCTTCTTAAAGTACTTACATTTCAGACTTAGATTCTCCTAGAGCTTTAAATGCTTAATTTGCTCTAAACCCAACACCTGTGGGAAGCACATGCTTAATCGAGTCTTAGCGTTGAAGGATAAAGATTCATGAAAAGTTGAGCTACTTGTTTATCATATTCCTAGAGATACTTGATTCCCGGTTTTTATCTTTGAAAATTATAAAACATTACATGATGAGTTCCTTAGCTATGACCCTTAAGAGTTTATCATTCACATCAAGATCATCCCACTCCACTTAATATTTGCTTCTAACCCTAAGTACGCCTCCCCCATACTCCATCAAGCCGTTAGCCATAATTATAAAAATAAACTCTTGCAATTCTTGGATATGTCTCTCTCGGTGTTTTTCGAGGCTGGGCTACATTCAAAAAAAAAAAAAAAAATAAATATTTAGAGAGAAAAGTGAGGCAAGAGAGGGAGAGTAGCTTGGACAAAAGTCATACTAGGCGAGAAGGGCCTACCTCCCTAATAATAAAAAATATATTTAGAGATGAATAATGGACACGTGTCCGAGGGTGAGTAGGGCCCACATCTCTAAGGAGAGAGAAAAATGGACACAAGTCCGGGGCAAAGCCCACCTCTCCAAGAATGGACAGCCTGTGTCTTAGCAATTTTTAGAAAGAGAGATATAGTCCAAGATGCTTGAAAGAAAAAAAAAATATGTATATATATTAGAAAAAGGCTAAAGGCTAATTACTACCTTTCATCCTCATCCATTCGTCACTATCATCCCACTATGTATGTCCCACCACATGTGTAACTCCACTACCACCATCTACTTAAGAGGGTCATACATAGGATCTACGAAGTTTTCTTTTTGAAAAATATTGCAAAACCCCGGGATGATAGTTGATCAAAGAGCTTGAGACATGGTACTTAACTTGATTGTTTTATCTTGCTTATGATTCGAAAAAGGCTACGCCCCATGGTAAAATGTGTATGAGAGAGCAATGCGGTTAAGAGGAGAATTTATTTCGATAAACACAAATGCTTCGAGGTATGAAAGCGTAGTAGCAACTCCCCGATCCTACTATAGCATATATAGCTTTGCTAGGGACTAGCAAAGGGTAAGCTTTGGGGAGTTTGTTGACACTTGTTATCATATAAATTTATTAATCAAATAAACATGAGAAAGAGGTATAAAACATAATAACAACCTAGAATAGGGTGTCACTAACATATTTCCACCCGTTTTTGGTAAAGTTGTGATTTGGTGGGGACTTAACGTGAAAAAACAGCCCGAAATGACGTGGCATACGACCGACGAACGCAACGCAATCCAACTCGAAACAAGTCTAGAAGGCTCCGGATTACCCCGACATGGACCGAAAACTTGACACCGAAGAAAACATCATCTAGAAGACTCCGGAAGCCACGACGCATCGCGGGACCGAGTGGGACCCACTCGGGCCGATCGCCAATAATCGAGGCCGATCGGCCCGGCTTGGCCGCCAAGTCAGCCCCTGTCTCCAGGAACCTTCCTCCACCGCCTCTAAGACGCAATCTAAACCGGTTGTTTGATGTCGGTTTGATCCGAGGGCGTCGTTAAGCACTAAGATTAGTACCACATTGCTGTTTGAAGGCCGAAGAGACATAAGAAGACCCATATATATAGACCCCTAGGCTCCCCCCTGTCTCATCATCATAATTGATCTGAAGCCTCAAGTCATCATCAAGTAGAAGATCAAGTTGAAGCCAAGGCAGGAGAAGAAGAGGAGACACCAAGAGATAGGATAGCTAATTCGTCGCTCTATATATAGATCTAGAGCCTAGTTTAGATAGAAAGTCGAGTTTAGAGAAGAGAGAGCATCTGCTCCGGTTCGGATCGTAAGTTACACTATGGATCAATATTATTATTGTTCTCATACACCTTTGTGCTATTTCATTACTATGCATGCAATTATTCTATTTTTACTTTATTCTAGTCATAGCATATTTGATATGATCATTATTCATGATAATTCAACGCGCTTATTCGTAGAGCTCCTAGTATATTACTCGAGTGTGCTAGGTAGTAGAAAGTATGTAAGCATGGTGCTTAGATATAATTTACTTGCGGATTCACCTTATATGCCGGGTCGTGTGGTAGATCGTAGTGGTGACAAACACTATTGAGTCCTTTGCAATCCATCCCCCGTGTATAAGACTAGTCGATAATGGTTCTTGGGATTATCTTGTTTCGTTCGATTTTCTTAAGTAATCTTAGGGGTGCACATTCTTATCTATGGTTTTGATATATATATGATCTTATGCTATGCCTGTCTAAACATTTAGTAGAGTCTTTGTATGCTACCTAAGAACTGTCCCTTTGTCATAAATCCAATCCTAATCTAACTAGGAATTAATCTTATGCGTGTGTGCCTCTGCTCGTCTCATTTACCTTATTACTATTTATTATTGGCTTACCTTGTTTAAGTATATGCTAACTACTACAAAATCCCATTAGTATTCTATCTTGTCTTTAATCATTTGAACCGCCTATCATATCTTCCTCGTGGATTCGATATTTAAAACCCTTCCCGGGTGAAATGCTCCTTTGGACATCCGTGCGCTATGATCTATTTCTCTCGTAAGTTAACAAATACCAACACCCACCTCCCATTTTAATGTGAAAGAAATCCATGACTTTCTAGGACATGCAGGGGTTCTACAGGCGCTTTATCAAAGATTTTTCTCAAATCGCTAGACCCCTCGACTAGTCTTTTAGCTAAAGATGCACCTTTCATCTTTACCGATGAGTGCTATGAATCTTTTCAAATCCTTAAGAAGGCACTCATTTCAGCTCCAATCATTCAACCACCCGATTGGAATATTCCTTTTGAGATAATGTGTGATGCTAGCGACTTTGCGGTTGGTGCTGTTTTTAGGCCAAACCAAGGATAAGAAGCATTATGCCATATCCTACGCTAGCAAAACCTTGTGCGGACCGCAGCTCAATTATGCCACAAGCGAAAAAGAGCTATTGGCTGTTGTCTTTGCTATAGACAAGTTTAGATCTTACTTAGTGGGGGCAAAGGTAATTGTTTTATACAGATCATGCTTTGCTCTTAAGTACCTCCTCACTAAGAAAGATGCTAAGCCCTCGGCTAATTCGATGGATTCTTCTACTCCAAGAGTTTGATATTGAAATCCGAGATAAAAAGGGAGTAGAGAATTCAGTAGCCGACCACTTGTCTAGGCTACAATACAAGGAAAACATGACCTACCCATAAATGACTACCTAAGGGATGACACTTTGCTCAAGATAACACACTCGATCCATGGTATGCGGGCATCGTGTGAACTTTATAGTCACGGGCTATGTCCCACCCGGTGCGCATAAAAGAAAGTTAATCCATTAAAGCCGTTTGCACCTATGGGATGAGCCATACCTTTTTCGAGTTTCTTGCCGATGGATTGTTGAGAAGATGTGTCCCTATGGCTGAGGCAATTCAAATTATGGAAAGATGTCATGCTTCGCCATATGGAGGACATTATGGAGCATTTAGGACACATGCCAAGATATGGCAAAGTGGTTTTTTCGCCAACGATGTATGCGATACAAAGGAGTTTGTCGAGGAGATGCCATCGATGCCAAAAACATGGAAACATTAATGCACGAGATGCAATGCCTCTCACAAACAATCTCCAAATTGAACTCTTTGATGTTTGGGGGATTGATTTTATGGGGCCATTCCCTAATTTCAGGAATTGTGAATACATCTTGGTAGCTGTAGACTATGTGTCCAAATGGGTAGAAGCACTACCATGTCGAACAAATGATTCCAAACATGCCAAGAAAATGTTCCATGAAATCATATTTCCACGTTTTGGTACACCACGGATGGTCATAGCGATGGAGGTCCTCACTTCATCGATAAAACCTTTCGAAAGTACTTAGCGGACCATGGAATTCGTCACAACATCGCTACTCCTTACCATCCCCAAACTAGCGGTCAAGCGGAAACATCTAATAAACAAATCAAAAATATTCTACAAAAGACCGTAGATGAAATGGGGAAGGCATGGAAGGACAAGCTTCCGGATGCACTTTGGGCTTACCGAACTGCATTCAAAACACCGATAGGCATGTCACCCTATCAACTCGTATATGGAAAAACATGCCACTTGCCTTGTTGAATTAGAGTTCAAGGCTCATTGGGCAATCAAGAAATGGAACATGGATCTCCACCTAGCCGGCAAGAATCGTCTAATGCAACTCTCGAGCTAGAGGAATGGAGAGAAAAAGCCTATCACAATTCTAAGATTTATAAAGAGAGAACAAAAGATGGCATGATAAGAGAATTAAGCACAAGGAGTTTAAGCCCGGGAGACAAAGTCCTACTATTCAATTCAAGGGTTAAGCTCTTTGGACATGGTAAGTTATGAAGTAAGTGGGATGGACCATATAATGTTGTCGACACTTCAACACATGGAGCCATCACCATCCAAGATGATTTAGGTAACACATTTAAGGTAAATGGTCATCGGTTGAAAGTCTTTTTTAGAACCCGAAAAGTTAGAAGAAATTGACTTGATTGAATTCTTTCAAGTCAATGATCCACTCTAAAAAGATCTATTAAAAAAAAACTAGACAACAAAAGCTTAAGTGGCCAACCGCTAACGCTTAACCTGTTCCACAAGTTTTGAGTTTAGCAGATTTGGAGCACCACGAAGGAGTAAGACACTACGGTGTGGAGGCGTATGACCACTTGATCGAGCACAATCTTAATCGTCAACATCATCAATGCCCTATCAAGGAAGGTCAACACCACCACTCTTTGTCTACCTCACTTCGCCATCACCACTCGACTATGTCAACAATCAGCTTGGGGGAGAGCACCCCCCAGTTATCACGATAAGTATCACTATCCTATCTATTTTAATATTAGCTAGTTATTTATGTTTGCCTTGCTATATATAATGAGTCTTAATTAGAGTCTTAGTTTGTTAGAGTCTAAATAATGCTAGAGTTTGCTAGTTGGCCTTTTCTCTTTTTAATTATGATCTTGATGATATATGCTAAGGAAATGATGAATAGTTGCTCGCCTTAATTCCTCTTAAAAGTACTTACACTTTGGACTTAGATTCTCCCAAAGCTTTAAATGCTTAATTTGCTCTAAACCCAACACACTGTGGGAAGCACATGCTTAATCCGAGTCTTAGCATTAAAGATAAAGATAAATGAAAAGTTGAGCTGTTGTTTATCATATTCCTAGAGATACCGATTCTGGTTTTATCTTTAAAAATTTTACATGATGAGTTCCTTAGCTATGACCCTTAAGAGTTTATCATTCGCATCAAGATCAGCCCACTCCACTAAATACGCCGCTTCTAACCCGAAGTACGCATCCCCGCATTTCATCATCTACTAGCCATAATTATAAAAATAAACTCTTGCAATCTTTGGATATGTCTCTCTCGGTGTTTTTATGTCAAAGAGGAGGCTGGGCTACATTCTAAAAAAAAAAAAATTTTAGAGAGAAAAGTGAGACGAGAGAGGGAGAGTAACGGACAAAAGTCATACTAGGCGAGAAGGGCCTACCTCCCTAATAATAAAAATATATTTAGAGATGAATAATGGACACGTGTCCGAGGGTGAGTAGGGCCCACATCTCTAAGGAGAGAGAAAAATGGACATAAAAAAAAAGGGCAAAGCCCACCTCTCCAAGAATGGACAGCCTGTGTCTTAAGCGATTTTTAGAAAGAGAGATATAGTCCAAGATGCTTGAGAAGAAAAATACTAGAAAGAGGCTATTTACTACCTTTCATCCTCATCCACTTCACCACTATCATCCCACTATGTATGTCCTACTACATGTGTAACTTAGCTACATACCATCTACTTAAGAGGGTCATACATAGGATCTCTGAGTTTCTTTTGAAAAATATTGCAAAACCCCAGGATGATAGTTGATCAAAGAGCTTGAGACATGGTACTTAACTTAATTGTTCTGTCTCTTAAATGCTTATGATTCGTGAAAAGGCTACGCCCCATGGTAAAACAGGTATGAGAGAGCAATGTGGTTAAGAGGAGAATTTATTTTTGATAAACACAGTATTTTCGAGGTATGAAAGCGTAGTAGCAACTCCCCGATCCTACTATAGCATATAGCTTTGCTAGGGACTAGCAAAGGGTAAGTTTGGGGAGTTTGTTGACACTTGTTATCATATAAATCTATTAATTAAATAAACATGAGAAAAAGGGTATAAATCATAATAACAATCTAGGATAGGGTGTCACTAACATATTTCCACCGGTTTTGGTAAAGTTGTGAATTGCGGGGACTAAACAGGAAAACACGAGTCGCGAGCCGTGCGACTACGCGACGTAATGCAATCCAACGAGAAAGACTCTAGAAGGCTCGGACTAATCCGACGTGATCGAGACTTAGCACCCACGAAAAAAACATCATCCGGAAGACTCCGGAAGACGACGCTGCGCGGGACCCGCAGAGTGGGCCCCACTCGGGCGGCCGGTCCAAATATTAGGCGGTCGGCCTCCCCTTCGCCACGTCAGCCCCTGCCTCCGAAGCTTCTCCAACCGCCTCTAAGACGCAATCTAATCCATTTCGTTTAATGTCGGTTTGATCCGAGGGCGACGGTGGAGTACGAGTTGTATCTAAGTCCAACACTGCACCTCCTCAGGACTATATAAGGCGACCCCAGACCCCCTGGTTTCAATCATCTCAGATCATCTTCTCATTAGCTATTGACAGAGCGTAAACTAGGGTTTCATATTAGAAGAGAGAGAGGTCCCTCTAGTTGTCTAGTTCATCTAGTTCTAGTTCTAGATCTAGTTCTTCTAGTTCATCTAGTTGTAAGATCAAGGAGAGAGGCAAGGAGAAAGCCGGAGATCGGACTGTCGGATCTTCATCAACATTGTATATCTACAAAGAACTAGTTCGTTTCTTCGATCTCCGTGTTCTTTATTTATTAATTCTAAGTTCTCTATTTATTTACTTTTATTCAGCATTTACTTTAAGTTTATTTATTAGATTCCCGCCGGTATCAATTGCTCTAGTTTTTGCAACGCTAGAGTAGTAATCTTTAGATTAGGCGTGGTGCTTAGTCTAGCGGTTACACAGGAATTGCACCCAATCTCGTGGATAGTTTGTGGTAGCCCTGTGTAGTGACGATCCCGACGGTCGGCGTATTCCACCACGTTCGGATTGGTGTTTGTAGGACCGTAGTTGGAGCTTCCTAGCCCCCTTCTCATCCCTTTCCGCGGCTAGTGTTCGATGTCCCAAAGATAAATAAACCCGAAAGTATCTCAGATTCCTAGATCAATTAGAGACCTTAGAAACAATCTCTCTCTCTCCCAACATCATTATATTTTTCTTGGGACGTTCTAAACTCTTTCTAGTACACTTCACGTTCCCCCGTGGAAATCGATACTACGGAATACTCCGGGTGAAAGCTACATCGGTATCCGTGCGCTTGCGGATTTTCTGTTTGCGTTAATAAATACCAGCAACCACCAACTCCAACGTCGCCGTTCATCGTCCCCTACGCCGCCCGGGGCCGTCCGTTCGCGCATCCCCCGGCCGTTACGCTCCAGCCGAATCGAGGCTTGACGGCCGTTCTCCCACGCCGCGCTCCTCCCGATCCGGCGTCCCCTAACGCCCCAGGGCCGGCATCCTCCTCGCCCTTCGGCCCCTTCCACGGTGAGAACTAATTATCCCTTTAGGTGTACGAGTTTTTACCTATGAGAATGAGAACTAACTCCGCCGCTGTCCTAGCCTCGCGCCGCCCACTTGGTCTTCCTCCGCCGACGGAGGACCGCCGCCACACCTCTCTCGCGCCGTCCGCGGCCTCACGCCATCTTCCTCTTCACCGCCCGACACCGTACCATCCGTGACCTTGTCCTCCTCAAATCCTCCAAGACAAGATAGGAGTGCACGAGGTGCACGAAAGCTTGGTGAGTGCGGCGGTCACTGCCCTTGAGGTGTTCGTTGAAATGCCCGTCTCGGTCCACGCAACATGTGCTCGAATTGTGATTGAAATTCATGAGTTAGTGTTGTTCGAAATCCCGTTTGGATATGTTAAATATATGTCGTGCTTCTTGTACAACTTTTATGAATAACATAGCAAAGTATCATCCTATTTTGGTGACATGTATAGGCAAGCATGGCGTGGTATGTAGTGTTTGTTGGTCGCGTGCGGGATCTATCTAACCCGGGAAGATTGCTATGCTCAAGTCCAAGGCTACGCTAATAATTGTTACGTAAAAATACAACACCGAAGGTGAAAGCCGTCGCCGCCTACAATGGTGCAAACTAGCCGCCCCTGGAGATTGAAGAGAAGCCACTCACATACTTATGAAGATTGCGAGAATTTCTTTGCTTAATTGGTTTTGGAAAGATGCCATGCTTTTTATTTATGTCTATGACTCATTGGTCTTTTTATTTTAGAAGTTCATGTAGGCTTAGTTTCTAGAACATTAGGTGGATTTTGTTGTATGTAACCATTAAATCCACGTAATGTTTTGACGATATTAATGTATGATGATTTTTCGGATTTAAAAAGAGCTGAATTCCACGAATAAATTCAAAAATTTAATACAAAAACGCCGGATGGTATGGGCCCGACGGTGAATGAGCAACAAACCTGTAGTGTAACTATACCAAACACTATCGGTTTGAATTACTAACCGTCATAGACGACGTAAACATCACCGTTGGCTGCATTAACCAACCGATAGTCTCCACTCTAATAACGCCGGGTTAAGATCAGCCGACAAGTGTTCACGTAAAGTTCACCGACGGGTTCAAGTAAGCCGCCGTTGTTAGCTCTTCGATACACCGTCGGCCCGTCTAACCCGATAGTGTTATCCCCCACAGCTCGTCGGTTCGTTAAAGCCCGACGGTGCTCCCAATATCAACTCGCCGGCCGACTTTCGAACCTGCATTGCTTGGATCAAAAATGCTGCCGGGTCGTGGAACACCGGCGGTGTTCGGTGACGGTCGCGCCGACCGGCTAGCCTCTCCTCAAATCACCACTGGTGTTTTTTGGCGGCAGATGTTTTCAAACCCCACATCACTACCGCTATGGTTCTCCGCGGTTCAGTTTTTCGGCGGTGAAGGGGGTTGGAGCCCCGGCAGTGATGGACAATTCGTAGTAGTGATTGTATTATATAGAAAAAAAAGAAACACGACAACGACTGAAAATTGGTATGCGGTCGCAACGAAGTCGATCAAGTTTTATATTTGTATAATATACCGGTATTGTCTTGTTTCGGGGGCGGCGCTTGTCCCATGGACGACGGCTCCGGGCCGCCCATCCATCATCCCGCGATCCGTTTGTCTTTGGTCCGACCGCGGATCCGATCGCATCGGCTCCACCGGGCACCCCCTCTCCTCATTTCCACACCTCGTCATTTACCGCGCCGCGATTCCTCCCTCCTCTCTCCCTTGGCGACGTGCTCCCCAACTCAAGGGCGATGGGGCGCGGATCCGGCGGCTCCCTTCCTCCTCTCTCTCTCTCTCCCCGGCGATCTCCTCCCCAACGCGGCGAGTGGATCGGCGGTCGTAGCAGAATCAAGCGGCGACCGTAGAGGATCCAGCCGGGTTGGTCCTCCTCTTTCTCGCCCCCTCCTCCTCCACTTCCTCCTTCCCTCCTCTTCCACTTCCCCCTCCCCCTCCTGATTCTCCTTCATCTGCAGGTAGTGGAGGCAAGCTGGCTAGCCATGGCTGCCAAGAGGTCGGGGAAGCATGGATCTGCTCCCCCATAGGTGCTAGGCGTTGGCCGGGTGGTGACCAGCCAAACAAGCCAGCTTGCGGCGGCCGGTCGGGCCAGCCAGCCCGTGATGACCGGCCTCGCTCGTTGTGCTTGGATGGCGGCGGAGGACGACGGAGCTGAAGCAGCTGGCATCAATTGATGGATGGACTCGAATGACTACCAAAGGAGGAGAGAGAGGAGACTGATTCTCAGCACCGCAGCGGCAGCACGCTAGTTTGGTTTCCCCTTCCTTCCGGCTGTCCCCTCAGTCCTCAGCTCGCAGTCCATGCTCCTTGGTTCATCGGGTTTGGTGGATGGCTCCACTTAATCGTCCTTGTTCTTCTACCCTCCATGACCTGCAGGTTAGCTCACGTTCCTAGATCCCTAATTTACTGATAGATTGGTGGAGAGAGACTAACAATCAGTTGCTTTTTAGGTTTTTATCTCCAATTTTTACTACTGTGTGCATGTTGGAGATATCTAGTCTACATCTAATTTTGTTTTGAGATCTCAGCTATCTCCTAAGTCTGCATCTAATAAGAATTTTAGATGAAACAGGAGCTATTCATTTTGCTTTGATACTATGAATAGGTTCTGTTCTTTTCGCATATGCATAACTGCAATTGTTTTTCAATTTTAGAATTGTTACTAGCATGTTTTGTATTTCTGGATGTTTAATTTTCCTTAGACCGCAATCTGTATTGAAGTAAACAATCAAACATATGTTATCGATTCTGAGTTCAGTGAGACTGATTCGTTAGCTGCTGCAATAGAGCTTGTTCACAGGAGTGGTGGAATAATGTGTTTTTACATTGATAGATCTGTCTCTGCTTGTTTGTTACCCTTGAGAGTATGGTAAAATATAACCTTGAAAGGATTTGAGTAGATGGATTCAGCTGATTCCCAGTCCACTAGATACAGGCCTCCAGTATGGATTGATGTGGCTACAAAACCCATCTTTCAGCCCCTTCTTGGAAGATACGGTTTCAAACAAACTACTAGGAGAAATTGTTGCATTTCATACATATTCTGAGGAACTCCTGTGAAGCAGCCCTATCTTGTTGATCATATGAGATGATTTATTCAGGATCATCAGAAAGGCCAGCCTATTTTGGTTGTGTGAGACTAGCTACTAATTGGAATCTACAATTTCTTATCAATTTTGAACCTGTCACTTGTACTCCGAATGGTAGCCTACAATGTTTTTTTTTTGTTCTGAATCGCTTTTTCAAAATTATTGAACTACTTTTCTGAATCTATTGAATTGTCTTTCTAAAATTATTGAATTGTGTTTTTAGAAATTATTGAAACTTTCTTGTCTATCCTGTTGAGTTTTTGTATATGTGTAGGCCATATATATTGTGCTAATGTATTGAAATTATTGAAATTATAGGGATGCACAAACGACATGTACAAATGAGGGGTTGGACTTCATCTCTCAAGATATAGACACGCTGAAGAATCTACTCGAGGACATGAACGAGGTTAGCTCTGTCGTAAATGCAAGCTGCCGTTGTTCTATGCGACCAAGGACATGAACGAGGTTATGATCCAAACTTCTTCCCTAGTAGCATTGGGTTACGTTAACAGATTTGCCATGTACCTCTGTAGGAACTAGGAACAGGATAGGCTGACCCAAGTAAACCGATATCAAAGAGTGAATGTAGGATACTTGCTTTGGACTAGCACCATACAGTAGTGTTGAAAGCCACATTGGCAGCTGCCTTTTTATCTATTTCCTGGCAACTAACAATAGCTAGTCCAACATACAATACATGAACACTTATGTGTTGCTTTAAGTAGGTTGATTCAGTTTATTTTTTCTGTTGTGTTCAGTAGCCTGCTTGGCTAATTAATGTGTTCCAATTGGGAGTCAACCTCACTTGTATCTCTCCAATTTGCAGCAGTTTTGCTAAATTATGTCTTCTGTTTTTTTATATAAATTTGAAAGAACACTAGTGTTATTACATAAACACTAGGTTGGTAAATTAACACTAGTGTTGTATGTGTCGCAAAAAATGTTACCTAAAAAGTTCTCAGCCTACAACTGCCTAACTAAAACTATGATTGTTAATTAAATTCCTAGCTAACTTGTCTATCTCACAAGCAATATGATCTTATGTTCATGCTTATGAAAATGTGCTTCTCATTAACACTTCAAAACAGAATGTAGGATACTTTCTTTGTGCATTAGCTTAGATTGCCAGATTTGAATAGAAACTTCAATTATTTTTCTTGTTTTCTTATGCGGCCAATAGACTTATTATTGTTTTGCTATGAAGCCAATAGAAACTTAATTCATTTCCTTATCTACGAGTCTACTAGATATGGTATATATGAAAGGTGAAGTGATTGGTCATTTTTCTTATATACAATCCTACTTGATATGGTGCAGCCCACTATACTTGCTTTTTCATAATACATAAATTGCCTATTTAGATAGACAATATTGTCTAACGAACGAACTTAAATTGCCTAAGAAAATACAGCTGGCGGTTAAGTTTTATGGAGCTGTCAATGATCAACATTTAGAGCTGAATAATTAGCAATTAGACATTCTTTGGGCATAGTGTAAGACTGTAAGTACTCATGCCTCAACCTAATTATTTATCACGTTACAATCACCCTCTCAGCTCACAATTAGAGATAGAAGATAAACTTGAGCATAGAATGCAACATGAGCACACCTCTGTTGGAGTGCTGGTGCAGCAAAATTAAACTGCTTTCCATTGCTAAACAAGTTGTAACCACATCTAGTGCACCTGCTACTATTGTAGCCATTACTAGGTACTAGCTACGGTTGGGCAGTAGGGGGCTGAGAGTGACCACTACTTTGTCATACTGCTGCCATGTTGTTACTGTATATAGACAAGGTAGCAAACTTATCTTGTAGAAGGTGGTGTCACAGGCCAGTGAAAGTGTAGACGATCAATTGGGGGGCTGTTTTTGCTAGAGGGAAGTAGTGGTCAGGAACATCAGCAGCAACAACATGTCATCCTAGTTATTGCAATTCCAGCCTGTAATTTTTGCAATTACTTATTGGCAGCCTACTGAACCGCCTTTTGAAATTACTGAATTGATTTTATGAATCTATTGAATTGCCTATATGAAATTAAAATTATTGAATTGCCTTTTTCTTCTAACATGGCCTCTCTCTTTTCTTTTTTTAGGTGCTGATTGTTTTTAGGCAATGGTTAGAGGTTAGGAACACACTGCTTCTGCATCTTCCAGGGGTGCTAAGGTATTTCCACACAATCAGTCTCTCAGGGTCATCTATGTGCAGTAAGCAGATCACATTGATGATATGAAGAGATAGAATAGATAGATCTTTTTTTCTGAATTGTTTATTTTTTTTTGCCTTTTTTTGTTACATGTTGTTTGTTGTGGTAGTAGGCAACAAATCTTCTTCACTTTCTTGGATTGTTACCTCAAGAGAATTGCCAATTCCAAATTTTTCAATGAGCATGGGTGGAAGATTTTTGATAATTATGGTTCTTCCTTGTTTTTAATGGAGGGGATGGGAGAGGTCATCTCCCTCTTTTCTAGGTCTTTTGGACATCCGGGTCACTTGGAAGGGGAGGGTAGCAGGCACAGCTAGCTGCACAGGGAGGGGCAGGGCAGGGAGATCAGATGAGTTGAGAAATAGAGGGAGGAGGGGGCAGAGGTCTGTTTTTCGCAGTCAAATTAAAACATTTTGTCAGGCAAGTTATTATTATTCTGGGATCAATTTAATTTCATTTTTTGCTAGACAATTCTGCATGATATAAACCATAACTGATCACACTAATGGATTAAAAAGTGTGGAGCACTTTTGGAACTGTTTTGTTGGTAGTCATGCAAAATATGTTTTGTTTAATTTGACATGACCAAGTTAATGATTGATGTGTTGTAGCTTGTTGTCCTTACTAGCATAGAAACAGACAAAGACGTTGGTTAGCAGTAGGTGAGCAACAAGTGCCATTTTGTTTGTTGTTTTCATGAAAAGCAGAACAGTAGTAGGGACACATCATCTGGCATTCTAGCCATCTGGAAGGGTTTATGTACATAGCACAGTATCTTGAGTTGAAGCCTCATCTCCATGACTGAATTTTTGTTTATGCAAAACATTTGATTTGCTCAGGCAAAAGGATTGAATTCGTTTTTGTGGAGTTCAAAAATGATTCTTTGTTGGTGATGATGCATTTTTCTATTTTCATTGCAGGTATCAAGTGGTGAATCATCAAGAAGGAACCAAGAAGGCAGGAACATGTATGACTTTTGTGCCATGCAGACTATGTTAATGTTGCAGACCGTTTAGTCAGAATCTTTCATATGAATTGCTTCTTTGATTCTGTTAGTTCTACTTTTCCCAGTAACAGAACCTCCGTAGCATGTGATCTAAAAAACAATAGAGTTGCTTTTTTGTCTAGAAAATCTGGATGAATTGTTCATGAATTGAACTATATTTGTATTTTCTTGCCATCGTGGCATACCTGTATATATTTTGCTTGTTGTTTGGATGCCCTATCGATTCCTGTGCGATCGCCGGCTTTGTCGATGGTGATGGCAGTGGCTCGCACAGTCGATGCATGTGCGTGTGCGATTGTCTTTTGGATAGGGGAAGAGCAAATCTGTTGTGTGCATGTGGGGCCTGGCCACTGCTGGGCTTTTGCCCAGGAAGCCCATCATAGCTGGAAAAAACATTCACGCGCAGGTCCGAGGCATCGGAGGAAAGCCGGAGGAAAGGGAGGCAGGGAAAAAAACGCGCTTGCCATCATCGGATACTTTTCTAGTGGGCAGGCTGTAGCGCAAACGCCTGCGCGAGCAGGCGTTAGACGCCTCCTAATATACCTTGCTCGTTCCAGGCTAATGGCAATACTAGATGTTTGCGTTTTCTGTAATATGTGTGGTGAACGTCGACTAATATATCCCGAGTTCCTGATCGACTCACCACACACCTGACTTAGCTTGCACTACTTATGTTTGATTGAGTTGTTGAGCACGATCCCGACGGTTGTGACGAGGACGGTAAGCAATGGCGCGACGGCCAAGATGATCCTCCTGTTCCTGTAGTAGACGCCGTGGAAGCCACTCCTTGTGTTCCTTTTCCTAGATGCAGCAGTGGGAAATCTTGTAAATAGCGGGCATTTGCTGTCAATACACGAAGAGTATTGTATTATAGAAAAAAGAAACATGACAACGACTGAATATTGGTATGCAGACCGGCAACGAAGTCAATGAAGTTTTATTTGTATAGTATACCTAGCTCGTTCCAGGCTTTTGGCAACGGTAGATGTTTGCGTTTTCTGTGACTAGGAAAAGTGCCCGTGCGTTGCAACGGGTGATGAGAAAAATATATTAGTTCTATCGATTTAAACTTCAAGGGCCAATTTTTTTTTTTTTTTTTTTTTTTGTCATGAAGTTTGGCGCGATAAGTATCTTATATCATGTTGTTGCGTATTATTTGGGCCAATAAAATTGATTTACTATTTTATTATTAGTTTGATTTTCTATTATTTATAGAAGTCTTAAATGGTTTTAAAAAAGAAAAGAAAATAGAAAAGAAAGAAAATGTCCTCGGTTGAGCTAACACGGAATCGTTTTAGTCGGACTCTGAGATATATCATATATGTATGGCAGATCGATTATGAATAGGAATATTCTATTTGGCTTGTGCTAGGGATAACTAAACTTGTACGTGCTTGTATTGGACTCCCCATGGCCAGCGGACAGAAATCTCTCCGTGGATATAGGCAGAAAGTTTGGCTCGGTCAAGGAAGTACCGAACTCATTGTACACTTTGCATGGCCAGACGGCAAAAAAAAAAAAAAAAAAAAAAAAAAAAAAAAACTGTATTGGTACCGGACTCTTTTGACGCACATAGGAAAAATGGTGAAAGAAATTTTAGTGGACTGAAATTTTCTCACTTTATTAGTAGGTATATAGATATATGTGTGCTGAACGTGGACTAATATATCCCGAGTTCCTGATCGACTCACCACACACCTGACTTAGCTTGCACTACTTGTGTTTGATTGAGTTGTTGAGCACGATCCCGACGGTTGTGATGAGGACGGTAAGCAATGGCGCGACGGCCAAGATGATCCTCCTGTTCCTGTAGTAGACGCCATGGATGCCACTCCTTGTGCTCCTTTTCCTCCGGAGCTTCGCGATCTCCTCCAGCGTGCGCAGGTACAGCTCCTGGCGCGGCAGCGGGTCGAGGAGGCCCTCGAAGAACTCGACAGTTTTCCGGTCGCTCATGGTGCTGAAGAGTATCCGCCTGGACCGGAGCTCCTCCACGTCCCGCTCGGCGCGGATGAGGGAGCCGAGGATGGCGAGGTAGGAGCTCACGCCGCTGCGGTCGGACCGGTCCGTCACGCACTCCAGCGCTACCATGTTGATGAGCCAGCAGCGCGGCAGCCAGCTGAGCGCGAGCTGCGGGAGAACGAGCTGCCCGATCTGGAGCAATCGCGGTTCTTCAGCCACCCTCACGTCCTTGACGCGGCATGTCCAGCTGCCACGGAGGTGGATGCCGGCCTCCGCGAGCTCCACCGCCGACGTGAAGGGGCGAAAGGCCGCGGCGTAGTCGCAGTACCTGACGGCGCCGTTGCCCTCCGGCAGGGGAGGACCGGTCTGCAGGCCGAGGTGCCGCTGGTGGACGAGGTCGAGAAGGTGAGCCGGGCGGGGCTCAGATTTTGCCACGGCGTGTCGGGCGGTCGGCGGCCGCGCCGCCGCCAGTTGTCGGTGTTGACGACGTTGCAGTCGAAGTAGGCGAGGACCATGGAGACGAACTGGTCCACGACGGCGGGGGCAGGCCACATCTCAAAGAGCCTGCGCATCACCGCCCAGGGGATCTGGTTCTCGAACAGCAGGATGTCCTTCATGATCCGCAACATCCGGCCGTGTGTCCAGGACGAGTGCTCGAGCTGTTCGGGGTAATTTCTGGTGAGGATGGACATCACAGCGAGCAAGAAGCAGCCGTCCACGACCATCATGTAGGCGAAGTCATCGCTGTTGTCGATGGCTTCATTCGTCGTGTCGTCGTCGTAGCAGCTGCGTGCATAAGGCAAGATGGGCCTGATCCCCTCAAGGATCTTGGACACGGCCATCTCATCGCAGAGCGAGCTATGGCAGAACTCGTGCGCCACGGCCTCCTTTATCTTCTCCATCTCGACCAGGTGCGGCTTTGCGCGGTGGTGGTAAGGGCCGATGGAGACCACCTCCGGCACGAAGTAACGCTCCTCGAGGCTGTCCCGGACGCTCGGTGGCACTCTCTGGATGATGTTCGGCCGGTGTGCCGCCCTGCGGAACGACTCGTTGCTGCTGGACAGGCGGCGAGCCAGACCCATCTGGTGACGAGGGAGCACAGTTGACGCGGGCTCGTGGTCGTGGATCATCTCCATGGCTTCTTCAGTTCTCCGACTTATGCAACTGAAGCTCCAGCTGCAGCTAGTACTAGTAGTGGTGGTGGTGGCCTGCTCCAACTGATATTGCTCCGTCTCTCTCGCTGACTTCACGGCATGTAGACAGATAGATAGATACATATAGATAGATATATATACAAGAAATGAGTAAGAAATGAGTATCTAGGCCTTCTCTTGTTCGTGCATGTGTCACGTTCTTGTACTGGTGTACCACGTATCGTTTCCATGTTGCTCCACTTAGAGCAAGGCAACGTAGTACCTCTTTGTCATCTTCAAGTATCATATTGTGGAGTATGACACAAGCCTTTATTATTCTCCCAATAGTCTTCCTTTTTTCCACAACTGTGATGGATGACGCACGGTATTAAAATGTGACTGCAAAACTCGAAAAGCACGCTTGTGTTTCTCTATATGAGGTGCTTTTATTGAGTTCACAAAGGCTGCCCACTCTAGGTATATATTCCATTAGCAAGGTAGTATGCATCAATGAATATATATACAAGCCAAAGGATCGTGTGAAACAACTCAAGACCGGAATTCCGCTCTTTGCCAAGTGCCAGAGACTTTGCCGAGTAAGTTTATCGGGCACTCGGCAAAAGACCGTCTTTGCCGAGTGCGAATAAAAATCACACGACAAAAAAAAAAAAAAAAACTCGGTAAAGATGGCTTTGCCGAGTGTTTTTCTCCTGGTACACGACAATTGCCGAGTGCCCGATAAAAACCACTCGACAAAGGCGTCTTTGCCGAGTGTTTTTCTCCTGGTACACGACAATTGCCGAGTCCCCGATAAAAACCACTCAACAAAGGCGCCTTTGCCGAGTCTATTTGTAGGAATAAAATAAGGATTGGGCTGTGGAGAGATGGCTGAGTGATTGATAGCTCCGGTCTTGAAAACCATATAGTTCTAGGAACTATCGAGGGTTCGAATCCCTCTCTCTCCTTTTGTATATTGAATACATTTGTTTCTTTCTATCTATGTTTTTCTTTGTTCAGCCCTCTTATATCATTCTTTCATAAAAAAACATGAATGGCTCGGCTAGATGGAATAACCGAGCCACAACACAAAAAAACTAGAACTGGTATAAATAAAAATCTTAGTTAAGAGGGGTCATGTAAAGAACATGTTCCAAATCACGATCAATTCCCTTTTCAAAGCCTGCTGCAGCAGCTCGGGCTCTTCCTACATGCCACAAATGGCCCACAAAGAAGAAGAATCCTAGAACAAAATGGGAGGTCGCTAGCCAACTTCTAGGAGAGACATAATTAACTGCATTGATCTCAGTAGCTACGCCACCCATGGAATTTAAAGAACCTAAAGGAGCATGGGTCATATATTCTGCTGAACGTCGTTCTTGCCAAGGTTGGATGTCTTTTTTCAACCTACTCAAGTCCAAACCGTTGGGGCCCCTTAGAGGTTCTAACCACGGAGCACGAAGGTCCCAAAAATGCATAGTTTCCCCTCCAAAAATAACCTCTCCCGTTGGGGAACCCATTAGATATTTACCTAAACCCATCGGTCCTTGGACAGACCCTACATTAGCTCCAAGACGCTGGTCTCTAACTAGAAAAGTAAATGCTTGAGCTTGAGAAGCTTCTGGGACAGTCGGCCCGTAAAACTCACTTGGATAAGCCGTATTATTGAACCAGACAAAACAACAAGCGATAAAAACAAAATACTAATATGCTTTCAGCAGTTATCCTCTCCACACTTGGCTACCCAGCGTTTACCGTAGGCACGATAACTGGTACACCAGACTACGTTTCTGAAATTGATTCCTCAGTTTCAATTTAATGAGTCCTCCACTTATTTGATGGGATGGTTAAGAGATTACCTATGGTTAAACTCTTGAGAACTTATTAATGGATATAATCCTTTTGGGATGAATAGTTTATCGGTATGGGCTTGGATGTTCTTATTTGGACATCTTGTTTGGGCTACAAGATTTATGTTCTTAATTTCTGGCGTGGATATTGGTAGGAATTAATTGAGACTTTAGCATGGGCTCATGAACGCACACATTTGGCTAATTTAATTCGCTAGAGATAAGCCCGTGGCTCTTTCCATTATGCAAGCACCTGCTCGACATCTTCCCCATTATTCACCTATATAGGATGAATCGCTCCCAAAAAGGAGTCTATTGATTCTCTCCCAATTGGTTGGATCGTAGGGGTGATGATTTGCCTCACGGGTGAGGTCTTTGGTTCAAGTGCGAGGATTGCCCGGCTGCGCCAGGGGAAAAGAATAGAAGATGCATCTGACTCTTTCATGCATACTCCACTTGGCTCGGGGGGGGATATAGCTCAGGTTGGTAGAGCTCGCTCTTGCAATTGGGTCGTTGCAATTACGGGTTGGCTATCTAATTGTCTAGGCGGTAATGATAGTATCTTGTACCTAAACCGGTGGCTCACTTTTTCTAAATAATGGGAAGAGGACTGAAACATGCCACCGAAAGACTCTCTCGAGACAAAAAGATGGGCTGTCCAAAAGGTAGGAGGTAGGATGGGCGGTTGGTCGGATCTAGTATGGATTGTACATGGACGATAGTTGGAGTCGGCGGCTCTCCTAGGCTTCCCTCATCCGGGATCCTTGGGGAGGAGGATCAAGTTGGCTCTTGCGAATAGCTTGATGCACTATCTCCCTTCAACCCTTTGAGCGAAATATGGCAAAAGGAAGGAAAATCCATGGACCAACCCCATTGTCTCCACCCGTAGGAACTACGAGATCACCCCAAGGGACGCCTTCGGCGTCTGGGGGTCACTGGACTGACCATAGATTTTGTTCAATAAGTGGAACACATTAGCCATCCGCTCTCTGGTTGGGCGGTAAGGGTCGGAGAAGGGCAATCACTCGTTCTTAAAACAAGCATTCTTAAGTTAAGATCAAAGAGTCGGGCAAAAAAGGGGAGAGCTCCCCGTTCACGGTTCTCCTATACCCGGATTCCCCGGAACCACAAGAATCCTTAGAACGGGATTCCAACTCAGTACCTTTTGTTTTGGGATTTTGAGAAGAGTTGCTCTTTGGAGAGCACGTATGATGAAATTTGTAAGCTGTGTTCGGGGGTTAGTTGCCTATCATTGTCCTCTATGGTAGAACCCGTCGGGGAGGCATGAGAGGTAGTGGTTTACCCTATGGCGGATTTCAGCGGCTCGAGTCCGCTTTATCTCCAGCCCGTGAACTTAGCGGATACTATGATAGCACCGAAGATTGCCAATTCGTCGATTCGATCTATGATTTCACATTCATGGATGTTGATAAGATCCTTCCATTTAGTAGCACCTTAGGATGGCATAGACTTAACGTTAATGGCGAGGTTCAAAAGAGGAAAGGCTTAGGGTGGATACCTAGGTACCCAGAGACGAGGAAGGGCGTAGCAAGCGACGAAATGCTCCGGGGAGTTGAAAATAAGCATAGATCCGGAGATTCCCAAATCGGTTAACCTTTTGAGCGCCACGAATCCATGAGCGGGCAAGAGACAACCTGGCGAACTGAAACATCTTAGTAGCCGGAGGAAAAGAAAGGAAAAGCGATTCGTAGTAGCGGCGAGCGAAATGGGAGCAGCCTAAACCGTGAAAACGGAGTTGTGGGAGAGCAATACAAGCGTTGTGCTGCTAGGTGAAGCGGTTGAGTGCCCCACCCTAGATGGCTAAAGTCTAGTAGCCGAAAGCATCACTAGCTTACGCTCTGATCCGAGTAGCATGTGGCACGTGGAATCTCAGGTGAATCGGCAAGGACCACCTTGCAAGGCTAAATACTCTGGGTGACCGATAGCGAAGTAGTACCATGAGGGAAAGGTGAAAAGAACCCCCGGTGGGTAGTGAAATAGAACGTAAAACCGTGCTGAGCTCCCAAGCGGTGGGAGGGAAAGTGATCTTTGACCGCGTGCTGTTGAAGAATGAGCGGCGACTCATAGGCAAAGTGGCTTGGTTACGGGAATGGAACCCACCGGAGCCGTAGCGAAAGCGAGTCTTCATAGGGCGATTGTCACCGCTTATGGACCTGAACCTGGGTGATCTATCCATGACCAGGATGAAGCTTGGATGAAACTAAGCGAAGTCCGAACCGACCGATGTTGAAGAATCGTGGATGAGTTGTGGTTAGGGACAAAAATTCTTCTTTTGGCTCATCCTGAATGATCATTTGAGCACCGGGGCACTATTAAGAACAAGAAACATGCATCTTCCTGATTATAGCTGTGTCATCTGAACTTTGAATGTTGATAAAGACCTGGTTCACCTCCTTTTCGACTGCCCTTTCTCTCAAGCTTCTGGTCTTTATTTCATCTTGTTATACCTGCAGGTTTAAATACTGGGTAAATTCTTCAAGCTTTGAAAGATCAGCAGCATGTGCCTTTCTTCATGGAAATTGTAATCACAATATGTTGGTCAATCTGGAGCCTAATAAGAAATGATGTCATTTTCCAGAATATCCTGGATTCAGTTCAAAGATGTTGACAAGTGCTCAAGCAAGAATTTAGCTTAGTTATACTAAGGGAAAGTCCAAGATTACACCCCTTCATCGATCAATGGGTAAAAAAATCTTGTGTAATTTTAATGATTTTCTTTGTATCCTAATTTTACTCTGTAACTTAATTTATTTATTTTAAATAAAACTCAAGTAGGGGTGCAAACCCCTCCTGTTTCATAAAAAAAATCATAGTGCTGAACTGCACAAATGGCCAGTGGCCACGTAAATGTACAATCAATCCTACTACAAAAACAATTTTCAGAGTCAGCGGCGTTATTATTTTCTAGGGAGATGGCTATATTAAGAATCGTCTCTATAGTCTATACCAATCCTACTATGATATGGATCATGTAAATCAAACAAAAAAGAAGATGCATCAATCAATACTTGCCATGAATGAGCATCTCATGTGTTTGTACAGTTGACAAACGAAACAAGGACGGCCAATCCGATTCTGTGCATACTTGTCAAAGCATTATTCAGCAAACTTTAGCTAAAAAAAATACTTGTGTCTCAATCTTATGCTGTTTATAATACAGAGTTGGTTCGGTAGACTGAGTATTTGTGTTAAGTAGCTGTGACATTCCTTAGCATTCCCCGCCGTGAGGAGTTGGCTAACTGTTTTTTTATTGTCGCCAGTATACCTGTCGCTGGGCATGCCTCACCCATCTCCAGATCCACATCCACATCAAACGGGTAGGGACGCGTGTGTCCGCATCCTACTACTGCGCATACCTCCACTGCCCGGGGACTATCTGATCGACAACGTAGAGCTGCTGAGGAAGCTTGGCATGGTGGTGGCCGAGCCGCACCAGCAGCACTGTGAAGGATTTTTGCACCAAGCGAGTGATGCGAAGGCCCATTCAAAAGGAATTCAGGGAGGACATTTTTGTGACTAGGCACAGCACCACCATGGTATACTCTAGTTGTGAACGTGAGATGACTTGTGTTTGGTATCCTGACGCCCCTAAATCCTAATTTTGGATATAAAAATGAGTCTCGACATTCGACTCCATTGCTATGTTTGCTTTAAAAATCAGGTACCCCGTCATGCCATGCTGCACCTAGCTAGTTTCTCATAGTAGTGTACCGATTTGACGAGTCTGAATTCTGAAAGGTGAAGGGTATATTTAAAGGGAAGAGAGGAGAGACGTAAGGACATTATTAGTATGTATGGGTCCTAATAAATACACGTCACCAGCCTGGGCATGACAAGGGCCGAATAAGCTATTTTCTAAAATAAAGCTAAATACCATGTTGCAATTATTGTGTACAAGTGGATCAAAACTACTTATTTATTTCTCCCTACTAAGCTTTTATTGAAAAGAAAATATAAAGTCTCACAAAAGTCTTATGAAACAAAGAAAGATACAAAAAAAGATTACAAAAAATTACACATGGGCTTCTAGCCATTGGGAAGATTTTTCCTTCATCTTCCAGCAAACTCTCTTGAAAATTCTCTTGCAACTTTGAATAGAATCTAGAAGACGTTGGAGGACAATTATATTAAGAAGAAAGAAGGGGTTTAGAACCCATACAAGTCCAGCACACTCACAGTTTTACAAAGAGGCACACGGGCTTTGAATGGAGCCACGCATGACCTTGAACTTGGTCTAGTAACATCAGACATCAAGCCTAGCCACCAATGCGTACAAGGGCAGCAGGATGAGACATACCACGAGTCCCGACTATGCTCCATCGCTCCAGCTAACATTGTGTTTACTCGCATGGCCTCTATTGGAAGCACACATCGGTTCCCATGGTTCCATTTTGACAAGCAACAAGAATTATGGTTAAATTGAGTCCTTTTTAAGGATGAATTTGTTGTAGTGCCCTCACAACAGAGTGGCCGTGCTTGAGCGCATTGTGCAAAAAAACATGATCGCGGTTGTTCGGTGCCTACGGAAGCCCTGTGCGGTGTTTCATGGTGGTAGTGAGGTCTTCTGCAGCTGTGCATGTTGACACAGGTGATCGCTAAACTGAAGGCACCAAGGTGGAAGGACCATGCAACCAAAATAAGAGGGTAAAGAGTGACAGCAACAGAGTGCGAAGGTCTTTGTGCATCCAAGTGGTTTTGTTGCATCTAGACTACTCCCATTGCCTCCCACTCCTATAGCAAGCACGACTGTCATTTTGGTGTGCGAAGCGACCATTGTGGACATGAAGGAAAAATCCAAAGTGAAGACAATGAAGGTGGTACTCAGATGTGTCCGCCACAAATGGCTTATATAACAGAGGACCCTAGAGCAATCCACGTAACATAAGAATCGCTGCTGGTGCATTTAGTATTCTTTATTTCATTCATATCTCATTAGTGTAGTATGTACTAGTCTGCTACTGCACTCTTTTTACAGAGACCGTAGTCCATATTTCAAAGAATCAGCACTGAATCGATAAATTTAAACTTGTGCCATGTAAACACCTTTTTGTTGTCGCATCTCAAATTATCGATTTGGATCTGTTGGCATCTTCGGATCCTCAACCAGATGCTGCTGACACAAGAGCTGTGAGAATTTCATTTTTCAACACAACTAAATCGATTATTGTTTGTACAAGCTTTGATTGATGAATCATATATGTTTATTAATTATCTACCACCACTAACAAAAATTATTTATCTTCAAGCTGTTTCTAAAAAAAAAGCCATGTTTCTGCCCGAAAGCCCTGTGAATTGGGCTTTCGGAGGAGGGACCCTTCCTCGGCCTGTGTTGGAGCAGAATCGGCCTAAACATGCATGAGTCAGTTATGCTCTTGAGGAACTCGCTGGCATCGAGGTTGGGTTCAGCATCGTTAAGGCCCAATTCAGGTGTGAATTCCGCGTCATGTCGTGTTCTTGCTGAGGTGACCGTGCTGCATCTGGATGCCCGTGCGCAAGGATGCTGTAAAAGCTATATACCACGCGCTTGTGGCCACAACGCTCAAGGGAACAGAGGAGGATTGGTGATGGAGTGCAGCTGGGTATTGGCTCCGCTCAGGTCCAGGACCCCAGCCTTGTGTTGTGAAAGAGAAGATGGTGGAATTTATGGCTTTTTCAAGGTTTCTTGTCTTATCAATGGAGTTGTAATACTTTGGTTTATTTTTGTAATGAGAGGACGTAACTTCTTTAGTATCAATGAAATTTCCTTTGTCGCAAAAAAAGAAAAAGAAAAAGAAGGTCGTGGCGAGAGAAAATGCATCGAAATCAAAATGGGCGTGGGTCGGTTCGGCCCACCGGTTCGCAGGAACCAGCCCAAAGAAACGAACCTTATGGGCTCCATATCAGAACCAAAAACGTTTAGGTTCTGTGGTTCGAAGAAGCCCCTCGAACCATTGGGTCGACTGGTCCGACCCTAGGCTCGCTCACTGTGTGGCGGCGGCGGCCGCCGAACTGGCCTTCCAGCTCCCACATCGGCGTGCCCCCTCCGCAACTACGGCCATGGACAGGTCCTTTGCCCCAGGTCGCCGCCAGCCCGCGCCTCCCGCTCACCGGCGCATGGGGAACCCCGGCGAGGCCACGGACAAGATGCTGCCGAGCGCCGACGGAGGCGGTACCGCCCACGACTTCCTCTACAGCCGACTTGATTCGGCGAGGGCGGGCCCGCGCCATCCTGCTCCTGCCCAGAGCGACCACGGTCGCCGGTCGCCGGCACCATCCTGCTCCCGCTGTCATCCCGAGGTAGCATCGCCCACCATCCTGAATCCCGATGCTTTGAGATTTTAAGGGTAGCAGTTCAGTTCTTGCCTGAATCCTGATGGTATCCTGAGGTAGCAGGATACCTCATCTGGTATCCCGAGGTAGCAGTTCAGTTCTTGCCCTGGACCTACATCTGGTATCCTGCTTTGGGGGAAGGAACATGTAATGGTTTATTTGTTTATTTGCTCAACATTGCTACAAGAAGTTTCAGAATTGGTAAAGATTATACTCTGTATGCTTTTATGTTAGGCAACCTTTCTTTGGCAACGCTGTGATTTTTGGTTGCATTTTTGCCGTATTCTTTAAAGTTAAAATCACGTGGCATCCATTCCAGTTTTTCTTTGGCCTATGCTGTCACCACAGAACTGTAGTGAATTGTTGCTCACTACTTTCGATCATACTTAATGAAACTAAGCTTTGAAAGTCTGGTTAAAAATCTGATAGTGTTAAATATAGTTGTGGAAAGGTCTGGAACAACTCTTGATTGTTGGAAATGCTTTTGTTTGCTTGTTTAAGGTTCACTTGCAAGCAGGTCTTTTAAATAACAGCAGATGAGACAAAAGTCTGAACTGTTCTAAGTGTACAAATCACTTTCAGTTATCTTTCCTGATCACAATTTAGTAATTTAATGTCTTGTTTATTTGCTCATGAGAGTTGCTCGTCACAAACATTCTAATTGTACTTGATTTAAGTTAGGTGCTTGTAGTTGTCATAAGATTAGAGGCTGAAAAGATTGATCTGTAGACGGAGATTGTTATTTACTCCTTTTCAGGTTTACTAAAGAGTAAATTAGTTTTTTCTGAACTAATTTAAAAAGACCAAAAACATCTATATTTTTATATGAGCAGGTGAGAGAGGAAGGAAGATTTAACCATAGAATTTGCCTCAGTCCCCCGCTACTGCTACTACGACACCAGTGTTGCAGTCTTTGAGGTGAGAACCATTACATTGTTTGCTTCAGTCTTGGCATGAGTAGTGTAGGCAGGCAGCCTGCCTTGTTTTGTATGTATAAAAAAATTGCCTTAGCTTGAGTAGCTTATTGTTGACACTTGTTATATCATAAAATTTTAAATTATTTAACATGAATTAAGGGCTCAAGTCAAGGGTTAAACATAAGTCTAGGGGTTTAATTGACATAATTCCACGAGTTTTGGTATTACGTGACTTTCCGGGGACTTGATAGGAAAATGTAGAGAACAATGGAGAAGGTTCCAGAATATACAAGACAAATAAAGACCAAACTTATCCGTGAAGCAACTCAACCCGAAAAGTGGACTAAAACATTCTAGAAGATACCGAGGACACCCGAGAGAAGACGAGAAGCCGAGGTGGCACTCCACCTGGCGGCCGCCGGTGCCACATAGGCCGGCCGCCGGTGGGGTCACCTGATCAGCCTCACATTTTTATGTCGGTTTACCACCGACCTTGAGGTTGTTTCTACACCGTTGTTGAAGGTCGGTTTGATCCAAGGGTTGATTTTCATCGCCAAGTACTATATAAGAAGACCGGTGACCACGAGGTCGATAATAATTTCATTATCAATCATATTCATCCAAGTCCAGCCAAGTCTAGACCTAAGCTCTAGTTCATACTAGAAGTAGATTAGCTACATAACTAGTTCTAGTTGAAGATCAAGTTCATCTTGAGTTCGATAGTCAAGAAGTAGCAAGGATCGTTCTTGAGACTTCTCTCTTGTATTCAATCTGTAAGTTCTCTTATATTTAGAATACAATTGTTATGGCTTTGATCTTTATAATTATTATATTCTTGTTGCTATATGTTTATGCTTGCTATGATTATATATTTAGTTTAGTAAGATTGTTTTATATCTTATGCATGGAATTGTATAGCACTCATATAGATGATCACTATTTGGGTGATAAGCAATGTGTAAACGTGGTGTTTATACAACGTTTATCCGCAATTGCACCCTACATTCTAGGTCGTGGTGGTAGATCGGGGGTGACAGCCCCTGTTGGAGTCCTTTGGAGTCCACCCTCCGAATGTAGGACACGTCGAGCTTTTAATTACGTAGATGAACAAGTTTCGTCCTTGCTTGTCTTTGGTAATGCTTGCCATGTATAGAAGTAATCTAATCTTGCCATGATAGCTAGATGTATTGCACTAATTGTAGTATTCATAGATGTATATTAATTAAGAGTATCTTAGGAATATTCATTCTAGTCTAATTTATAACATGCTAATTACTTGTATGATATTAGTGGCATAGGTTAATCCTAGACTTGGACAATTATCATTATATTATTTATCTTTATCTTGGACTTATCCTGTTGAGTTATGTTCGATGCTCATGGCTACTCTGCATTATAATATTGTAAAGTGAATGATCTCATAAAGAAATTATATTATAAAATCATTAGATAGCTCTTATCTCTCTACCTTTCCATAGACTCCCTTCCCCCGTGGTAAAATATAAATACGATACCGGATTACTCCCGGTGAAGTGCTACAATTGGTATTTCTATCTCGGCGCTTTGCGAGATATCATGTTCAATCTTTTATCAAGGCCAATCTATAAATACCATGCCCCGCATTTCTTTGAGCGTTATTGCTAGGGTGACAAACTAGTGTATAGGTAATGCCTAGAAATGAGTGGTATACCTTGAGTTCATATCCCTGGTGAGATTAATTCCACTATGGATAATGTGGCTAAGCTACATCCCACTACTAACACCGCCTAACTTCGCTTTATTGGATCATGAGGTTAATCCCATATCCAAGCTAACATGATTAGATAGATATCCCATATATATTTCTCTCGCCTTCCTAATTAGGATCGTGTTAGAAATATCAACAAGCATTTCGGCGCCGTTCTTGGGAAGGCGTAGTCTATCCGAGAAAAATAAATTTTTCTTGACTTTTGTTTTTCAAAACTTTCCTAGTTTGGAAGAGCATGGTCAATATCTTAATTTCGAAAATGTGTTTTCAAAACTCCAAAAGAATCACTAGAAAACTTCTTTCCAACTTTCTCTAGTTTGAAGGGGTATTAGCCAAGACTTAGATAGAGTTATTCCTAATTAAATTGGTATTGTTTCGACTTACTAGTTAGAAAGGGTGCTAGCCAAAAATCCTATAAACACATCACATAAGGAAACAAGAGAGATCACTTTACATCACCTAATGCATAGAGAACCCATTATCACATACTCAAAAAGGTTCAACCCTCGTTTTCTATTTTGTTTTTATCTTTTTGCGGGGAGTTGTATGAATAGAAATCTTCTAGAAAATTTTATTGAAGATCCCGAGAAATTAATCAGGCGGGTAAAAGCAAATCTCGGACAAACTCCGGCTCCTACATTACCATCATCATCATCATCATCATCATCCGAGACACCAAAGTCCACTGAATCGGAAGTTAATCAAGTTACTAGAAATTTGACATCTGAATTTGAAGCTATGGCAACCAAGACACTTCGTGAATTTTCAGCTCCTACCACGGACAATATTCTTGTTGTACGGAGGTAGAGATTGGAGACAAAGGCTTTGAACTTAAGCCGGGGCTCATTAATATGGTGCAATCAAGTCAATTTTGTGGAAAGGCACATGAAGATGCTAGTGCTCATCTCCAACACTTTTTAGAGATCTGCAGCACATTCACTATGAAGGATATATCCAAGGATGCAATCTTGCTTCGTCTTTTTCCATTCTCACTATTGGGAAGAGCTAAGCAATGGTTTTATGCTACAAAAGATAAGAATACAACATGGGATATATGTTCCACGGCCTTTCTTGCAAAGTTCTTTCCGATAGGCAAGACAAATGCCTTGAGGGGGAAGATATCAAATTTTCAACAACAAGCATGATGAATCGGTCCCCTGAAGCATGGGAGCGTTTTCAAGAATATATTTCAGAATGTCCACACCATGGGATGGAGAAGTGGCTATTAATGCAGACTTTCTATCATGGGCTTGTTCCGGTGCTCGTGAAACTATGGATGCCTTTGCGGTGGTGGTGCTTTCTTATCACTTACAATTACAAAAGCTACGTAACTTGTGGAGAAGATGGCTTCCAACCAAGGTTGGAGTGAAGAACGTCAAACTCGCAAGAGGGGAATGCACCGGCTTAAAGAAGTAGATATGCTATCTGCTAAAATGGATCTTATTATGAAGAAGCTAGAAGATAGAGAATCTCAAACCAAGGCAAAGTGATACAAATCCAAGATTCATGCATGACATGTGAAGAATGTGAAAACTTAGGCCACACTTTGGAAAAGAATTGTCCAGAGATCATGGAGGATATTAATTTCATCAATAACAACAATAACAATTTCCGTCCTCGGCCAGAATCAAGGTTGGAACCAACAAAGGCCCAATTATCGAGTAATTATCAAGGCAATTATCAAGGTAACAATCAAGGTAACAATTTTAATACTTATCAACCTTCTTTGAGAGATCCAGGTTGTTAACCAAGGAAAAAAACTATGGAGAATCTGTCAAGAAAGATAGCAACTAATGATAAAGCTCTTGAACCGATCAAGACTCGTCTAAAAAGTTTTTCTTCTCAGCCTATCAAGAATCGCACCACAGTTTTAATAAGATGATAGAATCTCAGATTTCTCGGTTATCGTTCCACTAACCACACCGGGGAAAGATTAGGGGCAAAAGGAAGAATTAGAAACCGCAAATCTTGTCGATATCTATAATGCGGTCGTTACTATAGAGAGACCTCGGGGAGTTGTTGGTTAGATGACTCAATGCCATCTAAAAAGGAAGATCCAGGGAAGACCGGGCATTACAATCAAAATTGGACACCTTACATTCAATAATGCTCTTTGTGATTTTGGCTCAAGTGTCAACATTATACCCAAGGTAATTTATGAGAAGCTTTATAGTGAACCACTTTGGAAAATAAATATGTGCTTGCGACTTGCGAGATCAATCAATTTGTTATCCCGAGGGGATCCTTGAAGATGTATGTGTGGGAATCGAAATTCTTATGTCCCAGCAGACTTATAGCTTGTAGATCTTTGGAAGAAATGAAAGAGCACCAATCATACTTGGAAGACCATTCTTGTGCTCAGCTAAAGCTATTATCTATACTGACAGCGGTGCGAAGATTATTTTCAATATTAAAGGGAAGAAAGAGAAATTCACTTTTAAGGACAAGGTACACACCTCGTTACTTATCCTCAAGGTAATAATCATTATATTCTAGAACGTAAGATGGAACCTTATAATCGAATAGAAGGAGGAATCGAATCGAACAAGAACAAGATGGTACAGCCTACAAAGGTAATGGTAGTAAATAAAATTAAATCTTATAATAAACATTTATTGCGTCTCCAATGCTACGTCGGCAAGATGATCCGGTACACCTACTATTCATTGTTCTATTAATCGCTGAATTTTTTATAATACGTATTGCGATCTTTGGATCCGGAATTAATCTAATGGCAAAGGTTACATATGAATTATTATTTGGAAAATTGCCGTTGCAACCAACATATGTGCATTTGCAGATGGCGAGACCAATCTTATAGAGTTCCCTGAAGGAATTGCAAAAAGATGTGCCGGTTAAGATTATGGATCACTATGTTCTCACCGACTTTGTAGTCATGGACATGGGAAAGGAAGAAGACCCTCCAATAGTGCTTGGGAGACCGTTCCTCAACACTACACGTGCAATCATTTACATCCATACGGGGAGTGATACATTTTCAATTTCCTAAAGAAAAGGTGCGAGTTTACTTTACTTGATTACAATGAATATACAAATCCGGGGGAAGCGGGACGTGACTCATCGCGCCATAATAAGAAATGGATTAAGAATCCGTAAGATGGTATAATGATACCAACAGATTCAATACTAGGACATCATCTTAAAGGACACAAAGAAGCCATGAAGAAATTGGATAAGGAAATAAAGGAAGAATCAGATACATCAAGGAAAAGCTTGCTCGACTTTCACCGAAGAAAGACAGGTTTGTCTCGCAATGAGTTCTCTCGAGGAATTAGGAGAATCATGGGAAGAATATGAGAAAGCACGCGATGAGTATTGGTGGAGAAGTCAACAAGTTTCCTCCTTGTTAAAGGAAGCGAGAAAAGAATTAAAAGCTAAAAAAGGTAAAGTCTCCGACACTTGAAACATCTATAGAAAAAGCAGAATCAACTACTCCAAAGAAGAGTACATCATCCAAAAGATGGAGGAAGAAGAAGACATCTCCCAGAACATCATCGAAGATACTATAGAATCATCGATTACCACCGATTGTGACAACCGATATACCATGGGAGTAAAGAACAGAACTTGAAGTCTTGTTCGGAGGACTCAAAATGCTAAATCCTCATTGCAAGGTAAGTAGGTAAGTTATCTATACTTTAATTCCTGCATTACATATTTATTTCCATATCATGTTTATTTATTCAGTATTTCATATATGCATTTTAAAAAAAAAAACAACAAAAATATTTTATCATTTGTTTTGAGAAAACTTTTAAGCCCCACGCTAGTATCCCCGAGGTTAAATACCTCTAGGCTATTTTCTTTGTGGTGGCATATAAAAAAAAAATAAAGATAGTTTGTTTACGCATAAAACTTTATCTTGCATATAAATAAAATAAAATAAAATAAATGATAAATAAAATCAATATATATATATATCCCGTGCAACTTAAGCAAAGTGGTTAATCTCTAATGCTTAATCAAGTTCCACTAGTTTTGTTGTCTATTTGATATTTCTGATTAGAAGAAGGGGAAAGATATTTGACACCATCCCCGATGTCAACTACCTCAACCTCTACATCATTGAAGATTACACTCCAATCTAGCTTGGGGAGTGCAACCCGAGTTATCCGGATAAGTATCTTAGTATATATTATTATTAGTTAAATATTTTGCTAGCTAGTTAAGTTTGTTAAAAGTCTAGTTTGTTTTTTGTTTTAGAGGCTAGTAGTTTAAATAATCTTTTGTTTGAGTGAGAATAAAAAGATTGAAGAGAGAGTGCACATTAAAGTTTACTTTGCTCAACTAAAAGGAACCTAAAATTTGTCAACAAGGAGATGATGAATAGTTGCTCCGTTGTTATACTTTTCTAGTACCTAGCTTTCAAGCTTAATTTCTCTCGAGATCCATTTGCAAAATGCTTGCTCTAAAGTCTAGGTAATTGACGGATATGATATATGATAGTCCGAGCTGCTATTTGATCTTACTCTTAGTGATACTAGATTTACGGAGATTTATATTTAAAAAAAAATGCACATGATAAGTTTTTGTGAGACAAGTGTGTGAACCTCCTACCACGACCCATATATACATGCTATTTAGATTAGGAAAACCTTTTTGATTTTATATATAGGCTGCTTGCTTTGCATTAAGTTTGTTCAATCTTTGTTGACCCTTAGAAACTTATCATGCCGATCATGCACACTCCACTTTATTCCACTATATCCACTCTACTTATCCACCATATATCACTATCACTTCACACTAGCCATAAAAAAAATGTTCTATTCCCTGTTTTGGGAGAGAACAACCAAAAATATTTCTTACCCATTCATGGCTAACCAATATCTTATAAAAGCTCCATTGCATCTATTTATCTCTCACAAATATTGCAAAAAGAGATTTGGGTTGTAGACTATTCTGTTAAAAAAAAGGGGGGGAGATGAAAAATGGACAAAAGTCCTACAAAGCGAGTAGAGCCTACCTCCCTAAGAAAAAAAAAGAAAGAAAAATAGAGATGAAAAATGAACAAGTGTTCGAGGGCGAGTAGAGCCCACATCTCTAAAATAAAGATGAATAATGGACAAGTGTCCGAGGGTGAGTAGAACCCACATCTTTATAAGAGAGGAAATAATAGACAAAAGTCTAGGACCCGAGAGTCCACCTCTCTAAGAAAAAGCTACCCCCAGATTCTCTATAAAAATTCAAAAAAGAGAGATAATTTCTTAAGGAGCATAAGTAAGATATTCCTTATCTATTTATTCTATTATATTCTATATTCTATCACCATACACATGCACCACTTGATCAGTGTGATTTGTGACTTTGGATCCATTGATTGAATTTACAATATATGTAAGTAAGATTTTTCTCCTACCTATGAACTCCACATATAAGCTTTAGATATAGGATAAGAGAAAAAAAAAAGTATAGAGTGCTATTGCATAAGTTAAAAATATTACATCTTATAAGAGATAAACAATATTACTTTATTACCTAAGAGAGGATCCATAGTTATCATAATTGAGAGAATAGAGAGTGTCACACCGAGAACTTTAAGTTTTATTTTGAAAATTAGCAAAAAAAAAAAAAAACTCCAGAAGGATGAGTTGATCAAAAGAGTTTGAAATATAGTGTTCGACTTGACTATTCTATCTTTCAATTGCTCATGATTGAAGAAAAAGTTATAAGCTCCAAAAGGTAAGAGGTATATGAGTAAATTGAAGATTTGAAAAGTTTATCTATACGGAGAGAAATTTTGTTTGAAAGCATGTGTACTTTTGAGGTGTGATAGCGTAGTAGCAACTCTGATCCAAGTTTAAATTAATATTGTTTTGTGTCTTGCTAAGAGACTAGCAAAGAGGTAAGCTTGGGGGAGCTTGTTGACACTTGTTATATCATAAAATTTTAAATTATTTAACATGAATTAAGGGCTCAAGTCAAGGGTTAAACATAAGTCTAGGGGTTTAATTGACATAATTTCACGAGTTTTGGTATTACGTGACTTTTCAGGGGACTTGATAGGAAAATGTAGAGAACAATGGAGAAGGTTCGAGAATATACAAGACAAATAAAGACCAAACTTATCCGTGAAGCAACTCAACCCGAAAAGTGGACTAAAACATTCTAGAAGATACCAGAGGACACCGGAGAAGACGGGAAGCCGAGGTGGCACTCCACCCGGCGCGCCCGGTGCCACATAGGCCGGCCGCCGGGGTGGGGTCACCCAGTCGACCTCACATTTTTATGTCGGTTTACCACCGACCTTGAGGTTGTATCTACACCGTTGTTGAAGGTCGGTTTGATCCAAGGGTTGATTTTCATCGCCAAGTACTATATAAGAAGACCAGTGACCACGAGGCCGATAACAATTTCATTATCAATCATATTCATCCAAGTCCACCATGTCTAGACCTAAGCTCTAGTTCATACTAGAAGTAGATTAGCTACATAACTAGTTCTAGTTGAAGATCAAGTTCATCTTGAGTTCCCGATAGTCAAGAAGTAGCAAGGATCGTTCTTGAGACTTCTCTCTTGTATTCAATCTGTAAAAGTTCTCTTATATTTAGAATACAATTGTTATGGCTTTGATCTTTATAATTATTATATTCTTGTTGCTATATGTTTATGCTTGCTATGATTATATATTTAGTTTAGTAAGATTGTTTTATATCTTATGCATGGAATTGTATAGCACTCATATAGATGATCACTATTTGGGTGATAAGCAATGTGTAAACGTGGTGTTTATACAACGTTTATCTGCAATTGCACCCTACATTCTGGGTCGTATGGTAGATCGCGGGGGTGACAGCCCTGTTGAGTCCTTTGGAGTCCACCCTCCGAATGTAGGACACGTCGAGCTTTTAATTACGAAGATGAACAAGTTTCGTCCTTGCTTGTCTTTGGTAATGCTTGTCATGTATAGAAGTAATCTAATCTTGCCATGATAGCTAGATGTATTGCACTAATTGTAGTATTCATAGATGTATATTAATTAAGAGTATCTTAGGAATATTCATTCTAGTCTAATTTATAACATGCTAATTACTTGTATGATATTAGTGGCATAGGTTAATCCTAGACTTGGACAATTATCATTATATTATTTATCTTTATCTTGGACTTATCCTGTTGAGTTATGTTCGATGCTCATGGCTACTACGCATTATAATATTGTGAAGTGAATGATCTCATAAAGAAATTATATTATAAAATCATTAGATAGCTCTTATCTCTCTACCTTTCCATAGACTCCCTTCCCCGTGGTAAAATATAAATACGATACGGATTACTCCGGTGAAGTGCTACAATTGGTATTTCTATACGTGCGCTTGCAGATATCATGTTCAATCTTTTATCAAGGCCAATCTATAAATACCATGCCCCGCATTTCTTTGAGCGTTATTGCTAGGGTGACGAGACTAGTGTATAGGTAATGCCTAGAAATGAGTGGTATACCTTGAGTTCATATCTGGTGAGATTAATTCCACTATGGATAATGTGGCTAAGCTACATCCCACTACTAACACCGCCTAACTTCGCTTTATTAGATCTTGAGGTTAATCCCATATCCAAGCTAACATGATTAGATAGATATCCCATATATATTTCTCTCGCGTTCCTAATTAGGATCGTGTTAGAAATATCAACACTTATCCTAACACTAGGTCTGTAGTACTGGTTGTGCATGTTGATTCTAATATACCGGTCCTCTTTTTACCTGCAGTGGATTGAAGAGAAAACGAACACCTCGTCAAGCTAATGTGCCTGAAGCTGAAAGAGCACAAATGGCAGAACAAGTGTTTGTTGGTAATGAGGCTGAAGAGGATGTGGGTTTGGATCAAATGGGTGAGGGTTGGTCAGAGCATGTGTATGGAGGTGAAGATTCAGATGACTTTTGACGAGAGGTTATCTTTGTTGAGGGGGAAATTGAGCCACATATGATTGACGGATTCCTGCATGGTGAAGAAAATAGACAGTTCAGATCAAAGGTTTGGGAGGAGTTCACAAAAATCCGTGTTGGTGGTGTCGTCACCAAAGGGCGACGCGTGCTTTGCAACAAAAGATTAGTGCCAAGCGTGGAGCAGGCACTAGTGCTATGTCCACACACTTGAGGCGTTGCAAAGCTAGGATGAGTGTGAATCGAGTTGTCAATCAATTAAAGTCTCTTGTCATGTCTCCGGAGGGAATAGCTCTAAAAAGATTGGAGATTTAACCAAGCTACCTCTAGGAAAGAGTTGGCTCGAATGATATGTCTTCATGGATTTCCTCGGCTATGGTGGACTATGATGGTGTTAGAAGGTTTGTGTCAAGCTTAAATCCTGTGTTCAAAATGGTCTCAAGGAGAACAATCACAAATGACTGCTCAGAGAGGTATCGGGAGGAAAAACAAGTTACGCTAGATGTTCCGAAGAATGTCAAGAGCAGAGTTTCACTAACAATGGACATGTGGACCTCTAACCAGACATTGGGCTATATGTGCATCACATGTCATTTCACGGATGATGACTGGAAGATGCACAAGCGGATTTTAAAATTCTCATTCATGAAGACTCCGCACACCGGTGTTGCCATGTTCAACGCTGTTTTGAGGTTTCTTCAAGAGTGGAGCATTGAGGACAAGCTATTTGCAGTCACTTTAGACAACGCAAGTAATAACAATGCTATGATGAAGCTATTGAAGGCCAATTTGATGGAGAAAAAAAATGTTGTTGGGAAAAGGAAAGTTATGGAGTCGATTGATCATTGTCCTATGGATGAAAGCAATGAATAAGGTGAGATTCATTGGCTCTGAATTTCCTTTCTGGTATGTTGCTGCAATCTATGTGTTATGTTTCTGTGTACCTCTGGATGGTGCCTCTGAAACTATAGTTCAATCAAAGGTTCATTTGATTGAATGGGTTTATAATTATTTAAGTGTATGCCTCTGAAACTGTTGTCACACAATCCTTTCCTCTCTAAGAAATCATTTGATTGATCATTGTCCTATGGATTAGATCAATGGCTTTAACTTTTCATTGGCCAATCAGTTGTCAGTAGTAGTATTATCAACTGACAAGTTCTGTTTTTGGTCATTTCATTGTTCCAGGAAGCAATCAGTGTGCTCGTACCACAACAATCGGCTAGTCTGCAGTGACTCGAGGAGATCTTGGTTCGATCAGCATGTCCAGGCTCATGCTCGTGCTGCTCCTCAGCTTTTTTGCTTTGCAGTTTTAGAAACTTACAATCATGTTTGTTTGACTGAGTGCTTGATCTGCATTTCCTTGTTCGACTTATCAGAACACTCCGGCAGTTGTACAATGCCCCTACTTGTTTAGTCTTTACATGTACTTGTTATTTGAATCTCAGGCCAATGAGCTTTGCTTGATCTGCATTTGCTTGTTCCACTTATCTGAACACTCCGGCAGCTGTACAATGCCCTACTTGCTTACTCTGTACATGTACGTACACTTGCTTGGTCTGTACGTGTACATAATCATCTATCACTTGTTTAGTTTGTATGTGTATGGTCTGTACGTGTACGTAATCCATCTATCACTTGCTTAGTTTGGATGGGTCGAACCACCAATGGATACGGTGCACCGCGGGTAGAAAACATATTTAAAAGGAATTGACCGGTGCTCCAGCTAAATGGAAATGGGTCGGTGGTTCGACTGCGGTTCGAACCGTGGTTGACCCACCCCCATTTTGAATCGGAAAGCATGCAACGCGTGCATGCTCTGAGCCTTCGATATCACATTGATCGCGCATGCCCATGTTGGTCCAGATGTGGGAAAACTTGCAGTTTCAATTTCAACATACCACACTTCAGCGTCCCGGGCCATATATTGTGGTTGAGGGAGGCACAGCTGCACTGGCCGCAGGCGTATACTTTTTTTTTCGACAAGAAAAACTGTGGGGGAGATCCCCACAGTGCCGGCCAATTTTCATTAATTTTTTAAAAAACAGAGAGAGAGTTCTTACTCGCAGGCGTATACTTGATCACATACTAGGAGCAAAAAGAATTAGGTCGTGGCGAGAGGAAAAGCATTGCAATGCGTCCATGCTCTGACATCACATCGTCGATCGTCTCGGTGTCTGAGGATCTGAGCTTGGGCGTTGATGGTGGATCCATCGGAGCACCATAGCCAAGCAACTTAGAACGAAATATGCAAATTGACCATCCTGCATGTCATTGCTGAAGGCTGAACTACAACACGCTACATTGCTACTACTTTTTTTTAGATGACGCCGATCGAGGCTTTTATCATATTGACAAGCTAGATCACATTGCTGCTGAACTTGGTGAGCACCAGTCAGGATCTTGCCATACTTTATTTCCTGATGCCGCCGATTCTCAATGGCACACATGCATGATTCTGTATGTGTTCTGATCCCTCTTGCTACATTGTATCTGATTGATTGACGACTGCACGGTCGCCCTCGTCATGCTCACATATATGTACTCATCTACTTTTCCACACTAATGTGCTCTCTATATATATCCTATACGTTTGATTTTACAACTGAAGACATATATGAACCCTGGGATGGAATGAAAACACACAGAGTCTATCATCATATAGATAAGGCCAGGATGCCAAGGTTTTATATATGAACCCGGTTTGCTTGGATCTATTATTTCTTATTTCAGAATTGTTCGATCGCATGCATGTAACTTCTTCTGGTATTACTAAACTACTGCATAACAACTCATTTGTTTCTTTTCTTTAATTTGAACGTGCATTCATTTGGTTGGTTGATAACCAAGCCAGGATGCCAATGTTTTACAACTAGTTAATTACTAGCAGAACAGCCGAAGGCCCCTCCCGACCCGGCCGCTCCCACGCGGGCGGCTCCGGCGGGAAACCCTAGCCGCCGCGCCGCTCTCCTCCCCTCCTCTCTCCGCCGCCGCTGGAGCCAGCCGCCCGGCAAGGCCGTGTGGATGGCCGGGATGGCGGCGGCGGGCGTCTCGTCCGGTGGCGTGGCGGCGCGGTGAGGACGCGGTCGGCGGGCGCCGCTTGCTGGGGCCGCGTGGGGCAAAAGCAAGGCTGCATCGGCGGGGCTGCGCCGGCGTCGGCCGATGGGCTGTGCGGCCGTGGGTGGCGGCGGCGGCGCGGGTTCTTCTTCTACCCGTCGTCGCCCCCTCTTCTCCTTCGCATGGTGCCGCCACCGGTGCTTGGCTCGGGCTGACGGGCCTGGGCGGCCGGATCCGGTGCCCGGAGGCTGGATTCGGTGCCCCCACGTCGGGGGACGGCACTGATGGTGGCCAGCAATGGAGGTCGGCAGCGTCCGAGGCGATGCGGACGTCACGGCGGTGGCTGTGGAGTGCAGGGCTGTGGGCGGAGCAGGCGAATCGACCCCATGGTGGCGCAGCCGACCGTCCATATCTGGGCGCTGGAGAACCCATTGCGGGCTGATCCGGCGACCCCGGGAATGGGCGTCGCAGTACGTCGACCATGGCGGCGGTGTTTTCGGACGGCGGCGACGGTGAAGCAATTTGGTTGGCCGTATCGGGGATTAACCCGGTGGCGGTCATGGGTGGCTTCCACATCGTTCATCAAGGTGGAGGATTCGTGGAGAGGGACGGCGAGGAGGGCAGTGGACGTCAGCTTTTGTTTTCAAGATCTGTTTTTCGGCGATGGTGCACGTCGCCGGCCGTTGGCGTAATGACATGGCCCCGGGGGACATAGCAATGGCTGCTCACTATCTACGACGGCGGTGACGCCCGAGGGCGCCACTTTCCTCGCTGGAGGCGCCGTCTGTTCAGGTGGATCTCTACGGTGAAAATCAACACCAGTTAGGTGGGCGGCGATGGCGTCTTTGGATGGCATTTTCTCGTTGGAGACGTCGCTGATGGAAGATCCCTTGGATGTCGGCTGACGCCGGCATCAAGGTGGCGGTTCATCGCACACGCTTATGGGGCCTTATGTTGTTGCCAGGTTACAGGATCCGGAGTCTCCAACGGTGGATGAGTTTTAGTTGTTTTTCTTTTAGTGCACCAGTGTTTTCGGGTGACCTTTGTCTTACCTGTAACACTGTCACTCAGTTGTATTTTTGTTGGCCTGATGCATCCTCGGATGACTGAAGCCGGAAATATATTTTCCATTATCTAAAAAAAAAAAAAAAGCAGAACAGCCTCCCATTTGATTTTTTTTTGAGATCACACTGAAGCGTGTTTTTGATTAAGCACACAGAGTGTTACAATCAAAGTCCCACCATAACACGATGATTACTATAGTCACCACACATAGCCACTACTGGATCTTACACCCTCCCGTTTGATAATGATCATGAATTCCCGCCACCACACCAGTACAAATGTGATGTCAGTGCCGAGACTTCGTCATGCAAGATGCAATCATGCACTTTGGATGTGTGTTCTGCATGAGCGCCCACTCTTTACCCATCACTAACCTACAAAAACAGTAGGGTTTATCATCCCAAGCTCTGGATTGTTTGGACCTCATCTTGAAGTTGCTGCCTACGGCTTGAGGACAGTATGTGGAGTGGCGCTTGGAAGGAAATGGCTCAGATCCTTTGTTTTCCCAATGCCTCCGCCTCCTATAATAGTTTCACTAGGCATCATCATCTTATTAAGTCCTTTCCTAGGACAGCTAGCTATAGAGATCGATCCAAAACCAACAATGCTAACTATGTATAAACTACCCAACTGTGAAATAAATCCTGAAAGGGACACATGGGAAAAAGTTGCTACCTATATATGTGATGCTGAGCAAATGTCAAGACTACCAATATAGACTATTGTTTTCAGGCGGGGACAGTGGAGGAGATAGTTCCCCACTAATGATCCTATCTCTAGCGATATGGAGGCTCTTTTATACAGTTATCACAGAGTTTCTAACTATAAATAATTACGTTGGTTGTATACCAAGCTGGCTCGAGGATAATATACCAATCTGGTTCCAGTACACAGTTATTAGTGCGCATCCACCACATTTGTTGCAGTTTCTCGGTCTTTGAATTGTTATGTCACAAATCTATACTACTCTCTTTGTTAATGCATCTGCTAATGCATTTAACTCATTTTAAGTACATGAATCCTAAAACATTTGCAACAGGCCATTTTTTTTGGTATCACAATAATTATGAGAAAATTCAACTAGAAAAATCATTTGGACCAGGTGCTTTCTTATATATACGTTCCATTCCAAAGACAACTTCTTGGTTTGGATCGTATCTTTTATGTCTTATTCCAAAGACTGCTTCTCGATTTGGACCCTCTTAGTAGCAACGGGGATTCAATGGGTAATACATAGATCTATAGAAAAACCTGAGACTCTGCCCATTTTGAATGAGACAAAGCATGAATGGGACTGAACAATTACCAATTCCCATGCTCACCATTGACATGCTAGCTACGTACGCTGGTTCTGTAATTCGCCAGAACAAAGCTAGTCACTTGCCATGCTTTGTTTCCTGATGTCGCCAATTCCAATGGCACACACATGCATGCATGATTCTGGATGTGTTCCGATCCGTCTTCCTACTACCCGCTCGTCAGCCTTGTATGTACTCATCTACTTTTTTACACCGTCTTCTCTATACATCCTGCTGTCTATTCTTTTAGCTTACACCTGAAGCTATATGAACCCTGGGGGAAGGAGAATGCATAAGTCTACCATCATATATATAGGCACACACTTCTGAATAGTGAGTACATTTTTTTTTTCTTTCTTAATCGTACCACAGGGCACGCATTTCATTCAGAGGAAGTAGAGTTGTTAAATAGTGAATACCAATGCAACATTTTGATGTGTCTTGCTTGGAGTTTTGATTATTTCTTGCTTTTACATTCATGAAGGTAACTTCTTCTGTATTATTAGACCACTCCATCACCAGCCATTTTTGTTTCTTTTCTTTAATATACTAGTGGATAGGCACGTGCCGAGGCACGTGACTATAAAAGAATTCTCTTTTATAATTCAGAATTAAAAGGAAGTTTCAAGAGTCATTTTAAATCAACATCTAATGGTTCTTAGTATCTTATAACTTGTCTATCTCTATTCAAATATCAAATATCTAGTAAATGATCTTGTCATGGTTTTCTTCCATGGCTAATAAGCCATCAATAGGATAATGGTCTGTATGTAAACAGTGGATCATCAAATGTATTCAAGCTAAAGATCGAAAAAGGCTAATCATGAAATGTAGTAGCATTTTTATCATCAGTTCACAATGTATCAAATACTATGTCACAACAAAATGAAATTATATATAGCTTATACCTATCAAGAAAAGTGGTATAGAAAACGTGTTGATGATTATTAAAACAGATGGAAAAATGCCCAACCATTACAATGGAGGAGTAAATTGCATGGATGTCAACAACAACCAGTGTGGTGCTTTCCCATGTTGCATCATAAAAAGAGGAAGTTAATTATACAAGGAGTTGACGGCCAAGTGTGGTGCTTTCCCCTGTGTGGTTTAACTTACAGAAGGATCCATGGCCCAAGGTCTCCCAGAGTGCAAAGGATCTTGTCAAGAAGATGCTTGACCCAGATCCTATCACACGGTTGACGGCAAAGCAAGTCCTTGGTTAGTACAGTCTTCATAAAGATGTAAGTTTGATGTTCCTGATGCCTCTGAATCCTAGTTAATCTACTACTCTAAAAATTTATATCCTAACAATTTCTGGCAACTAAATAAATTCATTTGGAGAACAAGCATAATTGCTGAAGAGATGTACATATACTTTGCTTCTTCTTAATACAAACATACACGCGTTCGTGCATATTCACACAAAAAAAATAACTGAAGAGAAAAATCATTTTCATGGTAATTCAGTCAGTGCCAACTGGGTCCTGGTATGATCGCTGATTCCAGCAGCAATACGTACGTGTGCAGAGTCGATGAGTCCAGGTAACTGATCCCCGATTCAGGCAGTACGTGTGCATTGTCTAGGTGAGCACCATGCATACGCACTGCATGCGGAGGCCCTAGTACAACAAGGTGTCCCTGAGAATTCCTCATATTGTCTTCAAGTTGGCATTAGAGCAGTGTGGAGGAATCCCTGCACGTGCACTACTCCTATTGCCTCCCACTCCTATAACAAGCACTACAACAGTCATGTTTGGGCTGGAAGGTAGAGATTACTTTTGAAATGAAGAGAGCAACAAGAACGAAAGGCCATGCAGTAACGAGAAGGTGCAATGAGTCCAGACCTCAAATGTGAGTGGGGGTGTGCGACTTTCAGTTGCTTATATGAAGGAGCCACAACACTGCATCCATCAATTTCATTTAAGCATCACATTAATTCCATCCGGTGCCTTTATTAATTTTAAATTTTTGTAGATCGAACTACTATCTCCATTATTATCTTATATACATACCATAGTACACCATATAATTTGGACAGAATGCATTAACAATAATTCAACTAAAGTAACTATCCATTCCAGGCCCATTAAGTTGATTGTACCATCGATTGAAGTTAAAATGTTGAGATAAATATACATTTAGTATGAATGGACAGGTACTGTATGGAACATTTTCGTGCTAAAAGCTTGGACATGTATGTACCAATAGACTTGTTTATTCAGGAACAAATACCTTTTTATTTCAAACAAGATGTAATAGATGCACCTTTGGTATTAGTTTGTATATTGCACAGCAAGCTAGAATAAAAAGCGTATCTTTTTTGAGATTACACAGTACAATGCAGGCGCTCAACACGCACGAACAATCACCCTTATGAACACACGTGCACGCGAAACACTACCCCCTATGAGCACCTTGAAGTACTAGCCGGCAAATCTTGAAGTTCACGAAGTCACCACAAGCGTCTCGCTATCGGCCGGAGACGTCGCCTACCACTTAATGCATAGCGCCGGAAAATCCTGGAATAAATCCGGGATAAAAAGCGTATCTAGTGTATGGTTCTGATATAGTAGGCCTCACGAGATGGCATGGTGAGACCAGGGTCTCCAATTTAGAAAAGAATGGTGGGAAGGAACAGAAGAACTGGAAGTTCATGGGTAATTAATTTAGTTAATTATGCATTCATGCCTCTCTTTGCAGTTTGAGAGGTGTATTGTCGATTCGGCTAGATTGGGCCGGAATTGACATCGATTCTTGAACGTCGGCGATCTTGACGGCGATGAAGGTGACGTAGGGGATGGTGATGACGACGATTGGCGGCGAGGTGGCGTAGATTGAAGGCGATCGCGAGGTAGTAGAGAGGAAGAAGAAGAGGAAGAAGAAGAGGAAGAAGCGGCGAGGTTGATGGAGGTGGTGGCGGTCGACGGCGCGCGCGCATGGCGGGCGTGGTGGCGGCGTTGCGGGTGGGCGGCGGCGGCGGTGGTGGCGTGTAGGGCGGCGCGGCGGCGGCGTGCCGTGCGGCGTGCGGTGGTGGTGACGGCGCGCGTGGGGGAGGGAGAGAGAGAGAGAGAGAGAGCCTAGAGCTGGAGAACTGTTGGGAGTTACCCCTTTAATTTATTTCTTCTTAAGATCCAACTGGCTACATGTCCTTTGTATTTATAGTCCGAGGGAGACTTGCATGTTAAGCAAACTCTAGGAGGTTTCCTTATAGATTGGAATACCCCTCTCACAAGCAACCTATTTATTTCCTATTTTATTCCTATCTTTATTCCTCACTTAATTGCGAAGCAACTATTTATTCCCTATTTTATTCCTATTTTTATTCCTTAAATATTCCTTACTTAATTGCGAAAGTACCGACGTGGCGTGGCGCTGCGTTCAGTAGGGACGACGGCGGCGGCCGGCGCCCGAAAGCAGCGCCTACGCAAGACGGGCCTTGGGCCTAGTGCGGCGGGCGGGTCATGACATTTCTCCCCCCTTTATTTGACAGTAGCGTCCTCGCGACTTGTCCTTTGGTAATTGTTGTCGTTATTGAAGTGCCGAGGGCGAAGATGGAGACGCTTGACCTTGCCGGCTGCGCGACCACCCCTGTAGTACCTTGAGTAAGGCCGAATGTAGTGGCGATGTTTGTCGAGGAAGACGATCTCCATTCTTTGGCGTCCAAGCCGTTGCTCTGGTTGGAGCTTGATGGTTCCAGCGATGCGAAGTAGGTTGTCGCCAATTTGTGTTGCCATTTGATGAAGGGTGGGAGCCTCGAGGTAGTGACGAAGCCGTCGAGGTAGAAAGTTGATGTGGGTGGTATGTACCTCTTGTCATCGTCGGTGAAGCTCACAAGTCGAGGCATCTTGAAGATGGGAGCGTCGAAGTCTTGGGCGAAGTGGATCGCCGTTTTCTCGTGTATGGTGCCTCCCCGGTGTATTGCAGCCCACGGCCTGTTGGCGTAGTCGCATCGGACGTAGATGTCGTTGAGGAACAAGGGAGCCAACTGATATGGCTCTGGAGTCGTCCCTGCTGCCAGAGTCGCGTACTCGACGTCGCGATGGTTGTTGGTGTCGCCATTGAAGGACGTCCCAAAACCGAGAGTGGGGCACCATGGTATCTTTGCCTCCGTTCTCTTGTGGTGCCTTGGTGATGCAGAGCAGCCAAAGAAAGAGGAGTCTTTGTTGTCGTCGGTTTGGCGTATTTTGTGTACACGATGTTCGCTGGCGCGGGTGGCGATGATGTCGCCTTTGCTTTGGAGCTACAGCTTGAGAGATGGAGTTCTCCGCCATTGTCGATGTCGGTGAGTGTCCAGCAGGTGTAGTAGATCGTCGGCAAAGGTCGGCGAGTGAACCCTTGTCTCCTTGGTGGCGCTGGAGGGGCGTCGGTGTTCTCATTGGCCGTGGTGCCCATGTGTAGAACGTCGTGGTTGCCAATGTCGAGGTTGGCTGCGAGGATGTTGTCGTGGTTGATGCCCTTGTAGTTGTTGTCGATGGTAGGCATGGTGAAGACGTAGTCGACATCGTGGGGAACGTCACCGGGCGTCGGCATCCTTAAGGACGATGTTGCCGTTCATGGCGCCCATGGTAGCATCCTTGTCGTTGTCGACGTCGTCGATACCGCAAGCAATGTGGCCAGCGGCGTTAATGGCGATGTCGGGGATGTCGTTGACGCTTCGTGGGGTGTCGTTGTTCTCATCAATGATGCGAGGGTCGAAGACGTCTTGGTTGGCGGCGTCGGCGACATCGTTGGAGCATGGGAGATAGAGGTAGAAGCTCCTTGTTGAATGGGATGGACTTGCACGGTGACGGTGGGCGTGTGATGTCCTGGTCGGCGAAGTTGTTGGCGTTGTTGTTCATGTCATTTGTTGTTGTCCGGGATGACGGGGACGACAGGATTGAGATTGGCGATGTCGTGGCCCGGCGTCCAGCGGCGTCTTTGAGTCGTCCTTGTTGGCACTCGGATGTTCCCGATGTCAAGGATGATGTTGGTAGTGACCGGGAACTTATACGTGCCATTGCGGTAGCCGTGAGGCGTTGGCCTAGTTGGGTAGGCTTTTCGTCGAACAACCGGTGGACGTCGGTGGTAGCCTCCGGTTCGATCGATCCGGATAGCAACGGCGGGGGTACCGTACTCGTTGCTTGTAGCATCGATCATCTTGGAGGGGTGACGAGGGCGGTGCCGGAGGAGCGTCGTCGTCGTCGGCGCCCATGGCAGGGACGTCGCCGGTAGTGGCTGAGGTGACGCCGTAGGCGCGTGCACGTCGGACATGGGCCGCGTGCTGCGGTGTTGCCGCTGTCGTGGCCACCCGGTCGTCGTGGATGTCGATGGGCGCGTCATCTGCCTCCTCAAGCTGGGGGATAGCGAGGTCGGAGCCGACGTCGGGGTCCGGCGAGGGGGGGGGCAGCGGCCGAGGTGGGCCCCGGCCGGCGGCGGGCTGCCGCCGGGGCCGTCCTCCGGCGTGGTCGTGTCGTCGTTAACACGCCGTCGGGCAGGCTGTTCATCCAACTTCTCGAGGAGGGCGTTGAACATGGCCTCGATTTTCCTCCGGTCATCGCGAAAGTCCCAAATCCCCATCCGAGCTTGGCGATGTTGTGGCTCTCCATCGGATCTTGGCGTTGGTGGTGGTCGGCCGCCGGTGGTGGGAATTATCCCGGTCTCCGGATACCGGCCGCCGATTCCCGCTAGATTGGGCCGGAATTGACATCGATTGCTGAATGTCGGCGATCTTGACGGCGATGAAGGTGACGTAGGGGATGGTGATGACGACGATTGGCGAAAGTGACGAGATTGAAGACGATCGCGAGGTAGTAGAGAGGAAGAAGAAGAGGAAGAAGAAGAGGGAGAAGCGACGAGGTTGATGGAGGTGGTGGCGGTCGACGGCGGCGGCGCCGCCGGGCGGTGGCGGCGGCAGCGGCGGCGGCGCGCCAGCGGCGTGCGGTGGTGGTGATGGCGCGCGTGCGGGGAGGGGAGAGAGAGAGCGCCTAGAGCTGGAGAACTGTTGGGAGTTACCCCTTTAATTTATTTCTTCTTAAGATCCAAACTGGCTACATGTCCCTTGTATTTATAGTCGAGGGAGACTTGCATGCTAAGCAAACTCTAGGAGGTTTCCTTATAGATTGGAATACCCCTCTCACAAGCAACCTATTTATTTCCTATTTTATTCCTATCTTTATTCCTCCCTTAATTGCTTGAAGCAACTATTTATTCCCTATTTTATTCCTATTGTTATTCCTTAAATATTCCTTACTTAATTGCGGAAATGACGTGGGCGCGTTCAGGGCGGACGACGGCGGCGGCCACGAAGCCTCAGCACATACAAGACGGGCCTTGGGCCTAGTCTTGCGGCGGCGGTCATGACATGTATTATATATCTTTTAGATAAGAGAACAAAGTTCCAGCCTCTACCATTCGGATATGGCACACAACTAAGAGTCGTTATTACGAAAGAAAACCATGAGGCAAAGAAACCCAAAAATAAACACATGAAACAAAGTTCAGCTCATCTAGTGAGCCGGAGGCTAAAGCAGGTTGCAGACAAACGGGTTGTGCACATGACGCTTAACACATCTATTATTCCTATATTACAAAGAAAATGGCCAAGCAAGTCGTGACACCACGCTGAGCTCCTTGTCTGCTACAGTCAGGCACTTGCATCACTTGCATCACCAAGACTTTTTTTGTGTTGTGAAAGCCAAAAAATAAAGCTAACAAAAAGCCACAGCGCAGAGAAGGTCATGCTAAGATGTGATGGGACCCAGTCGCTTATAACGGATGAGCCTTCAGCAATCCATATAAACTTGCATCAAATTAAAGCTGGGCCATTTAGTATTCTTTATTTTGTTCAGACATTATTAGTGTACTACGTACTTGTCTGCGAACTGTGCACTGTTTTTTTCTTTGCTGAGATGACCATACTCGTTATTTAAAACTGGGCATGTAACGTTCTTCATTTCATTCTGGCCTTGTTAATCTACTACTCTAAAATTCAGTTGACAATGATATATACGTCAATAAATTTCAACAAGTTGCAGCCTATTTATCCACGCTGACAATATATTACTGAACATTGGCAGTTAGTAACGAAGTAGATATATCCTACAAGTTATATCCTAACGATTTCTGGCAGCTGAATAAAAATTCATTTGGAGAACAAGCATAATAGCTGAAGAGATGTACATATACTTTGCTTCTTCTTAATACAAAGATACATGCGTTCGTGCATATTTACAAAAAAAAAATAATAACTGAAGAGAAAATTCATTTTCATGGTAATTTAGTCAGTGCCAACTGGGAATAAAATGCCCTCAAAGTCCTCTTTTGTTGGCATTAGAGCAATGTTACGTTGACGGAGCACAAAGTGATGTCTCAAGCACAGTTATACAGAATGTGTGGAGGAATCTCTGCACGTGCACTCCTATTGCCACCCACTCCTATAACAAGCACTACAACAATCATGTTTGGGCTGGAAGGTAGAGATTACTTTTGAAATGGAGAAAACAACAAGAACGAAAGGTCATGCAAAGTGACGAGAAGGTGCAATGAGTCCAGATCTCGAATGTGAGTGGGGTGTGCGACTTTATTAATTTTTATTTTTGTAGATCGAATTACTATCTTCATTATTATCTGATATACTTACCATAGTACACCATATAATTTGGACAGAATGCATTAACAATAATTCAACTGAAATAACTATCCATACCAGGGCCCAGGCTCATTAAGTTGGTTGTACCCATCCAATAGTTCAAATGTTCAGATAATTATACCTTTAGTATGAATGGACAAGTACTATATGGAACGTTTTCTTGCTAAATGTATGGACAAGTATGTACCACTAGACTTGTTTATTCAGGAACAAATACCATTTTTATTTCAAAGATGTAATATGCACCTTTAGTTTGTATATTGCACAGTAAGCTAGAATATAAAACGTCTCTAATGTATGGTTCTGATATAGTAGACGTCACACATGGCGTGGTGAAATCGGTGGCTCCAATTTAGAAAAGAACTGGACGCTCATGGGTAGTTCATTTAGTCAATTATGCATTCATGCCTCTCTTTGCAGGTTGCGAGGTGTATTATATAAATTTTAGATAAGGGAGCTCCAGCCTCTATCATTCGGAAATGGTACACAACTGAGTAATTATTACAAAAGAATGCCATGAGGCAAACAAACAAAAAAAACACATGAAACAAAGTTCAGCTCATATAGTGAGACGGAGGCTAAAGCAGGTTGCAGACAAACAGGTTGGGGACAGGACACTTACATATCTATTGCTCCTATTACAAAGAAAATGGCCAAGCTAGGTCATGACACCTCGCTGATCTCCTTGTCTGCAACAGTGCGGGCACTTGCATTACTAAGACCTGAGAGTGTTAAAGAATGGAGAGAGGGGTGCATCGAGATGGTTCTTGCAAGAGACTTTGTTTTTGCGTTGTTTAATCCAAAAAATAAAGCTAACAAAAAGCCAAAGCGAAGAGAAGGTCATGTAAAATATGATGGGACTTGATCCCTTATATAATGGATGAGCCTTCAGCAAAACTTGAATCAAAGCTGGGCCATTTAGTATTCAGACCTTATTCGTGTACCACGTGCTTGTCTGCGAAATGTGCAATTTTTTTTCTTTGCTGAGATGACCATACTCCTTGTTTCAAATTATTCAGACAAAGACAAGAAAAACAGGACTGTGAGGGCATGTCAGTAGATGCCTTGTGGTGTGTCCTTGCTTGCGTCCACTCAACCGAATTTGAACTTGTGCTATGGATATATTTGTCGTCTCCTCGGATCCCTCTTTTCCTCAGTCTGCACCTATGCGGCCTCGCACAAGGCTGGCCACATTTGTGCAGCGCAAAATTGGACACTGATTACATACTGTGCCCTTGGAATCGAGAGCAAGTAAGGAGAAGCTACTATTTTCGGCTTCTATCTCCTTATTTTTTTTGACACCATATCTCCTTGTTCATCTCAGCATAATGTTTCTCATGGAGCTTCTTCAATGGAGTGGAATGGTGGGGTGGTGAGTTTTTTTTTCCCGTCTTGTGGAACACTATGAAATGTGCCGTTGATGTAAATTTTTCATATGCATTTTCTTCGGTCTCCGAGACATAGTGAAAGCGGCACAGGGAAGAACTTGAGGTTCATGGTTAGTTGATTTGATTAATTGTCCATTTGTGCCTCTTTTTGCATGGAGGTGTAGTACATAAGGATCCATATATATGAACATGGTCCAGTACACAAACAGGGATACAGGCATGTCGTCCTTGTCATCACTACAACCGTGAGAGTCTTTTTATGAAAACAGGAGGGCAATAGTACTAGTGGTTCTTGTTCCTCCAGCATTATACTATCAGTTAATGTTTGAGGGTGCAAAACTTTTTGTTGGTGCCCACACCACTAGTATTGATCTTCAACACTTTTTTTTTTGCATGATTCTCTACTAAGAGTATGCATTTGAGATATAAGCAACATGTGAAGTTTAATTCTAACTCTCCGGACACTTTGCCTTCTGCTTATCCACGAGAGCCATTGGTGATCCAAATTACACCAGCCCAACATTATTTCGGCAGTCCATTGCTTAGCTTTTGTCTCTACTGTCAAGGTCCGCACTTTCCTTGATACTCTAACTAGAATGCTCTGGTAAAGATGTAAGTTTGATGTTCCTGGTGCCTCTGAATCCTAATTCCTCGGTTCGTGGCTCCTGTCTTGCTCATGTTTTTGTATTTTGTAGTATTGATTTCCATGGGTCTAAAAAACCAAATAGTGGTATATGTAAAGAGAGAATTGGACATGAAGTTATCATCAATATGTATGCTTTGGGTCGTCCAACTAATAAATACATCTCACAAGTGGTACTATTGTGTGTAGGAGTTAATGGGAGTGATGTTTTAGTTGAGCGGATACACATGTACTTCAAATAATCAACTGATGACGGAGAAAAATATCACAATAAAGTGGTAATTAATTCGATCAATGTGATATATGATGGCAGCCCTATATGGAAGATATCACTGTACTGTATAATAAATCAACTGTTGGACAGAGCAATATAACACAACAAAAATTAACATTAAATTATTAGCTTTCGGATTCAAAATGACTGGGTGTATTCTCTGTCTATGAGTACAACTGGTTTGATATATGTCCACAAAAATTTCGCTGGGACTCAGCAGGTAATCATATAAGACAAATTACAACCAGCCACTCATCACTAAGTACAGTTGGTTGCTCATATTTTGTTTTCTCTCTATCTAAAATCAGGCATAACTGTTCTCCCCCATTTGTATGCACAAACTCTATTACATAATGGTCACTCCATCGTGTCACTGCACAACACCACACTGGTGCCACTTTCGTCAGTGGCGGGTTCGGGTTTGCTGCTTCCACCTGACTCCTTGGGAGAAGGCTGGCCCTGCCGTGCTCATCGGCGACTGGGTGACGAAGACAACAAATTAGCAGATGACAGGGTCACATGGCAGGCTAGGGCCGAAGTACACGGGTGTCTGTGAATTCCTTCTATTCTCTTCAAGAGGGCAGTAGAGAAGTGTTACGTCAATGGAGCACAAAGTGATGTCGCATGCCGGTTATGCCGAATGTGAAGGTAGACCTGCATCTGGACTACTCCTAGCCTATTGCATCCCACTCCTATAACAAACACTACACCTGTCATGTTTGAGTTAGCTATACCCTAGTTGAGGTTCCAGGTTCCAGCTGCCTCTCGTTGTCTGACACCTTCACTAGATAATGTTGGTGATCAAGCTAGATAGAACAAGTCAGGATCCAGCCATGCTTTCCTGATGCCACCAATTCCCAACGCCATACACATGATGTTATTCTAGTTTTCGATGCTAATGTCTTCTCTATCCTGTCCACACGCGGACCTTACTACTGAAGATGACCAATGCCTATACAATGGCTGTACAACACCAGAATTGTTAATCCTGTAGCATCGATATATAATGCAATTGCAGTCCATTTATGTCCATGTAAGACAAAATAACTCTGGTTCTTCACCACAACTAATTTGTCATCGCTGACCAATGCCTATACAATGGCTGGATCAGCTATATGCTCCACTTGAACTTCTTGGTTCTCCATGGCACACCCATTCCCCACATTGATCTGTGGTTAAGAATGTAGATCACTACTAATATGCTACTAGAATTGGCGAGAACAAGTCAAGGCACGCTTGGTTCCCACCGACACATCGCCTGCCCTCGCTTCGCCTGGTTTGTACAAGCCACAAGAAACTTGCCCACTGAGGCGAGCCATTTCTGAGGATCTCCCACGAATCCCAGCAAAATCTTGCCAACATAGGTTCCAAGATATCTCTAGCTTAGGAACCAAACACTCAACTGGCCAGGACTCCTTGCTCGGGCAGGCAGTGTAAAAATTGTGAAAAGACCCGAATGTGCCCTCAGTATGCATCCATGCTCTCCTGATGCCACCAATTCCAATGCAACACACATGATTCTGCAGGCGTTCCCTCTTTGTTACTGCCCTTGACGACTGCACATACGTGTAGAAATACTACCCTCGTCAACATCAGGCACGTGTACACACTCATCTATAGTTGTACTAATCTGTTCTGCCTGCCTGGGATTGTAATATAAAGGAAGGGATCTGAAATGCACAAGTGTAACATCTTATTTGTAGGCACGCTGAATGACACGGCAACGTTCTGATGTGAAGTTGGAGCTATTATTTCTTATTTTTAGAATCATATATGCATGTGTGTCTTATCAGTATATATTCAACCACAGCACCACAAATTCAGTCATTATTTTTTTTTCTTTGGATGGGTTCAAATGTTAATAACTAGTAGTAGAACATCAAACATCACTTTTGAGAAAGACCATGTACTTAATACCATTGTACACATGTAAACTTGTACAAAAAAATATTGAACAGTCACCACAAGAAAATAATTTGCAAGGAGATCCTTAATACTTTGGAGCCAGCATTGAGGCGAGCTTTGGAGTGCACCACTTGCAGATGATTTGTGCTTTGCGCCATCCGCCCGCCCACTGAGTACAAGGTTTTCTTTTAGGAAACAACTGCCTATGTGCGGCCATTGTTTGCCCCCAAGTGTCTCATGAAGCTTTACCCACCAAACATCTAGGTCGGATTAAATGGCTGAGATCGAAAGTGCGACTGGTGTGTCATCCTCACCTTCCACCCGCACGCCCAATCTTATCGGCTCAGAAACCCCTTGGTTCAACCACCGTTGGAATCACAGAAAAGCGCAGCACAAAATAAAATAAAAAAATCACCGTACGAACTCCCTTGAACATCCTGGTCCCGGCGATCGCGGCGCTCCTCCTGGTCGGGGTAATCCTCCTGGCGGCGATCGCGATGACCCTCCCCCGGCGGCGTCGCGATCTGGGTGGTCCTCATATGAGGACGGATCCGTCACGGTGACGGAGGTGCAGCACGACCCTTGCCTGTGCTTCGACCACCCATGCCTTTGCCTGACGTACGATGGCGGAGAACCTACTATCTCTCGTGTCTTCCAGTACAGGTTCCTCAAAGGCCTCATCATTAGTCCACCAACGCGAGGTGAGGGACATGATGCCAAAGCAGTAGGTCCGTAGTAGGTCCAATGACGCGCATCTGGACTACTCCTGTTGCCTCCCATTTCTATTCATGGTTTCACAACGCTCTGACGTGGTCAGAAAGGCCAAAGTGATGAGAAGGTCTAACTGTCAAGACCGGGGCTTAGCAGCCCATGGAACTTATGAAGCATTACAGCATGGGCATTTAACGTTCTTCATTTCATTCTGGCCTAGTTATGTTAGAAAATTAGGCAATTTCCATATCATTTTAATTCCATAAATTAACATTATGATGATGACATATAAAAGATTATTAATCATGGAGATCATGATATCAAATGTATTCATAACAGTATGAAACATGTGAATAAAAAGCAAGTGAATTATATATATATTATAGGCATGTAGGCATGATCCATGTAATATAACAGAACAAGTGAAACAACATAACAGAACTATTGAAACATATAAGCAACAGTATATCTGAAACATGGCATAAGCGGCGCATGAACAGACATCAGACAACTCATGGTACAAAAAGACAAAACTGATGAAACAAGTGCATGTGAGCAGATGAAACAACAGAGACGAACTATTGAAACATTGATAAACGGAAAAGCGTAAAACATTAAGGAGATGATTTGATCATACCCTCCCATGCGCTCCAAGGATCCCGATCCAGATCCTTGTCCAACTTCTTTCGTCATGATGTCCCGCCAAGAAAAAGATCACCGGTGCTTTCGAGGAAGAAGAAGGCGTCACGGTAACCAGCGATGAAGATGGCGACAAGCGGCGGTAGAACTGAATTAAGGCGTCGCGATGTCGCTCCCCAAAAACCTAATTGCCGATCCCTCGTGCAAGGTCTCGAGCGGCAAGGGCTTCGGAGGCACCTGCCCTCTCGCTCCTCCGCAGGCGCGAATGTGAGATGGGGAAACCTTCCTTGCGGCTGAATCGTGTTCTAGTGTTTTTCTCAATCTAGCACAAATGATGGTTGTACTCTTCCTTTTATCTCTCACGATGGATAAGTGAAGAGACAAGTTGAAATTGAAGGGACACCATCACCTCACTTGGGCAAACCAAAGGTCAAAGGCCATCTCACGTTGGCATGTCAAGAGGCATGCACTACCTCACGTGAGCCAGCCAAAAACTCAATAATTTAAATCCTTTCAACTTCCATTCTTGTGTAAATAATATCCATAATTAAATACCATAGAGTTAATGATTTATTGAATAAATCCAACAATCCCCACCAAACTCTAAGGTTTATAATTATGCAATTTTCAGAACCACAGTTCTTTGATATACGGTGTTTTCGATGGAGACTGTTAAGTTGAACATCCATCTAGAACAAGAGTTTCACTTTCGGTCACAACCGAACAATGGACTAAGCCTTGAATTGGCAGTTTTGTGCGACATGAGATTCGCTCAAGTCCTTAAGCGATACTAGGCTGCAAAGGCATCCCCATTTGTTTGAAGCATATAAGTCACATACATTGCCTTTCATGAGTATTTAGGGATTACCCAAGTCCCATAGGCGTGACTAGTAGTCGACTCATATAGGTGTACTCCTCAAAATATGTTCGTAGGGCAACATTTCATCTTCAACTTAAGACTCTTGGAATATATTAAGGTAAACACCATCACGCCTTCTGAGATAGGAAAGATGTGCATCGAGAAATGAGTCAAGAAAGGGATCTTTCCTCTCAATCTACTCTAGCTTGTTTCACCACTCTACTTCACGAGATCTCCGATCACATAGAGCAGGTTACCACTATAGTAGATTTCACATGGGTCTCATACCCATTTCTCTCGATGCACTTTCTATCACATTGCGTGATAGACCCTTAGTGAATTGATCGCCCGGATTATTCGGCGTGTGGATATAATCCACCGTTATAACTCCGGAGGTTTTCAACTTTTCGACGGGTTTTTAATCTTCTCTTAACATGCCTTGTAGACTTCATGTTATTCACGGAGGCTGTTGACCTTTGTAATCCGCGATGCGGGTTGTCACGGTTCATGGAGATAGCCGGTATCGGTTTTTCAACTACCGGTAAATCAATAGGAAATCACGTAGCCACTCGGCCTCGGCCCGGCGGTGTCTAACATTTGTGAGTTACCCGCTTCCATTGTAGACTTCGTTAAGATAGTGCGCTTGCAAGACTTCCAGGAAACAACGCCACCTCCAAGCAAGAACACATATCCGCTTGTGGCATAAAGCTCATCGACATCGAAATCCGGTTGGCATCACGGTAGCCTTCTAGCACTTTTGGGTTTCGGTATAATGAATACCATATGTCATAGTACCTTTCGGATAATGCAATACTCTCTCAAGAGCACGCCAATGATCATCTCCCGGTTTTGGCGTAAAACCGGCTCGGCTTGCTCACGGCATAAGAGATGTCGAGGCCTTGTTGCACTCGCAAGGTACATGAGTGAGCCAATGATGCGGGAGTAAGTCAATTGATCCCTTGCTATTCTTGATTTTTCCTCAATAGCACACTAGGGTCATAAGGTGTAGGAGCAGGATCGGATCCACTAAAACCAAAGCGACTTAATACCTTTTCCACATAATGGGATTGTAACAAAGTTACCCCACCATCACCTTCTCTAATAAGCTTGATGTTTTAGAATGACATCGGCTTCTCCCAAATCTTTCATTTCGAAATTGCTCGATAGAAGATTCTTCACTTCCTCAATCACATTGAGATTAGATCCGAAGATCAAAGGCGTCATCAACATAAAGGCATAGTATAACGACCTCACCCCCACCATACCGATAATACACACACGAGTTTGATTCATTCAAAGCAAAGCCGGTATTTTGTAAGAGTATTATCAAACTTTTCATGCCCTTGCTTAGGAGCTTGTTTTAGGCCATACAATGATTTTATCAACCTACACACCTTGTTCTCTTGACCATCCACAATAAATCCTTCCCGGGTGATCCATATAGATCTCCTCATCCAACTCTCCATTTAGGAAAATTTGTCTTAACATCCATCGATGAATGATAAGACCATAAGAGGCTGCCACGGCAATCAATGTGCGAATTGTAGTCAATCGAGCAAGCGGTGAATAGGTGTCAAAGAAATCTTCACCCTCTTTTTGGGTATAACCTTTGGCCACAAGCCTTGCCTTGTACCTCTCAATTGTACCATCGGGGCCTAAGCTTTTTTCTTGAAGATCCATTTGTAACCTATAGGTTGACAACCATAAGGGCGGTCAACGACCTCCCATGTCCCATTAGACATAATAGAATCCATCTCACTCCTTACTTTGCTTCCTTCCACAAGTCGGCATCGGGGAGAAGAATATGCCTCTCTAATGGTAGTTGGTGTGTCTTCCACAAAGTACACTATAAAGTCATCACCAAAGGATTTTGCAACCCTACGTCTCTTGCTCTTTTCGAAAGTGATTATAGTGTCATCCTCCTCGGGGATGTGCACATGAGAATCCTTAGCATGATCTATATAGGAATAGGCGATTGCATGCTCATGGGGAATTATAGTCGATGACTTGTTTCACTAGGTGTATTCTTCATCGGAAATTCATTCTCAAAAAACGTAAGCGTCTCTTGATTCCATGATTGTATCAACATACATATCGGGCACATCAGATTTTATAATTAAAAACCTATATCGGTCTTTGTGAAAGGAATAACCAAGACATACACAATCAACAGGTTTTAGGCCCAAGTTTACGCTTCTTGTTGATTGGCACATTCACCTTAGCCAAACAACCCCAAGTGCGCAAATATGAGAGATTTAATCTTCTCTTTTCCCATTCCTCAAATGGTGTGATCTCTTTGTTCTTTGTTGGAACTCTGTTCGAGGACATGACAAAAATTTGTCAAAATCGCCTCACCCACCATTCCTTGGATAATCCCCGCTGTACTCAATATGGCATTCACCAAATCGGTTAGAGTGCGGTTTTTCCTTTCGGCAATCCCATTGGATTGTGGTGAGAATGGCGGTGTCCTCTCATGAACAATACCATGTTCCGTGAGAACTCATCGAAAACATTAGAGAAGTACTCTCCACCTCGATCGGACCTTAACCGTTTTATTTTCCTCTCAAGTTGATTCTCAACTTCAGCTTTATAGGTCTTAAAATAATTAAACGCTTCGTCTTTTGATTTTAAGAGATACACATAGCAAAAAGCGAGTGGAGTCATCTATAAAAGTGAGGAAGTATCTTTTACCGCCTTTGGTCAAGATTCCGTTCATCTCACATAAATCGAGTGAACAAGTTCTAGAGGTGCCGATTCCTCGCCTCGGCTGACCTTGTGAGGCTTGCGGGGTTGTTTTGATTCAACACACACATGGCACTTAGACTTTTTGACCAAGTTAAATTTAGGAATTAAATTCAGATTTGCCAACCGCATAAAGACGGCCAAAACTTGCATGACAAAAACGTGAATGCCATAAATCGACTCATCGTAAATATCAACGGGAATTCACCATACCCGGATGTTCCATCTCCGGTTTCGATAGTCACAACATTTGCTGATTTCTTGTCTTTGCGTGAACTTGTTAGGGCACTCTCTTGCCCAATGCTGATCACTTTGCCCACGGACAAAAGCATCCTCCCCTGTTTTGGTTTTTCTTCTTGTTAAACTTGCGGAATCGAGTTTCTTTTACGCACCACATTAGCAATAGAGATCTCAACACCTTTCCCATTGTCCTTTGCTCTAGCCCTCTCCTCGACATCAAGAGTTCCAATGAGCTCTTCCACATTGAACTCCGACGCTTATATTTGAGAGAGGTAGCAAAGTCCTTCAAGAATGTGGTAACTTGGTGATTATACCCACGGCCACAAACTTGTCGGGGCAAAGGACAAGGGAAAAGCTCGAGTTCCTTAGCTAGTGCATGAAACTCATGAGCTTTGTTCCACTCTGGATCGGTTCTCAACCATCTTGTAGTCATACGGTTGCTCCATGAGATACAACTCACTACCCGGCATCAATAACTCCAAACTTTCCAACAAGTGCATCCCACGGCTCTTTCCTGTAGGAAGGATGATGTAGCTTTTCTGGAATTTTCGCATCAAGTGCACTTATCCTTTGCACCTCGAAAGAGGTTGTCATCAACCTTAAACTTAGCCTCCTCCGAGGAGACAAGTTATCGAGGCTTGCCCTCGGCGGCATGATAACATGACATTCTTGATAAGCCACAATTCCATCTTAGCTTTCCACATCAAGAAGTTTTTACCATCAAAAGGATCGGGCCTTAACACGGCGGCAAAATCTCTCGTGAGAAAAATGCCTAGGATTAGGTTTTGGATTGTTAGAAAATTAGGCAATTTCCATATCATTTTAATTCCATAAATTAACATTATGATGATGACATATAAAAGATTATTAATCATGGAGATCATGATATCAAATGTATTCATAACAGTATGAAACATGTGAATAAAAAGCAAGTGAATCATATATATATTATAGGCATGTAGGCATGATCCATGTAATATAACAGAACAAGTGAAACAACATATTGAGAACTATTGAAACATATAAGCAACAGTATACGAAACATGGCATAAGCGGCGCATGAACGGACATCGACAACTCATGGTACAAAAGACGAGAACTGATGAAACAAGTGCATGTGGAGCAGATGAAACAACAGAGGCGAACTATTGAAACATTGATAAACGGAAAGCGTAAAACATTAAGGAGATGATTTGATCATACCCTCCCATGCGCCCAAGGATCCCGATCCAGATCCTTGTCCAACTTCTTTCGTCATGATGTCCCGCCAAGAAAAAGATCACCGGTGCTCGAGGAAGAAGAAGGCGTGACGGTAACCCGCGATGAAGATGACGACGAGCGGCGGTAGAACTGAATTGGGCAGTCGCGATGTCGCTCCCCAAAAACCTAATTGCCGATCCCTCGTGCAAGGTCTCGAAGCGACAAAGGGCCAGAGGCACCTGCCCTCTCGCTCCTCCGTGTGTGCAAGTAACGAGATGGGGAAACCTTCCTTGCGGCTGAATCGTGTTCTAGTGTTTTTCTCAATCTAGCACAAATGATGGTTGTACTCTTCCTTTTATCTCTCACGATGATAAGTGAAGAGACAAGTTGAAATTGAAGGGACACCATCACCTCACTTGGGGAAACCAAAGGTCAAAGGCCATCTCACGTTGGCATGTCAAGAGGCATGCACTACCTCACGTGAGCCAGCCAAAAACTCAATAATTTAAATCCTTTCAACTTCCATTCTTGTGTAAATAATATCCATAATTAAATACCATAGAGTTAATGATTTATTGAATAAATCCAACAAGTTAATCTACTACTCTAAAATTTAGTTGACATGATATATACGAATTTCAACAAGTAGCAGCCTATTTACGCACGCCGACAATATATTACTCAACATTGGCAGTTAGTAACGAAGTATATATATCCTACAAGTTAATATCCCAACAATTTCTGGCAGAGCATAATATCTGAAGAGATGTGCATATGCTTTGCTTCTTCTTAATACAACAATACACGTGTTCGAGCATATTCACAAAAAATAATAACTGGAGAGAAAAATAATTTTCATGGTAATTCAGTCAGTGCCAACTGCTATGATAGCAGAGTCCTGGTAACTGATCGCCGATTCCAGCAGCAATACGTGTGCTGCAGAGTATGAGTCCTGGTAATTGATCGCTGATCCAGCAGCAATATGTGTGCTGCAGAGTCTGAGTCCGGGTAATTGATCGCCGATTCTGGCAGCAATACGTGAGCAAAGTCTAGGTGAGCACAGTGTAACAAGCACTACAACAGTCATGTTTGGGCTGGAAGATAGAGATTACTTTTGAAATGGAGAAAACAACAAGAATGAAAGGCCATGCAAAGTGACGAGAAGGTGCAATGAGTCCAGACCTCTAATGTGAGTGGGGTGTGCGACTTTCAGTTGCTTATTTGAAGGAGCCACGGCACTGCATCCACCAATTTCTTTTAAGCATCACATTAATTCCATCCAGTGCCTTTATCAATTTTTAGTTTTTGTAGATCGAATTACTATCTCCATTATTATCTGATACACTTACTAATTTGGACAGAATGCATTAACAATAATTCAACTGAAATAAGTACCAGGCCCATTAAGTTGATTGTACCCATCGACTGAAGTTAAAATGTTGAGATAATTATACATTTATTATGAATGGACAGGTACTATATTGAACGTTTTCGTGCTAAAAGCATGGACAAGTATGTACCACTAGACTTGTTTACTCAAGAACAAATACCTTTTTATTTCAAACAAGATGTAAGAGATGCACCTTTGGTATTAGTTTGTGATATTACAGAGCAAGCTAGAATAAAAAGCGTATCTAATGTATGGTTCTGATATAGTAGGCCTCACACATGGCGTGGTGAGATCGGGGGGCACCAATTTAGAAAAGAATGGTGGGAAGGAACAGAAGAACTGGACGCTCATGGGTAGTTCATTTAGTCAATTATGCATTCATGCCTCTCTTTGCAGGTTGTGAGGTGTATTATATAAATTTTAGATAAGGGAACAAAGTTCCGGCCTCTACCATTCGGAAATGGTACACAACTGAATAATTATTACAAAAGAATGCCATCAGGCAAACAAACCAAAAAAAAAAAATACACATGAAATAAAGTTCAGCTCATATAGTGAGCCGGAGGCTAAAGCGGGGTTGCAGACAAGAGCATTGCTCGGGTACTCGTTTACCTACTAGGAGGTAAGATCTCAAATCGATCTGGACCATTCATTATTTACCATTTAATGAATTACTGAATGAATTAATAAATACAAGAAAAAAAAATCCCGCATGCCTCTATTACGGAGTCAATCCCTGCATGCCCGGCCCCCTTCCAAACGCAAGCGCCACGGGACCAGGAGAACAACGCCCGATTCAGCAAATCATGGAGAGCAGAGCAGCGCCAGATCCATTGTAATAAAAAAAAATTGACACATGAGGCCCATTGTAATAATAATAAAAAAATGTCCATCCGTAATTTCCTAAGCATTGAATTTCAAATTTGAAAAATTCAAATATATTATTGCATGACAAGATGGTTTCAAGTAAAAAACTTGTCCACTACAAAGTTTAATTTCCTCTTAGGATCAATGTTTATTTTAGTTGTTTCTCCATCCTAGACATTTTTTTTAAAAAATCAAATTTTGAATGTTAAAAATTCAAACTTATTTTGCATAACAAGATGATTTCAAATAAAAAACTTGTCAACTACAAAGTTTCATATCTTCTCACGATCTACAATGTTTATTTTTGTCATTTGTTCATCTCAAGACAGTGTTACTAACATTGTTCATAAATCTTATATCTCTCTCTAGTAGTTTCTTAAACTATATGAGAGTTATTTAGATTTTGTGAACCATGCTACTATCACTTTGTGACATGAACAAATGACCAAAAATAAAAGTTGTACATCTTGATGAGTTATACAACTTCTATAGTATTGAATGACAAGATGGTTTCAAGTACAAAACTTGTCCACTACAAAGTTTAATTCCCTCTCGGGATCAATGTTTATTTTAGTTGTTTCTCCATCCTAGGCCTTTAAAAAAATCAAATTTTGAATGTTAAATATTCAAACTTATTTTGCATAACAAGATGATTTCAAATAAAAACTTGTCAACTACAAAGTTTCATATCTTCTCACGATGTACAATGTTTATTTTTGTCATTTTCATCTCGCATACGCAGTGTTACTAACATCGTTCACAAATCTTATATCTCTCTCTAGTAGTTTCATAAACTATATGAGAGCTATTTAGATTTTGTGAACCATGATACTATCACTTTGTGAAATGAAGAATTGACCATAATAAAAAATTATACATCTTCATGAGTTATACAACTTCTATGTTTATGATTTTTTAGATGAAGTCATTTAGTGTTCCGAAATGACATCTAAAGTTGTCATTTTAAATTTTGAATTTCAAAATGTGCACAAGAAATGGTGAATAAGACAACAGCGGTAAGAGCATAACAACTTGATGGATCATGATTTTGGAAAAATTTAGAAAAAAAAATCATCACATTCGGAGTTAATACGAGGGAGAGCGACTAGTTACAAATTTTTGCCATTGATTAAAAAGAAAAATAAGTGTTCTTCAACACACCTAACCACACACACTAATATGCATTAACAAACTAGCTACACATTTTGTTTCCTTTTTTTAGCATCTATGCACCTTGTACTCTTATCTAACTCTAACGTGCATGACACACATTTCCAAAAAAAAAAATGGTGCATGATACACCACGCTAGAAACCTGTTAACGTGCATGACACACATTTCCAGAAAGAAAACGTTCATGCCACACCACCCTCCTAACCTGCTAACACACACACGACATGCATGACACCACACCCATGCGTATACAATTATAAGGCAATGAATATCAAGAATAAAAAATAATAATAAAAGACACCACATGTGTGAGGTATACAAATATAAGGCAATGAATATCAAAATAAAAAAATTAGTTGCCTTGTACAGATTACGCATGCATCAACAATATCTAAAAAAGAAATTTTATATTCAAAACTTTCTTTATTTACCCTTTTTTTGTAAAATAAGAACCCAATAAATACTATTACCTGCTAGGAGGTAATAGATGATAAATGACCGTCCGATTAGAAAAAATGGGCGGTCCACAGTCATTTGGGAGCACCGTAGCAATTGCCTGCAGACAAACAGGTTGGGGACATGACACTTACACATCTATTGTTCCTATTACAAAGAAAATAGCCAAGCAAGGTCATGACACCTCACTGATCTCCTTGTCTGCAACTGTGCGGGCACTTGCATTACTAAGACCTGAGAGTGTTAAAGAATGGGGAGAGGAGGTGCTTCGCGATGGTTCTTGCAATCTGGTACTACTCCAACTGCCTCCTACTCCCATGGCAAGCACACTGTCATTTCTTTGTCCGAAGTTTTTATTTATTTATTTTTGCGTTGTGAAATCCAAAAGGCCAAAGCGAAGAGAAGGTCATGGTAAGATGTGATGGGACTTGATCCCTTATATAATGGATGAGCCTTCAGCAAAACTTGAATCAAAGCTGGGCCATTTAGTATTCTTTATTTCATTCAGACCTTATTAGTGTACTACGTACTTATCTGCGAACTGTGCACCTTTTTTTTTTCTTTGCTGAGATGACCATACTCCTTATTTCAAATTATTCTGACAAAGAGAAAAAGAGGACTGTGAGGGCATGTCAGCAGATGCCTTGTGGTGTGTCCTTGCTCGCGTCCACTCAACCGAACTTGAACTTGTGTTATGGATATTTTTTTTCCACGACGGTAAACCGAATTTCATTACTTCGCAAAGCGAAATTACAAGAAGTTTTGCAGAATGTAAATTGTAGGGTCCTAAAAGAAACGATAACAGCCTCGCCCTTCCCAGACCACCGAGAGATCGACAAAGGGGAGCAGAAATGTCCCAAAATGTACCACGCAGGGGTACTCAGCAATGACAGTTTGGAGATTCTCCTAACATCCACTACACCACAACACTTAATCGACAACTGACTGCGTAGTTGCTAAAACTTTTAGTTAGCATTGGATGGTGGGTTGCTAAAAGTTTGTCTCGGATTGACAGTTGCTAAAAACCGAATGCAGCGTTGGATTGTCCGTGGCTAAAGATAATTTACTTTTGCATTGGAGGGTCCGTTGCTATATAGAAATAACAGATTACGATGATGGTCCGTTGCTAAACAAATTTTGCATTGGCAGGATATATTTGGGCCCTTCCAGCTGGGCCATTTTGGCCCAAAAGACCAAAACCCTAACTTTTTCCCCCACAGGGACTGGCGAAGATCTCTAGTTTGGTTTTAGATAATTAGTGACACCTAAGGACTAATCTCTCGATGCCAAGTGTTTGACTAGATTGGAGATTGGTCGTCTTGGGAGTTGGTGCATGGTGATCATGGAGGAGGGATCGAGGTGATCCACAAGATGATCAAGCATGCAACTCGGTGGAGTTTCGAGAGATCAAAAGTTCCCAAGGCAAAGGTATAACCATAGGGCCTTTTGATTTTACACTCAAGACACCATAGAGGGTGTGAGTGGTTATAGGATCGATAAGCCGTACTATAAAGAGGGAAAACTATCGTACATATCGATCCTCATGTGCCTCTAGGTTCAAAAATCATTTGCACGCCTTCTAACCTAGAGAGCTAACCTAACCTTCGAAATTGATTGTGAAAATGCTAACACACGAGCATATGGTGATGTACACGTGGTGGTGTTGGCACACGGCGAAGCGGTGATGGTTGCGGGGGTTGAGTTGGGTTTGGGAACCGCTCATCCTCCCGCCCGAGCTTGCGAGAGGCGGATTCGGCGCTTTTGAGAAAATGAAACGTCTATTTTCTATTGCGCGGATGCATCGTGGTGTTGAAAACATGCTATTTTCGTGCACAAATTGGTATATTTATTGGGTAGCATGTCGAAGCAAAGGAGGCGAAGAAAGGGGCGACAAATCTAAAACGAATAACTTCTTGGAAAGCGGCACGGGGACGCCGCACCGAAGCCGAGAGGCGCCGGACGCATGCCGCCGGAGGCACCGTGTGTGAGTCCGGTGGGGACTTCCGATAAGCATGTTTTTGGGGCGTCCGGCGGTGCACCGGAACCACCCACGGAACGGGACACGGACGCCGCGAAGGAGCGTGTCGGCCGTGGGCAGCCCCTTGTCGTTTGTGACCGAAGCACGCACGGACCCTGCACGGACCGGCTGGTGGTTCGGTGGGTGCGCCGGTGCACCCCAGAGAGCAATTTTTAGCCCAACGGCCATATTTCGTGATGGGGGCTATATATACTTGGTTGGTTGCCTCTTGCTCTCTCTCTTGGTCATTTGAATCACTCCTAACACCTTTGAGCAAGCAAGCAAGCCTCCCTCCTCTCTCATACTTGATTTGAGCTTCATTCTTGAGAGAAGAGTTAATCCGAGTGCATTGCATCGTGTTCTTGCATCTAGAGGCACTTGGGGATCGTTGTGAGGCGGTGGAGTTCTTGTTTCTCTTGGAGACACCGCTCCTAGCCGGCTTGGTGATTTGGTGGAGTTGTTGGCAAGAAGAGGTGATTGTTTCTTGGCCACCTCCGGTTGGCTTGTGAGAGGATTACACTCCTCGTCGGGAGAAGACAAAGTGCAAGGAATACATTGCTCGTGTCTTGGGTACCACACTTGTTGAGTGGTGTGTTGAGGCTAGCAAGGGCACCGCCTAGCTCAAACACCATCCTTGTGTTGGTCCAAGCACAACCGGAGACTAGCTTGTCGGTGTACAAGTGAACTCGGGTGAACAAATCGACTTGTTCATTGTCTTGGTATTTGGATCATCACCATCGAAAGTGATTGATAGTTCATCTCCTTCCGGTGATTGGTTCATTGGCTCTACTAGTCGGGTATAACAAGCTTCTCACTCTTGCATTACTTTCTTAGTTTACTTTGAGTAGAGAGCTAGCACTTGCTTTTTGTAGGTGTTCTTGCTAGCATAAGGATCATATTAGGATTGCTCATTAGCTAGAGTAGTGACATAGACCTTGAGTGGACTAGAGATCATAAGAATATTTAGTCTTGTCACTAGAAGGCTTGCTTGACCATTGGAGCTAGTGCAAATCGCCTTACGCCGTGTTTTATACTAATCGGTTTGTTTAGTTGAGCTTGTAGAAATTTTTATAGGCTATTCACCCCCCTCTAGCCATCTAGGACCTTACACCCACCCACGCTGCCTCCACTCCTGTTCCCACACCACACAAGCCTCCACACGCCGCCTCCACTCCTCCTGTTCCCCACACACACACGCCGCCTCCGCTTTGCACTGCTCCGCCGCTGGCCGCCGTCCGCCCACACCTCCTCCACGCTGCCTGCCCCCGCCTCAAGGCTGCAGACGGCGTCGCCCGGCGAGCCAACCCGCCCGGTCGCCGCCCGATCCCCGCTCCCGCCCGCCGCCCGGCTCGCCCCTCGGCGTAGAGGTCGCGAATCCTTATTTCTCCCCTCGGCGTAGCGCGACACTACCACCCCCCAGCACAGGTGCGACCCGCTGTCCACTTCCCTCTTCCCGATGTTAGATCCATTGCTGCGTCACGACATGGGCGCGGCGTGAGGATGTCGCGTCGGCTCGGCGGCTGACCTGGGCGCACCCTGGGCGGAAGTCCTGCTGGCGTGCTCCTCTCCATCTCGAAGCGGAGGCCTCATATGCAGGATCCCGACGAGCTCAGACGCGGACGCCCGGACCTTCAGATGCGGGATTCGTGCAGGTGTTGTCAGCAACATTGATGTCAGGGTCTCTGCCTCCTCGATTTGTTTTTGCTGCTGCACTAAGCTTTCTCTTGCTGTATTGCACAGGTCATGTGCGGATACCCTCTAAAATGAGTGTGGTGGTGGCTTGGACCAGGCGACAGCAGCAATGCAGCATGGATCTCGTGAGAAACCTTAGCTGAGTTAACATCTTTGGTTTTTGGTCGGCCAGAAATCTTAGCTGAATCCACAACATCTGCTGCTGATATGATCTTGAATAAATTGCTGATTAAACAGTTACTGTGAGACATCTTGTTCTTGCTGGAAAGGAATTTGATGCATTGACACTACATGTAACATGGATATGAATTGCTTTCTTTCATATGTTGATGTTCTTGTATCACTAAATTAGCATTAAAGATTGATTTTTGTGGTTCATTGATTTCAACAGTTCTAGTGGTAGTTCTAGTGGTCTGCATTTGACCCATATATGCTTTTAAAAGTGTGCAGCCCTTGTGTTCGTCTATGTGCCAGTTCTAGTGGAGTTTAGAAGCTCTTGTGCTTTAAAGAGGCTATGCGTAACTGGGATGGTTATAAAAGAATGTAATACTGTTTGTTCAACAAGGGGATACTATAAATAATAAAAAGACTGTAACTATGGTCAGATGGAATCTAATAAATAGGTTTGATACTGAAGCATACTTTACTTGTATGCAGTAGAGTTTAGAAGTACTTTCAGATACTGAAACATACTTCACTTGTTCTTCAGGATCCTCTGCTTATCAACTTGGTTTTGTATCACTGCAGGTGCTCGTGGCTGATTCGAAGCCTTGGTGAATCCTCTGGCTGAACCGTGTGCTGAGCTACTCCGTTGTGTTCAGCAGAAAGAAGGCTACTCTGAATGTGATTTATATCCCAGTCCCTCATCCGACCTCCATTCCCAAATGGATATGATTTGTCTCTTTTCACTATAGATAGCTGTAGTTGGCAAAACTAGTATTACCTTGAGATACAAGACCAGCTATGTGAACTCTGGAGTGTCTCAGTCTTGATGGTCATCGATTTGAGTTAACAGCAAGATTTTTACCTATTATAGATAGGCGAGCAGCAGCTGTGCACTAGTAATAAGTTAAAATTTTCTTTGGTTATCTTTCTGTTTAGTAAGCAAGGGAATCACTCCTTAGTCTAAATATCCGACCTCATATTGGAACACTGATGTTTTTTAATTGTTTAGATAATTTATGTACTCTTACGTGCAGGACAAAATGCTTGTAGATTGTGTTTTAGACAATTTATTTACCCATCTATAGATATGCTAGAACACTGAATTTGAAATTAAGTGTTGCAGTTATAAGTAGCAGCAAGTCTGCATGTTCTTGCAATTAAATCAACAATTTTAGGAATATGTACATGCAAATATAAATTATTCTCCTAAATATTGCTTTGTGCCATAACTCTGAAATTTGTAGCGAGCTGACTTCACAAAGTTCAGTCATGGGCACTCAATTTTCTACACTTCATTTATAACCTGAGCTGACTTTAGTTATTTTACATGACTCCAATATAATGCATTGGATTGGATGAGCACAAAACTGGGAAATTATGCTTGAAACACCAGTTACTATACTTCCCTCATGAGAATTAGACCCCATCTATTCCCATGTGTAGGGGGAATCAGTGCAGGCTAGGCTCATGATTGTAACTTGATGCTCGCTGCAAGAAGTGCTGACTTAGCTAGATTTTGTGAAAACAAAGCTTTCTGTACAACCTGATGGGCCATGTAACTTGATGCTGACTTAGCTACTATATTTTTCTGAGTGGTTGCAAAGTCTTTTCTGCTTCGTAAGTTATGTCTTAATGAAGCGTACCCCACCCTTCCGTGATTTTGCTGAGTGGTTGCAAAGTCCTTTTTGTTTTCCATTTTTGAGCTGCTTCCTATTGCATATAAAGATGAGAATGTTTTTTTTTTATACTACACAACTGTAACTTGGCTGTTATCACAACTGCAGGCCTGATGACCTTCATTGACCCTTTGGAAAATTTGGCTGCCTTATATCTACCAAAGGATTACTACACTTGGTAAGGCACCTTGTGTTAATTATTGTGGAGCTTTATGGTACCGGTAACTGGAATATGGAATGGGGACATCGTTTCAAGTTGTTCAACAGCGCCCCTGAGTATTTCCTGCCACAACCGAATTTGCAGTGACATTATTATGCGCATTGCAACCAGATAAGAGCTGCAGCGTTAAAAAAAAGCAATTTTTTCAGGGTCTGGTATAGGCTGCACAAATTGGTCTATATGCATTATAATCTAAAACTGTGTATCCAGCAATTTGAAGCGCACAACCGAAAATTTGTAAGCAAAATATCTTGATCCATGTAGCATGACAATGAATTTTTGTAAGGTTAGCTGAAGTGTTTAATTAGTCTCTTTGCATCCAATGTACAAGTTGCAGTGTGATTAAACCCCACGTAGGAACTGTCTCTTTGCATCCAATACCTAGGTTTAGATGTCTTGTATGCTTAAAAAATACCACAGCTGAAGAAGCAAACGGAATGTGATATGTGATATATATATTTGTGGAACTGTCTTCTCACCCCCTTATAAGTTGTACATTGGAACTTGTACTGATTCTATCATTTTTTCATAAACTTTTTGGATGATGCTACCAGCCTAGGAACAAAAACAACAGGCTGATCATAGTACTTATGGATGTGCAACCAGTTCATTGGTCGAATGGCTTTATGGTTGCAGATGTTGAGCTTTTGCCCAATTATTTTGTTTTTCATGACATGTACTAATTTTTGAACATCAGCTAGGATTAGAGCCTTTCTTTTTGATCATGAGATACTTCAAACAAGGAATTGTTTGATGTTAAGTGACATTACATGTATAATGTATTTGTTTGATACATGAATCAATGTAATATGATCACTTTCAATGTCATCACTTCTGTATACGTGAATATGTATGGCTAATGTTTGATCATTAGTTATAACTTGAGAATAGCTTTTATTTTATTTTTTTATCTATTTACAAATGAGATCGATGGACCGTCGGTTGCTATAAGTTCAATATTGCAATGGACCATCCGTTGCTAAAAAATCTCTAGCTGGTTATCCGTTGCTAAAGCTTTATCGTTGGATGGTCCGTGGCTAAAAAGATGGTCCGTTCTTTGTATACATTTAACCATGGCTTCATTAGCATCTGCGGGGGTCCGTCGCTGTAACTTTTAGCCACGGACTGAAAGTCGCTATACCCCCATATAGCAACGGACGGAAAGTCGATTAAGGGTTGTGGTGTAGTGATCATTGTAACAAACAAAAAGGAAACCGCTCGGATACGCTCTTGCAATAGTAGACCTCCACCGCTGTAACGACTTCTTGACGTCCTTATCAAATGAACAAAGCACCATCCGTTTCGCGATGTTGTTTGTGCATCGAAAATCTAGTCTTCTTTGCATATTTCATTTTGATGCCGGATGGCTTAAGTTATTATTGCCGCTACTCTAGCCCATGTGGAGCCCCATGCCCCATCGCAGGTTCATTGTCCATTCTTGACAAGACAAAGTCCACTCTTGATGATCTTTTTTGTTCTTCGTGACTTATTGCTAGTGTCCAATCCGAGATGAAATCGCCAATACTTGAGACTTTATTGCCGTTCTTTTTCAAATTCGATGAAGTATTGTGAGATTTCAGCTTCCCATTTGCCGTTCAACTTTGAAGAACGTCCTTGAGTGGTTGATTCGTTGGGATTCTTACTTTGTGTGCCAAGAAATAATGCTTCAACTTTCTTGTTGCCATGAGCACTTTGCATATGCTATCTTCTCGATTTCTGAATAAAACATTTTTGACCCAAAAAAGGGCTTCGGAGACAAAGTAGATTGGTTCTTGTTTCTTTGCATGATCTTTCTCTCTTTCTTGTACTAAGGCTTACGGCTTTCTCGGATCTTTGAGATGTATAGAAGTAATTCTTGATCAACATTTGGTGTTGTTAGTGTTGAAGGACTTGAAAGATGTCTCTTTATTTCTGCAAAGGATTTTTGTTGCTCTTCTCCCCATGCGAAGTTTGTCTTCGCTCCTTTGAGTGCTTGGAATATTGGAAAGCTTTTTTTCTGGCCGACTTTGATATGAATCTATTCAGTGAAGCCAATCTTCTGCTAGCTTTTGGATGTCTTTGATGTTCTTTGGAACTTCTTTTTCATTCTTTGCTTTTATCTTCTACGGATTTGGGTCAATGCCTTTTCTTTGAAACTATGCATCCGAGGATTTTGCCCTTTTGTACTCGAAGGTTCATTTCTCGGGATTGAGCTTGAGATTTGACTTTCTAAAATTTTCAAATGTTTGCTTCAGGTCCTTTATGTGGTCTTTGCGTTTCTTGCTTTTTACTACTATGTCGTCAACATATGCCCGCCAGATTGTCTCCGATTTGATCTTTGAGTGCTACGAAGTCATTTCGATGAAGCTTGATCCGGCGTTGCGAAAGCCCCTCTACCATTCTTTGGAAGCAATAAGTTCCAAATAGTGTGATGAAACTTGTCTTTTCTTCATTTTTCTTTCTTCATGTAAATATGGTGATATCGAGAAACAATCGAGGAAACTTAGCATTTCGCTTCCGGAGCTTGATCGACAAGTGTGTCGATTCTTGGTAAAGGGAAGTTGTCTTTTGGGCAAGCTTTGTTAAGATCGTGAAATCTATGCACATTCTCCATTTTCCATTGCTTTTTCTTCACCATTACAATGTTTGCTAGCCAAGTTGTAAATTGGACTTCCCTTATAACTTTGGCTTCAAGCAATCTTTGTACCTCGACCTTCGCGGCCATTGTTCTCTTCAAAGATCTTTCTTAATTTTTGCTTCTCCGGCTTGATGTTTGGGTCGATGTTCAGCGATGCTCAATGATGTCTCTGTGACCCCTTCTAAATCTTTTGCTAACCATGCGAAGACATCTTGGTTGCTTCTTAAGAAATTTCTCAACTGTTCTTCTTCTTCTTTTTCTAAATTTGCTCCTATGATAACTTTTTTGTCGCTATCATTGGATCCGGCAAAACTTCTTTGGTTTTACGCCTTGGAACATGTCTTCGCTTTCTTTTGTGACTTCACATTTTTCTGTCTCGCTTTTTTTCTTCTTCTTTGATTTCTTCGATGGCCAAAACATTTCTTTGAGCTGGAGTTGAATCTTTTTCAATGTTTCTTGCTTCATTTTGATTTCCATGAATTGATATTGGTCCATTAATTCTTTTGGGACTTTCATGCATAAGTAAGAGTAGTTGATCATAGCTTTGAACATATTCAAGCTTCCTCTTCCGAATATTGCATTGTCTTGGCTATGCATTTCCACAACATCAAATGCTACTTCTTCGTTCTTGCATTATTTTGTGTTTTGAAGGATCTTGGCAGTACAATTCTTCCAATTGAATTTATCCTTTTCTTGCGGCTTAAACCATTGGATATTCTGCCCTTCCCAAGTTTTGCCATTTTATTTGCATTGCATCTAATGTTGATGCGAAGAGTATGTCTGCGGAGCTTCCTCCATCCACTAGGATTTTTGTGACATCCCATCCATCAATATTTGCTTCTATGACCATGGCATCCATGTGTGGATAGCCTTTGAGTTTCATGTCTTGTTACGTGAAGATGATTGGTTGGTGTGACCATCTTGTTTTTCTTGTAAGGTCCTTCCATTGTTATTGCATTGATTCTTCGGAAATAGTTTCTTCTCTCTTTGGTGGTTGCATGCTCTTTCTTTGTTTCCTCCACAAATTGTCATTATTACGCCTCACGGTTCTTTGTTGATACATTTGGTGAACCGTTGTTTTGGATATTTGGGGTGTTGTTTGCCACCGAAGCTTTAGGTTGTGAACTTTGTATTTGTCCCCATTGTGGGCGGAGCCAAGGCTAATGGTTGACAATTGTATATTGGGGGTGGCCTTGGTAGCATTTGCTGATTGTAGCTTGGATCATAGTATGCTTGGTTATGCGAAGTGCTTGGTTGAGACACAAGGTTTATGGATCTTTGACTTTCCATCGATTTGCCCTCTTGTTGTACTTGCTCTATGCTCTTTTTACCATTGGACACATCTTGGAGGTATGACCAGCCCCTTTGCCATGAATGATGCAGTACATTTCTTTAGGCTTTAGGATTCTTCTTTCTCCGAATCTTGCTTGATTGAAGCCCCTCTTTGGCTGTTATTGAAGTTTTTGTTGTTATATTGGCTTATTTGGTTGTTTTGTGGCTGAATGTTGTCTTCGCTCTCGCTCATTGTTGACTTGATTCACACGAAGTGGCGGCTGATATTGATGGTGGTATGGCCGTCGTTCAAAAGTTTGCGGCTTGAAGGCGATTGTTCGACTTTGCTTGATTTTTTTGCGCATTCTCTTCTTGGTCTTCTTCTTTCGAAGTCATCATCGAGATCTTGCATACTTTTTGAAATTCCTCATATAATTGGGCAACTTTGTTGTTGGTCTTTATCTTTTGAGGTGCGAAGACAACTGTCAGGCTCTAAGGCCCCTGATTGCAAAGCAATGATCACGACTTCGCCCGGGTACATCCGGAATTTGGGTCTTCATTTGGATGAATCTTTTGTAATATTGAATTATTGGTTCTTTAGGATATTGCTTGATGTCAAACAAATCATCACTTGTTAACCCGTATCTTTGGAATCCTTGGAAGTCAACTAGCAAGGTTGTTCTGAGTTGTTCCCAATTTTTGAGGAATCTTGGCTTGAGCGAAGCATACCATTTTTGAGCTGGTCCTTTCATTGCCATGATAAGTGCCTTCGCTAGTGTCTTATCATGTCCTCCTCCCGATTCAACAATTTGCTTCAAAGCTCATCAAGAATTGTCTTGGATCGTCTTTGCGGCGAGTCATCACCATGACCGGACCCCTCACCGGGGGCAACCGCCGGGAGGATTACCTCTCCACACGGTGCGCCGACCCCGCTTCCGGGCGGTTGCTTCTTCTTCTTGGCCTCCTCCTTGGCTATGGCGGCGACCGAAGCCGTAGGGAGGCGGTGGAGGTCCCCTCTTCCATCCGGCTCTTCTTAGTCTTCTCCCAAGTAAGAGGAGGAACCTTCCTCTTCTCGATGCGGAAAGAAGGGCACCGCGGAGGCCGCCTTCTCCGGCTTAGCGGCCCGATTGGCCTCACGTCGCTCGATCTCATGAGGCGGCCCGGCACCTTATGAGGGCCATAGGTGACCTCCATGTCTTCAAAAATTCGGTTCGGAGGGGGCATATTCCTTGCACGAGACCTCAGCGAGGAACTCTTCGCGTCCGATGGGCCCCAAAAGCTCTTGGGCCTCCATCTCCACGGTGAGCACAAAGACATCAAGGCTCGTGCCTTCGGGCATTTGGACACCAAAGGCGCGGACAAGGCACCATCTCCGCCTCCCCCAAACATAGGGGAGGTTAATCTTCTCCACCTCGAACCCCTCCTTGTCTCGCTTGAGGGGCGAGTACTGGCCGCCCCAGATCTCTCGATCGGTCGCGGCCCAGGAGGAGTATCGGCAGGCCGGAGAAAGGCCTCATGACACCGTCCGCTTCTCCGACAACTTGTCGTTGGTCTCGGCACAGGGGACGATGTCAATAGGGGTGAGCCTTGATGCGAATGGGTACTGCTCACGTCAACCCCGTCGACCGAGTCCTCTCCGTCGGGGGTCGACTTGGTGTAGAACCGGTAATCCATCAACCCGGGCTCCCACTTGTTCTTCAAGGCGTAGGAGATCTCCGCCTTCTCCCCCCCCCGATGGTGACGCGGGCTGAATGTGCGGCACCCGAACTGCAGTTTTTCTCGCTCCCATCGGCCAACCGGGGTCTTCTACGCTTGTGTAGCTCGTAGAACTCGGCGAAGTTGTTGACCTCCGCCTCTCCTCCGTAGGACTTGTAGGCCCACACGAACTTCGCCAACATGAGGAACGCGTGGGGAGTGAGCTGATGAATCTGAGCGTCATAGGACTCCACCACCGCCCGAAGGAAGGACGAAAGTGCGAGAGGAGGAGACATTGACGAAAAAAAAATCCTTGAACACGATCCCACACGGCTGCTGGGGGCTCCGACAAAGCTGGGGGCACCGCCTCACCCTTGGGAAGCGGATGTGCCCCTTCGAGCGGAGGTCGCCGAGCATCCCAGGTCATCTTCGACGGACCCGGCTTGTACATAGCGTCGACATCTTCGCTGGGCGCCATTAAATCTCGAGGGAGGCCTCGATGTCGGAAAGGGTTTCCTCCGGTCTTGGGCACGAGCATCGTCCCGAAGATGCACTCCTTGTAGAGGCGCAGCGAACTAACTAGAGCGATATGGGAGAAGCTCCGCGTATGGCCCGTAAAGATCGTGGACGGGAAGCGCCCCTTACGCTGCGACTCGTAACTTACACGCATGCAACTAACGAAAACCGGAGCGGAGGTGCGCGGAAGCAAAGGCAATGAAGAGCGCGCAACAAAGACGCGAGAGAGCATGAGAGGGGAGCCGATGGTGGGGGTACCCTCCCACCGGGGGGGCGGGCGGGGGAGACCGCCTTTTATAGTCGTCCGGCGACCCTTCGTGATCCCAAAAAAACAAGCGGCCGACCAACGGGTAGAAAACGGTCACATCGGCCTCGAAGGGCGCCGTCTTTTGTCCGTTACAACCGCGATGCTTCAAATTCCTCAAGGCGAAGGTCCTATGCTTAACGCGGCCCCGCAGGGGGGAAGGAACCCTCAACACCTCCGCCAAAGATCGCAACCTCGTTGAGAACAAAGGCACACCTCCGCTTATGACTGTTAGCCCTCAAGGGGGGGAACTGTTGGGACATGGGTCCCAGCAGTCGGGCGAGAGGCAACCTCAAGCGAAGAGCATGCATACAATGACCCACCCTAACAATTTTGAGTCGCCGTCACCTTGTCAACTATTTCGTGAATGGCGCGCAGTATGAGACCTCCACCACCAGGGTTTGCGGAGATCGCCGCCTCTGCTCGGGAGCTCCCCCGGAATCGATGGCTTCGCCCGCCATGACGTCGGCCAGCGGAGGTCACCATCTCCGCCAGCTCCTACGGCTGGCACACGAGGGAACACCAAAGGCGGGCTCACCCCGGATTCTAGCGGCCCCGGGGAACGACTGCGGGAGGTCCAAGGAGGGGGGCCCGGCCAGCCTGGAGAGGACCTGTCAGGAAGAAGGCGGTGCAAGGAGTACAAGTACATAAGGAGCCAGCGCCGTACAAGAGAAGGACGGAATATGCTAGGAATATCAGAGGGCAGATTTGTAATCTTGTATTCTTAGGCACTTGTAATACTATAAATAAGGGGGCAACCTCCCCTTATGGTTGCCTAGTGAATACCATTATTGGACTACTACCATTCGTCCACACTTTGTATTCTTCTACCCTAGCCTCTCTCCCCAAGGGCACCGCCTGGGTGGAGGACCTACCCCGTGTTGAGAATCACCAGCTCAACAATATCGATTTTACGTGGCAGGCGTTGTTAGGGCACCCGCCACGGTTAATAAGTCAACCATGACGGGTGGCGGCCGCCACGCCCGGCCGAGGAATTACGAGGTAGGTAAACTTTGTGCCCGCCATGGTAAAGATTTCCATGTATCACACAAAATCATTTTGTTACTAGTGCTACCTATACTCTCAATCGGTAAGGTACATAAGAAAGATTTTTATTATGGTCTCCACTAGTGCACATATGACCTTTATTACGGTTGGGAAGGGGCTTTTGTCCCGGTTTCCCAACCGGGAACATGGTTCCGGGACAAAAGATTTTTCAACCGGGACTTAAAGTCCGGGCGCAAGATGAAAAATTTAAATGTAGCTCATGAGATTCGAACACAAGACCTTATGCATCGCCTCACATGGGCCTTACCACTCCATATACACAACACATGTGACCTTAAAGGAGATGCTTTCGTTTCGAACTACTGCTCGAAGGACATTTTGTCCTAGCTCGTAACACCAACGAGGACTAAAAGGATAGTTTATCCCGGCTCGTATGACCAACCGGGACTAAAGTTGACCCTTTTGTCCCGGTTGGTGTTACGAGCCGGGACTAAAGGTCTTTAATCCTAGCTAAAAACACCAACTGGGATTAAAGGGTAAGCTTTAGTCCTAGTTAGTAATACCAACCGAGACAAAAGGTCTTTAGTCCCAGAAAAAAAAAAAAAAAAAAAAAAAAAAACCCGAGACTAAAGCTAAAAACAAGAATCGAGTACTTAAGGCCTGGTCTCTACAAGTGCTCATAAGTGCGGAGTATGCAGTAAAATGGAACACCAACAACGAAACTTAATTCCTTTATTCTGGCAAACCCTGCCGGCCACAAGGTGCTTGCAGTGGAAACTTAATTACCGCACAAACCAAAGCCGAGGAACGTTATCGAATAGTCACAGAAGCCGCTGCAACAATCAGAATTCTCAGAGCACAAGTATAGTAGGCTCCGACAACCAAGCATTGCTGCCTTCTGCAGGTCGGTATTGAATGACGAGTAGGAGTTGCTGGTGGCTGCTGATGCCGTCGTCGAAGACGACTCATCCAGAGCTGTTGGCATCAACAGCGGCAACACGGACCCAGCAGCAGAAGCACCTTCTTCTTTTTCACTACCACCATCTTGCAGTAGCTTTCTTGCCACCAGCGGCAGGTTGCTGGTGGCTGATGCGGATGTCGTCGTCGTCGTGGACTCTGCAGCTGCTGCCATCACCAGCAGCAGCACGGCCATCATCACAGCCATCTTCACGCGGGTCTCCATTCCCGAAGCCTGGCCGGACTGCAGGCTAGCTGCAGCTCTCCCTCCCTCTGTATGTGTGTGCGCGCGGGCTGTGTGTGTTTATGAGTACCACCAGAGCTTGCTTCTTTCTGCCTGGCTTTGCCTTTCATATAAAGGCGCACTGCAGACAAGGGCAGGCCAGCTAATTGTACTTCTTTTTTGCAATTTGCATGTACTCTAATGCGGTTGGCATATGGTCTTCTCTACATAAATTATGATGGTTAAACCAATGATGCAGTTTGAAGTCACATCACAAGCTTTAAGTTGTCACTATTACCTGCAACACGCATCTCTGCAAATATATGTTTGCACAGCCTTGTTAAATTGCATTATCTCTGCCAGTTTCTCAATTGCAATTTGCATGTACTTCTCTAATGTGGTTGGCATGGTCTTCTGTATATAAATTATGATGGTTCAACCAAACTAATTACTCTAGCACACTATCACGGTCTGGATAATCTTTCATCAACCTTGTTTCATTTTGAACCCATAGGTACTCTAGTTTTAGTCTAATGCTAACAATAAGATCTCATGAAAATTGCAACCACATTAATTACTCTAGTACATGTAAGCACGTGGGAAGGGAAGATCGAGCCTCCGCTACATTTGTTTGACTTCCCTCTCATGTACATGTCAGGGTGGTTGGTTGTTTCTCACAAGTAACACGCCACTGATGACTCATTCATCAGTGGTTGGCATGTGAATATTTGTGTATGGGTGCGTTTTCTATGTTTTGGGTGGGACATGGGATGCTGGCCCCATGTGCACTTCCGGTGGTCGCTCCGCTTGGCATGCTCTAATATTCTGAATCCAACTATATCCTTAGGTCTAGGTCTTTGTTTTTTCCACTTCTCTTTAGCCTATTGGCTTGGTGGGTTCCATGACAGAGTGTTCATCTCACACGCACTTCCTCGTTGTATGTGAGGTTCTAGGAAAAATGGACATACGCTTCCATAGATGCAATTGAAGTATTTGTTTTATTACGACATGGTTGATCCATGCCAGCCTAGTCTAGTCTTCAAGCATACAATACTCTTGTTATCATCTTACTAGCTAACCTCCAGTTTTTGAAACAGAGTGGCATCTGGATTATTACTGCACCCAGAAACTCCATACCGGCCATAATGTATATAACTAGGGATGAATAATACCAAAATCCGTTCTAGACTATAGGTTTTTTTGATGATAAGTTTGACCTCTCATATTATTCTGAAAAAAATTGTGTTAAAAATCTCTTCTTTTGTTGTGGCTTCATATTTTAACAAAAGGTCCTTCAAGAAAAAACTTAAATTTAGCCATGTCTGCACAAATTGTTTAATGAGACGATTGGTCAAATTTAGGGTAAAAAGAGCCACACTAACAGAGGAGGTACTTACAAGCTCGAGCCCTTTTTAATTTTTTCCGACTTTCCTTTGATACCAAGCCAGCTGCACCTTATTTAAGAACGAGTGGCATCTCACTCGGTGCTGACTTCTAGTTTTTAAGAACGAGTGGCATCAAGATTATACAGTGCTGACAAGTATACACTACCACAAGATTAGCTCTCGATCGAGTTGTGTACCACCATTAACATCTGATTAGTTATATGGACTCTCAAGCTTTGGTTCACGCCAGTAAGTTGACTTTTCCGGTGGGCCATATCCCGGCCTCCTAGAATCACTTTGCCACCGCTGTTCCATCGTCGGTATCGCTGTGGCCATCGCTCATCATTGGCCCTTCCTGGGCAGCTGTGTCTGCTGGCTGTCTCATCAAAAATCCCGTAGCCTTGAACGTCATGCCGGGGCCGTGTCGGCCTTTCACCGAGACATCCCTCGTCTTAGCCCATCATGCGGTGTCAGCCATTTCACAGAGACATGCCTGGCCTTCACCTGTCTTGCTAGGGCTGTATCGGCCATTTCACTGAGACACCACCCTGCCTTCGTCCATCATAGTCGACAAGAGTCGACAGTTGCTTTCAAACAATTACTTAATCAAACAAATTCTGACAAATTATTTCAAGCATTATTAAGACAAAGTAGGACGCCTTTGAGGTGTCACATTATGAGTCCTTGCTTTCATTCACTAAATGTATCTTCTAACCTGCGTTGTAGATTCAATTTATAGCTGTTGCATCCATTTTGTTTTGGCAAACGTAGGTTTTTCAGAACTTTCGTATTCTCGATCAAAAATTAAGATGGCAATCGTTGCAGCAATTCTTATGACATCACTACTTTTGGTTATGACTTTCCTATTTTTTTATATATTCCTAGATCCAAATTGAAACTATTGCAGTTGTTGTATCATATTTATTCATAACTCTTATTCTGTATTCCATGGAACTTAAGCATTATATAGCCCAGATATTTAATGTTCTTCATTTCAGTTAGTCCTAGTTAGACCAGTCCTAAAGGGAGTTTAATGTCAACGAATAAGATAATATGACAGTGCATAGCTGACATAGAGATGATAAAACTATTGGTACAGATCGCATGACCCTGGCCGATGCATCTGGACGCTTGGAAGGCAGAAGCGCCCTTATGGGTGGGAAGACTGCCCAAAGCAAATAAAGAAGTTGTGACCACTTTGGTGCCCACTAGTACAGAATTCTTAACCGTGACGGGCCAAAAAACATTTTGCGTGGCGGGTAAACGAGCCAATGACCAATGATAGGTCACGTTAATCCTGAACCATGGCGGTCACCTGTGCCTGCCATGCAAAATGGATTAATCGTGGCGGGCAAGTTAGGAATGCCCGCCATGGTTAATGGTTCCAAAATAACAAAAAATCCACAGGCCCACCAGTAAGCCTGTTTCGAGCTCACCGGCGCCCGTTCCCAACCCTAAATCCAGCCGTGTGCCACCCAAATTTTAGCTAACCAATGTAAATCACGAGACCATTTATTTATTCGGGCGCTTTGCAAAACAGAAGTGTTCTAATCGGGCAAGACATCTTGGTGTCACATTTTAGCTAACGCAGTGTAAACCTTCAGACCATTTGTTTCAACATGTACGTAGCCTTCCCTCAACTTATCTAAAAAGAATTTTCATGGCATGATATTACTAGAAAAATAGTTTCATGCATGAAATGCCTTTTTGTAGAGACAAACTTATTTCCAAAACAATGGAGCCCTAGTATACTGCTCATTGACTTCAATAACTTCGCCATGGAAGAATGTAAGAAGTTCTAATTAACATAGACATTGTCATTATAGTATATATTAGTATAAATTTCAGTAACAAAGTATATCCTACAAGTTACTATCCAAATAATTTGTGCCAGCTAAAGAAAATCAGTTGGAAACACACAAAAATAACTGCAGATCAAAATCTATTTTCATGGATCAATTCAGGATCAAGTACCAACTGCCATGACAGCAGAGTCTTGGTGACTGATGGGCGATTCTATCAGCAAGCAGACTTGTGTTTGCGACTGCTAGCCTGCTATGCAGATTGACGAGCACCTTTCACTGGAACTCACGACACAGGGTGCTTGTGAATTCATTCTTTTTCATCAAGTTGGTAGTAGGCCGAATTATTACGCGATCTACTCTGTTCTCTATAAGTTGGTAGTAGAAAAGTGCTACAAAATGATGTAGCAGGCACATTTATACAGATTGCGGATCAGGAATCCCTGCATCTGGACTACTCCCATTGCGTCCTACTCCTATTGCAAGCAATACACCCCTGTCATGTGTTTGTGACCCAACGTACGATCCCCACTGAAAAAGTGACGATAAGGTGTCATGAGTCCAGAGCTCCAATGTACCTGGGGTGGGCAACTGATCTCGGGTGCCTATATGAAAGAGCCAGAGCTTAGAGCTAGCAGCCATTTCATTTAATTATCACATCCGGTGCCTTTAATAATTTTTCATTTCATTCAATTCAGATCTAATTACTGTATCCATTATTATCATATAATATTGTGACAAATGTATAAATAATTCAAACAGAAAATGAAAGTGAAATAACTGTATATATACCCAATAAGTATAAAACTACAATATTGTAGTTTCTATTGTATTAGGGCATTTAAGGACCCAAGTTGAAATACTGAGATCGATAACTACACCAATTTACTATCATGCATGCACTAGTACTACGGAACTTTGCTAATGCTACGGACAAGTATGTACTTAGTATACTTATTTTTCTAGGAAAAATAACTTTTTTCAAAACAATGTATTAGATGCACCATTAGTATATAATTGTATATTGCAGTTGCAAGAATGAAAAGCATCATGCTTAACACCACCCCGACAGTTGCCCTAAGTTTACAAAATAATATCCCTGATGGTTTCTGTTCCTTTTTCGGTTTCATTCATCATTTCATGCAAAAAGTTTCCTATGGAAATGATTCTGTATGTGTATGGTGTTAGAAAAATAAATAAATTGAGAGAAAACAAATATGAGTGATTGTTATTAGTTTTAAATACTAGTCATAAACTTCTAATGATTATGCCTCCTAATGATACTCTAGTTACTGCAAGAAAACTAGCACCAGGAACCACGTACAGCCCCCACTTTGCCCGCCCCATCACCAGTACTCCACTCCGCCGCGCCATGGTGGTGTCGTTCAAGTGGAGGAGGCACAGCAGATCGTATGATAGTGGCGAAAGCGACCTCATATGATGGCAGTAGCTTGGCTGCAGGCGACCACGACCTCGGATTGCAGACCAGCTTGCATGCAGCGGTGATGAATGCGACTGCAGAGGGTGCATGGAGACACCCGGTAAGAAGGGCCAGTTGGTGACGAAAGACCAGGAGCGGTGGAGGTAACTTGATGCAGCCCGTCTGTGCCCGCGAGCCAAACAAGCAAACTGCATCCTGTGGGGCGCAGCCAGGCTCATAGGCGACCATGGCATTTTCCATACGTGCTTCGAAGTCGTTTTTACAATTTCATACTATTCCCATTGCCTCCCACTCATATGGCAAGTTCTATTTTATAATTTCTGTGTCTAAAGCTGCCATTACCTTTTTTTAATGTTGTGGAAGGCAAAATATAACACTATCTACGGAAAAAGCTAGCCAAACGGAAAAGAAGATAGTTGGTGCTTGTAACACCCGGCCCAATTTGGATGTGGCCCAGAGGGGCCTATGAGTGCAGAGTGCACATGTTTAGTACCACCTTGCTGGTTAAGCAAGGGTGGAGCCAACTTATAAGCCTTTGCCATCCAGCCATATCACCTTCGGGTTAACCCTTTTACACGCAAGCGAGGGCGAAAGTGTAAGCAAGGTGCAATGTGTAGCGTCGCGGCGCCCTCGGAAGGGCTGTGCGGTGCGGCTTTGGAGGGCGGGTGTCACAAATGGTATCAAAGCCGACCCTTGCGGTTTCACGGGCTGGTGTAGTCGCAGTTGTTCGGGCATGGGTGTACATGTGCCCGACACGGATGCACGAGACGTGGCCAAGAGGGGAGGTCCTGGTTAAGTTGGCGCCGGCGGGGACGCCGAGTCCTTTGAGGGGGGGTTGTATGTAACACCGGCCCATTTGGATGTGGTAGGGGGCCTATGAGTGCAGAGTGCACATGTTTAGTACCACCTTGCTGGTTAAGCAAGGGTGGAGCCAACTTATAAGCCTTTGCCATCCAGCCATATCACCTTCGGGTTAACCCTTTTACACGGCGAGGACGAAAGTGTAAGCAAGGTGTTATGTGTACGGCGCGCGCCCCTCGGAAGGGGCTGTGCAGTGCGGCTTTGGAGGGAGGGTGTCACAGTGCTAGATGTGATGGTAGTGGATTGCTTATATAAAGGACCTGGAGCCACTAGGGAGAGCTGATCTTGCGGGCGTCCCCAAGATCTCCCAATCGATGCAGGCTCAACGGGTAGGTATTGTCATGTGCGTCTGGTTTGCCAAGACGCTCGTCATCAGGGTTGCACAAGTCTTGTCCATCTCCTGCATCGTGGGATTCAGTTGAGGTCAAGACATGGTGGTGAGTCTTTGCGTGGAGGTTCATGTGGGTGGCTCCGCCCATTCCTTTGATGTGATTGCCATTTGCTGCTAGCGGTGTTGCGGTCCACGTCCACCGTGTCCGAGTATTTTGATCGAACTAAAATTTATGTCAAGCACAGCAGGATCATCAACATCTTTCTTTTAGTTGGAACGGTTAACACTGCGAAATGGGTATTATGAACCTGGTGAAATGGGTACGCTGTGCATCTACAGTCTGCCTATGAGAGAAAATCATTTTTATACCCGTTACTATAGTAACGCGCACCATCGCGTCTGTTACTGTTTCTAGACCCTTCAGCGAGCCATAGTAACATCGGCTATGAAAAGTTACTGTCTAGAAACTGTTACCGAACTACAGTACAAACCCATTATGAACAGTGGAGACCCAACATAAACAGTACAGACCTGTTACTGTACATGCCCGTTTATTACTGTTTCCCAAAACCCTGACACTGTTTATGTTTCCCCTCCAACCGCACTCCGGGTTCCCACAAAAGATCCAACACTGTCCACAAACAGCTCACCTCACCAAGTCCTCCGCAAAACCTATTTTATTGCTTACAGAAAATTCCAAGACAAAAGTAAATAAACTAGGTACCATCAGAAACATATCCTTACATTTCCACCTCAGTTGCATTTACCTCAATTCCAAAAAAATATTCTCCAAAGTTTATTCCATATATTCGATATCGGTTTAAACTTTGAAAATTCATGTCTCCCTCCACCCAAACTCCGATTAGCACAATTACACTTCCAAAAATCTTCTAAAATCATAGTCAACATTTCCATACTATTGTTCTATTATTCGGTGCCCAAAAATAAACATTAACCTGAAAAAAGCTCAAAAATAGCCCATCTTCAACTAATTATACTACTTTTTTTCCTGAGTGTCATCATTGGGGTTCCGATCTGTTAAGTATAAAACTAAATTTGATTCTCTTCTATTAGGGCATTTAAGGACCCAAGTTGAAATGCTGAGAAAACTACACCTTTACTATCATGAATGGACAAGTTCTACATACCGAACATTTTCTTGCTAATGCTATGGACAAGTGTGTACTTACTATATATACATTTTTTGCAGGAAAAATATTTTTATTAATTCAAACGATGTATATTAGTATATAATTGTATATTGCTGTAGCAGGATTGAAAAGCATCATGTTTAACACCACCCTGAAGGTTGCCCTGACAGTCAGACTCCACCTTTTCATTTTGTGACGGTTACCTTTACAGAGTGACATCCCTGATGGTTTCTGTTCCTTTTCCTGATGCTTTCATTCATCATCCATGAAAAAATTCCTATGAAAATGATTTTGTATGTGTAATTCGTTAGAAAAAAAAAATTGAGAGAAAACAAATATGAGTGCTTGATATTAGTTTCACTACGGAAACTGGAAAGTCGCCGACCAGATCGCGTTTCGCCGACCACCTGAAAAGTTGGCGGTCGGCGAAGATTTTTCGCCGACCGCCGCTTGGCAAAGTGCCACGGTCGGCGAAGAGGTCTTTCGCCGACCGCCAAGTGGTCGGCGAAGAGCAACGCTGGCAAAGCGCTCACTTTTGCCGCCGGCCGCGTCGGCGACAAAAACCGCCGTCGTTCCGACGCCACTATAACGTTAACCGTCCGCAAGACTTCGCCGACCGCCACCGTCCGGTCGTCGGCAAAGATCAACATCGCCGCCCGACCGCCCGTCCGCCCGGTGGTCGGCGAAGTTTTTTTTAAATTTATAAAAAACAATGGCCGCATTGCCACATGGCAGTCCAAAAAATACCGAGGGTTGATTCGCCGACCGCCAGTGCATCTGGCTGTCGGCGAAGAAATCTTTTCGCCGACCGCCCGAGACACCCGGGCGGTCGGCGAAGACGCTTTCGCCGAGCACCTATTTCAGTGCTTAAGTATAAATTTTTTTTTTGAATTTACCATCACAACTTTTTCTGTGTCTTAGCTACAATACATTGAGTTCATTGTTCAAGTTTGGGATTTTTTTATAACTTTTTACTATATTTTATGAGTTTTCATGTTATATTTGAATTTCTTTCGAAAACTAAAATTTGAACTGCAAGTGATTCGAATAATGGGTCTAAATGATTCAAAAAAATGATAAACATGATTGTGAGTCTATATTGAGTCCTCATCCATGGCCAGACACTGAAATTCAAATATCTTGTGCGCGAAACACGTCGACTCACTTGCGGGTCGACTGTTTTAAAATTCTATAAAATTCAAACGGAGTTGAAAAATCATGAAACTTGACGAGTTGTCCTTATATCACATGTGTACACTATGAAAAAAAGTTTGAGTCGATTTCGTGGATGTTTGCATCTCGGGTGGCGATTACCAAGACATCTCCAAAGATGTGATAATGAAACTCTAGTTGAGATGTCTAGGTTTCAAAGTCCGGGATGCAAACTTGCATGAAACCTTTTCAAATTTTTTCCACAGCTTAAACATGCAATATAACGATGCCTCGTCAAATTTCATGAATTTCGATTTCGTTTTTTTTTTAGAATTTTAAAATGATTGCGCGCCGCGGGGAATCGGAATGTCTCGCGCACAAGATCTTTTGATTTTCTCACGTGTCCATAGATGAGGGCTCAAAATATACTAACAAACAAGAATATCATTTTTCCAATCACATAACTCCATTTTAGGTGGGAAAAAATATTCAAGTAAAAGAAGAAAAGTATTAAAAAATAGTAAAATGTTCGAAAAATGTCCCAATTTTTGACATGTACTTGTAAATACTCTATGTAAGCTACAGAAAAAAATCTGAAGTGAAAAATCCAAAAAAATAATTTCTTTGCCGAGAGCACGAACTTGCCCTCGGCGAAGTCGTCTTCGCCGACCGCCAAGTCTATGGGCGGTCGGCAAAGCCGCGGGCCCCGCTACCCCCATTGGTTCGCTTTAAAAAGGCAAAATCTTTGCCGAGCCGCCGGTGGTCGGCCGAAGCCGTTTCCGCGACCCGCCAAAAAAAGGCAAAAATCTTTTAATCGCCGGATCGGGGGCGGTCGGCAAAGGCGGGTTCGCCCGCCGACCGCCTCCGGATTTGGCGTCGGCGAAGAATTAAAAAAAACACAAAACCCTGAACCCTTCCACTCGGACACTCCACGCGCCCACACACACACTCTCACACGAACCACACGAAACACACGCACGCACACACCACGCCGCCGCCCGCCGCCGCCGCCGCCCTTGCGCCCACCGGGTCGCGCGCCTCGCGCTTCGCCGCCGCCCGCGCCTCCCGCGCCCTCGCACCCCGCCTCCCACCCCAGCCCCGGCGGCCCGGTCCCGCGCCGCCCGGCCCCAGCGCCCGGCCGGCCGCGCCGGCAACGCCGCCCGGCCGCGCCGCCCGGCCCGGCGCCCTCGCCGCCCGGCCCGGCGGCCCCGACCGCGGCCCGGCCCCGATGCCGCCCGGCCCCGGCGCCCTCGCTGCCCGGCCCCGGCGCCCTCGCCGCCCGACCCCGGCGCCCTCGCTGCCCGACTGCGCCCGCCGGCGAGGTTGGGCGCCGGGCGCCTGCCAGGTATAAGCCTTGGGGCTGCCGGCGGCCTTCCCGGGCGGCCCGCGAGGGCCGCCGGACCCATGCAAAGGAAGAAAGGAGGAAGAGGGGGAAGAGGAAGAGAAGAAGAGGGGAAGAAGAGGAGGAAGAGGGGAAGAGGAAGAGGAGAAGAAGAGGAGGAAGAAGGAGGAAGAAGGGGAAGAGAAGAGGGAAGAAGAGGAGGAAGAAGGGGAAGAGAAGAAGAGAGGAGGGTCCTTGCCGCCCTTCCCTCGACCACCCACGTCCGGCCACGTGCTCCCTCAACCACCAACCGCACAAAGGTATGACATGAAGCAATTAGTAGCTAGTGGTAGTAGTTGATATGTGGACATGTGAATATGTATATGTATATGTATATGTATATGTATATGTATATGTATATGTATATGTATATGTATATGTATATGTATATGTATATGTATATGTATATGTATATGTATATGTATATATGTATATGTATATGTATATGTATATGGATATGGATATGGATATGTTAGTGGATATAGTAGTTGAGAATGTGCATATGGATATGTGGATGTTGGCCATCGTGCCATGTTTTTTTTCAGGTATCGAAAAGCCTCCCGTGTAGGGGAGGTTCTGCCAAAATTTCTAATTTATCTCATATTTTTTTTTTCGCGAGAAAAGAGCCCGTCAAGTACCTCGGCGTCCCCCGATCTTCTTCCTCTACGTTCTTGGTCTCCTGCCTTTCGCCGCGTCACCACCGCCACCCTAGGTATGACTATCCCTTGCTCGGTCGCATGGTCATAGATCGCGTAACCTAGTTAGGCGTCTCCGTCCGAAAGAGATACGGTTGGAGGTATGGATTTCTTTGCATATCGACCGTATATACGTTTCGGATTGTCCGTTTTTGGACAGCCACGGATGCGTAGATGGGTCGATTTCCATGTTCCGCTCCGGTCGGCGACGAGTTTTGGCATCACCTCCCCACCGTTCTCCGGATACACTCTCCCTTCCGGGACGTGTATCGGGGGAGAACAGCGAGGGTCTTTGCCGAATTCTGTCTCGGCCGGATTGGAGCATGGAATCGACCCATCTACGCGATCCGCTGGGTGGGATTAGGACCTATCTGGCCTATTAGAGAGTAGGAACACCATGTAGATCGAACTCATGGTTGGAATTCGTGGTTGCTAAAGGATGGGACGACCGCCGGTGGATGTACGACGGTTGGAGAAGTAAGCGTGATTTTGACGAAGAATGGATGGACAAGACCAATGAGTTCTTGGAAATGGTATGGGGCAACGCCTCGTGCTCATGGTCATTTGCTAGTTTGGTGTCCCCTGCGGTAAATGTGACAACACGAGAAGAGTCGGTCGAAAGGATATGCAACGTCATCTTCTAGATGTTGGATTCACCAAGAACTATACCGTATGGGTATACCATGGTGAAGCACAACGTATGAGAGAGGAAGAGGTGAGAGCACGCCTCGAGGATTGTGATGGTGATGCCGGGGTTGTAGATATGTTAGATGATGTCCACCAAGGACTTTTCAACGGCACGTGACAAGGAGGCGATGGAGAAGGAGGCAAAGAATTTCTATGAAATGTTGGACTCGGGCGCTAAAACCCCTTCATGAGAACACAACGGTTTCAAGAACCGGATGGCATTTGTCGCTTATTAGGGCTGAAGTCTGAATTGAACATCGGTCGAAAGCGGGGCTTCGATAGGGTGTTGTCCATTGTTGGCACCTCGCTTCCAAAGGGCCATAACCTACCATCGAGCATGTATGACTCCCAAAAACTCTTTACGGCACTTAAGATGCCGTATGAGCGGATACATGCTTGCGAGAATGGGTGTGTCCTATTTAGGAAAAGAGCACGCCGATGCAAAGCAACCGCCCAAAGTGCAAAGCCTCTAGGTACGAAGAGGTCCCAACGGAGATGGTCGGATGAAGCGAGTAAAGTCGCCAAAAAAAATACTATGGTACCTACCGTTTGTACCGAGGGATTCAACGACAATACATGACCGAGGAATCCGCTAAACAGATGACGTGGCACAAAAATGGCAAGCGATACACTCCAGACAAGATGATACATCCATCAGATGGTGAAGCATGGCAATACTTTGATGGAAAACATCCTGAGAAAGCAATGGAGGCGCGTAATGTATGTGTCGCCCGGCAACGAATGGGTTCAATCCCTATGGAATGAGTACGCCCCATACACTTGTTGGCCCGTATTTGTTATCCCCCGAATCTCCCCCCTAGTGTCGCCTTTCAGCGGGACACCATATTCTTGTCGCTTATAATTTCGGGCCACCCCGGAACAAGATGGGTGTGTTTATAGAGCCCGTGATCGATGAATTGATCAAGGCTTGGGATGAAGGCGTATGGACATACGGTAATCGAAGCCGCGAAGGCGGTGTTCAAAATGCATGTTTGGTACCGATTACTCAATTCATGACTTCCTAGCGTATGGGTTGTTCTCAGGCTGGTGTGTTCATGGAAAGTTCCCGTGCCCAGTATGCAAGGAAAGTCCGATGTTCATCGGGTTGCGGGCGGGTGGTAAGTTTTTCGTCGTTCGACCTACATCGTCGGGCCGCCTCTTGACCATCCATTCGGACAAGACACGAAGAACTTTACAAAAGGGGTCGAGTAGTGAGTAACCTCAACCGCAGATGAAGCGGGTGCCGAGGTCCGTGCTTTCGGCTAGATTCTCTTGTGGCCAAGGCCCAAGGTGGTGGTTTTGTGGGGTATGGTCGCAAAGCATATGTGGACTCATAAGTCGGGCTTGGAGAGGCTCCCTATCATGATGACCTTCTTGTGCCACATCACCTTGACAATATGCCTTTGCGAGAGAAGAATATCATTTGAAGCACTTTTTTGCACACTCATGGACTTTGAAAAGTCTAAGGACAACCCTAAGGCTAGAGTGGACGTGGCAAAACTTTGCGATAGACCAAATCAAGAGATGAGGCCTCCGCGGCGGCAAGAGATGGCGAAGGCCCGGTGTCGATTTTGTCTTGTCTAGAGAAAAAAGAAAGGAGGTACTTAAATGGATGAAGACACCGAGGTTTCGGATGGGTATGCACATAATGTGAAGAGGGAGTCAATTTAACTACTATGCGAGTCAATGGGATGAAGAGTCATGACTATCACGTATGGATTGAGCGTACCGCTTCCCACGATGGTTCGAGGCTTTGTCCCCGAGAATGTATGGCTAGTGCTTTGGCGAGTTGAGTTATTTCTTCCGCCCATTTGTGTGCAAAGGCGATCTCTCGCACCGTTTGTAGACGGTTGGAAAAGGCGGCTTTGTGTTACTCGTAGGTTGGAGAAAATCTTCCCACCCGGCTTCTTCTTGTCGATGCAAAGATATGATTGTGCACCTCCCATGCGAGGTACCTATGGGGGCCGGGTGCGGTACCATTGGTGCTACCCAATCGAGAGAACTCTAAAGAGTGTGCGAGAAAATGTAGAAATAAAGCCCGAGAATCGAGCCGTCGATTTTGCCGAGGCATACCTTGTGGAGGAGGTGTCAAACTTCACGTAAAAAAAAGTACTATGAGAGAACATTCCTAGCGTGCATGATCAAATCCCTCGTTACAATGCCGGCGAAAAATCAGTCGAAGCTTCGGCCTTTTCCAAGGTCAATACTGAAGCGCCGGTGCATCTACCCGATGCTTGGTTGAGCAACAAAGAGTGGCACGATATCATGCTATATGTCTTGACCAACTCGCCGAGGTGGATCGTACAAGCGTGAATTCATTCGTGAGACTTGGTGCGGATCAAGGGATCGAGAGCCGAGCCACGAAATTGATACTCTTCTTTCACAAGGTCTTTGGACCCGAGACGCAGCGATTTCATTTCGTGGTTCAAGAGAAGGGCCCAAACCGATCGCTCTATCGTGGCGAGCTAATTCTTTTGTTGCAAACGGTTGTGATTTGAGGTTAGGTCATTTACGCGCTTATGATGTGAATGGATATCGTTTCCACACGACAAGCTACGAGCAGGGCGACCCAACCCGAAGTACCACGAACAAATGGCGTGCTAACGGTCGATAATAATGGGAATGAGTACCATGGCGAGTCGGAGAAATATACGAGCTTTCATTTTATGGCGCCCGCGATCCAAAACCTGTGATATTCAAATGTCACCGGTTCGACCACTGAGAATGTACTAAACGTGACGCCGGCAATTGGGCTAGTCGAAGTTCGACCCGATTCCATGTATCCACGATCCGATATATACATTGTGGCTCAACAAGGCCGTGCGAGGTTTATTACCTACCATATGCCCGCAAAAACAAAGATTATCTTAAGGGTTTGGAGGGTTGTGCGAGAAGGTAGCGCCGCATGGTAAATTACCCGTCCCAAATGATGAAGATTATAACTTGATCAACCCAATCACATATGAGGGAGAGTTCTATCAAGAAGAGGGTACGCCGGGGAGTTTTGTGATAGACCTATTTGGAGATATAGGAATGGAAGTAGACGATGAAATGTCGATGATGACGACGGCGGCATTGAGGTGTTCGAATTTGAAGGACATAGAAATGCTAGAAAGATTGAGCACGGTCAATGAAGGCAACAATCCTAGTTCAGATTCTCTTAGTGATTTCGACAATGTTGGCAAATGATGACGAGTGGAGAAACGCTCCAAATGGACGATGATCCCGATTACTTCTAATACATGTAATACTATGTTATTTTGTTTTTCCGTAATTATATCTTATTTATATTTTGATTACAAATGCATGTAAATCTAATTATGCCTTGCTTATGTTTTGATTACGGTGATCGAACAAAGATGGCGGGAGGTCACGGAGGTCGTGGAGGTCGTGGAGGTCGCGGAGGTCGACGACCCCGAGAGGTGGTGGTCTGTGCCTTGACCGGGATTTACAAACCGCGAGCGAAGAAAAGGCCGACGGAGCGGGGCGGAGGGTTCCTGAGGCGGCCTCCTCATGTCGGGGAGGCCTCCGGCCCCACGCCGAGCCCGAGGTGGAGGAGGGGAGCGGCGACGGAGGAGCCGGTGGCGACGACGCGAGCCCGGTGCCCGGCGGGCCGCCAGGGGGCGGGGGCGACGACGGCCGGCCGTCACCCGGGGGAGGGAGCGTCACAGTGGCTCCAGCCCCCTCGGTGGGGGTTTGGACTCGGCGGCAAAGGGCTGCGAAGGTCTACCTGCGAGGCCCCTCCACGACTCCACGAGGCTCCGGCTCCATCTGGCCGCCACGTGATTCGCCCCCAAGGGACAAGGTAAGTAGATTTAGATGCGTACACATCATTGTCTTCATTATGCCTACTTCATGTCTTCATTATGCCTACTTAGTGAAACTAATATCGTGTCTTCATTATGCAGGGAGCTGGATCGTTGTGTCGGGCGGTGAATCACGCAAGCCACGCCCGGCATCATCGGGTTCTTTGTGCGGCGGCACTACCCGGTGTAGATCACGTTACCACGGGCATACGAGGGCCGGTTTTCTTGGGCCGACTTTACTACCAAGGAGAAGACTCGGAGTACACCCATAAGGCAGAGCGGGTGCTCACGGAGTTTTGGGTAAGCTTTCGACCTCGCGCACAAAGCATTTTCTCAATACATCGCATTCTTGAAACCATGAATTTGATATTGTATTTGTATGCGAGAACTTCTTCAAATGCAAGGAAGGGCGGGAGGAGCGAAGCTGCAAGGGTGCTTGAGAACGCCGCAAAAAGCGCGTCACCGATATGCTTTGGATCACGGCACCGAGGCCATCATAAACTACCATGCAACGGTCTTTGGGTGAAAGTATCAAAAGGAGGATGCAAGGACTATGATGTTGTTGACGAACAGTTCTTGGAGGTACATGAACAACACTAAGCAAAGTGCTTGTTTTGAGATTTAATATAGTTAATGTGATCTTCTAATCGACATTTTTCATGACGTGTAGATGAAGCCGACTTGGTTTCTGCGGCCATGGGGATTCTTGGGATCGATCGTGGACACGTGGTTCACGGAGGAGTGGCAAAAAGGTGCGAGGATACCGGGACCGGGCGTTTGGTGATGCAAGGTCCATCACACCACCAAGGCGGTCGGGCGTTGCGGAGTACAAAGAATTATGGGTATGCGCTTTTCTTTTGTTAAGCTCAATCTTATTTTATGTCGTCGTTCCGGCTCACTAATCCTCTTCCTTTGTTTCTCACAGTGAAGACACATCTAGGCAAGACACGCACCGGCTGGCGGGCCTTACGCATGGCGCACAAGAAAGAGGGCCGCCTCTGATGTTTCCTATGGCGTCAGCGACCGGCGGCGTACGGCAACTCCGGTGTGGGCCAGCGGATCGTTGAGTACACGGCGACTTTCGGCGAAATATGGGGAGGACTACGATCCGGGCGCCCATGACATTGTCACGGACATCGTCATGGCCACTTTTGGAGGCAAAAGCCGGGGAGGTTGGGCGTCGCCGGCGGCATCATCGGCAACTTCCGCATGAGACTCTCCGGCGTCCGAAAGCGGAGGGCGGACCGCGAGACCCGCCCGATACGGCCCGAGCAAGCGTGGCGCGGGGGGCCGTTTCGGTGCCTCCTGAGGTGGAGGCCCGGCCGGCTAGCCCAAAGAGGCTAGCGAGAGGAAAGGAGGCGCCGTCGGGAGGTGGAGGCCCAAAGCGGCGGCAATGGCGGCCAAGTTCGAGGAACTTACTAGGTTCCTTGCCACGGCAGTGGATTGAGTCCGCCACTGGGCTCCTAGGTCCGGTCGTTCCACGGCTGCGAGACTCGGGCCGTTCGGGTACTCTGTGAGTATGATAGCAAAGAGTTTCGATTTTCATTTCAAATAATCATGTCTAACACCGCAACATTGTCTTCTTTGCACAAGGCTTCCACCCGGGATCGGCGGGTCGAATCAGCCCTTTGCAAGTGCTCGGTGTTGAGCAAGGCTTCCGTCCCGAACCATCAAGTTCCATCTTTCCCACCCTTCCGCCTTTTTGCATGAACTTGTGAGACTTCCGCGACTTTCCACGGATCATTTGTGGACTTGTTTCTCTTGTAAACTTGATGTTGGACTTGTGGACATGATGTTCGACTTGTGAGACTTCGATGTAGACTTGTGCAACTTGTTTTATGTGATATATCATTGTGTTTCATGTGCGGATGTGTGCAATGCGATATATATATGTTCTGTGATTGAATGGATGAGATATATATTATACATGTGTTAGTTTGTCAAGGGGAAAGCGAAAAAAAAAATAACATTTTTTCAGGGCCGCCGGCGCAGTGCTCGGCGAAGGATCCTTCGCCGACCGCTTTTGCAATTGCGGTCGGGCGGCTGGGAAGGGAAAAAAAGGCCGCCGCGGACACATTTCCAGCTTCGCCGACCGCTATTGCCACGGCCGTCGGCGAAGCCGCACCTTCGCCCGAAAGCACCATGACAGGTGGGCGGTCGGCGAAGTTTTTCCAAAAAAAATCAACCGCCCGAGCATCTATATGGGAGGTCGTCGGCGAAGAAATTGTTAAAAAATTTAAAACACCTTTGCCGACCGCCCACCTAGGCGAGCGGTCGGCGAAGAGGAAAAAAAATGAAAATACCTTCGCCGACCGCCCACGACAAGGCGGTCGGCGAGGAAGACGGCGTAACGCCCGTCCACCGGTGCTCCGTTAACAGGAACTTTTTTCGAAGCCGACCGTCATTTTTGGTGGTCGGCGAAGGATCTATGCCGACCAATAATTGCCCGACCGTCCTTCGCCGACCGTTCTCTGGCCTTCGCCGACCGCTGTAGGACCAGTTTCCTGTAGTGTTTTAAATATTAGTCATAAACTTCTACTGATTATGCCTGCTAATGATACTCTAGTTACTGCAAGAGTGTGTGTTTATTATCTACTACCAGCAGGAAATTGTTAATCTAGCTATATATACATTGAGATAATCCAAATTTGCAACTGCCTCCCCTCCAGCTCCGTCTCTGCCACAGCCCCCACTTCGTCCGCCCCTTCGCCGTCCCCACTGCGCCAGGCCATGGCGGCAGCAACCATGGGCAGGTGGCAGAGTTGATCGGACGACAATGGCAAAAGTGACCTCATACGATGGCACTAGCTTAACTGCCTGCGACCATGACCTCGGATGTCGCACCAGCTTGGCAGTAGCAACGACGAATGTGGCCGCTGACGGTCTGTGGAGAGACCTATTGAGAAGGGCCAGATGGTAAAGAAGGACCAGGAGCGTTAACGCAATGCAGCCCGTGTGTGTGCTCGCGAGCCAAACAAGCAAACTGCATCCGGAGGGGCGCTTTCAGGCTCACAGGCGACCATGGCATTTTGCAAACGTGCTTCGAAGTTGTTTTTACAATTTCTTACTATTCCCATTGCCTCCCACTCATATGGCAAGTACTATATTATTATTTTTGTGTCTGAAGCTGCCTTTACCTTTTCTTAACGTTGTGGGAGGCAAAATATAACACTGTCTATGGAAATAAAGCTAGCTGAAGGGAAGAGAAAGTGGTGCTAGATGTGATGGTGGTGGCTGCTTATATGATGGACCTGGAGCCTTGCTTGTGTAATCCATATAACCCCAAAGAATCAAAGCTAGGTCATTAGTATTCTTCATTTAATTCAGACCTATAATTAGCGTGCTGCTTTGTCTGCCAACTGCACTTTTTTTAATAAGACCATACTCCTTATTTCAAATAATTCTGATAAATACAAGATTAAAAAGGACTTTGAGGGCATTTCTGTAAAAAGCCATGTCGTGTGTCGTTGCTTGCATCCACTCAACAGAACCTTAAACTGGATGGAACATGGGTGGACTGCCGTCCTCCTACCCTTCTCTCTCCCTCCCTCCTTCCCCCTCCTTCCACTCCAAACCCGTCCCCACTCACCTGAATCCAGATTCAACAACAAATCGAGTCCAAATCAGTGATTAGTAGCTACTCGTTTGATATATACCAATAGATCAGCTCCTTCCCTTTGCTCAGCTCCAATCCAAATCGACCACAAACTGAGCCACTAGGTTGAGCTCTTTGCGAGCATCCCCAAGAACTGCTAGAGTGCTTGTCAGCACGGTTGCACCGGTGAGTTCCAGCCCCTGCATCGTGTGATTTAGTTGAGGTCAAAACATGGAGATTAGTCTTTTTGGGTGGAGGTTCCTGTGGCTGCCTTCGTCCATGTCTGTATATTTTGGTCACACTGAAATTTATGTCATAAGCACAAGGGAATCAACATCTGCCTTTAAGTTGGAATTGGTTATGCTGGTATTTCAAGAGACAACTAGAAAAATAAATATGTACTTGACCTGCAGTACCAATTGAGTAAATAATGTGATGTGAAAAGAAAATTGACATGAAGACCATCGGGATTAATAACGCTATGCAAATTCTTCTTCTGATGTGATTGTGAGTGTTAATCCTGATGTCAGATAGCCAAAGGCGGGAATTGGAGCGTTCAAATTCAAACGGGATGTTTGGAACGTCGAGGGCGTCGAGGCGTCGGCGGTTGGCGTGTGTGAGCGCCCACGGCGATCATCGACATGCGGTTGACAGACACCACTTGTAACCCATGTATCTTCCTGCTTTGTGTAAGTTTAGGCTCGGTTAAGTGTTGGTATAAATACTTTGAAGTTAGGAGAGTGTTGTAACGCCAATGGTTTGGTTGTAATCACTTTGTACTCGTGTTTAATCAAAGGTGAAAAGGGCACCGACATCTTGTCGGTTCCTGGAGTGTTCAGGGTGCATGGTCTCGCGTTCATCTTCTTAGGTTAGCCAATTTGATTATTTAGCGTTGTGATTTGATCCTGTTTTCCAACAGTCCGGGTATCGAGCTAATCACTCGCTAATCATCTTCTTAGATCCACCATGGGCGATCGGAGTGCTGGAGGAGTGGCAGTGGCGGCGATGGTGGGCGGTTATCCCCGGCGCCGACGGCGACCAACTACACCGGTTGGAGCATCCGAGTTCAAGCAATTATGGAGGACCAGGAGTGTGGGAGATCATGGAGCCGTCGGGAGAGGCGGTGGTGCGGGATATAGCGGCCACCGGCGGCAAGCGCGAGCGACGGGAAGGCCAAGGCACATACGCCGGTGCCTGCCCGATGGGGTGCTGATGCAGGTTGCCGAGAAGAAAACCGGCAAGGAGGTATGGGATTCCCTCAAGGCGATGCATGTCGGGGAGGATCGTGTTAGGGAAGCACGGTTTCAGACTTTGCAGAGCGAGTTTGATGCCATGAGGATGAAGGACAGTGACTCGGTTGATCACTACACCGGCAATCGTCGGGGATGGCAATCGGATTCTGCAATCTTGAGGAACACTTCGATGACAAAGGGGCACTTTGGTGAAGAAGCTCTTCGACACGGTCCGAAGCGCTATCAATGTGGTGGCTGGGATCGAGCAGATCTGTGACCTCAAGACTCTCAAGTATGTCGATACAGTTGGAAGGTTGAAGACATATGAAGAGAGAACAAAGAATTCAAAGGGGGGTGCGGATTTGGCGGCAATGGACACGTGCTGCTGACTCAAGCAGAATGGGAGACAAGGCAGAAGCACACTTCTGGAGATGGCTCGGGGAGTAGCCAGAGAGGAGGAGGAGGATGTGGTAGAGGCCGAGGTCAAAGCTGGAAAAGTGGTGGCCGAGGTGGAAACTCTGAATCTTCCAGAGAAGGTGCAGGCAAACGTGACAAAAGCCACATCAAGTGTTTCAAATGTCACAAGAATGGGCACTATGCCGATAAGTGTCCAGGAGGTGAAGAAAAGAAGAAAGAAGAAGCCCATCACACCAAGGCGGTCGAGTACGAGCCGGCGGTGTTCTTGGCAAAGGTAATGTTGTCGATGAAGGGAATCGTTCATCATCGAATGTCCATTTGTCGGAAAAACAGATGGACTAAAACCTGCATTTACATGAGGTAAAGGTATCCCCCAAGTTACACTATACAAATGATGATGGTGTGTCTAGTGGTAATGTCTGGTACTTAGACAATGGAGCTAGTAATCACATGACGAGGAGATAGGAGAAAATTTAGAGATCTTGATGATAGTGTAACGGCAAAGTAACTTTTTGGGGATGGATCGATTTGTAGACATTCGGGGTAGAGGTTCTATTCGTTTGAGGGGTGTCTTTGGTGATCAGTGGTTGTTGCAAAATGTCTACTACATTCCAAGGCTTAAAAGCAATCTTGTTAGTCTTGGACAGTTAACTGTGATTGGGCATAGAGTTCTCATGGATGATGATATGCTTGAGGTAGTAGAGAAGAATCTGAAAAATTGATTATGAGGGTTAGGGAGATCACTGAATAATCTTTACATAATTCAGTTGAAAACAGTGGAGCCTATTTGTCTTCTGTCTAATGTTGGTAACTTGTCATGGTTATGGCATGGGAGATTGGGGCATGTTAATTTTCAGTCTCTGAAAATGTTAGTGGAGAATGAGATGGCTGGTGGAGTACTTTGTTGGAACATCGACCAAGTGTGTGAGTCCTGTTTAGGTACGCAAAACAGACCAGGTGTGCTTTTCCAAAAGTGTCTCGATTAGAGTGCCGATGAGCCACTAGAACTAGTACACATAGATACGTGTGGACCCATAACACGTAAAACAAGTGAGGTGGAAAGAAGTATTTCATGCTTGTGGTAGATGATTGCACTAGATGGATGTCAGTTTTTCTTCTTGAACTCCAAAGATCAAGCTAGTGAAGCATTTGCAAAATACAAGGCTCAAGCTGAAACTAGTTTGGGGTATAAGGTGAAGTGTGTGAGGTCGGGGCGAGGGGGTGAGTTCTTGGCTGGCAGCTTTCGAGGGGAAATTTGTGAGCAAGCTGGGATAAAGAGACATTTCACTGCACCTCACTCACCACAGCAAAATGGAGTGGTGGAAAGGAGGAACAGAACAGTCATGGAGATGGCAAGATCACTTCTGAAGAGTATGAGTGTGCCTGGGATTTTCTGGGGAGAGCAGTTAGACATGCTGTACATCTGCTAAACAGACTTCCAACAAAACCAATGGGATATAGGACACCCTTTGAAGCATGGGAAGGAAGAAAGCCACAACTTGGTCACATGAGAGTTTTTAGCTGTAAAGCCCATGTCGGACCGGGTTGTGCCTCATCTGAAGAAATTGGATGACGTATGTTCCTATGGTGTATTTTCTTTGTTGAGGAAGGGAGCAAGGCCCACGGACTTTATAATCCGGTGACAAGGAAGATTGTTGTTAGTAGGGATGTTGTGTTTGAAGAAGGGAAGAAATGGAATTGGAGCACTGAATTTGGGAAAAGTTCAGAGTTTGAAGCTGAAGAGATAGTGGAGACAAACAATATGCAGTGGGAGAGTGCAGATAATGGTGATGGTAACCATGTTGACAGTGGTGGTGATAACCATGTTGATAGTGGTGGTGACAACCATGCAGTCTATCCACAGTCACCTTCAGGGGGAGCATCAAGTGAAATGCAAGGCAATGAGATTGGTGGAAACTCAGTACATTCAGACAATAGTAGTTTGTCAGGGTTTGACAATACTGTTGATGAACCGACAACAGGTGAAAGTAGTCAGGGGCTGAGCACAAACCAAGATCATGCAATGGTTGATGCAGATGGTGATGATGGGGAACAAAACATGATTGATGAGGAGAACATTGATGTGGATCATGATGATGCTCCATTAAGGTTCGGGAGTTTGACAGAGGTGTATGAAACCGCCGCAGAGGTGGAATTGCCCTCGGATGATGCGAAGTGGAAATAGGTGCACCGTTGATGATCATGGAGGAACCTGGAAAATTTTCAGAAGCAGCTGGTGATCCAAATTGGATGGGAGCAATGGACAGTGAGATTCAGTCAATTAACAAGAACAAGACTTGGGATCTTGTGCCATTGCCAGTTGGACACACACCCATAGGCCTGAAATGGGTGTACAAGCTGAAAAAGAATGCAGAAGGGCAAGTTGTTAAGCACAAAGCAAGATTGGTTGCAAAGGGCTATGTTCAAAAACAAGGAGTTGATTATGATGAAGTATTTGCACCAGTTGCAAGACTTGACACGGTAAGGATGATCCTAGCACCGGCAGCTAATTGGGGCTGGGAGGTACATCATCTTGATGTCAAAACTGCATTTCTGAATGGAGAGCTTGTGGAGGATGTTTATGTGACACAACCAGATGGGTATGTGGTAAAGGGCAAAGAGAAGATGGTGTACAAACTGAGCAAAGCATTGTATGGGTTAAAACAAGCTCCAAGAGCTTGGAATGTGAAGCTGGATGGAAGCTTGAAGAAACTGGGGTTTAAGAAATGTGCTTCTGAACCTGCGGTGTACACTAGAGGTGAAGGAAAGACAAAGAGTCATACTTGGTGTGTATGTAGATGATGATCGATAGTGACAGGAGGTGATCCTAGAGAAATTTCAGTGTTTAAGAAACAAATGACCTCAGAGTTTGATATGAGTGACTTGGGCCTATTGTCATTCTATCTTGGAATTGAGGTGGAGTAGAAACCTGATTTCATCACTATCAGACAGTCAGGATATGCAAAGAAGTTGTTGACTCAGTTTGGAATGGAGGATTGTAACACAACAAAGATACCAATGAATCCTGGTTTGAAGTTGCATGATGACAAGACTGGTATAGCCATGGATGCAACCGAATATAGGAGGGTCATTGGATGTTTGAGGTATCTGCTGCACACAAGGCCCGCTTTGGGTTTTTCGGTGGGCATGGTCAGTAGGTACATGAAAAGACCTACTGTGATGCATCAAAATGCGGTGAAGCGGATACTCAGGTATTTGAGGGGGTCACTTTGAATCTTGGTGTGGTCTACACTAAAGAAGAAAAAGATGAGAAGCTGATTGGGTATTCAGACAGTGACTTGGCAGGAGATCTTGATCTCAGGAGAAGCACAGGGGGGATGGCTTTCTATCTGAATGACAGTTTAATCACTTGGTGTTCTCACAAGGAAAGAAGCGTGGCACAGATCATCTTGTGAGGCAGAATTCATGGCTGCAACAGGAGCTGCAATGCAGGAATGTGGCTAAGGAGTCTGTTGAGTGAGTGACTAACATGTACGTAACGCAAGTGTGTGTGACTTTATATGTTGACAACAATTACGCAATTCAGTTGATGAAGAACCCCTGTCTTCCATGGACTTGATAAACACATCGATGTGAAGTATCACTACATCGGAGAGTGTGTGGAGCGTGGAGAGATCAATGTCAGGAGGGTGAGTACTCTCGGAGCAAAGGCTGATGCACTGACCAAGGCAATGGCGGTGGTGAAGTTTGTTGAGATGAGACACCTACTTGGTGTGCGTGAGCTTGATGGGAATCAGGCTTAAGGGGAGAATGTGAGTGTTAATCCTGATGTCGATAGCCAATGGCGGGAATTGAGCGTTCAAATTCAAACGGGATGTTTGGAACGCCGGGAGCGTCGAGGGCGTCGGACGGTGGGCGTGAGCGCCCACGGCAGTCACCGACATGCGGAGTTGACAGAACACCACTTGTAACCCATGTATCTTCCTGCTTTGTGTGAGTTTAGGCTCGGTTAAGTGTTGGTATAAATACTTTGAAGTTAGGAGAGTGTTGTAACGCCAGTGGTTTGGTTGTAATCACTTTGTACTCGTGTTTAATAAAGGTGAAAAAGGGCACGACATATCCTGTCGGTTCCCGGAGTGTTCAGGGTGCATGGTCTCACGTTCATCTTCTTAGGTTAGCCAATTTGATTATTTAAGCGCTGTGATTTGATCCTGTTTTCCAACAGTGATAAGGCATTTTTCTGATGAAAAAACCAAGCAAAAATCCGTGTTTACTAACATAACTAATATTCCAATATGCAGTACCTGTCTATTGAACACTGCCAGCTTGTAACTAAGTCCTCTAGAATTTTTTCCTGTAGATGGGGCAGGAAAAAGAAGGTAATACGTAATACACGGGCGCCAATGCAGAGCGAAAAGCTTTTTGAGGATGAAATTTTTTGGCCACCGTGCCCTCAGATTAAGACTGGCCACAGTGTGTACATCGGTGCCGAAGACCAAAAGCAGAAAGTCGGCATCGGTGAGACAAGCTTCAATGGGCAAGCATGGCCTTGTTTAGATGGTAAAAGCAACATCTGCAGGCAGCATTCCTCTCTCCTATGCAGCTTTTCCTCTGTCATGTACATACATGTTGTCAGACTAAGCACCGACGCAGCAACATTCCGTGTGCCAACAAATTTTTTCCAAGCATCGCTACCTGCAGTGTGTACATCGATGCTTCAATCTTCTCTATCATCTTTTCAGAATCGCTCAGAACCAATGTTGTGGGCAGTCTAAGACAGTTTGGCCACTGTGTTACCAATGGTATCTGTCTCTGCAGCAGTGTGTGTTATGTCCCAGGCGCTAGTGTGACCTGAGCCCAGCGTGAAGACTTATATTATCACAGCATAGATTGCAAAATGAGGCCATAGCGCTATGGGTCGAAGTTGGTTTATTATATTTGGAATGACGATACTAATTCAATGTGCTTAGTCAATACAAAATAGATAATATTTATAGAAAAAATACCAATTAAAAAGACCACCTTATAACCACAAAACCTATATGTCTTTAAAATTTTCATAACACTTACGTCTCCATCTTTAATTCTATATTTTTTAAGAACATGTCCTAACTTCGATCTTATGGGCTACAATATAAATATTATAACTTGCAATACAAGTATTAGAATCTAGACATTAGCATTCATCATAGATATCAAAATAAGAAATAACTCATTCATTCTCCATGACATAGTCGCATATTTTTGTTTCTGGTCTTTGGACCGTGGCTTGTGTGCAAATGGTGTACATGTCTGCCGAGCAGAAGGCCAGTTGCCACAACATTGCCACAACAGTGGAGAGCCGATCTGCCAACCGCTGGTGCTAAAAGCTTGTTCATAGCGCGGGACCAGCCATCCAGGTAGCGGGCTTGCTGAAGGTGGGAGAATAGTGGGGCAGAGAGCACATGTACGACGACAACCAAATGCAGTTCGTAGGCAAATACATTTGCATCCTTGTGTGAATAATATTGCATCAGCACTACTCCCATTGCCTCCTATTTCTATAGAGAACACTAGTTTCATTTTGGTATCTGAAGCTATCGTTACTTGTGAAAAATAGAAACAATAATGATAAAGTCCACACTGCTCACAAAAAGGTGGGAGTGGTGCTTATATAAAGGAGTTCGAGCCTAGGCCAATCAATTTCACTCAAGCATCACAGCCCAGACATTTTATATATTCTTCTTTCCCTTCATACCTAAATTTGTGCACTACCACTCTACAATACTGCAAGTTCCTTTTTCTTAACCAAACTTGTTATTTCAAACAATTGGGGACAAAGACATTTTAAAAGCCCCTTGCTTGCATCCACTAAACCAAAAATAGAACTGCCACCATGGATTCATCTTATGTCTTGCATCTGAATTTTTGATAGATTTGCACTACTACAAAAATGTTTTTACGAGGCACTTCCCAAACATTAGTCGAGGTTGTAACAAAATCAGTCGACCTCAAAAATGCCCGATGATTAATGGAGACAGTCATTTTATTTACTGAAGACAACAACAATTACCGCCTCGCTTAAGAACCATTTATGGACATGGTCATTGTATTTACGAATAGGTTGAAAAATGTCCGCCTCACAAAAAAATATATTTAAGGTGGCTATTTTTGAGAGGCGATTGTCTTAAGGTGTTTGCCTACATAATCCCATTTTTAGGAGGTGGAAGGGGGTCGTGGTGTTATTGACATTGAAAAGCAGAATAAAGCTCTGCTCATGAAAAACCTGCATAAACTCTTTAACAAGGAAGATACTCAATGGGTGCACCTGGTTTGGGAAAAACATTAGAGGAATGGTAAGCTGCCAAGTCACATTAGGAATGGCTCCTTTTGGTGGAGAGATATTCTTAAGCTGCTCCCTGATTATAAGGGTATCTCCAGGCCTAAAGGAAATTGTGGAGACTCTATTTTGTTCTGGCATAATTCTTGGTCAGGTCCTCCTCTTGCTGTCTCCAATCCTGAGTTGTTCTCCTATACTACCAACAAGTTGGTCACCCAATCCTGAGTTGTTCTCCTATACTACCAACAAGTTGGTCACTCTTCAGAAGGCTTTTGATTCTGAGGAATTGGAAACTTTTTTCCAACTTCCCTCTCTGAGGCTGCTCTTGCTCAATTTCAGAACATGGTGTCCATGCTGGATGATCAGGCTCATAGTGCTGAGAAGGACTGATGGACCTATTGCTGGGGTTCTCGTAATTTTCTGCTGCAAAGGTGTACAAGATCTTGGTTGGAAGCATGTCAGTCCACCCCTTCTTCAGATGGTTATTGAAGTCCAATTGTCAGCCAAAGCACAAAGTCTTCTTCTGGCTTCTTTTAAAGGATATGCTGAACTCTAGAAATTTGCTGAGACCATGAAATATGCAACTGGACTCCTACTCATGTGTTTTCTGTTCCAGTCTTGCTGAAGAAACTGTCACTCATCTCTTTATTGAGTGTCCTTTTTGCTGCAATGTGCTGGAATTGGATTGGGGTGCAGATGTCAATTGATTCTTCCTTCCCGGATTTGAATGATCAATTAAAGATTCAGATTGCCTCTCCTTTTTTTTTTTATGGAGGCCATTATTCTCATGTGTTGGTCTATCTGGGAGGTTAGAAATGGTCTTATTTTCAATGGAATCCAGCCTACCGTCTTGGAGTGTTAGAGATCCTTTTCAAAAGAGATCTTGCTTTTGAATCACAGGGTTAAATCGAGCCAAGCTATTCAGTTTTCTTCATGGAGCCACAACATTACGCAGCAAGACGTTTGATTTTGATTTTCTTCACCACCTTTTTTTGTTTCTTAAATCTTAGGACACTTTTTGCTTCCTTCTTATTTTTGCTCTTGTTATACTTTGGACATTGCTTTGTTTCAAATAAAGTTACTGTAGGGGCTTTGGCCCCTCCAGGTTCATAAAGAAAACAACACATGGACTTAAATAACTTTGACACGGAACGTTACACATTCTAATTAACGTAGACATTGTCATTATAGTATATTAGTAAAAATTGTAGTAACAAAGTATATATATCCTACAAGTTATTATCCAAATAATTTCTGCCAGCTAAAGAAAAGCAGTTGGAAACACACGTAACATAACTGCAGATCAAAATCTTTTTTCATGGATGAATTCAGGATCAATTACCAACTGCCGTGACAGCAGAGTCTTGGTGACTGATCGGCGATTCAATCAGTTACACAGGGTGCTTGTGAATTGCTTCTTTTCTCTTCAAGATGGTAGTAGGCCGAATTATTACGCAATCTCCTCTGTTCCCTATAAGTTGGTAGTAGAAAAGTGCTACAAAATGATGTAGCAGGCACGGTTATACTGAATGCGAAGGAATCCCTGCATCTGGACTACTCCCATTGCCTCCCACTCCTATGGCAAGCACTACACCTCTGCCATGCATGTGTTTGTGACCCAAGGTACGATCACCGGACACCGGTGAAATGCCAAAGTGACGTTAAGGTGTCATGAGTCCAGAGCTCCAATGTACCTGGGGTGGGCAACCCTCGGCTGCTTATATGAAGGAGCCAGGGCTTAGAGCTAGCATCCATTTCATTTTAAGCATCACATCCGGTGCCTTTAATAATTTTTCATTTTATTCAATTCAGATCTAATTACTGTATCCATTATTATGACATAATATGTGACAAATGTATAAATAATCAAAGAGAGAATGAAAGTGAAATAACTGTATATATACCCAATAAGTATAAAAGTACAATATTGCAGTTTCTATTCTATTAGATCATTTCACTGGCCGATAACTACACCAATTTACTAACATGAATGCACAAGTACTACAGAACTTTGCTAAAGCCACGGACAAGTATGTACTTAGTATACTTATTTTTTCTAGGAAAATACCTTTTTTTTCCAAACCAATGTATTAGATGCACCATTAGTATATAATTGTATAGTGCAGTTGCAAGAATGAAAAGCATCATGCTTAACACCACACGGACAGTTGCCCTATGTTTACAAAATAACATCCCCGATGGTTTCTGTTCCTTTCTCGTTTTCATTCATCATTCATGGAAAAAAGTTTCCTGTGGAAATGATTCTGCATGTGTACGGTGTTAGAAAAATAAATAAATTGAGAGAAAACAAATATGAGTGCTTGTTATTAGTTTTAAATATTAGTCATAAACTTCTAATGATTATGCCTCCTAATGATACTCTACTTACTGCCAGAAAACAAGCACCAGGAACCACGTACAGGCCCCCGCTTTTGCCCACCCCATCACCACCACCCCACTCCACCGTGCCATGGCGGTGTCGTTCACGTGGAGGAAGAGCAGATGGGACGGCAGTGGTGAATGCGACCTCATACGATGGCACCAGCTTGGCTGCAGGCAACCACGACCTCGGATTGCACACCGGCTTGGCTGCAGTGGTGATGAATGAGACTGCGGAGGGTGCATGGAGACACCCGGTAGGAAGGGCCTGTTGGTGACGATAGACCACGAGCGGTGGAGGTAACTTGATGCAGCCCGTGTGTGCTTGCGAGCCAAACAAGCAAACTGTATCCTGGGGGCGCAGCCAGGCTCACAGGCGACCATGGCATTTTCCATACGTGCTTTGAAGTCTTTTTACAATTTTATACTATTCCCATCGCCTCCCACTAATATGGCAAGTACTATAATTTCTGTCTGAAGCTGCAATTACCTTTTTTTTTAACGTTGTGGAAGGCAAAATATAACACTATCTATGGAAAAAAAAAAGCTAGCCAAAGGGAAGAGAAGGTGGTGCTAGAGATGCGATGGTGGTGGATTGCTTATATGATGGACCCGGAGCCTTGCTTGTGTAATCCGTATAACCCCTAAGAATCAAAACTTGGTCATTGGAATTCTTCATTTAATTCAGACCTATAGTTAGCTTGCTGCTTGTCTGCCAACTGCACTTTTTTTAATAAGACCATACTCCTTATTTCAAATAATTCTGATAAATACAAGAAAAAAAGGACTTTGAGGGCATTTCTGTACAAGCCATGTCGTGTGTCGTTGCGTGCATCCACCCAACAGAATGGGTGGACTGCCGGCACCTACCCTCCTCTCTCCCTCTCTCCTTCCCCCTCCTTCCACTCCAATCCCATCCCCACTCACCTGAATCCAAATTCAACAACAAGTTGACTCCAAATCAGTGAATATAGTAGCTACTCATTTGATCTATACCGATATATCATCTGAGCCACTAGGGGCAGCTCTTGTGGCCGTCCCCAAAATCAATCTTCCAACCGAGGCAGGTTCATCGGGTAGACATCGCCGTGGGCGTCATGGTTTGTCAGTGCGCTCGTCAGCAGGGGTTGCACCAGTCATGTCCATCCCCTGCGCATCGTGTGATTCAGTTGTGGTCAAGACATGGAGGTGTGTCTTTGCGCGGAGTTTCCTGCTGGTATTGCAAGAGACAACTGGTATGTCTAAGTATTTTGATCACACTGAAATTTACTGTAAGTCATCAGCACATCGGGATCAACATCTGCAAGCCTTTAGTACTTTGATCACACTACCACTTGTATAAATAGTGTGATGTGCAAAGAAAATTGGCATGAAGACCTTCGTGATTAATAACGCTCTATGCTGAATGCAAAATCTTCTTCTGATATCAAAAGGCATTTTTGTGATGAAAAACACATGCTCAAATTTGAGTTTACTAACTTAACTAATAACGCTCTGTCAACTTGTAACGAAGTCTTCTAGATTTTTTTAGATCAAGAGAAAAAAAAGAAGGTATTGTGTAATACACGAACTCAAATGCAGAGCAAAAGCATTTTAAGGATGAAATTTTTTGGGTCACGATGAACTCGAGATAGTACCTACATTATAATGTTAACTAGGGGATTCCCGTGCGTTGCAGTGGTATGCAGGATGAATATAATTCATAAAGAGAAAAAAACATCTATGACTTCATCTAAACATGAATTCTACAAAGACACCCGCATGTTGCCACTGTTCTTTATAGATATAATCACCAACAAAAAAATATTGATACAAATAGAAAATCATTATAACAATACCAATTGGTAAATAATCAAGCGCCTTACGTATCAATCTACGGAAGCAGGCTGTTCATCTTCACATGCCAACATATTGCAGTGGTGTGGCCAACCCTTCTCTTATGGTGACGCAGCAGAAGAGAAGAGTGCTATACCTGATCACACCGTGTGGACATGCATGAAGATGATCCTTCCTGGAAATGGGCTTTTACCTGTTGGTGGCTTCAGAGGCAGCAGCAAGTTGGTGTTCTTAGTCCCGACAACATTTGAGAGAAGCGAGGATAGGAGTGGATTACCAAAAGAACAGGGTGTGTTCTTTACCGGATAATGTGAGAATGGTAGTGTCGTAAAGATGGGACCTGCAAAATTATAACTTTAGTTAGAGGGAAAAGAACCAATTTGCAGTTAAAACATAAGCAGGTGAACAAAACTGACAATCGGGATTTGTTAACGTTGTTCAAATTTTAGATTATTTGTAAATAAAATCAAAAGCAGTAAATGGGAAAGGAGATAGGAATATTTGGTGTCATCATCCCGATGTACTCTGGTTTCTTATTAAGAAAATAAGGATAATATGAATTGAGGCTTTCAGCTGCCTGGTAATGCACCGCTGCCATAGAACCCTACATGATTTGATGACTTAGAACAACCAACATGCACCTAAGAAGAGGAAGCTATAAATATGGTCGGTCATATTGAATATCCTTTATGAAATTAATAAATAACTTGAGTGTAATGAATGGGAACAAAAAATCTGTAAAGCATTAAACATGCACGAACCTACAGTCGTCAATATGTTGAGGAGATTAGCCGTAAGTACTGGCAACAACAGGTAATGCGTGGAGCTCCTACACATAGCAACAGCAAGTCATTAATTGAATACCAAACAGTGTGCAGGGAATGTGAGAACAAAAACAAAGCAAGAGCGAGATAACCCCTGTATGCCCTGCCCTGCATAAGGTCTTGCAAATAAGAAGATAAAGCCCCTGCCTAGAGGAAGCAAAAGGCCACAAATTTGACGAACGCCACTGAATAATTAGTAGTAACAATCCCTTTTCCTCTTAACAGGAGCAGCTGCCGGGATTTGAATTGTGAAAAGAAACACTGAACTCACATGTGACTTCTCATACAAATAAAAAGGCATGACAGTTGTACTTTAATTGGGAAAATAAACTGACTGAATCGGAGATAGAATATAAATTGCAGAAGCACGTCAACTCAGGATTGTTAACCATACCCATCCTGTTCAATCTGCATAAACCAAAGGAATTGTAAGCAAAAAAAAAATTGGCATCAAAGTAAATGCATGCATCTTGACCCTGCATACAACAGAGAATCATGAACACCATCCTCGGTGTGGACAGACTTCTTTTTTGTTCCGGTATTGTATCGAGCATCCGGAAGGCACATCACATGGATGTCATAGAAAATAGGAATCGAGAGCTTACTATGCACGGGGAGGAGGACGAAGTGAAGCATGCACGAACGTTGCGGAGGGGGCTCGGCGAAGATGGCGGACCCGTGTCACATCTCGTCGGTGGTGTAGAGACGGAGTTTTCGTGCCCATATGCGGACTGGGTAATCTAGAGTTTTGGCGGCGGGAGGATGATGGGCTACAACAGCGGCTTCTGAACGGGGACGAAATCGTCGATCGACCAGTTACCGGGCGTAAGGTGCCACAATCTTGATTGACATCACACTTATTATGTTACGTAAAAAAATAGTTTAGAAATAGTATGATGGGTGAACTGTTCAGAATTCAGAAATAGTTTTTTTTTATATAGGTGACAAACTAACATGACTTCTATATAAGATGACAGCCTCTTTGGATTAGTGAAGGCTCCGTCGAGTAGTAGTAGCGACCGTTTGAACAGTCTCTCCGAGAGTCGGAGGCAACCAGCAGTGCAAGGGAGGCTCGAGCCGTGATTCCATGTGCTAAATGATGGTGTCATTCGACCATTCAAGTAATTTTCCCTAGTTGCTTGAATCAGCCAAAAAATAAACAAAATTCAGCACCCACCGTGCATAAGATGAAAAGGAAGATTCAGAAAATATTGCTCGAATCTGAAAAGGAACAGTTCGTTCGAATCCTTATTTTATTACTTGCTCAAAAAAAATACAACTTAAATAAGGAATCGAAAGAATCTCCAACAGTTAAGAGTTGAAGACTTTTCATGCAACAATGTTTAACAATATCAGATTCTTTTAATCCAGGCTTTCAATTTAGTTTCATCAAGTGTGACAATCCTACAGCTCCCATAGACATGAATGTGACCTTGTAAATTGTAATGATTCAGTAATTTTGCTGAAGGATGTTAAATCAATAACAATCCATCGTGTTAAATATATAAAATCCAGAGAGCAGCAATGATTCACATCGGTCTGTGGTCTGTTCAACTGTTCTACATTTTTTTTCCTTTATTTTGTCCTATTAATTAATTTCAGAAATGCAAGAATTAACCTCCATGATGTCCTACCCAGCAAATGTGCAGCTAATGGTGGTGCTCTGCCCGGAAGTTAGCAGTAGTATAATTGATCCACAACGACCAATGAGGATCTCCTGGTTTTTGTTGGACCAATGAGAAGCTTCAGTCTCAAGCCATGTTCTAGGGGCGTGCTCAATAATCAATATCATCTCAGCTACCCTCGCACACCGAATTATTTCTACAGATGCATCCAAAGAAACATAAGTGAGCCAAAAAAGACCAGCAATCTGAAATCAAATCAATGAGTGAAGCAAGATAGAATCAACAAAAAAAATTGTTGCCACTTCTAGCTACAAATATTTCATGAAGATTCATTTGCATCCATTGGATCCGATTTAAACCTGGTCCGCATCAGATCAATAGATCAGAGAAAAAAAGCATAAAAACAATACCAATGAATTGGAGCTCCAGCACCTTGCAGGGCAAAATTCATTTCAGTTAAATTAGAAAGAAATTAGTGTGCATGGTGAAGAAACATGGACTGAAAGGACTGTGGTGGCTCGCATCAGAAGGGGAGTGCAAGCCCTAGCAGCTAGCCCTGCATGTCGTTGCACAAATTTGTCAGATCATACTATCAAAACGAAGCAAATGCTAGATAAATAAATTTAAAAAGGATAGCATGTGTGTTTCGCCAATCTATTCAAATCTAGAAACGCATAAGCACACACAGATACAACATCCGATTCCTATACCAATGCCATGTGCAGTACAACACCAACTAAGCGTAAAACATTAAAGCGCAAAGGTGATAAGCTCCAGTCATACTAAAAACACAAAACACCCAGTTATGCTAACAAAAGTGATGAATACACAACAATCTCTTAATAAATATTGATACTACCTCTGCTGGTGGCTTACAGGAATATAGAGGATAGGAGATTAGAAGGTAATTCATTATTTGATTTCAAACATCCAGGTACAGGAAAATACGGGCCAATCGGCCAACCAAATTGGGAACAACCGATCCTAATTATCAGGCCTAAAACTCTCCTAGCCACTTGGCGCGCAGCCTTGAGAAGAGCGGCACCGGAGGTGGCAGCGGCGACCGCGGCAGGAGAGTTGGTGAAGGCACGGCGGCGGTCGGTAGCGGGGCTTCGCCCGGAGCGGCACCGAGGAGGCGGCGGCAGCGGCCCGGGAAGGGTGGGAGCGATCGAGGCCGAAGTTCTGGGCCCGGGCCATGGAGCTGTTGGATCGTTGGGTGTAGGGGATGGGATCACCTTGATTCGGAGATCGCCATGCCTCTGTCGATGGATCGAGCTCGCTCTGTACTATTCCACCGAGGAATCCCTTGCGGAGTGGTCTTTTCGTAGCTCCCCCAAGCGCCTCCATGGTCGCTGAATCCCTCCTCGATTTGGGTGCGGACGAGGCGTCCCTGCCCTTGGCTTCTCCTCGGTGCCTCCGCCCCTTCCCTCTCGACAGATCTCCGCCTGCCATGGAGTCAACGGAGGGATCTCCGGCGCCTGGGTTCTTCGGCGGCCAGCCACGCCGTCTCGGGGACTTCGGATCCATGGGCAGATGGGGGGGGGGGGCGCAGGCGCGCTGGAGGGCTGGAGGACGGAGGTTTCCGCGGTGGTTTCTGTGGTGGGGCGGGGGAGGCCGGCGGGCCTGCGTTTGAAACGGGCGGCGGCGAACAGGCGTCTTAGGTAGGCGAGAGGCCGCCAAGTGCCTCTTCGTAAGTAACGGAGAAGTTTAACCGTAGAGAAAGAAGGCCACTGTATTACCATCTGTCTCTGCAGTAGTGTGTTCTTTCCCAGGGGCTAGTGTGACCTGAGCTGATCGTGAAGACTTGCTATTTGTTTAAAGTGGCACCGGGGCGGGGGGTTCCCCACCTGAATTTTATTGAATTGGCCCCAAACAGCCTCATAGAAAGCCAACATTTACAATTTGCACAACACACCCGCTGTGATTAGGAATTCACCTATATAGAAAGACTTGCGTATTCACCTCACAGATTGCAAACTGAGGCGAGAGTGATATCCGTCGAAGTTGGATTAGTACATTTGGACTATAACCTTGCCTTCCAATCCCATACCATGCACTACTTCGGCTTTTGTGTGGTCTGAAGGCTGAAGCTACCATTTCTTGTGGAAGCCAAAAAAATAACACGGCGGTGGTAATCGTTTCTGGTGGGACTCAGATTCTTCATATAATAAAGCTGGAGCCTAGGAGCAACACATTTAACGTAACAATCACATATGGAGTATTTAGTATTCTTCACTTCATTCAGAACTAATTAGTATATATACTACTCCCTCGTTTCAAATTATAATTCGTTTGACTTTTTGACTCTAAGTTTGACCACTTGTCTTATTTAAAAAAATTTGCAAAAAAATAGTCAAATTTAAGTCATTCTCAAAGACCATTTGTTGATAAAAGGAAGCCACAACAAAATAAGTGATATTTTGCACAAAATTTTGAATAAGACAAGTGGTCAAAGTTAGAGTTGAAAAAGTCAAATGAAGTACAATTTTAAACAGATTTAGTACTAGTTTGCTACTTCACTTTTTTTTTTAATTAAGGAGGCCATGCATGATCCAGAAACGATGTATGGTGGGACTAAATAACGTAAGGCAGGGCACAGAGGTGAAGAGGTACAGGCACAAAGGGCACAGAGCGGAGGGGCGTCGATCCACTGCTAGTGCTAGAGTTGGACGCACCGGGCGCACCGGGCAGGGGCTATCATATCCCTTGGCGCTGGCGTTGTTCTTACTTAAAGTTGATGTCCTGCGTTCAAACAATTTTTCGGTCTGCCCCGTCCTTCAGACAAGCTTGCTCGGCGTGCATTAACAGAATTCCAATGAGATGGTCGGAAACCAAGTAATTTAAACCTGTAGAGCGTTAACAGAGGCGGTAGAGCTGGTATGGCCACCAGTTAATGTGCTGCTCGCCTCTATTAACAGGATTCACTACACCACAACCCTTAATCAGCGACTTGCGATCCGTTGCTATATGGGGGGTATAGCGACTTTCAGTCCGTGGCTAAAACTTACAGCGACGGACCCTTACAGATGCTAATGAAGCCGTGGTTAAATGTATACAGCGACGGACCCTTCTTTAGCCACGGACTGTTCAATGGTAAAGCTTTAGCAACGGACCACCAGTTAGAGCTTTTAGCAACGGATGGTCCATTGCAATATTAAACTTATAGCAACTGACTGTCCATCGCGCTCAAGTGTAAATAGATAAAAAAAAATTAAAAGCTAGTCTCAACTAATGATAAAACATTAGCCATACATTGATTCACATACACAAAAGTAATGACATTCAATAGTGATCATACATTGATTCCATGTTGATCAAACAAGTGCATTATACATGTAATGTCACTTAACATCAAACTAGTCCTAGTTGCCTCTCTAAATTTAGCATTCCATGAAAACCAACAAACATTGGGCAAAAGCTGAAAATCCACAATACAGCCATTAGGTCATGACCAATGGATTGGTTGCACATCCATTAGTACTATTGGTTTGCTGTTCACAAGCTGATAGCAGCATCCAAAAGTTCCTGAAAAAATGACAGTATCAGTAGTCTAATGAAGTACAAGTTCCAATGTACAACTTATAAGTGAGAAGTACAAAGTTTTACGAATAGAAATCACTTCAGTTTTCCTCCAAGATGAAACATCCAGTGCTTATCCCTTAGTTGTTTGTGTTTTATTTTCACCATTCAAGACTTCACTACTTTGAGTTTATTGTTTCTCAGACTTTTCGGTGTTTTGATGACAAAGATAATGATTCGACAAGACAAGCTGATAAGCTATCCTCAGTTCAATCCACACAGCCAGTACTTCTGAATTCAACTTATAGATCAGCAAATTTAATTTGAACAGAAATGGACCTGTATTAATTAGAGAACCTATGCGGTCTTTACTAAGATGATGGCTTCTCATTCAAGGTGCAGCTCCATTTGGACACCAGAAATAATTACTTTAGCACACTAAAAAAATGAACATTTTGACAAAAAAATAAAAGTACTCACTTTCTCTTGCATTCTGCAGTACTTTACTATTTTCTTTTTGTTATAATTACGGTACACAAGTGTGGGGAACTTGAAACAGAGTATACAAGTCATGCTGTTTGAAGGCAAGTAAAGCAGTTTTTCCACACAATACATTTTTGCTTGAATTTTGTAATCCATGATAATCTCTCAGCTTTTACAAGGTGCAAATCATAATATGAGTGTCACTACTGAGTTATGAAAGCAACTGACTTTGTTGCAAAAGAGTGCAAAATATAGATTTCAGATGATAGCTTTATAAGGGAGCCATTCCATCAAGTACTAATGACCCCATTTCAGTATATACTAATGACCTCATTCCATCAAGCCAGACCTAAATTCAGTTTTCAGATTATAACTGCAAGGCAAGTACTCACCAGCACGTGCTCGACCTCAGGGCTGGCAGAAGATCTTAATGTCCCACAAGCTTGGAGAAATAGAAATCTCTTCAGAGCAGCTAGTACGTATTCACCTAAACAATAAAACAAACAATTTACTACAAGCGCATAACAGCCTAACTCTTGATTTGAATATTTTTTCAATGAGACCAACAAAACAATTGAGACTGCAGATGTTTCATTAGTAGCTGAATGTCTTGAATATTATCATAGATTAAATGAAATCAGAATAGTTATTATTCGTCTTTCTAGCAGTAGTAACCTACTGTTTCAGAGATTCAGTTCACTGAACTTGACCAGATTGATTTGGAAACACATGCATATGGTGAGATGCTCACAAGTTTCAGAGATAAAAAAGCCTTTGAAGAAGTGGACGATGACATCAATTCTAGTAAGGCAATAAAAAAAACTGCAAAAATACTACTGTTCAGCCTTACTTACATCGCAGAGATGCAGACTTACATCGAATACTCTTCAGCCTTACAGCCTAATAGGCTCATCCCTGCATAGAACCGCAAGCGTCAGTTAGATACCCGCGATTAGGCTAAGCCACAATCTTACAACAAACATGGCAAAACTGCATAAATAAGAACACTTACTGAATATTTTTTTTTACTTTTTCTGCAGCCCTCCCCTTCTCTCCCCTAGTCTCCTCACCACAGAGCCAATTAATCTGAAATACATGCTTGAGATTTGAGGGTGGTGAGCCAATTATCAATACGACACTCAGCAAGAATAACATATCAAACATTGATTTTCAAACGGAACACTCTTAGCATGAACAGGGAAGCCACACATTCAGTGTTTTAGTTTAGAATTAACTTCTGAAGTAAATTAGTGCAACTAAGCTACTTCACAATACACTATGACCATTTGCCAAAAAAAAGGCTTCTGATTACTGAAGAATCAGTTGCCAATCAAGAGAGTAAGCAAGTAAGTTTGGACTAACAGGACTGAAGAATCAGTTACCAAAAAAGGCTTTTGTGTAATTATTAGCACAATAGCATACAAAAAAGACTGCTGCTGTTACCAGCCTCCAATTCATCATATGATACATGGCGGTGAGGCAAATAACTGTACTCGTAGATAACTCTCAGGGTTGATATTTCTGAGTCAGTTAGCCTGGCTAAATCCATGAAGCATAAATAAATACAAAGGACATCCCCTGAATTTGTAAACTTAATAAAACTGCAGTAGCAGGTAGACGTGGAATAAGGACATAGTTGTCTGCTTTCATTAAAAAAGGACACTGCAAAAGAGATTGTGTATAAGCAAAAAAGAATTGATATGTACCTTCATCTTAGCATAGTTCTTGGTGTTTGAGAAGAGCTGGATAATGGATCTGTAGAGAAATCATGGGCAAATAAACAGATAAGGCTAGGATCTGTAGTGAATTGAAGGAAAGAAAAGAGAAGATGACAACAATTGACGACAATCAACAACCAAAAGTATATCATTTCCTTACGTCATGAGAATAATAAATTGTTAAATGTCAGAAATATAGCTACTAAAGAAACAGATCTTGGGGGAACAAATAGTTCAGTCACTGTAAAAATAATTCCCCTGAATTGAGAAGCAGGGGATGATGAGGAAGAGTAAATCACCCTAGATTCGCATGGCTAGTGTAGATGCAAATCCATCGAAAATGTGACCAGTGCTCCAGCCAGCGTTGCCTGCGACTGTCACCATCTACATGGTCGCCACATATGGCAGTTCATTCATAGCCCCATGATTTCAGATGCATGTACTTACAGTCTGCAACATGAGTATCCCATTGCACGTGCTGTGAATAAGATACAGGTGTAGCAGCATGTTAAAACTTAAAACATCAGCAGCCATCTACTTGTTGTAGACTCTGGCTGCTTGAAGGAAAAAACAATAATGGATCAATTTATCATTCAAAGGAGAGGTATCTTACAATAGCATCATCGCAGGCAACCTGATGCAGTAGAGTACTAGTCTAACAGTGTCTTTGGTCCAAATTGGGTTAGCAGTAGTGTGCTGTAGCTGCACCATATCTGAGTGTAAAGTTAGAGCTAGTCAGTAAGCTTGAAAAAGTCAGAAACCTCTGGCATCAGCCTCCACTAACTGTTAGATGGAATATTCTCTCTCAAGCGAATGCTAAATTGCTAGTTATTGCATATACTTAGTGCATCGAAGTCTATAACTTATTATCCTATAAACAGATCTGATATGGCATATTTGAAAACAATGGCATCAATGATACTTCCACTTTTACAGTTGGAAACGGATCTGATCTGAACAAACCAAAATAGGATGCAAGGATAGGATACACTCACTGATTATAAGGCACTAAATATGTTCCAGTTCTCTTCAGTTTGTTGTCTTGAGAGACAGGATCCATGGCTACAGCACCCAGGCAGGGGGCCAGCTGCACCTCCATGGCTACAGCATCCAGGCAGGGGCCAGCTGCACCTGCTTCGTGGTCTACCGACGGGGCCAAGGTCTTGCGGATCCACCATGTCGTGCTCCAAACGAGGCCGAATCAAAGTACTGTCGATTTAGGCGGATGAATCAATTAACGAATCCACCATGTTGTACTGAGAACAGTGCAAAGAGCAAAGAGTAAAAAATTTTACTTGAACTTGAACTTGCCACCGGCAACTGGAGCAAGGGGACTGGAGCAAGGGAATGCTCTTGCCTACCAGGGGACGGGCAAGGGCTGCAGAGGATGCTCCTGAATCTGCTAGCGCGATGCTCTTTGCCTAGCAGGGGACGGGCACGGGCGAGGACTGGACGAGCCGGCGGCTCCTGGACTGCGGCTCCTAGACCACGGCCGGCGGGGTCAGGGACGAGGACGAGCCGGCGTCCGGCGGGGTCGGGGACGAGCCAGAATCTCCTCGATGGGCGGCCGGCGGGGTCGGATCTCCTGGACGGGTGGGGACTGGAGGGCAGCCGGCGGCGGAGCAGGGTGGGCGGCTGGTGGCGGAGCAGGTGGGCGGCCGGCGGTGCGTGTGTACGAAAGGATTGGAGGCGGCGTGTGTGCGGGAAAAGGGTGAGTGAAGGGGCTGTGAGGCAGCGTGGGTGTGGCTCTGTGCTGTGTGTGGGGGGACCTAGGGTTTAGGTGTTTTTGGGCCAAAATAATTGCGGGAAGGGCCCAAATACATCCCGCCAATGCAAAATTTGTTTAGCGACGGACCATTCGACTCTGTTATTCATCTATAGCAACCGACCCTCGAACGTAAAAGCGGTATCATTTTAGCAACGGACAGTCCAATGTCAAATTCAGTTTTAGCAACGCCCTATCCGAGACCAACTTTTAGCAACCCACCGCCCAACGCTGATTAAAAGTTTTAGCAACTGCAGTCGAGTTGCTGATTAGGTGTTGTGGTGTAGTGATTAACCAAAGGTGGCCAACATGCCCATCTCTAGAAAGCCAAATTAACTGTGATGTATTGTGAGATGAAATGTTCTACAATAGTTGTGTGGTTTGTTTACAATTACCAAAAGTGGCCTCTTCTAAAACCCTCTACAATAGTACTGTAGTGTTTTTCTTTTAGAAATTTCCCATCTCCAATGAGAATCAGATTGTTTTTTGCTTTTCATATATATATATAGTTCTGAACTTGATTGTCTATATTATTGATATGAACCTTTTATTTAAAATCTTCACATTTAGATGATCGTAAGAATGAAAGGTGTGGACTTTTGTCTCCTTTTTTTATGGACGTCATAATAAGGTCAGTTTGGTCAGCATGTTGAGTTTTTCTTACACTATTGTAAATTACAATAGATACTGTTCAAAGGTTTCTTGGTACTACACTAATTAATTGTAGGCGTACAAGTTTTATATAATATCATTGAGAAGACCATAGTACACCAAACCAGTGGTGTGCAACTCTGCATAACTTTTACCTCTAATAATAGAGACGATAGCTAGTGCTAATAAGATCCTGCACTTGATTTACAATGTGTTCTTCCCCACGTGCATACATACATGATATTTCTGGTAGACAGACCAGAGCTCAAGGCAAAAGACCACTAGCGCGACCCAAAGTGATCAAGGGCGCCGCTTTAAGTAAACTAATGCCAAAAATGGTTCCATCTCCACGGGGAGCCGTTCACGGAGGTGAAGCCCCAAAAAATGTCTTCTCTATTGAAGTGGAGCCATGTCAAATGGGGCCGGTTAGTGGGCACCTGTATGTGCATCCTTGTGGGAATGGTGCATCAGGACTACTCCCATTGCCTCCCATTTCTATAGAGCACACTAGTTTCGTTTAATTTAGTGTCTGAAGGTACCATACTTGTGAAGAAAGAAACAATAACAAGAAGGCAATGTTCGGCCATGTGATGAGAAGGTGCACACTGCTCAGACAAGGTGGGGGTGGTGCTTATATAAAGGAGTTGCGAATGTAGGCCAATCAGTTTCACTCTAGCATCACAGCCCGGACATTTAATATTCTTCTTCCCATACAATTCCGACAATACTGCAAATTCCTTTTTTTCAAAACCCTACTCATTATTTCAAACAATTCCGACAAAGACAAGACAGGAGGCCTTTTAAGGCATTATCTTGGTAGGTTTATTTCAAGAGCTGGCGCCATGGATTCATCTAATGTGTTGCATCTCTGAAATTTTTTGATAGATTTGCACTACTACAAAAATGTTTTTACGAAGCACTTCCCAAACAATAACTGAGGCTGTCAAAACATCCATCCACCACAGAAAATGCTTGGGGATGAATGGAGGCGGTCGTTTTATTTACCAAGGCACCAAAAATAACCCCGCTAAATCGATTTACGGAGGCAGCCAATTTATTTGTTGAGTCGGTTGAAAAATGCCAACCTCACAAATTCGATTTTAGAGGCGGCTATTTTCGGAGGTGATTGTCTTAAGGTGTTTGCCTCCATAAGCCCATTTTACGAGTGAACACACTACAAGGCCCACCTCCAAAAATACTGACCCAACTCGAAGCCCAGGCAACAAAGCCCATATCTAACCTTCGATTAGACTAATATATAAGCCAGATCTAGGGTTTCTTTTCTTCTCATTTTATTTCACTCCCCACACACTCGAGGAGCCCCACTATCTCCCTCTGAGCCACTCTCTCCCTCCGTCCCGAGCTCGCTCATCTCCCTGCTTTCCCGGGCCCTCAATGACCCAAAATAGGGAGCTGGATCTGGTGGGAGCAGCGCCAAGAGGCTGGATGATGCCCCCCTAGATGATGGCACAATTGGGCGATTCAGTGTCCGGTGGAATAGGAAGGTGGATCTTGCCACCACCACGTACCTCCATCTATACCTAGAACGTCGTCAGGAAGGCGGTCGTTCTTCCCAGCGAAAGTGCACCCCTACTTGACCACGATGGCACACGAGCAGCTCCAGTTGGAGAGAACCACCACCTCCTGGCGAATCCGCACAATTTCTTGACCACGATAGCGGTGGAATCATGTGCCTTCACCATCATAGCGCTCCCCTTACCCACCACAGCGGCACACGAGTAGTTCCACGGTGGTCGGCCGGTGGCACAGGGCACCACCTCCTCCTGGCAAATAAGGTGTATTTCTCTACCAAGGCAATGCGTAGGTGGCTCCACTTGGTGGGTGTGCTGGTGGCTCCTCTCGGCGAATCCGCTTCCCTTAGTGAACCAAGGTGTGGCCCGTGGGTGGGGCGCCGGTGGCCCGGGCCACCACCTCCACTTGGTATATCTGGCTCAAGATCTATAAACAGGCTCGCTGGCAGGCGCGGGAATGGGCTCACTGGTAGATTTGTGGGGTTTTTAATCGATTAGTCAAAGTGGGCATTCTAAACGCCCGCCTCCATTAATGTGTTTACAACGGAGGTGATTTCATTGCCCGGGTCAGTTAACCCAAAACTCCTTTCTCCAGAAACTGTAGTAGTGTTGGGTTTTTTAGAATCTCCAGATCTTCCATCAAAAGTTATGGTAGCACACACATGTTGTAGCACTTGTCTTATGACATTATGAATCCAGATTATGACTTTCTTATTGATTGATATTAAAAATATTTAGAATCAAATTCAAACTATTGTCTTGTTGTACCATCTAATCACATATATTTAGAAATTCAATGATTTTTTAGCGAGGTGCCTTGTGTGTGTTTTTATAATAGTAGTTGGATACCAGCCGACCATAAAAATATAGCCAGAAGTTTTGCATTAATTGTCACAGTTTATCAAAGCACTACGTTTGAATTTTGTTAGTTGGTTTTTCTAAGCCATGCTATGAATTAGCCATGGCCAGCAATAACCTAGCTATACCAGTACATAGCCTGTTGTTTGGTCACTTGTCTTCAGACCGATGTTGTTGCTGTTCATGTGGTTTTTTAATTGTCATGAGGCCCTTTTTAGAGAACCACAACCATAAAATAAGCAATAGAATTCAGCTTTGTTCTTCACATGAACAGGCAGTGTTCACACTTCAATGCTTCATTGTTTTACCTAAATTCCAGCACTTTTCAATCCAGAACATGCCATCCCCTCTGTCCATGTGTTTCCATCAAAAGCAACAGATCCAGCATCAAGAGCTACATGCCTACGTTTCATCTCAATTTCCTAGTCTCACTTTACATTTATGTAGGATCATATCTGTGTGCCGCGTGCTGCCCTCTGTTGCAAGTAACAAGCACTTGGATGTTCTTGCATTGGTTGTCTGTATTGATGAAGTGGGTAGTGATGGTGTAACGTTTGTCCAACCAGTATAAGGACCTAAGCACTACGTTTCTCAAATATGTATATACACTGCTCTGCTGGTTGCTGTGGTTGCTTTGGGACAATTACTATATGTAATAAAAAAAAACTCGTGAAACTAACTAAACTTGGCACATGGTTATTTTATTTCGAGTTATCAAGTAGTACCATCGATTTGCACTCAGGCTCCTTCTGTTCAATATAGCACTAATCAATTTGTGGTCTCTGTCCAAATACTTGTATTTGGACGATCATTTTTGGTACTTTTCTATCGCTTCGATCTCAAGCAACGAGCTTCATTCATATGCTTCTAATTAACAGTCTTCGAGAGTTCTGAACGCATCAACTGGGTTGTTGCCAGTTTGCCACTGTCCTTCTTTCAGAGGCATCAATCTGATGGATAAATGGTATCCATTATGCTCCTGATGCTTCCACACCACACCCTTTATAGTTTTGTTGTAATGTTTTATAGGAGTATCGTTTTGGTTGTATCATGGGTTATATTATTTAGCAGCTGGAGAAACATGCGGACCTGTCGAGCAGCATTGACCATGCTAGTATGTGTTTGTTTGACTTTTTTTTTGTGTCGGTTGGCTCGGCGAAATATGGCACTTTTCGACGGAGTTTCTTGTCGTCAGAAATGTGGTCGAATGTGTTGTATCTTGACGTCAGAAACGTGTGACTACGTTATTTGTTTGCACCAACAGTACTAGCACGACCAAAGCGGCTCTTGATGCAAACTATTTTCTGAGACGGTAAATAGTAAAATATTTATTAAAAGAATTAACATTGGAAAATCCCGGTGCGGTCTTAATTCTTTTCCACCGTCTCTGGGAAAACCTTGGTGCAGTGGTGCTACCAAAGTTTGGTTTAAGAACAGCTTCCGGTTTCACATTAATAATCATCTGTTCAGATTTTTACAAACAAACATGTCTATCTGTTTATCTAAATCTAAATATATAAAAGAAAATTCGGAAAACAAATACCACAAGGAAATTAATTTGCATGCAGTTAGTTAACGTTTACAGATGGTGTGCTTTCTGTTGTCCCATCTTGTCTCCACCAACAGGGCTGATTCCGGCGTAAAATAGAGGAAAATACAAGTGACTAATAAAATGTGGTGGGTGCATCAGGCTTGTACAGTTTCATTGTTTATCACTCCACCTATTGCGTAGAACATTAGCAGACATATCGGAAAGTTTAATCCACCAATACACACAATTTATCATCACACACCCTCTGCATTATGACATTTCCATATTATATGAACATTATAAATATGGGATCCATATATACATGGGCCTGGCCCGACACATAAATAAATGGGATCCCTCACTGATCTGCCGATTAACCCATCAGCTGTTGCAGCAATGCATATGGCCTAGGTGATAATACGGCCCAACCTGCTGTTAACATCAGAAATGCTGCTGTGTCTTACACTCTATTGGCTATTTGGTTTTCCAAGTGCCGAGCTGTGAATTTGGAGCCAAGCAACCAGAGTTGGACGCAACAAGGTCGAAGCACCACATGCCCCAAAGCCATGGCGAGTGTTACATCAATCGAGCCCATTGTGAAGCTAAAGCAATGTGCATCCATGTGGGATTGTTCCATGATGTAGACTACTCACAATGCCTCCCAGTTCCCAATGCTCAAATGCTGAAGTATGCACTACTGTCCTTCACTGTTATGTCCGACAGTCCGAAGGAAACTACGAAACCATTACTTGTTGTATATGAAAGGGAAGAATATAACTGGAAGGCGAACCCAAAGCGATGAGAAGAGCTGCCTTGACTGGGTGGTGCTCGCACATGGTGCGACTCGATTGCTTATATAAAAGAGAAGTGGGGCATCACAGCTGGGGAAATTAATATTTCACACTGACACCTAATTAATTTGTTTATTACTAGGGAAAACATCACAAGTCCTCCAGAGGTGCTACAGGGGTATGAATTGCATACGTGTGTTCATAACGGTGAGTGTGCATGCATGTTGAGCGTCTGCATTGTACTGTGTAATCTCAAAAAAAAATATAGTGGGAACTAGTTATATATATTTTGGGGAAAAAATATACATAATCAATACGAGCGGCAAGACAACTAGAAAATTTAATATAAGTACACGACCAGTACGACCTGCATATACATTTGAATTTGACATGCCACACGGGTGACACAGGATCGTCGTGAATCATAAATCTCTTTGTTTACCGCAAATATTCCTAAATATTGCTTTTCAGTTATAAAATCTCCCACAATTGAATTTGTGAGTGATGGGGTGCGTGGTGTAGTGTACTAGTGTGGTTGAGGGAAGAGAGAAGAGTACATCTGTGAGTTATGGGGTGCGTGGTGTAGTGGCGTCGGCTCCGCTCAGGTGTCCATGACCCCGGCCTTCCGTCGTCGTCCATGCGCACAGGCGTCTTGATCTCATGAGTGATAAGAAGGTTGCTCCAACATTACATCGTGTGGACCGCGCACGCCCCTATCATGGGTCTCGTTGTGTGTGGGACCGAGCTTTGCATGTGGATGCATGGTGGATCGATCGGAGCACACCATAGTGCCAAGCAATTTTGAACGAAATATGCAAGGCGATGATCCTGCTACGTACATATATAGTAGTTTCACTAGTTTGTCATTGCTGAATTGTGCTGAACCACACTTCTTTCGAGGCTGAATTAGCTGTGCACCGTACACATGAGAGAGCTTCCTTGTTCTGATGGCAACTGCGTTCTTCCCTAGCTATCTAGCCTTCCCAAGCACTTTTGCAAGAACAAGTCAGGAACTTGCCATGCTTTATTTCCTGATGCCACCAATTCCAATGACACACATGCATTCATCATTTCGTATGTGTTAGGATCCCTCTTGCTGCTACCTTGTATCCTCGTAATTTGACGACACTGCACGACTAAAATTACTTTACAACCCCCTCGTCATGTTTGTATAAGTACTCATCTACTTTTCCACACACGAATGTCTTCTGTACACATCCTGTTGTCTATATGATTGAGTTTAGAACCGAAGATATTTATGAATCCTGGAACGCACAAGTCTACCATCATATATATATAGGCATGTAACTTCTAAATAGTGAATACCTTGTGTTTTCTGCCTTGACCATACCACAGGGTACACATTTCATTAAGAAAAAGTATAGCTGTTCTTTTTTTTTTTTTGCGAGCAGAGGAAGTAGTATTGTTGAACAGTAAATACCACAGGGTACACAGTGTACGCATTGCTATAATTTATTCACATGCATGTAACTTCTTTTGTATTATTAAAACACTCGACAACCAACCTTTTGTTTCTGTTCTTTAATTTGGAACACCACTGCTTCATTGTTAACTGAGCCTTTTTTTTTTTTTGCGACAAATTGTTAACCGAGCCGCTGCCGCCGCTGTAATATGGCTGTTGTTTATCATATATTGCCGCATCAAAGGGTTCGGGTCAATGCTGTATTTCCCCATGCCTCCATCTTCTACACTACCTCCCAATTATGAAATAAAGATTGAAAGGGACATGACACAGGAAAAAGGTTCCAAGCTAAATAATGCATGCCGAACTACTTTCAAAACCTGAAACTGCCAAATGTGGGCGATGCCAACATATATAGATGGAAAAGACCTTGAGACGGGGAGAGCCTCTCGCTTCCTTGCGAAGGAACCACAGCCTCTCCGCCGCCCTCCCACCAGGCCCCCTCCCGTCCGCCTCCGGCGAGCTCACCGGAGCGCGCCGGGAGCGGGGCCCTGCCTCCGATAGCTAGTTAGTAATAGTTCGTAGTTCTTGCAGTAGCCCAAAGTGGTATGTCCCGTCCTGGAGTTGTCGCCGCCGAGATAACCATGGCTGCCATGGTTTTCTTCATCGTCGTCGCTTCCATGGTTAGTGGTAATAAAATAAACTCCCTCCTCAGTTCTACCTCCATCCACCTTCACCCTCCATACTCGCCGCCAGTCTGGTCCCTGGTACCTCAACACGGCCACGACCAGGTGCGCGGCCCTAGGCACGACGGCGTGCCTTCCTCTGCCGGAGGAGGCCTGCCTCTGCTACTTCGCGCACAAGTCTCCAAGGCTCAATCTGTAGCCGCTTCTGCTGCGGTGGTCCTCGCCGGAAGGAGCGCGCCTGCTCCAGCCACCGAGCGGCCCGGCGAGGTTCCTGTTGCGGACATGGCGCGAGGGGCGCGGATTCCGTCGCGGCTATGCGGTCACTTGGCGCGGCAGCCTGGTGGTCCTGTGCGCCACACCGGCGTCGCCGCGTATCGCGCACCGCCCGCCTGGGACCCCGGCTGTGAGTTCAAGTTCGACACCAGCTACTATGCCGCCGTCAAGGCCAAGCGCGGTGCGCTCCTCACGGACTCCGTGATGGAGGAAGACGAAGCCGCCCGCTCGTCAACGAGATGAAGACCGTCAGAGCTCCATCTACGGCGCCGGAGATGGAGATGCGGATGAACTGCGAGAAGAATCCGCCGTCGCGCCGACGCGGTGCCGAGGAGATTTTTTCGTCGATGCAGATCAACACATGGTGGGTCCCGCAAGGGTGGGCCCCCAACCGGAAACGTGAGCAGCATGCCATCGATGTTATTCTCTCCAGCACCTTCGCGCGGACGCGTGCACGGCTCAAGTCCCACCTGTCCATCCTCATCCGTAGATGTGTCTTTCATCCTTATCCTCCTTTCATGTTTCTTTTTATTTTTATCTTCTTTCAAGTAGCACAGCAGCACCCCGTATCAAGACCCCCTCAGTTCTTTCGTCATCGGTACGGCAGTGAGCCATCCACCGGCTCTGGGGACGGCGATCTTCTATCCGTCGGCGACTACTTCAACAAAATCTTCGGTTCACTTTGGCGATGCAAGTCTATGGCGTCGCCCTCAACCACTACAAGCCTACGCTCCGCGGCCCTTCCGCACCAACGGCACCATGCGTCTGAGACGCCTCTGCAGCCGTCTGCCGGCGACCTGCGCTCCGGTGGCGAAGTTGGATCTGAATCTTTTAGGGACTTGAATGTATTTGGCTCCTTTGTTAAGGGCCAAGTTGTAAGCTTCGCTGCTTTAATATAATACGTATGTTTCTTGTCAAAAAAAAAAAAAAAATATATATAGATGAGTCATGGAACTTCCGTTCAATTAAACTAGTGGATTCCCAGCGTTGCCGCGGGTATGAAGGAGAATTCTATGAGTTACAATATTATTATCAACCTCCTATATTCTTTTTTTCTTTTTTTTTTTTTTTTTTTTTTATTTTCTTTTTTTATTTTTTTTTTTTTTTTTTTTCTATACCAACAGATCTCAGTTATAATTTTATCAAAATATATCCATGTGAGATCTTGTTTTTAAGGATCTATTAAAATAAATTTAATGTGTAAACAGAATTTGATTTATTTTTTGGTTTTATGAGTTATAACTTTTTTTATGCCCATAGAAATGTGGGGCATGTTCATGACGTGGCACAAAGGAAGGGTTAGTGGGCTAGTGAGGTGACATGCTAGTGGAGTGTTAGTGGGATGGTGAGGTGGCGTGTTTGCATGTCGAGAGAATTAGCTAGTGGTGCTTCCAAAAATAAGTTTTATAGATAACGCATCCGCCACATCTAGTGCAGTTTCTTTGTCTTTGAACAGTTACTAATATCACTAATACTACTTGCCTTCAGAAATATCACAAATATTACTTCCTCTGTTTATGGCGCCACTCATGCATTTAACTGTTTTAAGTATATAAGTCCCGAAACATTTGCAACAAGCCACCTGTAATGCTAACACATAATTTATGATGAAATTCAGCTACAAAAATCATTTATTCCATGTGCTTTGTTATATATGTTCCATTTGAACAAACTTCTTAGTTTGGATGGTGGATTGGAGCACCATAGCGAAGATATTTGTAATGAAATATATATGCAAGTTGCCATTCTACTGTGCCATAGCCTATCATTGCTCAACACTGAACTACACTTTTTTTCAAGGCTAAATTAGCTACGCACCACAAGAAGCTTCTTGTTCTGATGTCACCTGAGTTCTGATAGTTCGGGTTCCCATTCTGGATCGCCATTGGTATGCTACTAGACTTGGCCAGAAGAAGTCAGGGTCCGGCCCTGCTCTCCTGATGCCACCAATTCCAATGGCATACGACTTGATTCTGTATGCATTTGTTTCCTCTTACTACCTTTTATATCCTCTTGACTAACGATTGCATGACTAGAATTATATCACAACCCGTTGTTGTGCTCGTATACGTACTTATCACCTCACCACAGTAATATAATGTATTTTCTATATATCCTGCTATCTATGCCTTTGAGTTTACTCCTATTACTGTAGTCGAAGATAGATGGACCTGCTGCCTAGGATGGAAGGGATCTGAAACGCAAAGTCCAACATCACATATATAGGCACACTTCTGAATACCACCACTGCAACTTTGGTGTGAGTTGGTTGTTGGAGCCATTATTTCCTGCATTTAGAATTATTTTCATGTAACTGCTTCTGTGTTATATTAAACTACTGCATGTTTGCATGACGGGTTTTTATTTCGCTCAAATTCTCAGCAAAGGTTTTGGTGAGATAATTTATTTGAAGGAAATGAGAGAAATCTCAAATAAAATAATCAACACACACAAAGACGAGGAAAGAAAACAAGAAAAGAGAGAGAGAGAGCAACATAGCTACCCCTAACATAGGGGCACTTCACCTAGCCACCGTGCACCAAGATTTACAGCTCTAGGAAAAAAAACTTTTTATGAAAAACCACTAGCACCTGAAATCTAATGCCATAGGAAGTTGCACCAGTACAGCTAGGTCTATATTTGTCCACTTATGCTATTAACATCTTAAATGCAGCATACGTGTGAAAAGCTCCAATTCATTGATCCTCATCCCACCTAGTTCTTTTGCACATGCTGTACCTTTCCATTTGACCAAGCAATGTCCCCTATTTACATTTTCTGGTTCATCACCCATCCATAAAAGAACTAGGGGAACAGTCAATTCGCCGAAAAGCCATTTTTGCATGGAATAGTCAGATAAGTCTGCATGACAAATCAACTGTTTTTATTTAATTTGGATGGATTCAAAAGTTCATAACTGAGGTAGGAAACCCAGGTTTTAGACCAATTTAATAAAGGAACAGGCTCACCGAGAACATGATGTGATGGTAGTGCCGAGACTTCGGCAAGCAAAATGTGCTCGCGTGTTCTTTGATAGGTGCATGCAGCATGTGCTGAGCATGCGTGGCCACCGGAGTTCTCCCTAGGCATCTCAGTGTTGTACGATTTATCACCCCACGGCCCATACTCTTGAATATATTGACCTGAACTATAAAATGTGCTCTAGATTTCTTTGACTCCCGATGCTCTGTTTTCCCAATGCCTCCATCTCCCAGTTGCCAAGTAAATCCTGAAAGAGACATGACATGGGAAACAAGTTCCAAGCTAAGTGAGCTGACCAAATATCAAGACTTGAAGTATCAACTGTGGGTGCCAACATATATATAGACGAGTCATGGAGCTTCTCATAAATTAACAATGCATCTGTTACTCATGCATTTAATATTTTGAGTATATAAATCCTAGAACGTTTGCAATACTCCACCATTGTTGGTATCAAGAAATTAATGACAAAATTCAACTAGCAGAATAGTTTGGACCAGGTGCTCTATTATATATGTTGCATTACAAAGACAACTTCTTGGTTTGGATTGAATTTTTTTATGTTTTATTCCAAAGACTGCTTCTCGGTTTTGATCCTTTGAGTAGCAAGTGGGATTCAATGGGTTCGATCCTCTGCTCTGCCTATGCAACTCAGTCCTATAATACTTTTCAGACGGACAATCTTAAAGTCAAGTCCTTGGTTAGTAATACATAGATCTACAGAAAAAACATGAGCCAATAATCTGCCAACTGTGAGTGGGGAAAGGGTCAGAAAATTTAACATGAACCAATAGTCTGCCAACTGAAGGGTCAGAAAAATTAACAATGCTCTACGTACAAATACTTAGACTGAAAGAATGAAGTGGGAGTGCAGATTTCAAACATATTTTTTGGACATTGGAGGTTTGGTTGGTAGCACACACGACGACATGAATGAGGGATCTAGGAAGCCAGGATGGATTGATAAGTCAAGTTGGAAGCAAGGAACACAAGCTAGGACATTGCATGAAAATGGAGATGGAGAAAAACTGAAATTAGTGTTGAAACAAATCAAGAAACAAACAAACAAACAATCAATATATACATATGCACCTACAATATGGATCTCCCAAAAAATATGACTCAAGAGGTAGCGTTTCTTCAGCAGGTTCACCATGTATGAGGTAGTAGCGCAACAGCTCCTCTGTTCTCTCCTATTTTGATTTTGTCTTGGGCTTCCAATCCACACTGTGAATTTGCATAATAAGTTGATTGATGCTTCTATCCTCACCTCAATGCATAGTTATTACCATTCTGACTTTTTTGATATATATTTCAACAGTCTTGTAATCAAGTTTATTAAGCTGAAGTCGCATTTGGATGTATGTAAATGTACAGTATGAGAAGTTGAGATATATGGTGGTCATATGAGTTATTGAGTTCAATAGCTACTATTAAAGAAATGTACTTATAACCACTACAAGAATATATGGTTACTTTTGTTAAATCATTAATGGTATATATAATGATAGATCCTTTGGCTGCTATAGTTCATCCGCAACTAAACTGTGCCATTCGAGGACGTGGAGATCATATTCAGAAAGTCATATTATCATTTATCTTATGCCGTGAAAGATTGGGCAAATTCGAGGACAGAGTTTGTCCTCATCACCTAGTCTGTAAGCAAGCTATTGAAGTCTATAAGCAAGCTATTGAAGTGAGTACCATTCAAAGTGTGACTAGGCTCACCTCCTGCGTGGTACACTCTCTGTGAACTTGCAATGATCTGTGTTTGGCATCCTGACGCCTCTAAATCCTAAGTTTGGATGTATAAATGAGTCTCAACATTCGAGTCCACTGGTACACCATACTGTTGTAACTAGGCACCTCGTCATGCCTATGCTGCACCTAGATAGTTTCTCATACTTGAGTACTGATTTGATTGTGTCTGAAAGTGAAGGGTATATATAAAGACAGTGTTGAGCGGCATTATTATTAGTATGTATATGGTCCTAGTAGATAAAATGTCACAGCAGCATTGGGCCTAGGCATGACAAGGATGGAATAAGCAATTTTCTAAAAAAAAAAATTCTAAATACCATGTCCCAATTATTGTGTAGGAATAGATAAAAACTATTTATTTTTTTTAATAGAGGATATTTTTTTTTTCATGGTCTTGAACCCGTTAGAGGTTCATTATATTAAGAGAAGAAAGTTCAACACACTCACTATTTTTTTTTTTTTTTTAGCAAAACACACACAGTTTTACAAAGAAACATACGCCATTTTGAATAGAACCACACATGACGTTGAACTAGGCCTAGTAACATCAGACACACCTTGCCTAGCTACCAATGCGCACTCAGGTTGATGAGAAACAACCTGAGCCCCATCTGCTTAGCCGCAGCTCTTCCCGAGCAACAACTAACACACTGCATTAGGATGGACTCCATCGAAAACGCAGAGCGGTTCCCATTGTTCCAGATTGACAAACAACAAGAATTATGATCGCATTGAGTCCTTTTTAAGATGAATTTGTTGTAGTGCCCTCAAAACAGAGTGCCCTGCACAAGGGTGTTGCAAAAACTAACTGATCACCGTTGTTCGGTGACGATGACAGCGCTACTATGCGTCTTGTCGGTTGTGAGGTTTTCTGCAATGACTCGGCACATTGAGATAGGTGCCTGCTAAACTGAGAAGAGCGGCAGCAAGGTGGAAGGACCATACAACCGAAATACGTGTGAGCAGCCAAGTGGTTTTGTTGCGTCTAGACTACTCCCATTGCCTCCCACTCCTATAGCAAACATTGCTGTCATTTGTGTGTCCCATGCCACCATTGCTTGTGGAAGGCAAATAAAAAAAGATGAAGGAAAAGCCAGAGGGAAGAGAAGGTGTGGCGCTCAATTGTGTTGGGACACAGATTGCTTATATATAAGCGAGCTGAACCCCAGAGCAATCAAATAACTTAAGAATCACACAGCCGGGGCATTTAGTATTTTTTTTTTTATTTCAGTCACACTAACTAGTGTACTACTAGCCTGGCTTCTACTGCACTTCTTTTATAGACACCATATTCCATATTGCAGACAATTAAGACAGCATGACTTTAAACTTGTGGTTTGAAATCACCTTTATTGTCCCATCTCAAGAGATTTGGGTTTCTTGGCGCCCGTCGAATCCTTGATTAAAAGTTGCTCACACAAGAGCTGTTCGAATTATATTTTTCAACACGCTAGTAAATCATCTGAAACATGAACCCTCCATCACGCCGCTCTCCCAGCGGAGCGACCCAAAGGGTCCCCACCGCCGCCCAACTCCTCCCCCTCCCCAGCAGTCGGGCTGTCGCCGCCCGCTATCTCGGCCCTGGCCGGGTGGCGGCGGCAGCCAGGGGCCCTCAACACGCCCCCCCTCCCCTACACCAACCCACTCCCTCCCTCCTTCCCACCCCCACCTCCTCCCCCATCCCCTCCCTTCCCCGCGAGGAGCTTCCGGCGCCGGCGGCTCTCGAGCACATCCGGTGTCCCCTAGGACAGATCTGGCCTCCCTCGGGCCCTGGGCGACGACGACCGCCCTAGGGTTCCGGAGGTGGTGGCGCCGTGGCCCGCCGGTTGGGTCCCGTATCATCGGATCTTGTCTTCCCGACGCCGGATCCGGCCTCCCCCGGGCCGTGCAGCGGCGGCCGGCCCTCTGTCCCCAGCGGTGGTGGTTTGTCTTTGCCGGCGGCCCGCCGGCGGTTTATTGGCCCACCGCGACCGCCGCTCCGGGCGAGGCGGCTTGGTCTGCGGGGGCGATGCCTCGGGCCCTGGTCGACTTGCTCGGTCGTCTGCGCGTGGATGGCTAGTGTGCTTTCGGTCATCTGCGTGCAATGCTTTCGGCGTTCTACTCCTTCTATTTAACGACATTGTGGTGATGGTGCCACGTGGTGGTGGGGGCCGAGGTGGTCTACTGGCGGTGTCTTTCGCAGGCAGTCTTTGGCGAGGGGTTGTGTCTCTATGGTGGTGCCAGAGGTAGGCCGGGCCACCTCATCAGCGTTGTAGTTGCGAAGAATGGCGGTGAGTTGCGGTTCGTCATGCAGGTTGTAGTCGAAAAGGCCATTTAGTGCTCCCTCTAGTGTTGTCAGTGCCCGCGGACGTCGATCTCCTTCCTGAAGGAAACACTTGAGCTGACATTTAGTCCTCCTCCGCACCAAAAGCTGGAGTTAGTCCTCTCTGTTCTTGGCCTGCTCGTGTTTAATATCCCCTTCGCTTAGGTTTGCCCCTGCCTCGGTCATTGTTGCCACCGTTTCTCGCTCGGCTCGCAGCAGCTTCCTAGTCATTGCTGGAGTGTCAATGGCCACTATCTCTCTAGGCTCACAGTGACTTCCTGGTCGCTGTTGGAGTGCCGATGGTTTATTTCGCTTGGCTCGCAGCGCCACCTTGGTCGCTGCTGGAGTGTCGATGCTCCCTTTCTCGCTCTTTCGCAATGACTTCTTGGTTTTCGCTGGAGTGCCGATGCTCCCTTTCTCGCTCGGCTCGCAGCGACTTCTTGGTTACTGCTGGAGTACCGATGCTCGCTTTCTGTTGGTGGAAGCTTTGCCACTGCGGATTCGTCTTCTCAGCAGGCAACCTTGGTGTTGGTTTCTCTTATGCTGGTCTAGTAGGTTAGGACTTAGGTGTTCGGTCGTTTTTCTCGCTCCCCATGTATTCTTGTTGTTTGTTTGTGTGCTGTTTCGGGGCTCCGTTGGTAATCCCTGGAATACTTGTTGAGCCCTTTGTATTAGTGCTCTGGCCTTCTTTGGCCTTTTTTCCTAATGCAATATGGGTGAAGTCCCGCTTTCGAAAAAACACACTAGTAAATCAATTCTTGTTTATCAAAGGAGTCTTTGATTGGTGAATAATGTTTATTGATCATTTACCATTAGTCCTTCGAAGGTGCTCATAGGGGTAGGCTTTGCGTACGTGTGTTCATAAGGGTGAGTGTGCGTGCGTGTTGAGCGTCTACGTTGTATTGTGTAATCTCAAAAAAAAAAAAAAAAAAAACTAACAAAAAGTTATTTATCGTCAAACGGTTTCTAATAGGAAGTTGTGTTTCTAGTTTGTACTATGCCGGTAGCCCCATGAATTGGGCTTTGTGAGGGCCGCTTCCTACGCTGGTTCGATCAGAATGGGCCTAAACAAGCATGTGTCAGGCACGCTAGAGGAAATGGTGAAACTGCCAAAGTCATGTTTGCCGCTGAATATGAACTCGCCAGCATCGAGGTAGGGTTGAGCATCGTTAAGGTCCAGGTCTGAATTCCGAGGAGGTGCCGTGCTGCATATGCATGCCCGTGCACAAGCCTTCTGTTGTCAATGCACGCAGGCGTCTTGATCCCATCCTAACCCACGAATGAAAAAAAAGGATCCGAAAGCATGCAAAGTGTGTAAGCTCTGAGGCTCGATCTCGCATAACATCAATCATGCACGCCCGTGTTGCTGTGGATGGGAGGGATCTGAAACGCACAAGTCACATCTTGTATATATATAGGCTCGCACTTCCAAATACCACTGCAAACGTTCCAGAACAAGCACACCAAGTTCTTCAGAGCCAAAGACAAGCAGTTTGTCATCGTTGAAACTTGAACTACGCTCTTAGTTGAATCAGCTATCGCAATGTGCCGTTCCTGCCCCACGATCGATGGCACATACTTGATGTCAAGGTGGCATATGCGCGTTTTGTAGTGATCCATGGTTAACAAGCTAGATAGAACAAGTTAGGATCCAGCCATGGTCTCCAGATGCCATCAATTCCAATGCCACACACATGACTCTGTATATAGGTGTTCCCTCTTTGTTACTACCCTTGACGACTGCACGCGTGAGTAGAATTACTACCGCCCTCGCCATCCTCTTATATTTTTTTAGATAATGGTGTAGTCTAGTTTTCAACGTTAATGACTTTTTTATCCTATCTATGCATTTGACAACCTTAGTACTGAAGATAAACGTGCCCTGGGATGTAATATAAAGGAAGGGACCTGAAACGCACGACTCTAACATTATTTGGAGTTATTATTTCTTATTTGCACATTAACACACACACACACACACACACATATATATATATATATATATATATATATATATATATATATGCACACTAACTGCATATAACTGCAACGTTCTGATGTGCATTATTTGGAGCTATTATTTCTTATTTACTGAATTATATTCACGTGGATCTTCTGTATTAAACCATTGCACAACACATTAGCTGTTTTTTCCATTTGATGGATTCAATTGGTTATAACCTTGTTAGGATGCCATGGACCCAAGGTTGTAGTACCAGCTAGTAGAACAGCCGCGCCATAAGAAAATGACTATTCATTCAAGATTATCGTACACACGTCAACTTGTCAAGGTAAAACAGTTTGAACATACAACACAGCACCACTACACAAAAACTTAACCATGGCGGTTATATATTTTAGCTAATTACCCAAGCCCGGCAAGCCGCCTCGGACCTAAGGTCACGGTTAATTTGTATGGAGATCCTTAATGCTTTCGAAGAGATCCTTAATGCTTTCAAACCATCACTTAGACACACTTTTGATGTGTAGCTATAGTACATATTGATCACTGTGTTCTTTGCAACGTATGCTGAAAATACAAGGTTTCCTCAAAGGGCAAGATGTGCTCTTATGCGCTTTAGTAAGTGCTCATGCAAGGTTCACTACTCAAGAAGCTTTACCCACCAACTAGCATGACTTGTCAATTGGTGACGTGCGCAGCTGATGAAAATTTAGCAGAGCAGGTCAATAGTGCTGGGTGAAATCCTCTGTTGTACTAGGCACCATCTTAAGAATTTTCCTAGGCTAGCTAAGAAAGTCTACCGAAAACGATCAATGCTCCCATTTGTGAAAACCGCCTGAAAGTGACATAACATGGAAACCAAGTTTCAATCTAAGTGATGCTTAGCAAACGTTTAGACCTTAAAGTATCAAATGTGTGGAGTTCCAAGTGTGAGTCATAGAGCTTCCAATCATTTAGTAATTCAGTTATTTGCAATTTTTTATGCATGTTCTTCCTTACCTCAAATGTTCTTATGTTCCACAGTTTCTTGTCCCTAGGCCCTCTCCTGTTGCCCCTCACTCGAGTCGTCACTTTTGTAGATGGCAAACATTGACACACGACAGGAGTCCAAGTTCTAGTAGAGGTTCCTCGTCCAGCATTCTGTTAAAGTTCAAAGCTGCAAAACTTCTGTCGGCGCCACACTGTTTGATGGATTTTTGTACTATTAAAATCCGTATATATCTGTATGTCATCAAGAGTAAGATATATATGTGCAAGACATGAACGCGCAAGCTAAGACTGAGGTTTGTTGCAAGACTATATATACATATACACATGCCTCGCCAGTCACCATGCATGATGGCATGCATCTCGACGTGCAAGCTAATAAGCTAACAAGAGTGCATATACACATATATGTGCTTGACATGAGCTAATAGCTATGAAAGCTACAAGGTCATGCACGTTGCATGTATCTCGGCCAGACAAAGGGCAGGTGCAATTACAATACATGTGCGTACACGTATACGGCTGAAGGTCGTAGTACGATGCGTACGTGCGCCGGCTAAGTCGTGTATGTTTCGGCCTGACACGATTCAACACGTGGTCTAGAACATTCTGGAACCGGAGTGTACGCGTACGAGCCGGGCACGTACCGGTGACGAGAGAATCGCTGGGAAACGAGAGGACTCGCGTACATATTGAATTTGTTTCATCATGAGAAGCAATTAAGCCCCACTTAGTTGGCCGGGTCCATATGTCATGGACTCGTATATGGAGGCAAATATCTTGATGAGTTGCCGTACGTGGATAAGCATGAGACTTACCTTGTATACGAAGCAAAGAAACCAGCCTGATATCTTGGGTGTTTTGTTAATCGATCGGTGCCCACGGCGTGTACGTATACACCCTCAAGAGGCCCACAGGTCAGCGACGTTGGCTTAAGCAAAGGAAGCTGGATGGATACGTATCAAGCTAGATATTTTGTTGCCGATGGATCAAAGCGCGTCGACGTATGAAGATAAGCACGCGCCCGGATATCTCGGCAGCCTCAACAAACTCCTGGCGGCGCACGGTGCAGCCGAGCCTGCCCCTCAACCCTAACGCCTGGCCTATATAAACAGGCCCCCTGGGCTCCAGAGAGGGGACAACAACACATACACGCACACGCCGTCGGGCTGCCAAGATTCCACCCTGAGATCTTGTATTCACGTACGTCCGGCCGTCGACGACACCTGCATCCATCTGAGAAGAAGCGCAGGCAGATTCCTCTCGTCAAGTCCGTTCGCTGACCGGCGTCCTCGTCCTTCACCAGCAAAGAGAGGAGGAGATCGAGATGGCTTCTGTAACCACCATGGGTGAGTATCCGATCTAGTTCTAATCCATCTCGTATTGTCAGTTTCGCATGATTGCATCTAGTGATACACGGCGGCGTCGGACACATACACGCACACGGACGCCGAACTCTTGAGGCGGCCGCTGGGCATGGAGATCGACGAGGCCTGGAGTTCAAGTGCAGCGCGATCATCAGTCGTGCGCGCGTGCATGCAAGGACCTGGAGCCAGTGGCCAGGACATGGACGTCACGTACACCATGCATGTGTGTGTATGAGATTCCAAACCGTGAAGAAGCAAGGCAAGGCAAGGTGCAAGCAAGGCCAGGCGACGTGCTGCCATGCACGCACGTCATGTTGATGCTCGTGTACATCTACATCCAGCGACGCCCGTGTACGTCTACGTCCAGTTTGTGTATGTCTACGTCCGGCAAGTCTTCATCCACTGCTTCGACTACCTCTACGATCAAGTTCGCGGCGTACCTCGACTACGTTGCTGAAGTCAAGTCATCGATCCGATCTACACCGACCATGCGCGTGCTACTTCCACTACATCTACACGTGACGTTCGACCGGCGAGGAAGACGACACAGGCGGCATGGCTCCTTTCCAGCCATGTTCTTCAAGCGGCTCATGGACCGACAAGGCCATGGATACGCCCGACGCCATCCACATCTACACCAGCACACTACATGGAGACGTGAAGCGAAGATCGGCGGCGGCGACCACAGCAGCTTAATCGGAGGTACTCCGTGATCTTAATCACGGGGGTAATTAAGTAGGTGCCTTCCGAGGCCCTATAAACCATGAAGACACAATCGCCGAAGTTAGAGTGCCGCCAGCTGGTCATGGCGCACGTTCATTAGGAACTTGTAATTGTTACTCATGAGATTAATAAATTACATGTTCCTATTCTTTTTGTTTTGTGTACGTGAGTACACTGGCACGCCCGCATTTTCTTTCCCACACGAGAAGCCGCTCGAGGCGGGTTTTCTGGTGTCCAAACAAATTGGCACGCCCGGTGGGACATGGTTCTCCTCCCATCTCTGCTGCTCTGTGGTCGTCGGATTCGTCTTCGCTCATCCTCCCAACAACACAGCATGCTGCATGATGGTTCTTATGGTGGAGCTGTCTTAATGAATGGTCCCCTTCTTGTAGGAGGACCATCCGACGCTGCGACCACCCAAGAGGCCGACCTGATTCAATTCGGGCAGTTCATGGTGTCGATCTCGGAGCGACGGAGCACGACTTGTGGAGACCAAGCCGGCGTTCCCCGCAAAGACCGAGAAGGCTCATCCTATGATGAGTCGAGAACAAGCCGGAGGGGCCTGTGGCGTCGCCGACATCGAGACCCCACTCCTGATCTCCTTCGCACACGCACCCTCGGTAGCGGTCTTCGAGCATCGCGAGAAGACCTACTTCCATCAAACCCAAGACCCGGCGTTCTTCCGTAAGGTCGAGTCCAAGAAGGCCCAGAAGAGAGCCTTCGCTAAGGCGAAGGAGCGGGGCGCAGCCTTGTCCTAGAGGCTCGCGCTCTCCTAAAGGAATCTGTGGTCAAGGAGCTCAAGGGAGACGCGTGACGCACAGCGCAACAGCTACGTGCCAAAGCGAACTACAGGCGGCGCTAGCATTGCGGCTCTCCGGCCCGCCCCGCCTCGACTCCAACCCAAGAAGCACCAACTCCAGCCGTAGAGTACACGGAGGTGGAGCTGTTGGAAGCTTTACAGGCTGTTTCTCACAGCCTACGTCTACAAATGGCGCACGCCGCCGTGTGTCTAGCCCACACCCACTACGCAACCTGTAGGAGGAAGTATCGCAAGATACGGCAACCCAACAGCAGGTCAGTGCTCGTGATCGCGCTAGAAGCGCCGGTCCCCGAGGGGAGGATTGGTCCCTAGATGCGGAGACTCTGGTCATAAGGTGTTCAACTACTCCAGCACATCGGAACAGCCATACGACTTGTTCCCTAGCGAGTGGGTATATGAACCTGCCAAGATCAAGCATCTCGTGAGGCGCACGATCATGCGGGAGTATTGGAAGAGGCGCCGCGCGAACAAGCGGCCCTACCTCGCCGGCCCGACGACGGTCGTCGACAATAGCATCCCGATCCAACCAACGGGATGGGTGTCCTGCCTTCACATGTCGGCAACCAATGGCGCACCTTCAACGAGCGCTAACAGGTATGCTCCATTGCAAGCTGAGCAACTGTGCCTCTTGACAGAACATGCAGGAAGAGCTGCGCCAGTTACGGGACCAGGTGACCGAACTTGGGAGAAGGCTTCAGGCTGCACCCGAATCTTCCTCAGCCCGATTTAGGAGCGGGACGGAGAGGCGCGTGCCAAGCTATCGTCCCCAACACGAGCGCCAAACCTTGGCGGCGCGTCATCGTTCTCCACCTATGCATCGACGGTATGTCCCTCCACCTCCGCGACGGAACATGTGGGCGAGGCATTATGACCACGCTACACCTCCTCGTGAAGATCAGCAACAACGCACGACGGGTGCCTCCAACCCCAAATGCTCCAAGGCAGGACGCCCGACGCCACGCCGCGTAATCGAACACGCCAATCGCAAGTACTCAACAAGGGGTGCCAGCGGCGCCCCAAGCACCACGAGCGCCACCACAAGCCCAGCACGTGCTGACGGACAACCAACGCGAGAGGGCGCCGAGGAACCGACATGCACTTTATCGTGAGTTGGAGGAGTTGGTGCTGCAGCACACTGCGCTTGGCGTTCGCTGATGGTGAAGTAAGACAAGACGACGGGAGGATCACGTTCGCATGTCCCCCCCGACGGGAGAGCAATGAGAGGTACAACTACCTCATTAAACGATTGACTCCTAAGCCTCGTAAGGTGCGAGGAGCTGAGGCGCCAAGCAAGGAGGCTGCTTCTACACAAGAGCGCCCCGTCACCGTTTTGAAGAGAGGGGGATCGCGTGAATCCACCCCTATAAGTATAGCCTCATCGGAGAGCACCGACGAAGTCACCATCAACCACGCCTACTCCGATGGAGGTTGAGCAAAGGCCATCTCAGACGAGGCGGTGAAGCCATTGCTCTAACACAAGCTGATGGTGCAGCCACAATGGATGAAGAAGCTTCCCAAGTAACGGAAGCATCGAAAAAAGACGTAGCCATGTGTGCCGCATTGACGGCGCATTTGGAGCATCAACACGATGAGAAATGGGTTCCTCCCCCGGTGACCCATGACTTCACCTATCCTTCTGACGAAGAGATTTCGGTGAACCCGAGGGCCAACTTCATGAGCACCTCCCAACCTCGCAAAGGCGTCAAGGCGATGGAGAAACTAAACGCACTCATGGCCGATGGGACGACAAGGGCCTCAGGTACTTGTCTCCCCATTACTGAAGGAAGGAAGGCACTTTCCGACGGTGACCCGGCCATGACGTCGGACGTATCCCCGAGGCGATACAATGATATAGCCTCACGACTTCCCCAAGATCCCGAAGAGCTGCAACACATGGCAGAGCGAGCTGGAGCTAGTACTCGACTTAAGTCCATTGCGGAACAAAAGTTGAGAGCAAGCACAGTTGATGAAGAGAAGGAATTTTCAGAACCTTACACCTGTAGTTCCGACCGACTCTAACTCCTCGTCATTAGAGGTGCACTCCAATGTACCATTCTACGGTCATCTTGCTCGCTCTATTCCTTCAGAAGGAGAAGAGCATGATGTCGATGTCAACATCGCACCAGCGCACATGGCGGGGGAGGATAACGCCCCAAGAGGAGGCCTCGAAGAACAAGTACGCGAACAGGCCGAGTCAATCAAGGAGTTGACGACAAAGTTCGACAATCTAGTCGGATTAATAACGCCTCTCGACCCAAAATGCACAATCAACCTGGTTCTCCACCACCTCAAGAGGACCCACAGATTGAGGAGGTAGAAGGCATAGCGAGTGCTCGTCGACCAGCGGCCGAACCGCTCAGCTTTCGCAAGTCTTTGGACCACAACCATCGGCGCTGATGACATAGTCGAGGAGATGGTGACCAAGAAAGTGAAGCAAATCTTGAATGAGAAGGCACCACTCTCTCTTGAGGGTGACTTGGAAAAGCCATATGAAGCATGGCATGACCTTGTGCCCTTCCCCTCGGTGGGTAGCGACCACCAAAGTTCTCTTTCAATTCGATGGGACTGAGAGATGTGAGGGAGCACCTTTCCTACTTCGAGGCGGCATGCGGTGACACGCCTAACAACTCGTCATCAAGCATCGCGCCAATTCTCGGTGTTCTCGATCGAGCGGCGTTCCACGGGCACGTACCGACTACTACCGGAAAAATCGGCACTGGACCGACATGAAGAATGCCTTCAAGAAGCACTTTGTGGCCATGAAGAGGGATCTCTCCATCGTCAAGCTATCACAAGTCAAGCAACGACGCGATGAGGCCATCGATGATTTTGTCCTCCGGTACCGAGATAGCTTTGTGCGTCTGGCGAGAGAAATGCACCTCGAAGACGTGATCGGAATGTGCATTCATGGAATGCTACAACACTGGTCGCTTGAAGTGTCTCGACGGGAGCCCAAGACGTTCAGCGAGTTGAGCTCCGCGGTGGCCGCCACCAAGATTGAGTTCGAGAAGTTGCCGCAGATCATGGAGCTCTACAAGAACGCGAGCGTCTTTGACCCTGCTAGGCGCTTTGGCTCGATAGCAAAGCCCAACAACACTGGGGGCAAAGCGAAGGCCCAAGCGGAAGCAAACACGGCAAGGGTCTTCTCCAACCTGCCACAAAGCCCAGGCACCTTTCTTAGGTGCCAGGAATGATCAGAACTCAAGGAAGATGCGCCTCGAGGACTTCCTCAAGAAGCAGTACATCTTCAAGCGGGAGCTAGTGAAGGACATGTTTAAGCAGCTAATGGAGCACAAAGCGCTCAACCTCCCGGAGCCACGTCGTCCAGACTAGGTAAATTTAACTAACAATCCTTCTTATTGCCCATATCATAGGTACCTCGGCCACCAAATCGAGGACTGCATTGCCTTCAAGGAATGGCTTCAAAGAGTCGTCATAGAGAAGAGGGTGAACCTAGATCCCGGCAATCAATCGACTACCACACCGCCAACGTCATGACGGTTGAGGCATGCTCTTCATCGGGTCATGGAGCGTAAGAAGACGGAGGCTCATGGGTGCCCTTAGCGCAAGTTGAGGAGCGACTAGCCCACATGGCGCTGGAGAGGCCCCAAACGTCATCAACACGAGTGCCTGAGGCTTCCCAAGGTGGAGCATAGACTCAGGTGCAACGTCGACGACAGCCCCATGGGCGTCCACCTCGACGTCCTTCTACTATGGTGCCTACATGAGCAGCACCAGCACCAAGGTAGCCGAACCCAAGTCGAAGGCGCCTACCACCCCGGTTCATCCCCAGGACGGAAGGAGATGCTCCTTTTCCGCGAACAGGTCGTGTGCTAGCCACCTTGGCGTAGTAATCGCCCAAAGATCGGGGCAGGTTTCGACTGAAGAGGCCAAAGAAATGGGAGAAGAGTCGAGTTCTTCCTCAAACGTGGCAACATGCAATGCCACTTCCACCAGTAGCAACGATGGTAGCTTAAACTCCAATGAGCTACTCACCACTAGGGAGCAAGAAATGCTCCACCATGATGTCGAGCGAGACGCCCCCCCTGGAAGTCAACATGAATCTGCGAAGCGGGAGAGCTTTACAAGAGCTACCCCCAGTCAAGCATTCAAAGGGAGACAAGCCTGCAAATGAAGGCTGCCCCCAAGAAAGGCGCCCGAGCAAGCGAAGAAAAAGAAGAATCAAGTTGAGGACATCGACTACAACGTAGTCTCTCATCTAAAGCGAGTGCCTGCACTACTGAGTGTGTATGACGCTCTCATGCTTGTGCCTGAGCTCCGAGAAGCTCTAGTAAAGGCGCTGCAGGAACTCGAGCTCTATGAGGTGGTAATGGCTAAACACCGCCTCATCAACAACCCGTTGTTTGTGAATGAGATCACGCTCGATTTAAGAAGATGAGATGATAGAAGAGTGTGACCATAATCGCCCGCTCTCACGCCGAGGGAAATATAGGAACAAAGGCATCTTCGTCGAATCCTTATTGACCTGTGGTCTGCTGTCAACATCCTCCCCACGGAGCTTGATGCGGGCTGGCGACACGGTGGAAGACTTGAGCTCACGGATGTCGCCATCTGCGGCTTCGACAATTCCGGAAGGCAACTTTGGGAGCTCTCACCGCCAAGATCCGATGTCCACGCACAGCTTCAAGGTACGGTTCTATGTGATTGATGCTAACACCTCGCACTCCACGCCTTCTTGGGAGGCCGTGGATTCACAAGTACCGGTGGTGCCGCCTACGTTGCATCAATGTTTGAAGTTCCTTGACGGAAACAAGACGCAACAGCGCATCATCGGCAACATGTCGCCCTACACCGCACAAGAGGCGCACCAACGATGCCAAGTACTACTTCTGAGGAGTACAAGCCCCAGCCTCCGGTCGAAGTCGCCTCCCCGCACTGACGTCGTGCTAAAGCCCGAGCTCCATCAACATCCGAGGTGAAAGCTCTCATCATGCCATGCTCTCCCTCCGCTTAAGAATGTCCCCGAGGTCCCGTAAGGCCACAGGCAGGGGCGGGTAGCATCCCTTCAACATCTACATCCACCCCTTCGTCGATGAAAGTAGGAGCGTCAACATCGGCACCTATAACTCTAAGGCCTACGCGAAGACCCTTATTGACGTTGGGCTCCCAACTTAAGGAGGTCCTACCGATTAAGGAAGACGTGAAGCCCGGTGCCTTAACCATCGGAAGCACAGCCGGTATGCAAAGGAGCAGACGATCGCGCTCCGTGCATCAACAAGTCAATCCACACCGGCGTTCGAGGGAGTCGTGAAGAAGAGGGTTCTTTGAGATAGAAGGAATAGCGGGAGTGCCGAGCACCCGCAGCCCCGCCGTTGTACATATCGACAACCACCGAAGTTGGAAGTATGGACAATTCCCGGTTATTCCTCCGCGCCTAGCACCATCTTCTACAAAAGTACCACAAGTACAACACTGTGACTTTGTACTTGAATCCATTAACTCTGATATTAATGCAGATGAGGCGCTAAATACCATGAAGGCTAAGCCTAGGATGGCTTGCCTGCTCGAGAAGGCCGGGATCGTTGTCGGCCCAAATAATAGAGTGCCACGACCACCAGCCATATGTGAGCAGTGGTGGAGCCAAGCAGAGGCGCTCATCAAGAGAAAGTGCAAGACCCAACCTAGGTTCGGGCTTGGTTATCACTACATCGACACTTTCGGTGAAGGCGGGGGTTCGAACAACACCAACGTTGTCCACTGCTTTACCACATCAACCACCACGGGAGATGAAGCTGGCTGCTCTTATCATCCTCAGCGCCATCAACACCCCGCAGAGATGGAGGCATCGGAAGAAGGGCGAGAACTGCATGTTACACCAGCCCCTCCACAACTTGAAGATGGAGGCCAACCCACAGTCGATGAACTCGTGCAAGTTAACCTTGGCACGGAAGAAGACCCTCGTCCCACCTTCATGAGCGCTACCCTCACAGAAGAGGAGCGAGAAGATTATCGAAGCTTCCTGATGGAGTACAAGGACTGCTTCGCATGGAGTTACAAGGAGATGCCGGGACTAGATCCTAATGTCGCCACACACAAGCTGGCGATTGACTCGCGGTTTCGTCCCGTGAAGCAAGCTCCTCGGCAACTTCGTCCTGAGTTTGAAGACCAAGTCATCGTGGAGGTTGATAACATGATCACCGCCGGGATCATCAAGGAGATACAATACCCGCGATGGCTCTCCACTATCGTCCCTATGGAGAAGAAGAATGGGAAAGTTAAGTCAAGCGTTGACTTCCACGACTTAAACCGAGCTTGCCCCAAAGATGATTTCCCTACCTATCACGGATATGGTAGTCAACGCCCACAACCGGTTCGACGCCTTGTCCTTCATGGACGGGTCATCCGGCTACAACCAAATCAAGATGGATCCCGTGGACGCACTTGACACTGCCTTTAGAACTCCCAGAGGCAATTTCCATTACACGGTGATGCCTTTTGGGTTGAAGAATGCGGGCGCCACCTACCAGCGTGCCATGACGCACATCTTTGGCGATATGATCCACCACTCCGTCGAGTGCTACGTTGACGACATGGTGGTGAAGACAAAAATCGTAAAGATCACGAAGACGACTTACGGGCGGTGTTTGAGAGGCTGCGTCGACACCAACTCAAAATGAACCCCCCTCAAGTGTGCATTAGCGGTTCGATCAGGCGTCATCCCGGCTTTGTCGCTCGATATCACGGCATTGAGATCGAGCCTAAGAAGATCACGGCCATCCTCAAGATGGGCCTCCTCAAGAGCTGAAGGAGTTGAGGACGCTCCAGGGACACCTAGCCTACATTCGGCGCTTCATCTCCAACCTGTCCGGGCGTGTACAACCCTTCTCCAAACTAATAAAGAAAGGAGCGCCATTAAATGCGGGGACGAGGAGTGCCAAAATTGTTTTCGACAACATTAAAGGTACCTTCTTAACCCTCCAGAATTGGCAGCTCCTGTGAAAGGGCGACCTCTCATTCTTTATATTGCGGCACAGCCTTCCTCGCTAGGCGCCTTGCTTGCCCAACACAATGAAGAAGGCATGGAGGTGGCGTGCTACTATTTGAGCCGCACCATGGTGGGTGCCGAACACAACTACTCTCCCATTGAAAAGTTGTGCTTGGCGCTGATCTTTGCTTTGAAGAAGCTAAGGCACTACATGCTGGCGCATGAAATCTAGCTAGTGGCGAGGGCGGATCCGATAAAATACCTGCTTAGTCAGCCAACGCTCACAGGGCGACTCGCAAAGTGGGTGCTACTCATGACAGAGTTTGACATCACCTTCGTACCGCAAAGGGCTGTCAAGGGACAAGCTCTCGCAGATTTCCTTGCTACACATCCCATACCGGCCGACTCTCCGCTCATCACCGAGCTACCTGATGAGGAGGTCTTCACCACCGAGATGGAGGCCTCATGGGAGCTCTACTTCGACGGTGCCTCACGAGAGGAAATCACCACCAATGGCGCCCCAAGACGGAGAGCAGGAGCAGGATTGGTGTTCAAGACCCCACAAGGAGGAGTGATGTACCATTCATTCTCCCTTCTCAAGGAGGAGTGCTCTAACAATGAAGCGGAGTACGAGGCGCTCATCTTCGGCCTTCTCCTAGCACGTTCTATGGAGGTATGTTCCCTACGGGTTCATGGTGACTCTCAGCTCATTGTTCGACAGATCAATGGTGTATATGAAGTCCGCAAACCGGAGCTTATGCCCTATTGTGAGGCAGCCCGTAAGCTCATGAATGAATTCAGACACATTGAGCTTATTCATGCCCCACGAAGCAGGAACGCTCCAGCTGATGCGTTGGCTAAACTCGCAGCGGCACTTGCCCTTCCTGAGGGTAAGTCCGCGCAAGTTACAGTCGAGGAGAGGTGGCTACTTCCTGTTGTGCTAGAGCTTCTTCCTGAAGAGCATGAAGTCAACACCGTCACTGCGTGTGCCATCGAGGATGACGACTGGCACAAGCCCTTCATCGACTACTTCCAGCACGGCGTTCTTCCCAACGATGCCATGAAGAGGCGTCAACTACAACGACGACTTCCTTCTTATGTCTCAGGGGAATCGTGGCTTTACAAGCGCCTATGGGCAAGAGGTGCTCCTGCGGTGTGTTAGCCGACGGGAGGCCGACGAGGTCCTGAAGGAGGTGCATCATGGAATTTGTGGCGGCCACCAGAGCGGGCCAAAAATGTACCATAGCATTCGCTTGGCTGGCTACTACTGGCCGGGCATCATGACAGATTGCCTAGGAGTGGCAAGGAGGTGTCATGGCTGCCAAGTCCACGGCACCTTCAAGCATCTACCGGTTCCACTCCATCCAACGGTCCCCTCGTGGCCGTTCGACGCATGGGGCATCGACGTTATTGGTCCCATCGACCCTCCTTCATCCAGAGGGCATCGTTTCATCCTTGCAGCAACAGACTACTTCTCCAAATGGGCAGAGGCAGTACCATTGCGCGAGGTAAAGAGTGCTAATGCCATTAATTTTCTAGAGCGACACATTATATATCGCCGAATTCCACACCGCATTACATCCGACAATGCTAAAGCTTTCAGGTCGGGCAAAATGCACAGGTTCATGGAAAAGTACAAGATCAAGTGGAACTACTCCACTGGCTATTATCCCCAAGCTAACGGGATGATAGAGGCGTTCAACAAGACGCTTGGCAAGATACTAAAGAAGACAGTGCACAAGCATAGAAGAGACTGGCATGACCGTCTTTTTGAAGCACTATGGGCGTACCGTGTTACAGTACGTACCCCAACTCAAGCCACCCCATACTCACTTGTGTACGGGTGTGAGGCAGTCTTGCCTTTGGAGATTCAGCTACCATCACTACGTGTAGCTGTTCATGATGGACTAACCCAAGATGAGCAGGTTCGGCTTCGATTCCAAGAGCTGGACGCTCTAGAAGACGGTCGTCTCAACGCCGTGCAAGAACTGGAGCTGTACCGCAACAACATGGCAAGGGCCTACGACAAGCTCTCGTCAAGCGACGCGTCTTCAGGAAAGGGGAGCTCGTGCTCGTGCTTCGGCGTCCCATCGTCGTGACGCACAAGACGAAGGGAAAAATTCGAGCCCAAGTGGGAAGGCCCATACGTCGTCGAGCAAGTCTACGACGGAGGCGCATACCAGCTGGTCGATTAACATGGAATCCGACCAATGTCGCCGATCAACGGGAGGTTCTTAAAAAATATTTTGCTTAAAATAAAATATTTTTTCTTTCTCTTTTTCTTTTCTTTTTCCACTCTCCTTGAGATGCTCAGCGTGCACCATACATTGCACGTTGGGTTTGTCTCCATGGAGAACAAAAAAACCAACATGGCTCTCCCTATCAGGCTACAGCTGCAGTGGAAGATCCGACCTGTCTTGGGACCTCTCCGTATGGGCGAGGCAACGACCTTGCAGGTGGAATTTGCGACAAGCCACCACATCACGGATAACACGACATACGCCGAACGTGTTTCCGCTGGGGGCAGTGGGAAGACGGCTCGAGCCGCTCCTAAGCAGCGAGGCGCGACCATGCCGCTTCAAGGCTTCTAGACATGAAGCGACACACACTCCGGGGAAGACTATAGAAGAAGAGCAAGAAAGGGCTACCCGGTGCAACACAAGTTCCACTAAGTGTGCAGCCTCTTGCCACCCCGAAGGTGACAACAAGGGACCAATAAAAATGCCAGCGAGGATTCACCTAGATACACAAAGGTGAATGGCTACACTCCAAGTTCCTCGTATGCTTAAAAAAAAAAAAAGAGCAAAGAAAAATGGTCACCAAAGATGTGGCAGGGCAGCTCAAATATCAAAATGGAAGGCGGAAGTAGCCATTCACCATCCTCGCAAAAGCGATGGCAAATTCTTCAGCCGTTACCCAAAACCAAACACCCAATCAGCCGCACCCTACGCCTCCATGTCGAGAGAGCGAGTGGGCTGTGGTTCAACTCAACGCAAGGGAGTCTCGACCAAAAAAATTCCCTTCACCCCAGTGGAGACATCCAAGCAGAAGTCTACACATTCAAGCACACAACGGGCGAAATCGCAGAGCCATGTTGCTATGGTTACTAACGGCACCCAATGGTTATGTCCCCCCGGCTGTCCTATCACAAGCTGCACATATAGCTTATGCCCATAGGAGAGCCAACATTTTAAAAAATATTTCAAAAAAATCCAAACAATATATTCAACTTGATGACTTTTGCCTCATCATTAACTCATTAACTCTTCCTAGCTATGTCATCTATCACCAGACAAGCTATAATTATTGTAGTGTTGCAGGTCCATCGTTGCACTACAATCGGGGAGCGGTGAGATACGCCAAAGGCGGTTAGTATCAAGTCGATGAAACCCTTCAATCCAGCCATGTCACGCCACAATGCAAGGTGGCACCGGGTTGATAAAACCACACTTCAGAGCAAAGGCGATGCGCCCGGTCGCCGCTGTCAAGTCTGTGAAACCCTTCAACCAGGCCGTTTCATGCCACGATCACAAGGTGGCTCCTTGGTTGATAAAAGCTTTCGTCAAGTACCACGGTCCTCATACCGTATGGCCAAAGCAACTCAAGGGCGTCCGATTGGCTAATGCCATCATTCGGACCTGATGGATACATCATTGGACAATGCCGCAACATGGCCCCAATGAAGCCCTACTGCCCGCCCGTTGGTCGACACCGCCACGCGGCCCAATGGAGTTCGACCACCCCGCTGGCCGACGCCGCCACGCGGCTCCAACGGAGTTCAACACCGTCCCGTTGGTCGACGCCGCCCACGCGGCTCCAACGGAGTTCAACATCGCCCCGTTGGCGACGCCGTCACGCGGCCCAACAGAGTTCAACACCGCCCCGTTGGTCGACGCCGTCACGCGGCTCCAACGGAGTTCAACACCGTCCCGTTGGCCGACGCCGCCACGCGGCTCCAACGGAGTTCAACCTCGTCCCGTTGGCCGACGCCGCCACGCGGCTCCAACAGAGTTCAATCATTGTCCCATTGGCCTACGCCGCAACGCAGCTTCAATGGAGTTCCAGCGCCATGCCTTGGAGTCAACACGATACTATCCAAGGTATGTTTTTGTTTATTTATTGATTTTTTTTGTTTGGTTCTCCTTCTCTCTTTGTCCCTCTTCTCGATCTGTTCATGACAAGAGCAGGGGAGTATCCACAGCCAGGGTGCCCCATGTAAGAGATGTCGTCACTGCATCAGCTTAGATGACGCAAGAAAGCTTCTCAAATGGCTGGGGGCAACACCAGATGACCGAGGCGTGGATGACCTTGAGTAGGCAGTCCAGTCGCCGACGTGTCTGCTCCGCTAGCCGGGCTTTGATAAATTCAAGCTTGAGCTGGGGGTGGAGGAACGTAACGACTTTGTGCTATCCGTTGTAGATGCATGAATTAGATGACAATTTTTTACCAGACTCTACTCAAGAGTCTCGCACGTGTATTCATCTATCATGTGTACGCTCGGCCAAGAAGCAATAAAGAAAAAAGATTTGTCAAAATATCTTGTGTCAATTAAAGCGTCAGATATATTCTGTGCCAATAATGTCCATCGACGTACATACAAATAGCTCGGTATCGCAAGATTTGCGAACTGAAATAAAATATTATGTTACGGCTGTCTTGATAGTTCCTCAGAGTACTGTCAGATTGCAGGAATGAAAGTGCAGGGAGGTTAATACCCTGTGCTTAACTAACGTCGACATATCAGTACATAAACAAATCCATGAATAAGACAAAGATACTTTACTTTGTCAAATAACATGTTGAGCCGTAGGTGGTCAAGCTTAGGCAACAGCCGCTTGATTGGGCAGTTTTGCATGTCTGCAAGCGCCAGGGTCACAGCCTCTCACCGTTTGCGTTTATGGTGGAAATTAGTGATGTATGCAAGTTCAAAGTTGGGTACGGCAATGCCAACTTCGGGTTTTGTCCTTCTGTGTAAAGAGGAAAACCGAAAGTTCCAACACCTGCAAGCGGCAATCGTATACACTCGTCGAAGCCGCGTGATGTTGGCCGCATGAGCCGGCAAACGAATTTCTGGTTGCTTCGTTCAGGCAACGAGCTGGAGTCATGGTTTCGCGCGCACCAAGGCAGGGCGCAGCAGCCCGGTGTGGTGTGGTTTTGTCCAAACTCCCGAGGTCTCTTGCTGCATGCGCTGTTGCAGGCGCTGCGACTAGCGGCAAGTTTGCTAGGATGCACCACCAGTCATCGGTTAGCTAGCTCAGTCATGTGCGCAGCACGATATTAGTCAATGTCGTGCAAGCTGCTGCTATGGGATTGGCTCAACCCGATTCTTGCTGCCTGACAGGGCAGATGCGTTACTATGGGGCAGAAGTTGATTTCGTCGGACGCCGGACGTCCGCGTCGTGCCACGCACGCCCGTTCCCCGCAATGGGCATGTTTGTCCCAACACCTAGTGGTCGCAGGATGATTAGCAATTGTAAAACGCCCATGACGGTGCTGATGCTAACGATACCCCAGACCAAAGATGCATGCGGTGTTAGAATTGGGCATGCATGATATTGTTCGACGAGCGCAAGAAATAAAGAAGATACGCATGCAACATGTATACCCAGGGTCGATGTAAATCTGACTCAATATATAGTGTGTATATATGATATGTATCTTGTATGTAATATAAAAGGAGGTGCATGCACGCAGGCAATGCCCTATTTATTAGACGAGTTCACAAATCTTCTCTAATAATGATAATAAAAAAAAAGACTCAAACATGTGAGTCTTTACGCAAAGAACTAATACTGTAAAGTAATAAGACGCGCTACGGAGCTACTCTGGACGTAGCCTAATGACAGCTTGTTCAGGTGGAGAGTATGCCAAGATGAGTTTGATGCCTCGACGAACGGGGTCGGCCATCTGATTGAGGTTATCCAGGCGGGACTGCATGATCTGCCGGCACTCTTTTAGCTGCTTGAGTCGGTTCGCCTGTATTTTAATATCCTGTCGGCATATCTCCATGTCCCTACGGAGGTCAGCGCATTGCACCCGGAAATCTTGAATCTTGTTGCAGCTAAATATCTTGAATTTTATTGCACCTAGAGATCTCGAGTTACACGTATATTCACCAAGACGAGTCCGGACTTGCTACGCGCCGTCCAAACTCCTCTCGGTGGGGGGCATTTGTTTGATGGATTTTTGTACTATTAAAATCCATATATGTATATATTGGTGTATGCCATCAAGAATAAAATATATATGTGCAAGACACGAACGTGCAAGCTAAATAGCTAACAGAAGTTTGTTGCAAGGCTATATATACATATATGCATGCCTCACCATGCATGATGGCATGCATCTCGACGTGCAAGCTAATAAGCTAACAAGAGTGCATATACGCATATATGTGCTTGACATGAGCTAATAACTACGAAGGCTACAAGGTCATGCACGTTGCATGTACCTCGGTCAGACAAAAGGGTGCAACTACACATATGTGTATGTGTACACGTATATGGTCGGAGGACGTTGTACGATGCATACATACGGCGGCCCGTGTCACGTATATTTCGGCCTGACACGACTCAACGCGTGGTCTAGAACATTCTAGAACCTGAGTATATGCGTACGAGTCGGGCACGTACCGGTGACGAGGATCGCTGGGAAACGAGAGGACTCGCGTACGTATTGAATTTGTTTCATCATAAGAAGCAATTAAGCCCCACTTAGCCGGCCAGGCCCATATGTCATGGACTCGTATATGGCAGCAGATATCTTGATGAATTGCCATACGTGGATAAGCACGAGACTCACCTTGTATACGAAGCAAAGAAACCAGCCTGATATCTCGGGCGAGTTGTTAATCGATCAGAGCCGACGGCGTGTACGTATACACCCTCAAGAGGCCCACAGGTCAGCGACGTTGGCTTATCGAAGCTGGATGGATACGTACGAAGCTAGAGATATTTTATTCGGCTGATTAATCCAAAGCGCGTCGGGATAATTACGTGGAAGAGATAAGCATCCGCCTCCAGATATCTCGCGGCGGCCAACAAACTCTTGGCGGCGCACGGGTGCAGCCAAGCCTGCCCCTCAACCCTAGCGCTTGGCCTATATAAACAGGCCCTCAGACTCCAGAGAGGCCAACCACATCACATACACGCATACACCGTCAGGCTGCCAACACTCCACGCCGAAGCCACGTATTCGCGTACGTCCGGCCGCCGACGACACCTGCATCCATCGGAGAAGAAGCGCAGGCAGCTTTCTCTCGTCAAGTCCGTTCGCCGACCGGCGTCCTCGTCCTTCACCGGCAAGAGAGGAGGAGATCGAGATGGCTTTTGTGTCCACCATGGGTGAGTATCCGATCTATTCTAATCCATCTCGTATTGTCAGTTTCGCATGATTGCATCCAGTGATACACGGCGGCGTCGGACATGGCCACACACGCGGATGCCGAGCTCTTGAGGCGGCCGCTGGGCATGGAGATCGACGAGGCCTAGAGTTCAAGTGCAGCGCGACCATCAGTCGTACGAGCGCGCGTGCAAGGACCTGGAGCCATCCGGAGCCGGTCGTCAGGACATGGACGTCACATACACCATGCATGTGTGTGTACGTGACTCCAAACCATGAAGATGCAAGGCAAGAGGCGACGAGCAGGCATGCACATCCCGACGCGTGTGTACATCTACGTCCAGCGACGCCCGTGTACATCTACGTCCAGTTTGTGTACGTCTACGTCCGGCAAGTCTTCATCCACTACTTCGACTACCTTTACGATCAAGTTCGCGGCGTATCCCGACTACGTTGCTGAAGTCAAGTCATCGATCCGATCTACACCGACCATGCGCGTGCTACTTCCACTACATCTACACGTGACGTTCGACCGACGAGGAAGACGACACCGGCGGCATGGCTCCTTTCCAGCCATGTTCCTCAAGCAGCTCATGGACCGACGAGGCCATGGATACGCCGACGCCATCCACATCTACACCAGCACACCACATGGAGACGTGAAGTTTAAGATCGGCGACGACGACCACAGCAGCTTAATCGAGGTACTCCGTGATCTTAATCACGGGGTAATTAAGTAGGTGCCTTCCGAGGCCCTATGAACCATGAAGACACAATCGCCGAAGTTAGAGTGCTGCCAGCTGGTCATGGCGCACGTTTATTAGGAACTTGTAATTGTTACTCATGAGATTAATAAATTACGTGTTCCTATTCTTTTGTTTTTGTGTACGTGAGTACATTGGCACGCCCGCATTTTTCTTTCCCACAAGAGAAGCCGCTCGAGGCGGGTTTTTGGTGTCCAAACACACACCACTCTATAGGCAAGATGTGCTCGTGCGCTTTAGTAAGATGCTGGTGCGCAGCCATTGTTTACCCTTATACTAGCAAGCATCTTAGGAAGCTTACCCACAATCTAGCATGATTTGTACACTAGCACAGTTGGTGGCTGCGGCTCGCGGAAATTTATTTAACCGAGCAGCTTCAAAGTGTTGGGTCGAATCCTCTGTTTTCCCAGTGTCTCCGTCTTCTATAAAGGTTTTGCTAGGCACCAGCTTAAGCCTTTTCCTGGGATAGCTATATGTATGGATCTACCAAAAAGAAGCAATGCTAGTTATGCGCCATCTCCTATTTGCTAAAGCTCCTGTAAGGGACATGACATGGTGTGATGCTGAGAAAATGTTTAGACCTTAATGTATCAAATGTCGGGATTTCAAGTGTGAATATGTAGACGACTCATTGAGCTTCCAATCAATTAGTACATAATTTATTGCATTTTCTTCATTATATTTGAACTGTAACACCAAAAATATTACATCGTGATATCTATACTTTATAAATATCAAAGAATGGTAATTATTTGGTCTGTCATTCTCTCCTTACCATTATCTGTCTCCCTCATGAGATCCGTTTTTCCAGCCTCTCGTCCCTCGTTGTCCCTCACAGACGGCTCGGGCAGAACCTCCATCCATGCCGCCAGGGGCCTCCTCCCTTCTTCCATGCACCTCACCGTCGCCACAGCGCGTCTCCAGGTGCTGGTGGCCGCAAGGATGGCGGCGGCGAGAATTTCGGTCATTCTCTTATCTCTTTGGTAGCCTTTCTCGGAGTTTCTTCGTCATGGTGGCGGCCTCTACTCCAGCGGCCGTTCTGTTGTGGGGCTGTCCGGCGCGTGCCCTATGTGGGGCACTGCTCGGCGGCCTTGGGGCACGGGCGTTGGAGTGATGTCTCGCGATGCTGTCACGGGCGGTGTTGGCAGATCTGGATCTGTACATGTGGAGGAGATGGTGGTGCGGGTGGAGGGAGCAGAGGTGGAGGAGATCCGGCGATTGACGCTGTGAGCCAGGGCCTGAAGCTTTGAGGCGTGGGTGGCCGCGGGCGTGTGGCTGTTCAATGCCGCCCGCCGATGGCCGATTCGGGCTTTCGCGATGGATCCGGGTCACCGTCCGGTCCAGGGCTCCGTGGCGCTGATGCGCTGCTAGGCACGGGTGGCCGCGTGTCGCGGAAGCCGCCCCGCACCGCTTCCGACCGAGGCCATATATGCACATTATGGTGGTGCACCTCCGTGAGCTCCATTGTTTCAGATTTGGTGGCTATCTTACTCGCTGGTCATTGGTGTAACGACAAGGATTCTGGTGGGAGAATGGCTGTGTTTAGACGGCAATGACGCCTGTGGGTGCCACTTCCTCGCTGGAGGCGTCGTCACTTCTCCAGCACTGGGAGCCTTGGAGATCTTTCAGGTCCAGTACGGTTCTTGATCGGGTGACGATGGTAAATTCGTATGTCATGCTTTTGTTGAAGACGCCGCTTTTGGAAGATTACTCCTTGGTTTGTTAGTGTTGGTGCCAACATAGTTTTCTCTCTAGTTTCATTATTATGTTGTTGCTGGTCATTTGGTGCTGTATTCTCGACTTTTAGCAAGTCGGAATGCCACTGATGACATCTAGAGATACTAGAGGTTTTCCTCCTTCATGTTTTTTTTGTTTGTAATAATTGGTCTGATTCTACCAATTGGTAGATGAAGCCGGGTATGAAATTTTTGTAGATGGTAATCATTAACACTGGACAGAAGTCCAGTGTCTACTAGAGGTTCTTCTGCCACCACTCAATGAAAGTTTACCTCTAGTAGACACTGGACTTTTGTAGATGGTAAACATTGACACACGACAGAAGTTCAGTGTTTACTAGAGGTTCTTCTGCCACCACTCAATGAAAGTTTGAAGTTGCAAAACATGTGAGGTCTGATTCTAGCAATCTCTTGACTTTTCTTCCTCTGTTAATCTGCAACAAGCAATGGTGCTTCAATTTTTTTTTTTGAAAGGAACGACAAAAGCTTTGCCGTTGATTTTTATTAGACGATATAAAGGGAAAAAAAAAAAAAAAGTACAACCAAAAACACAACTGTACAACTCAACACTGCCCCTGTGCAAACAACAGGGGAAGAAGAGAAGAAGGAACAGAAAAGTAGTCCTCCAAAATTTTACCAGCCCAACATCATTTAGGGAGACCATTCTGAGCTCTGTTTCAACTACGGACAGTTGTACTTTTTAACTAGATGTGGAAGAAACAATGTATGTTTGATGTTCCTGGTGCCTCGAATTCTAATTTTGAGCTGACGAGATCGGACTAAGTATCTCAACGATTCCCATAACTCCTCGTTCCTGCTCTTGTCTTGGTCATGTTGTAGTTCTTCATAGTACTGATTTCTTTAGTGTAGAAGTGAAGGGTGGTATATATAAAGATAGAACTGAGACATGAGTGTATCAGCAGTATATGTATGCATGGGTCCAACTAATAATGAACTGAAGCGTACGTGATGATAAATTCTAAATCAATAGATGACTTAGCAAAGTATGACAATAAAGTAGTAGTAAATTCGTATCATAGTGATTTATGATGGCAGCTCTTTATGCATTAAAGATATCAACGCACTGGATAGTAAATTAGTAGATGGACTGAGCCAAAAATTAGTAGATTATCAGCTTCCGGATTAGAGACGATGGGTAGTGTGTTCTTGACCTCTAACACTATATCATTATATCACGAGTTTAATAAAAGAACTTGAATTATAAGAATCGATGCGTGATTATTGTTCCTTGTCTCTCTGTCTAGTACAAATGGTTGCTCATAGTCTTCTGTCTTCTCACTTACTAGGCACAATTATTCTTTGTATGCGCAAACTCTAATACGCGACAGTCACACATACGTGACCGCACAACACTGTGCGAGCGCCACCTCCACACCGGTAGGGCTTGCGTCCTTCCTTGGACTTGCTGGCAGCAGGCAGGTCAGCGAGGTCAGGCGACAAGGCGGCATAGCGCCGCCTGCCATGGTGATGGAGGCATCGGCTTGGACAGAGTAGGGGTGGGTGTCTCATTAGCGACGGATCAACGGAGATGACAAATTAGTATAGGGCTGGAATCGAGTTGGGTGCTGAGCGGCGCTGGACTGGATTCGAGAGAACCTTGCTAAAGTAACAATGACACAACTTATTTTTGAAGCACATATGTTTTAGGATGCATGCAATTCTCTTGTAAAATGGTATATGTGAGCAGTACATATCTAATAAACACTGCCGGTTTGTAATAAAGCCTCTCATTCAGTTCATTTATTCAAGAAAAAAATTGGAATACAGATAATATGAATCCAGTGAAAAAAAAAAACTTTGTAAGGATGAACTATTGGAGAGCTGTGTGGCATTGTGACACACATCATCACGAGACTGTGACAGTTCCCTTGTGCGTCTCGCTGCTATGCATGCCTTTCTTCACCTCACAGTTTCGTGAAAACTGAGGGCGAAGAGCTACATCAGCATATTGCAAGACGACGCCAGAACCATGAATCAGTGAGTCCAAGGGGGAAGGTTGCATGTGGACTACTCCCATAGCCTCCCATTTCTATAAAGCATCACAAATAATATCCTGACAAGGTGGCACTACATCACAACTAACAGCAAGGAAATGCCAAGGTGGCACGACTGTATGTGGATCTCATTACTCAGACGAGGTGGTTCGTTTGCTTATATAAAAGCATGACCGAACTAGGGTATTTAATGTTCATTTCCTTTAGACCTGCAAATATTTGTTTCTGGAATCCATGCGCATTTTTTCAAATAATATCCTGACAAGTTATATAGGACAAGGTAGGAGGCCTTTGGGGTGTCATGTCATCGTGAGCTCTTGTTTTTGTTTCATCCACGCAACCAAACTCTGAACCAGAGCCATGGTATTCATCTTTCGCTGTTGCACGACATACGTAGCTTTCATAGTATTTTGGTATCATCGATCAGAAGTTATGGTGGCACTTGCTGCAACCACATCTTATGACGTCATTAATGTACGCTATGACTTTCAAATATTCATCTTATTTGTTCCTATCGTGGCCAGAACAGCGACAACGGCACAGAGCCAACAAGTGCCCTTGCTTGGGCTGGGGTAGCAACATCGCTGTAGGATATTATATCTAATTATATGATATGGAGTATGTTAGGATGACAGAAATGTAGTCCAAGAACGTCTATTATTTTTAGAAAAGAGAATATATTAATATCGTACACTGATCAATGCATATGGATGTTTGTTATTACAAAACCGAAAGAAACAGTCCAGAGTATCTCAAAACCAAGGAGCCTCTCTTATGTTGCAGTCCTTAATTTCTTAACATAGTGGAAATGAGTAATTAAATATTAAATCCGTTTTTAGGTAGTCGATTAATTATTATAACCATTATTACTGTGTGAAGGACCGGAAAGACAGCTAGAGGGAGGGTGAATAGCAGCCTAAAATTTTTTTCCTCTTTTGAGAACTCCGGACTTCACACACCCAAATAGTGATATCTCACAAGATGTGAATAACACAAGTCCACTCCCCACGGTAAAGCTGGGGAAAAGGGGAAGACAAAAACCCCACGTTTCGATCCTTGCCAATGGGAGTGGCACAAAGCACTTGGCAAAGGTTTTTCCAAAAAAAAAAGATTTTGCCGAGGGCTCCAGGGTGCGGCTGTCAGCAATGGTTTTCTGAAAAATAAAATTTCTTTGCCGAGAGGAACTGGAGTCCCTTGGCAAAGAAGTTTGTCACCGACGTTTCCGCCAACTGCCATTAACGGCTCCTTTACTTAGCCACGAGTGGAAGTTGGCAGTCGGCAAAGTCTTCGCCGAGCCGGATGTGTTCTTGGTTCTCGGCGAATGGCGATCGCCTACGAAAAAATTCACGTAGGGTCTTCGCCGACGGTATGGTCGACTTCCGCTCGGCGAAGAGATTGCCAAGTAGGAATCTGTCTTTGCCGAGGAGATGTCCCTCTCGGCAAAGGAGAGGCCTCCTGTAGTGAATGACACATGTGTGGTTGTAGTTGGTGGGTTTAGCACTACCTTAGAACTTAGAAGGTTAGGATGATGTGGGTCAGCCGATAATCCTTGTCGTTCCAAGCATAGCATGCTGAGGTTAAGCCTTTCATATGAAGCGAGAACGGAAGTGTAAGCAAGGGGCCATCTAGAGGAGACCTCACTTGCTAAAGAGCACCAGCACCAGAGCACCAGAAGTTAGCATCACCTTAGAAGTTTGTTTGGCTGTTTTTTCTTATTTTTAACCAATTCTAAATCTATCCAAATCCATGGCTCTGTTTTTCTACGAGCACTGTGTCATTCCTACAAGCAGTCTTGACAGATCGGTGATTCCGGTGTCAAGACGTGTGCTGTGAGTCAGTGACAGCCTGCTATGGAGATCAGCGATCTCGAAGCCGCTGGTGGATCATGGTGGCTCTCAGGACCAGGCATCGAAATGGGCGGTGAGGCTGAAGTACAATGGGTGCTGGACAGATAGCTGTGATATAGCACGCATGGTTATGAAAGACAGCTTTTCTCCAATCCCAGCATGTGGAGTACTCCCACTGCCTCCCACTCCTCTAACTAGAACTACATCTGCATATCTTTGCGCCTGAAGGTACAATTACTCGTCAAAGGGAGAAAACAACAATGTGAGCAAGCGCTACACTTGTCATGAGTTCAGAGCTGAAATGTAAGTGGGGTGTGTGACTCGGTTTGCTTATATATATGGAGCTACAACTTAGAGCATCCATTTCATTTAAGTGTCACATTCCATTTGGTGCCTTTAATATATAATTTTTATATTTTTTTGAGACATAATTACTATTTCCATTATCTGATGATACTTACACCAAATGTATAAATAGTTCATCTGAGAATCAAAGTGAAATAACTGTCGATACACATTAAGTTGAAAAATATAATAATACCATTTCTCTTTTATTAGGGTATTGAAAGATCGAAGTTGAAATGGTGAGATAATTACACATTTTGTTTGATCAATGGACAAGTACTATGGAATGGTTTCTTGCCAAAGCTATAGACAAGTGTCGTAAAATTCTGAGAGCCATGCGGATGCTTGGGTTTGCATACTGTCGCGGCCTATTTGACAATGAAATTCAAAAGCGAAGCCCGCACCATATAGATGGAATCCTCCACCTTCCACTGGAAAAATGAAGACGTGCTTCTTCTGTGGGCGCAAGGGTGAGGCATCAGCCTTCCATCCCCGGGATGCACGGCAGATAACCCGGCAAGAGAGAGATGGGCCTGGCCACGGCGTGACGTGCATGACACATGGGTCACTTGCATTTTCACCTGACCTCTGCCTCTCACTAGCTGTTTCTTACTTGGTGACAATAAGGAAATTTAATCTTACAGGGGTTTGAACATTTTTCTGGGTTAACTAGATTGGGATGGCTGCTGACTACTTTGAACACATGCTGGTCCTCCACAATGCATGGATTGGTGCTTCTGGATCTATAATCATGTTACATTCCACCTTCATCAAACTTATAGAAAATTAGCTAACATTTCAACTGAAATCTTTTCATGGAGTAGGCACTGGAAGAGTTATTGATATCACATCCTTTCTCACAGCAATGTAAATCCGATACCAAGGCACACCCAAAGTATGATCAGAGAGCGCATGCATTGTAGCCACAGTTTCTTCAGCTCATACAATGCCGTTGCTTTCAAAAAAAAAAAAAAAAGGAATGGAAAAGTGGATTAACATGTACAGGTCCCACTAAATACCAAGTAACGACAAGTACAAATGTAGTGCATAAAGAATTCTTCCATCTGGACTACTCCCACTAATCACAGGCCTACCACGGGTCGTCTCACCAGTTTTGTCGTTGGGGCTAAAAAAGAGCCGAGATGAAGGTACCAAGGTGCAGGGAGCACGAAAGTGAGTCCAGTACGGTTTGCTGTATGTGGACTACTCCCATTACCTCCCATTCCTAGAGTATGCACTACTTCCAATTTTTGTGTGGTCTGAAGCTTTCGTGCGAAAGGGAAAAAAAAAATAACACCAAGCAAAATCCAGAGTGACGAGGAGGTGCACAACTGTGGTGCTCACTGCTCAAATTAGCTTTCGTTCTTATATATAAAGGAGCTAGAGCCTAGAGGAGTCCATTACAGCTGGGTCATTTAATGTCCTTTATTTTATTCAGACCTATATATATACTATACTAATCTGCAACTCACTGCTATAAAAAAAATATTATGAGACAACTAGTTTCAATAACATGCTCGCAAAATTTACCTGGTGGGACTGGGGCTCTGGTGGACAATTTTGGAGAATTTGGTGGAATACGAAGCTCACAGGAAGGGAAGAACACCAACACGGTAGTTAGTAGTTCATAATATAATGTAGGTCATTATTTAGTTACTGGACACAATTACAAGGTAAGCTGGGGTTTGCAAACGCACCAAAACACCAGAATCATGTCTTCCCCATAGCCAACCACAAGGTCTCAGTGTACACCTTAGGAGCAAGGGCGCGACGGTCAGTGCACCTACGGGTGCAAAGGGTATCCTTTAGGAGCTCCTCCAAGCCTCTTTACCTAAATTATTTGTACGACTTTTTTAAAAATTTGGAAAAGCAGTATAAATACTTTAACTAAAGAGGGTTAGAGGAGCTCCTAATTGTGACAAATTTGTACCCTAAGTGTACCACCTGCAAGGACAATGTCATAGCACAAGGCATTAATTTCCTACGTGCAAGACTGAGCGCGAAGATGGATCACGCATGTGAGATTGATGAAAGCAACATACATCCATGCTAGCTAATATCATATCATGGATTCGACATCTAGTTTTTGCATCGCACCATAGCCGCCAGTGCTCACCTAGCTCCTCTCTCGTGGGCTTTGTTGTTAGGCCAAACCTGCTGAAATAAAAAGTACTATTATAATTTTATAATTTAATTAGGAACTGGTGCTGGCCCACAAACTGGTCCTTCCTTATTTTTAAGCATCAGTTCTTGCCAAATGACATACTCTAATTATTTCCAAGCATATGGAAAAGTTTCTTGTATAAATAATGTATTGTGCACACAAAATTGACATGAAGATCATATCGTGATTAGTAAGTCTCTATGCTAAACTCAAATTCTTCTTCTGATATCAAGAGGCATATCAGAACCAAAGGTTACTAACTTTTCAGGGAAAAAATAGCTAATTTGGAATACACATAATACAAAAGCAGAGCAAAGCCATTTTATTCAAGGGTGAAATGTTTGGGCCGCCATGTCCTCACAGGACTGGAGAAAGCTTTTGTACTACGTCGTCGTGTGGTAGTGGTCAGTGTAGTTTGGCGACTGTTACCGACATGGTATCCTTTGGTGCAATATTGTCTTCTTCTCCAGCAGCGCATGTCTGGACAGGTGGTTCCTAACAAGACCACAGCTGCAAGAAATGTGGGACAAGGGCAACCCAAGCGAAGCACAAAGACTTATGTGAACAACTTGCAAGGTGAGTCCAGAGCTCTATGCATCCAAGTTTGGATTATTGCATCTGGACTACTCCCGTTGCCTTTCAATCCTGTCTCATGCACTACATCCATTTTTGTGTGGTTTGAAGCTACCATTATTTCTGGAAGGAAAAAAAGTAACATGACCGAAAAACTAAAGCAAAGATAAGTTGGTGCTCAGATGTGGTGGGACTTAGGTTGCTTATATAATGGAGCATGGAGCCTAGGGGCAATACATTCAACTTAACAATCACATGTGGAGCATCACAGCTGGTGGAAATTAATAATATTCTTTATTTTATTCAGACATAATTAGTATACTACAAGTGCATTTATTATGTAGAGTCTGAGACCACTCCTTGTCCCGAACAATTCTGACAGGGAGAAGATGACATAACTTTGAAGGGATTTGAGAGTTGTAGGTCCCCTCGCCTCGTCTCCTCCACTCCCTCGCGTCGAATCCTCACGGAGGTGACTCGAGGGCTCCTAGCCCACCACTAGAAGCTTGGCCCTCCTTGCCCTGCCCACTTGGCCACCACCACCATGATACGACGCCTTCCTCCTCTCCAGAGGCGGCAGCTAGCAAGGGAGCTCAAAATGCCATGATCTGCATTCCCTTCTCTCACTCCATGGCAGCCTGCCTCCTTCGTCCCCTTGACTCCTTCATTGCCCCACTCCTCAATTACGACTTCGTTGCATGCCCAGCTGGTCGGATCCGAGTTCCTCATAGCTGGATCTAGTGCTTCTAGGGCCGAGGTGGCCGGGTACGCCCATTTTCAGTATGGCAAGGGTTACGTGCAGTGAGCATTGCTTGCCCTATTGCTGGGAACAAGCACTCATTGATGTTTGAGTAATCCAATGCTATGTTTGTATGTTATATATAAAGACATGAACTGATGCAGGAAATTAGGTGGGCAGGCACACCCCCCTCCCCTCCTCCTCCCCCCCGTTTGCTTTTTTTTAAAAAAAGGAATGGGAAAGTGCATTAACAAGTACAGGTCCCACTAAATACCAAGTAACGACAATTACAAATGTACTACTAATGAATTCTTCCATCTGGAGTACTCTCACTAATAGTGGTGGACAGTGACAGGCCAAACAGAGCCGAGATGAACCTATCAAGGTCGAGGCAGCACGAAACCGAAAGCCGACGATGAACAGTAACATAATCAGAGTGCAAAGTGGGGCCGCCAAAGAGATAAGAGCGTCCAGTCTGGTTTGCTGTGTTAGAACCGGGCCCGGCCCATTTGCCGGTGCCGCTAGGTTCCTTGGAGCTGGCCCGGCCCACTTGCCGGTGCCACTCGCCACAGGCCCACCGAGTCACAACATATCAAGGCTTTGACACAATCCAAAAGACTAGCCTGATGGGTGAGGACCGCCCCCACCTTATATGTTGTGCTCCCCCACCATCGATTACCGATGTGGGACTAACCCCAACATGTTGTATGTGGACTACTCCCATTGCCGCCCATTCCTAGAGTATGCACTACTTCCATTTTTGGGTGGTTTGAAGATTTACATGTGAAAGGTGAAAAAAATAACACCAAGCAACATCCAGAGTGACGAGGCGGTGCACAACTGTGGTGCTCACAGCTCAAATTAGCTTTCGTTCTTATATATAAAGGAGCTAGAGCCTAGAGGAGTCCATTACGCCTGGGTCATTTAATGTACTTTATTTTATTCGGACCTATATATACTATACTAATCTACAACTCACTGCTTTCAAAAAAAAAAAATATTAGGAGACAACTAGTTTCATTTAACATGGTCACAAAATTTACCTGGTGAGACTGGGGTTCTGGTGGACAATTTTGGGGAATTTGGTGGAATACGAAGAATACACAAGAGGAAGGGAAGAACACCAACAGCCTAGTTAGGAGTTCATAATATAATGTAGGTCATTATTTAGTTACTGGACACCATTACAAGATAAGCAGGTGGTTTATATACGCACCAAAACACCACAACCATGTCTTCGCCATAGCCAACTGCAAGGGCTCAGTGCACCCCTGAGGAGCAAGGGCACGACGGTCAGTGCACCACCTGCAAGGACAATGTCATATATAGCACAACAAGCATTAATTTCCTACGTGCAAGACTAAAGCGCGAAGATGGATCACGCATGTGAGATTGATGACAGCAACATACATCCATGCTCATCTAGCTTCCTCTCTCGTGGGCTCTGTTGTTAGCCAAACCTGCTGAAATAAAAGTACTACTATAATTTTATAATTCAATTAGGAACTGGTGCTGGCCGACAAACTGGTTCTTCCTTATTTTTAAGCATCAGTTCTTGGCAAAAGTACTCTAATTATTTCCAGGCATATGGAAAACTTTCTTGTATAAATAATGTGTTGTGCAAACAAAATTGACATGAAGATCATGTCGTGATTAGTAAGTCTCTATGATAAACACAAATTCTTCTTCTGATATCAAAAGGCATATCAGAACCATTGGGTACTAACTTTTCAGGGAAAAAATGGCTAATTTGGAATACACATAATACAAAAGCAGAGAAAAACCATTTTATTCAAGGGCGAAATGTTTGGGCCGCCATGTCCTCACAGGACTGGAGAAAGCTTTTGTAGTACGCCGGCGTATGGTCGTGGTCAATGTAGTTTGCCGACTGTAGCCGAAATGGTAACCTTTCGTGCAAGATTGTCTCCTTCTCCAGCATCGCATGTGTGGACAGGTGGTTGCTAACAAGACCGCAGCTGCAACGAATGTGGGACAAGGGCAACCAAAGCGAAACACGAAGACTTATCGGAACAACTTGCAAAGTGAGGCCAGAGCGCTATGCATCCAAATTTGGATTATAGCATCTGGACTACTCCCGTTGCCTTTCAATCCTGTAGCATGCACTACATCCATGTTTGTGTGGTCTGAAGCTACCATTATTCCTGGAGGGAAACAAAAAGTAACATGACCCAAAAACCTAAGCAAAGATAAGGTGGAGCTCAGATGTGGTGGAACATAGGTTGCTTATATATTGGAGCTTGGAGCCTAGGGGCAATACATTCAACTTAACCATCACATGTGGAGCATCACAGCTGGGGGAAAATAATATTCTTTATTTTATTCAGACATAATTAGTATACCACCAGTGCATTTATTCTGTAGAGTCAGAGGCCATACTCCTAATCCCAAAAAATTCTGACAGGGAGAAGATGACATAACTTTGAGGGGATTTCGAGAGGTGTAGGTCCCCTCGCCTCGTCTCCTCCACTCCCTCCAGTCGTATCCCGCGAGAGGTGACTCGAGGGCTCCTGGCCCACCGCTAGAAGCTTGGCCTTCCTTGCCCACTTGGCCGCCGCCACCATGCTACCACGCCTTCGTCCTCTCCGGAGGCGGCAGCTAGCAAGGGAGCTCAAAATGCCACACTGTGCATTCCCTTTTCCCATTCCATTGCGGCCTGACCCCTTCTCCCCCCTTGACTCCTCCACTACCCCACTCCTCAACTACGACTTCGTTTCATGGCCGGCCAGCTGGATCCGAGTTCCACATCGCTGGATCTAGTGCTTCTAGGGCTGAGGTGGCCAGGTATACAGGGAGGTGGCGACAACCCAGTTTCGGCGTGGCAAGGGTTACAGGCAGTGAGCAATGCTTGCCCTATTGCTGGGCTGTCGCACGTCATTGCCTTGGTTGGCACACCAATTCCGGACTCCTAGGTGGCGACATGCTAGATTTGCTAGCTCGAGGAGGTCGACCTGACCGCGGCTGGAGGACCAGATGGCGGGCCAGACCCAAGCTCGATCTTTCGGTCTGGATCTGCCCTCGGTGCATGCTCGTGCCTGCTGACAAAGTTGGTGGGTTGGATAGGTTCCTAGGCAGCATGGCAGAGGCACCGGCCTTCTTACCTTGTGGGCGAGATTGGGCATCCGGACTATGTGTTGTCGGCTGACTGCTAGCTATGGCGATCTGTTCGAGTCGGGGTGTGATGAACTAGTTTTTGGGTAAAACACTACTACACAATTGATTTTACACAGTGTTTGAAATCATTTTACGTGGTGGTTATTTAGAAAACCGCCACGGTTAATGTCTTTATTAACCATGGCGGTTTTTGTTTATTAACCGTGGCGGTTTTAATAACTGCCATGGTAAATCGATTAACCGAAGTGCTCGGTTAATTAGGCCCCGAGTTGCAACCCCCTCTCACATCAAGCGCCCATTTAGCCCAATAGAAAAGGTCAACGTATATAAGGAGGGAGCTAGTGAAACCCTAACCACCCCACACTCCACCCCCACAGCCGGCTCCTTCTCCTTCTCTCGGATCCACTCCTCTCCTTCTCACTTCACCGCCACAGCCAGCTCGCGCCCATCTCCCTTGCGGCGGCCAAGATCGGCGGTGGCGGCGAGCTCAGCGGCGGCGTGAGCACCCGGGCGGCCGAGCCCTTGTGGCCAAGCCTTCGGCGTGGAGCACCCGGCGGCCGGCCGAGGCGACAGCGGGCGAGGGGCGCAGCGGTCGAGGCGGCGAGGGGCATGGCGGGCCAGCGAGGCGGCGCATGGTCCAGGTGGTCTAGTGGCGCGGGCGGGCCAGCGAGGCGGCATGGTGGAGCAGCGGCGGTGGCTGGCGGGCGGCGGGCTGGCGGTGGCCCCAGGAGGCCTGGTGGAGCAGCTGACCGGCGGCTGGCTGGCGGGCGGCCCAGCCCATTTGGGCCTGGATCTGGGTTTTTATTTTATTTTTCTATTAACGGTGGCGGTTTCTTTGTTCCAAAACTGCTATGATAATCGTGTGATTTTTCCGTGACCTTCCTTTCGTGGAAAATCAAAAAAGTCCACCACGGAAAATCAAATACGTAGTAATGAAAACTCTGTCCCGCCAGCGTCTTTCTTTTGGCAAGCGGCGACGAAATATTTGTGACATCTACCTTCTCTTGAAGGCGTCAGTAAACTCCCGGTTCGTCGGGGGTGGTTTTGGGGTGAAAGTTCTTCTCCTGCTCTTCGTTCAATGTTGTATGTATTTTTGGATGTCATCCCCTTTTTTCAAGGCCTCCCTACAACACTTCTGCAGCCAAACCTTCTCTCTCGGCGGAGTTTCCCCAGGCTGTACTGTGCCTGCTTGTGCTTCAACTCTTTCTTTTTATGTTGTCTTTCTAGCTCAGTTGTTCAGCACTGCCATAGGGAGTCCCCTGCCATAGTACTCTTCTCGTCGGATTCCCGCTGTACGTATGTTGCATGGGCCAATGCTTTTCCATCGTTCACTTCATGGTTGATGCTGGCCCACCACAGCTTGACCTTCTTTATTGGCAGCCTAGTGTTCATGTTTTTCTCTTTTGGAGGTCCGGTCAGTTAGGGTAGTGGTGGTAGGACTAGCATCTACCTCCTTCCACCGTTCTCTCTGTTATGCTTGTCATCTGTGTGTCGGTCTGGCGCCTGTCACCTCGCCTTGGCATGATCGTCTTTGTATTCTAAACTTTTTCTTCATGAAATATATACAACACACGTTGTTGAAAAAAATAGTTGTAGGTCTCATTTTTATGTGCGTCCTCTGGGTGTACTGTGAGCAACACACATCAGGACTGTGGCGTTTTATGTCTTAGCCACCGCTCGTACTTAAAATATTAATAAAAATATAGGCACACATATCATTTTATATATTTTATCTACACTGGACCAAAACTGCAATGGGATCAATATCTGCTGGAATTGGTTACACTGGTACGTGACCAATATGAACTGCATATACTGCTCGAGCTGGTTTCTTGAACCTGTATATACTGCTCGACCTGGTTTTACCTTTGTCTTGGACTTCTAGTCCAGATGCTGAATTTGCACAAATAAGTTGATTCGTGATTCTAGCCCAAGTTCAAATCCTTTTGTGTTTCTCCATACTTCAACAGTCATGCCGTTGAGTGTTAGCTGAAGTTGCTTTGGGACTACTACTACATATAATGAGATAAAAAACTCATGAAACTAAACACAGCAAAATCTGATTTATTTCGAGTCTTCAATAATTACCATGCACTTGCAATGACACTCTTATTAGCTTCAATATGGCACTAATCACTCTGTAGTCTCTTTCCAAATACTTTCATTTGGATGATCATTTTGGCACTTTTTGTACCATGGGGGTCTTCTCAAGTAACGAGGCTCATAATCTTGGCTGAAGGGCTTCTACCAGCTACTGCACTAATTTGGTGAATCTAGCCATTGCTTTGATGGGTCAAAGCAGACTTCTAGACTTCTCCACCGATCATCTTTCCTGTTGCAACCATTCGTCTCGAGCAGACATCAATCTGACGGGCATTTGGTATCCATTGTGCTCCTGATGCTTCCCATGCGAAGCTAACACCCCCTTTTATCGTTTTGGTTGTATACACTCTTTTTGTTTGAGGTCAACAGCGAGGCTCAAAACATATATATGGTTACATTATATACCTGGAGCAACAGATGCGGACCCATCCAACAGCATTGACCATGCTAATAAGTGAACAGCAGTGTGTCACAACAACCATGTGTAACAGAAGCAAAAACAATACACACTAATTGTTTGTGGAAAAATTTTTAGTCTTCCCACATGTATGAGTTCAGAGTTCACACGTATATAGATGAGTCGTGGAACTATGGCCGTCACTGATTTGCTACGGGCAAAGAGACTCCACACACCCCCAAGGTTCGCTTCCCGCATCCAAAACTGGCCATCCAACTTCGAAACTGGCTATGCGGCGGTAGAAGGTGCATATACTAGCTAGGCCATATTACGATAACTGAGTAGTTCATCCACATGGTCTTGACAAGCAAGGCAATCAGCAACTCATGATTCCCTCAAAATACGCAAATATTGTACAAAAAGTCCATCAAATTCCAAACAAAAAAACATGTAGCTCGTGATAGGAAAAAAATTGGCAGCAATTGCTCGCTTTAATGAAAGTATAGAGCTTAATTATAGAAGGTCAACATGATTACATTGGGTGTTTGAAGTCTCTGACTTGCAGGTCGGGATGTCAATAGCAACAAAAATATTACAAAGCTCTCTCCTACCAAATTGACAAAGCTGATGAGCTACAACACTAGCACGCCAGTGCCATTTGGAGATTCTGACTTCCTGCAAGATCTTGAGCATTTGCTTTGCTTATTCAGCGATATGGCAAATTACAGAGCTGTTTTTGCATAAGTCCACTAGATGACGTATCGTAGCAAGGCAATCTGGTTCGAGCTACTGCCCTCCCTATCCAATAGAATAGGGTGTTGTTGATCGCTTGTTGTTGATCGCTTGACCATCCAGAAAACATAACCTCGCCATTATAGTTCTAGCAATGAAGCCGAGGCTGGTGTGACGGAGAGTGGGTCAAAACCTGCATCCACATTTGGTTTTATCAATTCATTGGGATCAAACAAATTTATATTTCAAAATATTTCACAAATGTGACCCCGCAGCCTCAGCGGTGACCCTCACGCGCACACAGTCACGAGTGTATCCCAACTTCGGACCTAGCGCCGGCAGTCAAACACTCCCTCGCTGCCCGACCCCAACCCCGTAACCCTAGCAGCTAGCGCGCAGGGCGGGGCGGCGCCGCGGCGGTAGTACCCCGTAACCCTAGCAGAGGGCGGCGCGACCTGCAAGCCCGGCATGGGGCGGCGGCACGCAGCGGGAGCAGGTGGCGCCCGCGGTGGCGAGCAACTGCAGACTGCAGCTCAGGGAGGAGGCGCACGTGGGCGCAACAGCGCAGGGATTGGGCGCGCGAGGTGGCTGCTGCGGCACTGGGACGCGAGGACTCAGGATGGCGCCATGGCTGCTGCTTTTCTCCGTTTTTTCCTTCCCTCCTGCGGTTCGGTCAGTTCAGTTTTAATCGAACAAAAAACAAAACCGATTTGGTCGGTTTTCGATATTGTGCCAATCTGATCGGCTCTTGATTTCTGGAAACCAAACTTTTTAAACCGAACCGAACCAAACCCATTTGTCGGTTTTACCAAATGCCCAGGGTGATATCCACAACAAGTTTGTATGCACTCGTAATAGAGAATAATCCATTTTTCTCCTAATGCCAAGCAAGGTTATACATTTTCTCCATTTCAGGAGTTCGGATTCTGAATTATTTTTTCCACCGAACACATACTTTTGTCGAGCTTGATTGCTGGGATGAAATCTGTTGATTAAGTATGGGTAATGAATAGAAGACCCAGATGTTTCGGTGGATCGAGTTGATTTAGTTCACTGTCCATTCATTCTTATCTTCCTAGTAAGAAGTATGTACATGGGCCTGGCCCGACCCATACATAAATTGGGCTCACTGATCAGACGCTTGACCCCGTCTGCTGTTACAGCGAGGTACATGGCCTACGTGATGATATGGCCCTGCTGTTCACATCACAAACTAGGCGCTGCCTTGCACCACTATTCGCTTTTGCTCTACCCAGGTGACGGTTTGTGAATGTGTACCCAAGAGAGCGGAGCTTGATGCACCAAGGTGGAAGCACCACACGCCCCAAAATCTATATCAAAGCTTTGCATCAATGGAGCTGATTGTGAAACCAAAGGGATGTGCATCTAAGTAGGATTGTTCCATCGACGTGGACTACTCCCAATGCCTCCCAATCCCACTGCTATAGCATCCACTACTCTCAGCAACTGTTACCTCTTGAATCTACGTACCATGACTTGTATAATATCAGGAAGACAAAGCCAAATAAGTGATGAGAAGGTGCCTTGACTGTGTGGTGCTGAGACATGGTGGGACTGGATTTTCTCATATAAAAAGAGCTGGAGCTAGCCTAGAGCCATTGATGTACTACTACTATACATGTGAAAATTATTATTCTGTATTTCATTCAGACCTAATTAGTGTACTACTAGTGCATTTAATTTATTTTGTGCAGAGAGTAGGAGACAATACTCCTTATCTCCAACAATTCCGACAAGGACAAGAGATGAGATGACCTTGAGGCCACATCAGTAGGTGTATGTCGGTGTCATTTTTCGTGTGTGTCCTGAGGCACTACTGCGAGGAACACATGTGGACTGAGGCATCTTATGTCTTAATCGCACAAACTTAAAACAAAAAAAAAAAATCTGGTATTGGTTTTATGCATTCTGACATTGCAAGAGGCAACTGGAAATCACTCCAAAACTGTGAGGAGGAGTTTTGATCAGCCGAGTCCGCCGATGGTGTATCATCACAAAACTGTCGAGTGGAAGGATCAAGCATGACAGAAAGCCAGAGAGACTTAAGGATCATTTATATGGTATTATGTATAAATGGGTAGGACCTGCTGTTTCCCTTCGTGTATTATTAGACCAAACGATAGGCGTGTTAGACCAAAAGATAGGTGTATTAGACCGAAATATGGTTCATCAGCCATTTCTCTGGAAGGACAGGCGTATTCAAAAGATAAAAAATAACACGTAGGCAAAGTGACAAAAATCTTAAACTGGAAAGTTAAAAAAGACTCACAAAAAATGAGAGAAATTAAAGAAATACTTTCGAAGGAAAATCATTAGGTGCTCAGAGTATCTTACTATACCACAACCATTATAAAACGATTCGGAAAGAGTCACAATAAGCCATTATAGCCATTCAGGATTAGTCGTTTATAACCCTTTACCAAACTTATGCACTCCCTCCCTCCCTCCCTCCCTCCCAGGGGCACATGGCGGCAGGCTAATGGAAGGCGGATCTGCCGTTGGTGACGCCTAGGATGCCGGATCTCGATCCGGCCACACCTCTAGATGCGGCGGATGGCTGGCGGATCCGTCACTGCCAAGCTTCTAGAGGCCGAATCAAGCGGCGGCAAGCTCGGGAGGCCGGATCTGTTCGTAGAGAGGATAGGCGTGGATATGGCGGCGGCAGCCACGACCCACGGCAGCAACAGCCCTTGACACGTGTGGATCCAGCGGTGGCGGCCTCCAACATGGTGGATCCGGCCCCAATGTGGGTGGATCTAGCGGCGCCAACCTCTACCATAGCGGATGTGGGCCTTTCATCTTCCGATGGCGGCAGGATCGATCGGGCGACGTGCGTAGCCCAGATCCAGATCTAGTGTGGTTTTTTTTATTTTTATTTATTTCTTCGATTAGTGGAGACGGGCATATCCCATCCACACTCATTAAATCACCATTTATGGTGACCTTTCAGTGGTGGTGAGGCCAGTTTCCTGCATCAAATAATCTAAAATGCCCACCTCCAAAAAAAAAGGTATATAACAGTGTAATACACATTTTGATACTCTCTATAATGTGGAGTTATGCTCTACATATACATTCGTTGTACCTCTACAAGATTTCAATAATATGTATTTATCTAGCATGAATGTGCCATTGTGCCTCCATGAGACTATAAGATCATGATTGTACACATATGGCATGAATGTGGGGTTGTGCCTGCGCATCAATGATCTAAATCACTTCTATCAATGTTATTATCGTATCAACTTCTTCCATGGCAGAATTAGCTATACATCATATGAGGTTCCAAGTTTTTTAGGGTACATCTCTTTCTGATTGCTGCATGGGAGTTGTGGAAGGCCAGAAATCGCCTGGTTTTTGATGGAGTTCGGGCGTGTTTCAGTAAGTGGCTTTTCAACTTTAAGATGGAAGCTGCCCTCCAATCCCACCAAATCAAGGAAGCTGATCGAGCTGCTCTTTTGCTTTGGCTGGATGACTTGTAATTTGTCACTCTTTTTTTCTTTGTCCTCTCTGTTTAGCTCTCGGCTGCTTGCTCTGTTAGCTAGTCTTTCTTCTCTCTATCGGTCCCTGCTTCCTCCTATGGTGTATGTAAGTTGTACTGTCATCTTTATTTTTATAAAATTGTTTCATTACCGTGGGGATCTCCTCCACGGTACTTGCCAGCGTAAAAAAAATCGTAAACCACAAAAATTATATTTTCTATCATAACTTATTATATTTTCTATCGAGATATGAAATCTGAATTTAAAACTAAATTTGTACATGGAGAAACCAAAAAGGTAATTCTCATTAAGGAGTAGACTGAACCCACTAAAAGGTCTGGAGGAGTAAGATGAACACAAAATTAGTCTAGTAGTTATTCAGACAGCCTTCGGACACTATATGGGGAGTTGGCTGTGGGAAAAAACTTTATCACATCCTCAGCTACTTGTTTCTAATGAGCTTGACCCTGCTATTTCGGCCATCCACCGGAATCACTCATGGGGAAGGTCATGTGCTCGGCTACTGCGTCCTGGACATCCGATACTCTCGTCTAAGAAGTACATCAGCCTGGAAGCTGCATGGTGCTGGGTCACTACTTTGGATCAGTCGTGCAAGTAGTTAAGCTGCATGATGTAGAGGATTAAAAGTCGCCTTCATTGGCCTCTTCCCCACAAACTTGAGTATCTCCTGGATCTAGGATATATACATGCTTTGCGGTCCGATATCAGCCAAAACTTCTCCATCCTGTTGATCTTGTCCCGAACGTAGTGGCTACCCTTCAGATTTTGTTGTCCCGATGTGCATCCCGCTCCCATTTTCAGTAACCAAGTCATTCAGCGCTTGGGTGGTGAGAACCATAGCTATCTTACTGACGCTAATAAGGCGCTGCAAACAAGAAGCCAAACCTCGACCTGTAGTCTACCTTGCGGCAGATAGTTTTGACTCAAACAATCACATATTAGCTTGACGTACACTAAAAACGGACTGATCATCTCTAAACTATTTTCTATATCCCAAAAGATTATGCCTTGCTGAACTTCATTGATTCTCCGCTCATTTCAACAACATCGTTTCAGCATTATCTGAACTTGTGGCACAACACAGTTAACTTCTACTCTTGCAATGTTCTTTCAGAGAATGATCCATGGACACTGCTCGATCTGCCCTGCACTCCACTAAACTTCTAGTGAGTGCAGGATATCAGGAAGCAAACCTCTGCTCCCACGCTTCTACATCTTCCCGTCTCTCACAAGATTCGGATTCTGCTGGATCAGGGATACGTGCTTCTGCTCAGATATCAGCCAAGGCTTCTCCATCCTGTTAATCATGTGCCGAAGATAGTGAGTACTTTCCAGATTTTATTGTCCCTGATGCGTCCTGCTCCTATTTTCAGTGAACAAGTCATTCAGAGAGATTGGGTGATGAGAACCAGCAAATTTTACTGATGCTAAGGCGCTGAAAACAAGCGGCCAAACCTCTAACCTGTAGTGTAACATGCTGTAGATAATTATAATGAATTACGGGCACTTCATACTCGGATGCGCATAGACTTGAGATACACGTATATAAAGGGACCAATCAGAATCCATAAATAACAAACCCGTGCAAGTAATGTAAGCAATAATGTCGTCGTACAAACAATTATAATAATTTTCAAAAAAAACAATCAAACAATTATATAATTAATAGAAAAAAAAATGAGCTATTTATGGTACAAGTACAACAAATCAATTGGGGTGAACTGAGCGAATCTCGGCACAAGGAGTAGATGCATATCATTGCATTTTTATGTACATCTAGTTTGAAGTCCTACCAAGACTCGAGAGCACGTATTGTGTATTAGTGTGGAAATATTTTAAGTCTTGGAAAGCAAGCATCCTATCAGAAGCATGTTGTCAGATTGAGCTCTCTCCGCAACACCAAGACTTCACACCAACAACAAAACTGGAATGGGCCATTTAACAAGTTCGTTATGTGCTGCATTTGTCCAGTTTAGCCCTTGTAGGCAGATTGGTCCTGCCGTTGACATGCTAAGATCATCAAATGACTTTGTGGTGTGATTGTAAGGTGTCTAGCTTGTGTGTGGAATCAGGGCGCTACAGCAATCAGGCCACTACAACAGGTTCAAACCCTTGATTAATGTATGTGGAATTCATTTCCATGAAAACATGAAACTTAAAGATGGGCAACCGTGGTGGTGGTTCCAAAGGCAAAACTATTTTTTTCCATGCATAGAAAAAACCCATATGGTTTGTGTCCAGGTTTAAAGAATTTTTTTGAAATATTTTATGGAGCAGTCCACTTAGTCAATCATCCTTGAAAATCCTTTCGTAGGGGTGGTTTTGAAACTGTCCCTGTAAATCGAGGGTGTATTTCGTAAACCGTGTCCTTAGACATGGATTTGGACCATGTGACTCTTTTGTGTTATATAGTGAAAATTTATTAAACGGCTTGCTTCGAGTTTGAGGATTGAGCAGTGTGTTCTTTTGTTTCATTCCATATTCTTCACCAACAATATGTAGTGAACCATGGAAGCCAACAAAGACTTAAGAACGTGCTTTCCTTGCATCGTGCAATGAGAAGTATATAGTTGTGGAATGGGCCTCATGTTCGTCGAATGTTAGATATCCTGTTGCAAGCATGTGTCCTTGGCTTTCCTTATGCCTCCTATTTTTACTATTTTTTCACTAAGAAGCATGATTGCACTGACTCTGCATTGTGAATCACATGTTTCTACTTGTGATTTGAGGTGAAGGGGCACATTTGTCCTTGGATATGTATATAAAGTGAGGAATTGAGAATCACATGTTTCTACTACTAGTAGAAAATAAGGTCTCAGACCTAGTTTTTTTAATAAAAGAAACAATGTAAAAAATCTAGATATATCGGCTGGAGCCCCTCCCTGCTACAATTTCTCTTTACTGTGCTATGGCAGTATTTTTTAACAAATTAAACTGTGCTATGGCTGTTATCAATGCAAAATCAGGAAAAAGCAGTCTAAAACAGCTTACGATGCTATTCATTTAGCAGCGCTATTAACATGCAAATTGAACAAAGACAAGATCGCGGCAGGAAGATAACAAATCGGAAGTTGGCTTAACCAACGTTGACACTATTCATTGAGAAGCCCCAAGCCAGTTAAGCTTATCACCTTGTAGGCTAAAGTCAATGTCGTAAAGTCAAGTTGTAAAAAGCATATATAGAATATCAGATTTGAAGACAGGATCAGATAGTTAAGGTCCCAAGAAAATTCCCCAGAAAAGTTGTGATGGCTGAACTCTCCTTTCTTTTTTTCTTTCAATTTGCTGTCAGCCCCACTTTTACATTACCACAAGCAGAGCTTACCAATCATTATTGGAGCTCCTTCACCCAGCACAGTGTCGTATGCTTATCAGACCTCCATCTTCTTCTACCTGCATCATTACTCTTTGCTGGAGACAAGTATAGGGCCACACAATACCTCACACTGTATGGTTAGTGTTCCCGATGCCTCTAATTACTATTTTTGCTAAAAAACTTATCATAACAAGATTCCTTTGGGACGCACATTATCAACATCTGTACCTATCCTCACCATGCTGCCTTTTATTTGCATTGTAAATTAATTTTTCCAGCCACTATTCCTTGAGATTTGATTTGAGGTGAATGTGTCACATTGCCCTTGGATGCGCATATAAAGAGTGGAATTGAGAATTGCATGCCATCAATCTTGCTCCTACTAAATACTAATTGCAAATAAGGTCTCACAACTACCATGCAGATGATCTTTTTGTCAGAGAAATTATACAGAAAGGGACGATGAGTTTGCTTGCATTTAAGAAGTAAAGAACTGACTCACGTTGATTGTTCCTGGAATTTCTGTACAGCCCATGATGTGTCGTTAAATAAGTTCTTGAGTACCCCATATAGCTGTCATGAGGAGGGACCGAGCCCAGCCCGTTATGACCTGGCTGACAGTGAGCACCGCCGGCCAGTGGTCACTTTCGCCGATTGTTGCCAGGCGTGCTGAACGATCACAGTCATATCAGCCGATCTAACAGTTATAGTTTCATGACGATCAATCTAACAGTTCGTACTTTTTTTTGTGAATTGTGGTGAGACCATTTCCTACATAACCATAACCACAAAATAAGCAGTAGTTTGGATCTTTTCAACCCATGAACAATGAATACTCAACTGCAATGGTTCACGATTGGTGCCAAAATCCTACAGAGCAATCAAGCAGATGGCTTTCTCCCTATGTTTTTACATCTGAAGCGACAGATCCTTAACCAGAGCGACGTTCCCTTCTCCTTTCTATAATCTCACATTACTTTCCAAGTTTAAATTAATGAAAATTGGCAGCCACTGTGGGATCTTCCCCAGAGTTTTTGTTGTAAAAAAAAATCTCACATTACATTCTGCAAGTAAAACCTCTCGGCGATGTACTAGGCAGTGACACGGTAATGTCAGTGAGCATGGGCTTAAGCCATACAGGCAGAAAATGCAAAACCAAACAAGTTTTATCGATCAACACAAAAATGTTTTCATCGCACGCTCTGGGTTGTGTCGGGGCTCAACTTGTTTGATCAGTTGGAGGATGACCCGAAGCTGAGTTGTTTCAGCAGAGTATTCTCTCAGTTGTCCTCATGACTCCAACTCCTATAATTTTGTTTCCACGAATCATGCATCTTAAAGTCTTGTCCATGGCTTGCTATACATATCTATTCCAAGCTGTTCTGCTGATGTTTATATCATCAAATGTTTGGAGAGTTCGAGTGGCAATATATAGACGAGTTGGAGAGCTGTGTCATCAATTAATAAATGCACCTTACACATTTATTGTTGTTCTTCTTCTTTTAGAAAACGGAAAATATTAATATCCCAGCTTTTGCATCGACAGATGCATATAGGGGCTGTTTGGTTGGCACCACGTCTCACCTTGCCATGGCGCTGCCGCCACCATGCCATAGCTGATGTTTGGTTGGTGAGCAGAGTTAGGCAGCCACACTTGTTGTTTCTGCATGCTGTACTTGTCGTTTCTGCATGCTGCTGCATGTGGCGGTGGCGAGTTGAGTTGTGGCGGTTGATTCTTCGCCGCCGCCACAATTTGCCTAAGTTTAGCGTGGAATTGCGTGGCTGGGAGCTTGTAATCATTATTACAACCAACCACGTAAAGGTCCAAGTATTATCAAAAACAAAGTTATTGGAGTTCTTGTCTAGAATGCTAGTTTTCTGAAAAGCCTATAATAACTGGAATAACAAAACTACACTAGTTGTGTGTGTGATATGGAGTGTTGGACTTGGGGTCTGAAAAATGTCTTCCAGAGATGGCTGCCCACAACAGTCACAGGAGAGGTGGTGTGGCGCAACTACGGCACCACTTGCCGGTACATGCGCACGACATAGCGAAGCCTGCACGAGGCACCGTCGAGCAGCAGTACCGTGGCGCCTCTCAATTTTCCAAGTTACTATTGTAGTACATAATACACTGCTGCTCTGCTGAACGTCTTGACTCTTGACTCCCAAAAGAAAAGCTCTATCTTGATTCTTGACTGTGGAGGATCCAAATAGGCTGTTGGCTACATGCACCTACCACAAATCTATAATAAAATCCGAGAAAGAACCATATGAGTATAAGTTAAATTTAGAGAAGAGAAAAACTTCCTGTAATGGCAAACAATCATGCTTTCAGATCAAAAACCAAATCAGTTACTTCACAGTATAAGTTAAATTTGTAGATGTATTGAGCTTGTTGCCAACAAAAGTAATGAATAGTTAATGACAGGTCCAACCAGACAATGTTTGAGGCCAACAATGCAGTAATGGCAGCATAAAAAGATAATAGAGGAAAAAAAAAAAAATTAAGACTCGATAAATTACCATGGAAGTAAGCCTAAAAATCACATGATGTGGTCAAGCTTCTTCAGCATTCGAATGCATACCTCTCGATCTGAAAGCAAAGAACATAAGAAACATATTACATACTTGTGCAAGTTACTATTGACCTAGAGAGCATGAGAACTGCTCTATAGATACAATTCTGGTAACAATATCTCAATGTCACTATTCTGAGAAGCAAAGAGCAAGTAAAAATAGAATATCACCGGCCAAAAAAAAGTTCATGATAATCATATCCTGATATCTCAATATCACTATTCTGCGCAGCTCCATTTTTTTCCCAATGCCACCAACTCCTATAAGGCTATAATCATGTTTACGCATTGGGTTGGAATTTGTGAAATGGGACATGGAACCAAACTTGCCCAGTAAAGGGCTGGGAAGTCTGTGTCTATATATAGTCGACTACAGAGCCGGAAAGTGGAGCATTGATTACCAATTACCAATTTATAGAATCTTGGGAAGTCTACTATTAATTAATCGTTGCATTAAATTATACAGATTGTATTTTTACTAGCAAATATGTCCGTGCGTTGCTACGGGAAAAAAAAAAAACTATCAAACATTCATAGGGAACGACAATTAAAATGATACTTACAACCTCTATTCCATTTACATATCATTTTAACTTCCCTAATTGACAGAGGTTGACAAAAATCAATTGACGGAAATGAAAGTGCATGCAACCTAGGAACGGAGGAAAGAAAATTAATATTGATTAGACCCAAACTGAAAAAAAACAGGGAAAAGAAAAGGAGGATCAACACCACAATTGGAAAAAATCTGAGCGTGGAAGTGGTGGATTAGGTTGTATACAAAGAGCAACCCAGGAATTCGAAGCATAAGCGTCGCTGGAAACGCAGCGCCCGTAGAGTGATCGTGCGAATTCCAACCGGCGATCGTGGGAATTCCAAGCGGTTGCATTGACGCCGCGTTCGATCGTGGGGAAGTGGAGCAGCCGGCTAATTAACTCACTATGTAAGCACACACTTGGATCGATCATGGCTGCCTCAGGCTCGGGATCCAACAAGTGCACCGGGGAGGAGATGGAGGCGGTGGAGGGCAAGGGCAAGGATCCGGTTATGGAGGCGCGGCGGCCGACCCCGGTCCCGACTCTCTTTTTTTTTTTTATCATTTTTAATTTGTTCTATTTTTTGTTTTATATATAAACAAAGTAGATATTATATATATTATTGCTGTGTGCTGCTCCTCTGTCTCTCGAGAATCTATTTCGTTTCAGTTCAAAGAGCGATTAAAATTAAATAGCGCTTAAATTTGATTTGAATCTTAACTTGTTCAATGTAAAATTTGTCAAAAACAAACAATTAAGCGCCGGTTGTGCCTTGGAAAATCTGATCCTTTGTTGAGTCTTGAAGAGACGACCATTGGCGCGCGATGTCGCCGTAAAGCGTTTTTCCAAGGAACCGTCTTTCGGAAATGCCACACTTATACCCGCCCCCTTCCGTTGTGAAACACTAACTTCTCTTCGTTTCCCTCTCACGGAAAGCCGGACTCGCTACCGGCGATCGTCGACATGGCCTGGCGGGAGGAGATGAAGTTTGCTATGGACGCCTCCGTGCCACCCTCACCAAAGCTGAATGGGCACGGCGGCGATGTTGGCCCGCCAAAGGTGAATCTGCTCTTCAAGGAGAGGGCCAACTTCTCGCCCTCAGGCGACTCTCTAGTCGATACCCTCGCCGAGGGGTACCGGCCAAAGCGGAGGAGATGGACGAGGAGGCTAGGAAGGCGGCCGCCCGGGGAAGGCGCCAAGCGAGCGGCCAAGAAGGCCAAGAAGGCGGCCTAGTTTCTCTTCTTTTTATGTTAATTTATCGTTGTCCGATTTGTGTGGATGTGTAAGATACAATGATCCGTGTGGTTAATTTGCTATGTTGGTTTATCTGTTGTATGTCAATCTCTTTATCTTTCGTTAATTTGGGATCTACTGCTTCCTTGTATTGGTTTAATATGATGCGTGTCAATTTTAATTTTCTATCATTTGTGTTCTACTGTTCCCTTGTCTTAGAAACCGCGATTGAGTTCTATTTATACATACATAACCCATGTCTCCGGTCCGCTCTCCAACACTCCGCTCTCCAAACACACTCCTCCCCTCTACCCCGTTTACATAGTAAGCCAGGTCGCTGATGCCGACGATGATCGACATGGCTGCCAATCGGGCGGAGAAGTTCACTCTGCGGCGCCGCCCTCAACTAGCTCAACAACCTGGCCGACCAAGTTGGCCTGCCAACGATGAATCACCCCTTTGAGGAGAAGTCCATCATCGCCCTCGGATCGAAAGTACTTGGTCGATACCCTCACTAAGGGATACCGGCCAAACTGGAGGAGATGGAGTCGGCCGCCCGGGGAAGAAGGCGGGCGGGCAGCCAAGAAGGCCAAGAAGGCGGCTTAATTAGGCCAACCACTTTTTTTTATGTTAATTTATTATATCAGTTGTTTGTATGACATTTTAATTTGGTTTGTGTTGTTTCTAAATGGATAAGTCGTTTGTTAATCGATGCGTGTTAATCTTCTATTTCGTCGTTTGTCTTACTATTCCTTGTCATCGTATTTTGTTTCCCCTCCCAAATCGCTATCGGTTCTAATTCAAACCCGGTTGTGTCAATCTTCAAATCGCTATCGGTTCTAATTCAAACCGGTTGTGATTGTATCCATCAAGACCATTGCCGGGAACGATTCAACCGGTTGTGATCTAAATCTTCACTTTGCCGGAATTGGTCGAAGTCCGTAGAGTTTTACGGTTTTGTCGCGCGCACTGGACGGTTCATCACTGCCGGGCGCGGTTCATCTCTGCCGGTGGACTAAATTTCGGTAGTGATACCGGCGGTAGTGATGACCGATTCTGTAGTAGTGATATCTAAAGATAAACTAATGTTGTTGTCTTTGTTCTACCATTAAGTGATAAGTGTATTTTATTTCTGCCACTATACCAACATCTTTCTTCTCCTGGCGCCCACATCCTCGCTCTATACCCGCACCTGACAAGTTTCCCTTTGCATACGCTCCTCAGAAGCAGCTGTGCGGCGTGCTCGTGGCTGTGATATGTACATTGAATTCGAACCAAACAAGTTATATCTACCAACACAAAGAATACGTCATAACACGCTCAGATTTGCCTCAAGCCTCAACTTGAGCCTTGTGATCTTGCGCAACTGGAAGATGATTTTTAGCGGAGTGAGGTCAACAGAGGATTCTCAGTTGTCCTAATGCCTTTTGTGAGAAGAGAGGGAACGAGATACCCTCTCGGGTCTCAGCTGCGTGTTAATATAGGCACGAGGAAATGCCCCTCGGCGGTGGCTTACACGGCAAGTTGTTTTACAACAGATAATGATCAGATCTACAAGTCATATGCTTGTGTTACAAGTTGTGCAATTGGCTAACTATCGAGCCTAACAACCTATACAATATCTAAACTGAATATCTCTAACACTCCCCCTCAATCTTAGCCACTTGAGAGGTTAAGATTGTGACGAAATTGCCATAATTTGAACGCTGAGAGAGGCTTGGTGAATCCATCAGCAACCTGATCAGCTGTATTGATGAAACGAATGTCAAGGAGCTTCTGTGCAACTCGTTCTCTGACAAAATGAAAATCTATCTCAATATGTTTTTGCGGGCATGGAACACAGGATTGGCAGAGAGATATTTGGCACCAAGGTTATCACACCAAAGTCGGCAGCCGGTGGAGAACGAATTCGGAGTTCATGCAACAATTTCTGAACCCACATCATCTCAGCCGTAGCATTAGCTAAAGCTTTATATTCTGCTTCGGTACTAGAACGTGAAACCGTAGCTTGTTTTTGGGCACTCCATGATATAAGATTACTGCCAAGGAACACAGCGAAGCCACCTGTGGACCGTCTATCATCGACACAACCTGCCCAATCGGCATCAGAAAACGAGCTCACCATTGTAGAGTGAGATCTTCGTATGCGCATACCCACTTTTCTCGTCCCTTGCACGTACCTCAGGATCCTTTTCACAGCACTCCAATGCACAGTGGTTGGAGCATGAAGAAATTGGCAGACCTTGTTCACAGCAAATGACAAATCAGGTCTACCATACTGCGATACCGAGTCGAATCCTCAGCACCAAGCTTATCGCCCACCGTGATGCTTAGCTTTTCTGTCGGTGAGAGAGGTGTATCAACAGCCTTGCAGTTTTTCATACCCGCTCGGAAGAGAATATCAGACGCATACCTCTCCAGAGTAAGAAGTAGATCACTACCCGCTTGTTTGACCTCAATGCCAAGGAAGTAATGCAGGTCTCCAAGGTCCTTGAGGGCAAAATCATGTTGCAAATCCTTGAGCAAAGCCTCAGTGGCAGCAGGAGAAGAACTGGCCACGATGATATCATCAACATACACCAATACGTATATGGTATGCCCACCCCTATGATAATAGAAGAGGGATGTATCTGCCTTTGACGGTTGAAACCCCAGCTGAATCATCTTATCACATAACCGAGCATGCCATCTCCGTGGGGCTTGCTTCAAGCCGTACAAGGCTTTATCAAGCTTACAGACATAGGACGGATGTGCCTTGCTCACGTACCCGGGCGGGCTGATGCATATAGACTTCTTCCTCCAACACACCATGAAGAAACGCATTTTGCACATCGAGTTGACGAAGGGACCAGCCTCGAGAAACAGCAACAGAAAGAACAAGTCGAATGGTCGCTGCCTTGACAACTGGACTGAAAGTGTCCTCGTAGTCGATGCCGTACTGTTGCTTGTAGCCTTTTGCAACGAGACGCGCCTTGTATCTTTCAATGCTGCCATCAGCCTTGTGTTTGATCTTATAGACCCACTTGCAACCTATAATATTTTTGTTCTTGGGACGGGGTACAAGATGCCAAGTCCGATTCTTGTGCAACGCATCAACTTCAGCATTCATGGCATCAACCCAATTCTTATTGCAAAGAGCTTCAGAAACAGTAGATGGCTCCCCTATAGATGACGACGCAAGATTGCACCATCGTACAGTACCGTCGGTATAAACTTTTGGTTGACGAATACCTTGTTGAAGTCTTGTTTGTGGGCGTTGTGGAGCTGGAGACACGAGGGGAGCGCAGCGACGCAGATTCTTGCCGTAGAGGATCCTCCAGCAGATGGGGTCGCATCGGATCCAGGAGAAAGCGACAGCTCCCCCTGACCCGGATCATCGTGTGGCGAAGCTGATGCTGTGGCCTCCGCCCCACCGTTGGAAGCAGGCGTAGAAGATCCCCCCGAGCCGGATGTCGGCGCCTCCACGCGCCGCGGGGGACAGCCGACCGGGATCCTCCACCGATCCGAAGTGGATGTTGCGGCGCGCGCGCAGCGAATCAGCCTCGGATCGCCCACCCCGGCGTTGTCTTCTTGTGTCATCATAAAATGACGACACTGCAGTGTGATTTCAGCACCGTTTCCATTCGAATTTGTTCCCCGGACTCAAAACTCGAAGAACCTTGTGACGGGTTAGATGACACGGTGGAGAGGAACCATGATCATGTAAAATTGCATCCCCAAAGCTACTAGTAGGATCAATCAAGGATGGGGAAAGAAGAGCAATCTCAGCTCTAAGGCGTGCGCCTGCATTGGGATGAAGCTCAGCGAATGGGAAGATGTTTTCATCGAACACAACATCACGGCCCGATGTAAATACGCCCCGAGGAGGGATCCAAGCACTTGAACCCCTTATGCATATTGCTATAACCTATGAACACGCACCGCTTAGATCGGGCTGGAGCTTGTGGTTATTGTATGGGCGTAGATTGGGCCAAACTTGGCGCATCCAAAGGTGCGAGAAGGAAGTTGTAATCTGGTGGGGTGCCATATAGACGCTCATAAGGTGTAGTGTTATCAATGACACGAGATGGCAAGCGATTAATAAGGAACACCGCAGATAAGAAAAGCTTCATCCCAATACTTGAGAGGGATAGATGCGTGTGATAGCAAGGCTAGACCCATATCTACAATGTGTCTATGTTTTTCGCTCGCAGAGCCGTTTTTGATGAGTGTGGGGGCATGAAACATGATGAACAATGCCTACATGTTTGAAGAAGGAGTTTAGCGATTGATACTCGCCACCCCAATCGTTTGCATGGTTTTTATGGTGGAGTTGAATTGATGCTCTATGAGTTGTTGAAAATCGTGGAAGCACCGAAAAAACTTCAGATTTTGCGGCGTAGCATATAGATCCATACAAACTTGCTATAATCATCTATAAAGCTCACATAATAATCAAAAACGACCCACTTGAGGTTGGTCTTTGGACCCCAAACATCAGAAAACACAAGATCAAATGGCTTAGACGAAATTTTATTCGATCGAGCATAAGGCAATTGATGGTTCTTGCCTTGCTGGCATGCATTGCATACATTATTCATAAGCAAATCTCTAACAAAAGAAGATTGTGGCGACTAATGACATCTTTGGACTGTTGAAGTGGAAGCATGACCTAGCCGAAGCGTGCCACAATGAACTAGATGGCTTGACAACACCAAGCACTTGTTTATTGGATAACTTCAAAGGATAGAGGCCCCCTTCACATCTGCCTCTGTGGAGCGTTTTCTTCGTCTCCTGCTCCTTGATAAGAAAATGGTGTGGATGAAATTCAATGAACACATTATTGTCACGGGCTAAACGATTGACAGATATAAGACTCTTGCTAGCTTGTGGTGCATGAAGAACATTACGAAGATGAAATTTACTAGTAGGGGTATGCAATGTACTATGACCAATAGATCCAATCTCCATACCTGCTCCGTTGGCGGCGTGAATCTGATCACCACCATTGTAGCGGTCACGCACCGTCAGCTTGTCGAGCTCGCTGGTGATGTGGTCGGTGGCCCCGGAGTCGACATACCAATTGGTGTCAACCCCGTAGGAGTTTGTTGCCGAAGAGACGCTCTTCTGTGGAGGCCCTCCCTGATAGGAAGTGTCGAGCCTCTTGAAGCACCCGAAGGCGGATGGCCCTCCTTTCCGCCAGATCCGCACGTAGCGCCGGCTGGAATGTCCCCTTAGGACGTGCCCCAGATCGCCCTCCAGGCTGGCCGCGCCCGAATCCGCCGCGGCCACCATTGTTGCCGAAGCGTCCCCCACCACGGGTGGGGCTGTTGCCGTTGCCGCGCCCCCCCTTGGAGGCGAGATTTGCAGAGGACTGCTGTCCACCACTTTGCAGCTCCATGCGCTGCTCAAACGCAACCAGCTGGGTGTAGAGATCGCCGACGGAGATGGGCTCCACACGTGTGGCGATGGCGGACACCACCGGATTGTACTCAAGGTCCAACCCGGTGAGGATGTACGACACGAGTTCATCGTCCTCCAGCTTCTTTCCCGCAGCCACCATGTCATCCGCCAATGATTTCATCTTGGAAAAATATTCAGCAACAGAAGATGAACCTTTTGACGCCGTGGCAAGCGCCATCCCCTGGTGCTGATGATTCTCGCCCTAGACTGGGATGCATTCATCCCGGCGATGATTGCCCACGCCTCCCGCGCGGTTTCGGCCATCGTAGCATGGCCCAAAGCATCTCCTTGGAGAGATTGGTCGACAAGTAGCTCAGAACTTGCGATCTTTGGCGAACCACTTCGTACTCGGGATTGAGCACGGGAACCTCCGCCCGGATCGGCATCATTCTTCATTGGCATGTGCTTCGCCGGTGTGATCCCATCTGGATCCACGTGACTCCCGACTTGAGCTCCCCTCAGCGCGAGAGAGGATCTGCGCGCGCTCCACCCTCGGTAGTTGTTCGGTTGAGCTTCTCGGTGATGGGGAAGAAGCCGAGAGCCATAGCAGCAGCACGCAGCGGACGGCGTAGGGAGCGACATTCTTGAGTTCCGTAAGGAGACTAGCTCTGATACCATGTGAGAAGAGAGGGAACGAGATACCCTCTCGGGTCTCGGCTGCGTGTTAATATAGGCACGAGGAAATGCCCCTCGGCGGTGGCTTACACGGCGAAGTTGTTTTACAACAGATAATGATCAGATCTACAAGTCATATGCTTGTGTTACAAGTTGTGCAATCGGCTAACTATCGAGCCTAACAACCTATACAATATCTAAACTGAATATCTCTAACACCTTTGACTCCTGTAACCTTACTTCCAGGCATCTTTGCATTGGTGCATCTTAAGTCTTGTCCATGTATGGCTATACATATCTATTCCAAAGTTGTGTAAGTGCATCAAATGTCGGAATTTCAGTGGGAATATATAGACAGGTCCTAGAGCTATCTCTGCAATTAATAATGCACCTACTGCATTTGTTATTGATTATTTATCTATGAATGACAAAAATAGTATGGAACAATTTTTTGTCTAAAACTTGTTTTATTATACATTAATGGTCAATCATATACCGGAGATTATGTCTTGTCCAAAATGTCAGCTATTAGCTACCGAAGGATGTACACATATATGAAAACACTCTTATGACTACTTCTGTACAAACACTACATGAAGACTACACAAGTATTAAGTTTAGCAAATTCGACAAACAAAAAAGTGTGCAAATGGGTAGATTTTTGTAGCAAACACATAACAGTGCGAGGATTAGGATTGACTGGACAAGAACTAGAGATAATAGAGGAACACAAGCACTGAAATCTCCATGAGTAAGAACAAAGAAAGCAACGGGTGTGTACATAATACTATGAACTCGATTCTGAACTCTTCCCTTTGACTGGGTTTGATAATTTTGCCGGGTCCATGATCTAACAGCAGCTACACGTTTTGTGGAAGTAAGTCACTTGTGGTCAGGCGTGGCTGGAAGAAGATTTTTAGTGGAGTGGTGTCAACTGAGGATTCTCAGTTGTCCTGGTGCCTCCGACTCCTATAACCTCTTTTCCAGGCATCATGCATTCGTGTATCTCAAGTCTTGTCCATGGCTGGCTATACAAATATCTATGCCAAACTGTTCTAGGCATCGTGCATATCAAACATGAGGATTTGAGTGGGAATATATAGACAAGTCCGATCATAGAGCTATCTCTTGCAATTAACAATGCACCTACCGCATCTGTTGTTGTTTGTTTATTTGTGAACTGTAATGAAAACAAAGTATGGAATAATTACTAATTGAATTTTTTCAATAATTGGGAAAATATTCAATGGCTCACATCGACCGAGAGAGCGGCCGATCCGACGGCAACGTAAGGTAGGAGGCAATGGGACACAATTTCTATGTATATGACGGTGGGCCATATGAGCAAAAATCGCCTACCGTTGCCTTCGCAAATGTGGGGGTTAGGAAAGGGCGGTAATTGCATTTTCGCATTTCTTTTTTTCAATCAAGGGTAGAACCACAACTCCATAAATGCAAAATAATGTTTGAAATAATATAGTTTGGGTGTATGATTGATCAAGTACTGTAGTTATACTTAGTTCGATGAATATTTTAGGGTTTAGGGATATTTCTAGGGTTCGATTGGTCCGCCGTCCATGGTTCCTGCTACAGGAGCCGCCGCCGCCGCCGTTCACCCTGGTTTGTCGGCTGCTGCATGCGGTGGTTCGCAGGGATGCATCTGGCGGCTGTAGGCAATGGTAGGTAATAGGAGGCAATTTCAAGTACTGTACATGTTTTATTATATATTAATGGTCAAACATACACCGGAGATCATGTACATATATATGAACAGTATTTCTCGTCGGACCTTCTCTTCTCTTCTGAATATTAATTTTCTCGTATAGCTACTACTATAGAAGAACTACACTAGTGTATATTAGGTTTAGCAAACTAGAGAAATACAGAAAATTTGCAAATGAAATTAAATAGAAGTTCTAGTGAGCTAAAGAACAAAAAAAGAAAGCAGAAAGGTCATCTCTGAGCTCAAACCGCAATATAGTAACACTTCATGCTTCGTCTGTTGAATATATATATATTTTTAAGAATTCTGTTATGTATTGCTGCTTTCAAACAGTTGGTTCTTCAATGTCTGCGACCGGCAGCTCCTGTTGATACATAGATGCAATTATCAAGTGAATGACAGCATGCATGTGTGCAAGGATGTTTAATACATCCACCAGGTTTTCCTTGAAGCCAGCCTTTTGTTAACCTGAACAAAAGATGAGAAGAGAACAGGCTCTAACTGTTAATTCTAGACGTATTAATGATCTTTTCATCAAAGCAACTTCTGTATTGACATTTACCTTCCTTATCGGCAACAGATAGCAGAAATCAACAAAACATGCATGTCGACACTTCCGTCATTGTAACTATAACCAGCATCATATTGAATGGAGACGAGAACACAATTTGTGCATACATGGATTTGTGAAAAAAAAAACCATAGCTTCTCGATTTCCACCTTATATTATTCTGAGCCACGAAGTCCATAACTAGCATGTAATTTGCAAAAGACTACCATTCATTCATCTTTCATAATGCCTAGCAGCCATCTTCTAAATTGCGCATTGTAGATGGGAGCACAACATTATCCTCTTCCATCAGGACCGGCGATAGACAAACGGACGCCAACAAACCTAATACTAATCAATTTATCGTGAGATACAGTTGTGTTTCCTCGTGCAGGTCTAGTTTCATGATTCTAATAAGTAGATGAACGGACGCCTACAGTGGTGTCCATTGTGCTCCTGATGCCGCCCATGCCAAAACTAAGATGCTAATAGGACTACTCTATACATACTCCCGTTGTTTGAGCTGAATGGTGAGTCTCAAGCCGCATTGGGTTATTAAAGAGCCAAAGAAGCAGAAACGGACACTTCCAATAGCACTGACCAATTGCCCATGCATGATAGTGCAGTAATAAATTAAATGTAGGTCTCACAACTGCCATTTATAAAGTACTGGAAATGAACATTGTACAATATACATATTCATATGCCAATGAGACATCCTGGCAAAGGCGCGGGCATAACAATCGAGGAAAGCAGCAGGAAGTCTGATGGCAGGAGCCACAGCAGTGCCAAGATAGATAGTGAAAACCTCAGTCAGGTTGCACTTGCCACCATTCACTACAGGAAGCTGGGTCGTCGCCGACCCGTCATTGCGTTCGCCGACCACCTGAAAATCTGGCGGTCGGCGAAGATTTCTTCGCCGACCGCGCTTGGCAAAGTACCACGGTCGGCGAAGAAGTCTTCGCCGACAGCTTGGCGGTCGGCGAAGAACAACGCTGGCAAAGCGACCTCTTTGCCGACCGTCGGGCGGTCGGCGAAAGAAAAAACCGTCGTCGCCTCCGACGCCACCGTGGACGGTTTTTTGTCAGCGCGCCCTTCGCCCGACCGCCCACCGTCCGGTGACAGCCCTCCGTTCGGGGCGGTCGGCGAAGTTTTTTAAAAAAAAAATTTATAAAACCGCGGCCCTCACCGCCACGCGGCACGCAAAAAAATTCGAGCGTTGACCTTCGCCGACCGCCGCACACCGGGTGGTCGGGCGAAGTTTTTTTAAAAAATAAAAATAAAAACGCCGCCAACGTAGCCACGTGGCAACCCAAAAACGCCGAGGGTTGCCCTTCGCCGCCGACCGCCGGCGCCTAGCGGTCGGGCGACGAAATCTTTGCCGACCGCTGAACACGTGGCGGTCGGCGAAGCTCGCTTTCTCGCCGAGCACCTTTTTTTTGCTCGGCTAAGTAGAAATTTTTTTTGAATTTGCTATCACAACTTTTTTTCTGTGCCTTTGCTATAGTACATTGAGTTCATTCTTCAAGTTTGGTATTTTTTTAAAACTTTTTACTATATTTTATGAGTTTTCTTGTTATATTTGAATTTCTTTCGAAAACTAAAATTTGAACTGCAAGTGATTCGAATAATGGGTCTAAATGATTCAAAAAATGATAAACATGATTGTGAGTCCATATTGAGTCCTCATCCATGGCCAGGCACCGAAATTCAAATATCTTGTGCGCGAAACACGTCGACTCACTTGCGGGTCGATCGTTTTAAAATTCTATAAAATTCAAACGGAGTTGAAAAATCATGAAACTTGACGAGTTGTCCTTATATCACATGTGTACACTATGAAAAAGTTTGAGTCGATTTCGTGGGACGTTTGCATCTCGGGTGGCGATTTACGGAGACATCTCTAGCATGTGATACTTGAGTAAACTCTAGTTGAGATGTCTAGGTTTCAGCAGATCCGGGATGCAAACTTGCATGAAACCTTTTCAAATTTTTCCACAGCTTAAACATGCAATATAACGATGCCTCGTCAAATTTCATGAATTTCCGACTTTCGTTTTTTTTTTAGAATTTTAAAATGAATCGCTACAAGACGGTAATCGGAATGTCTCGCATACAAGATATTTTGATTTTCTCACGTGTCCATAGATGAGGGCTCAAAATATACTAACAAACAAGAATATCATTTTTCCAATCATATAATTCTATTTTTCTAAGGACATGCAGTTCAAATTTTAGGTGGGAAAAAAAATATTCCAGTAAAAGAAGAAAACTATTAAAAAATAGTAAAACGTGCGGAAAATGTCCCAATTTTTGACATGTTCTTGTAAACACTCTAACTAAGGTACAGAAAAATTTTGAAGTGAAAATTCAAAAAAAAAAAAAAAATTTGCCGAGAGCCATACTTTGCCCCGGCGAAGGCCACTTCGCCGACCGCCACGCGAGAGGGCGGTCGGCGAAGGTGTTTAAAAAAAAAGAAAACAAACACTTCGCCGACCGCCGTGTCGAGAGGCGGTCGGCGAAGCTCTTCCCGCCCGATCCCGCCAGCGTCTTTGCGAAAAACGAGGTTCGCCGGCCGCCGGATGGGCGGTCGGTGAAGACCGGTCCTTCGCCGACCGCCCCGAGATCTGGCGGTCGGCGAAGTGTAAAAAAAAAAAAGACATTATCCACTCATCACTCGGCTCACCCTCACCACACTCACACACACACACTCACACACACGGGCACCGGCGCCCGCCGCGCCGCCAATCCCGACTCCGGCGCGGCCACCGCCCGCCCGCCGCCCCCAAGCCTCCTCCCCCGCACGCCCCACCGCCGGCGCCGGCCGCCCCGTCCCGCCCGCGCGCGCCGCCCCGTCCCGCCCGCGAGCGCCGCCCGGCCCGCCGCGCGCCGCCCCGCAGACGGCCGCCCCGCCCGCCGCCGAGCGCCGCCCGCCTCCCCGCCGACGGCCGCCCCGCCTCCCCGCCTCCCAGCGGGCCGCCGCCCCGACCCCGGCCCCGTCCGCCCGCCGGCCGGCCGCCCCGACGCCGCCCCCTCCCCGACGCCCGGCCCCCCCCGGCGCCTCCCCCACACCATCCGCCGGCCCCCAAGGGCCGCCGCCGGAAGAAGAGAAGAAGAGGAAGGGGGGAGGGAGGAGGAGGAGAGAAGGGGCCGGTGCTAGGGAAGAAGAGGGAGGAGAAGAAGAAGGGGAAGGAGGAGGAGGAGGAGGAGGGAAGAGGAAGAGGAGGAAAAGAAGGAGGAGGGAAGAGGAGGAAGAGGAGAAGGAGGAAGTTCGACGCCGTCCTCGTGCCGCCCGGCGTGTCCGTGCTCGTGGTTCGTCGTAGAGGAGGAGGAGGTCATCATTGTCGACCGTGCTCCGCCGTCGTCCCTTCCGCGCCATCCCGGCCGCGGCCACGTGCTCCCTCGAAGGTATGGCATGGCATGAAGCAATTAGTAGCTAGTGCATATGGATATGTGGATGTTGGCCATATATGGATATGTGGATGGTCACCATATGAATATGTGGTGGTTGGTCATATGGATATGTGGATGTTGGCCATCCATGTTTTTTTTTTCGTGTATCGAAAAGCCGCCCGTGTAGGGGAGGTTACATCAAAATTTCTAATTTTTCTCATGTTTTTCCTTTCGTTAAAAAGCCCGTCGAAGTACCTCGGGCCCCCGATCTTCTTCCCCTCAACGTTGCGGGTGTGGCCGCACTGCCCGCCTCACCCCCCGCCACCCTAGGTATGAATATCCCCCGCTCCGGTCGCGCATGGTCGTATGTCGCGTAACCTAGTTAGGCGTCTCCCGTCCGAAAGAGATACGGTTGAGGTATGCATTTCTTTGCATATCTACGATCCGACTGCATTCGGATTGTCCACAATTTTGGACAGCCCACGGATGCGTAGATGGGTCAGTTTCCATGTCCCGTTCCGGTCGGCGACAGAGTTTCGGCATCACCTCCCCACCGTTCTCCGGATGCACACTCTCCCTTCTAGGACGTGTATCGGGAGAAATGAGGAGGTGTGCGAATTTGTCTCGGGCCGGATCGGAGCATGGAAACCGACCGATCTACGCATCCGCTGGTGGGATTAGGACCTATCCTAGCCTATTAGAGAGTAGGAACGCCATGTAGATCGAACTCATGGTTGGAATTCGTGGTTGCTAAAGGATGGACGACCGCCCGGTGGATGTACGACGGTTGGAGAAGTAAGCGTGATTTTGACGAAGAATGGATGGACAAGACCAATGAGTTCTTGGAAATGGTATGGGGCAACGCTCGTGCTCGTGGTAATTGCTAGTTTGGTGTCCCTGCCGTAAATGTGACAACACGAGAAGAGTCAGGCCGAAAGGATATGCAACGTCATCTTCTAGATGTTGGATTCACCAAGAACTATACCGTGCGGGTATACCATGGTGAAGCACAACGTATGAGAGAGGAGGAGGTGAGAGCACGCCTCGACGATTGTGATGGTGATGCCGGGGTTGTAGATATGTTAGATGATGTCCACCAAGGACTTTTCAACGAAGCACGTGACAAGGAGGCGATGGAGAAGGAGGCAAAGAATTTCTATGAAATGTTGGACTCGGCGGTGAAACCCCTTCATGAGAACACAACGGTTTCGCGGCTGGATGGCATTTGTCGCTTATTAGGGCTGAAGTCCGAATTGAACATCGGTCGAAAGCGGGGCTTCGATAAGGTGTTGTCCATTGTTGGCACCCTGCTTCCAAAGGGCCATAACCTACCATCGAGCATGTATGACTCCCAAAAACTCTTTACGGCACTTAAGATGCCGTATGAGCAGATACATGCTTGCGAGAATGGGTGTGTCCTATTTAGGAAAGAGCACGCCGATGCAAAGCACTGTCCAAAGTGCAAAGCCTCTAGGTACGAAGAGGTCCCAACTGGAGATGGTCAAATGAAGCAGAGTAAAGTCGCCAAAAAAATTCTACGGTACCTACCGTTTGTACCGAGGATTCAACGACAATACATGACCGAGGAATCCGCTAAACAGATGACGTGGCACAAAAATGGCAAGCGATACACTCCAGACAAGATGATACATCCATCAGATGGTGAAGCATGGCAATACTTTGATGGAAAACATCCTGAGAAAGCAATGGAGGCGCGTAATGTACGTGTCGCCCGGCAACCAGATGGGTTCAATCCCTATGGAATGAGTATGGCTCCATACACTTGTTGGCCCGTATTCGTTATCCCCCTGAATCTCCCCCCTGGTGTCGCCTTTCAACGGGACACCATATTCTTGTCGCTTATAATTCCGGGCCACCCGGGGAATAAGATGGGTGTGTTTATAGAGCCTGTGATCGATGAATTGATCAAGGCTTGGGATGAAGGCGTATGGACATACGACCGAGCTACGAAGACAGTGTTCAAAATGCATGTTTGGTACCAGTACTCAATTCATGACTTCCTGGCGTATGGGTTGTTCTCAGGCTGGTGTGTTCATGGAAAGTTCCCGTGCCCAGTATGCAAGGAAAGTCTGATGTTCATCAGGTTGCAGGCGGGTGGTAAGTTTTCGTCGTTCGACCTACATCGTCAGTTTCTGCCTCTTGACCATCCATTCAGACAAGACACGAAGAACTTTACAAAAGGGGTCGTAGTGACAGAACCTCAACCGCAGATGAAGACTGGTGCCGAGGTCCGTGCTCAGCTAGAGTCTCTTGTGGCCAATAACCAAGGTGGTGGTTTTGTGGGGTATGGTCAGCAGCATATGTGGACTCATAAGTCGGGCTTGGAGAGGCTCCCCTATCATGATGACCTTCTTGTGCCACATCACCTTGACAATATGCACTGCGAGAAGAATATCGCTGAAGCACTTTTTTGCACACTCATGGACACTGAAAAGTCTAAGGACAACCCTAAGGCTAGAGTGGACTGGCAAAACTTTGCGATAGACCAAATCAAGAGATGAGGCCTCCCGCAGGCGGCGGCAAGAGATGGCGAAGGCCCAATGTCGATTTCGTCTTGTCTAGCCAAAGCGAGTAAAAAGGAGGTACTTAAATGGATGAAGACCCTGAGGTTTCCAGATGGGTATGCACATAATGTGAAGAGGGGAGTCAATTTAACTACTATGCGAGTCAATGGGATGAAGAGTCATGACTATCACGTATGGATTGAGCGGCTGCTTCCCACGATGGTTCGAGGCTTTGTCCCTGAGAATGTATGGCTAGTGCTGGCAGAGTTGAGTTATTTCTTCCGCCGGTTTGTGTGCAAAGGCGATCTCTCGAGACCGTTTTGTAAACAGTTGGAAAAGGCAGCACCTGTGTTACTCTGTAAGTTGGAGAAAATCTTCCCACCCGGCTTCTTCTTGTCGATGCAGCATATGATTGTGCACCTCCCGTACGAGGTACGTATGGGGGGCCCGGTGCAGTACCATTGGTGCTACCCAATCGAGAGAACTCTAAAGAGTGTACGCAGAAAATGTAGAAATAAAGCCAGAATCGAGCCGTCAGTTGCCGAGGCATACGTTGTGGAGGAGGTGTCAAACTTCACAGAAAAGTACTATACAGAGAACATTCCTAGCGTGCATGATCAAATCCCTCGTTACAATCTTGTAAAATCGGTCGAAGCTCAGCCTTTTCCAAGGTCAATACGGAAGCGCCGGTGCATCTACCGAGAAGCGCTTTGAGCAACAAAGAGTGGCACAAATATCATGCTATATGTCTTGACCAACTCACCCGAGGTGGATCCGTACAAACGTGAATTCATTCATGAGACTTGGTCTTTATCAAGGGATGCAGAGCCACACGAAATTGATACTCTTCTTTCACAAGTCTTTGGACCACGAGACCCGATTTCATTTCGTGGTTCAAGAAAAGGGCCCAAACCGACGCTCTCTATACGTGGCGAGCTAATTCTTTTGTTGCAAACGGCCGTGATTTGAGGGTTAGGTCATTTAGCGCTTATGATGTGAATGGATATCGTTTCCACACGACAAGCTACGAACAGGGCGACCCAACCGGTACCACAAAAGCGGCGTGCTAACGATCGATAATAATGGGAACGAGTACCATGGCGAGTCGAAGAAATATACGAGCTTTCATTTTATGGCGCCCCGCATCTTAAACCTGTGATATTCAAATGTCATTGGTTCGACCCCGAATGTACTAAACGTACGCCGGAATTGGGCTAGTCGGTTCGACCGCATTCCGTGTATCCACGATCCGATATATACATTGTGGCTCAACAGGCCGTGTGTTTATTACCCGCCATATGCTTGCCAAAACAAAGATTATCTTAAGGGTTTGGAGGTTGTGCGGAAGGTAGCGCCGCATGGTAAACTACCCGGTCCCAAATGATGAAGATTATAACTTGATCAACCCAATCACATATGAGGGAGAGTTCTATCAAGAAGAGGGTGCGCAGGGGAGTTTTGTGATAGACCTATTTGGAGATATAGGAATGGAAGTAGAAGATGAAACGTCGAGGATGACGGCGACGGCGTTGAGGTGTTCGACTTGAAGGACATAGCTATGCTAGACAGATTGAGCACGGTCAATGAAGGCAACAATCCTAGTTCAGATTCTCTTAGTGATTTTGACAATGTTGACAATGATGACGAAAGGAGAAACGCTCCAGTGGGACGATGATCCCGATTACTTCTAATACATGTAATACTATGTTATTTTGTTTTTACCGTAATTATGTCTTATTTATTTATATTTTGATTACAATGCATGTAAATCTAATTATGCCTTGTTTATGTTTTGATTACGTGTGATCGGACAAAGATGGCGGGGAGGTCGTGGAGGTCGTGGAGGTCGCGGAGGTCGACGACCCCGAGAGGTCGTCCGTGCCTTGACCAGATTTACAACCGCACGAAGACAAGGCCGACGGAGCAGCGGAGAGTTCACAGAGGCGGCCTCCTCGTGTCGAGGCCTCCGGCTCCCCACGCCCGTGCCCGAGGTGGAGGAGGAGGACGACGAGGAGGAGCTGGTGGCGGCGACGCCCGAGCAGGGTGTGGCCAGCAGGACCCACCGGGCGGGGGGACGACGACGCCGCCGACGCCGACGCCACCGACGGGGGGAGGACGCGTCTCGTGGCTCCAACCTCCCGGTGGGGGTTCGGACGGCGGCAAAGGGGCTGCGAAGGTCTACTTGCGAGGCCCCTCACGACTCCCTCGGGGCTCGGCTCCATCACAACCGCCCTGTGATTCGCCCCCAAGGGACAAGGTAAGTAGATTTAGATGCGCACCTCATTGTCTTCATTATGCCTACTTCATGTCTTCATTATGCCTACTTCGAGTGAAACTAATATCGTGTCTTCATTATGCGGGGAGCTGGATCGTTGTGTCGGGCGGTGACTCACGCATAAGCCCGCGCCGGCATCATCGGGTTTCTTTGTCGGGCAGCACTACCCGGCGGCCGTCACGCATTACCACGGGCATCTGGGGCGGCCCGCCGGGGCCAGCCTACTACCAAGGAGAAGACTCGGACTACACCCACAAGGCGAGAGCGGGTGCTCACGCGAGTTTTGGGTAACTCGACCTCGGCAAGACAAAGCCTTTTCTCAATACATCGCATTCTTGAAACCATGAATTTGATATTGTATTTGTATGCGAGAACTTCTTCAAATGCGAGGAAGGACAGGAGGAGCGAGCTGCAAGGGTGCTTGAGAACGCCCGCGCAAAAACGCGTCACCGATATGCTTTCGGATGCAAAGCACCGTGCCATTATAAACTACTATGCAACGGTCCGGGTCGAAAGTATCAAAGGAGGATGCAAGGACTATGATGTTGACCCGCGAACGGTTCTTGAGGTACATGAACAACACTACGCAAAGTGCTTGTTTTGAGATAGTTAATGTGATCTTCTAATCGACATTTTTTCATGGCGTGTAGATGAAGCCGACTTGGTTACGCGGCCATGGGGATTCTTTGGGATCAGATCGTGGACAAGTGGTTCACGGAGGAGTGGCAAAGGTGCACGACGATGCCGGGAAAACGTTTGGTGATGCAAGGTCCATCACACCACCAAGGCAGTCGGAGCGTTGCGGAGTACAAAGAATTATGGGTAAGCGCTTTTCTTTTGTTAAGCTCAATCTTATTTGTTTCTCTTCCTTTGTTTCTCACAGCTCACTAATCCTCTTCCTTTGTTTCTCACAGCTGAAGACACATCCAGGCAAGACCTGCACCGACTGGCAGGCCTTCTGCATGGCGCACAAGAAGAGGGCCGCCTCTGATGTTTCCTATGACGTCAACGACCCGGCAGAGGCGTACAGCAACTCCAGTGTGGGCCAACGGATCGTTGAGTACACGGCGGCGACTGCGTAAATATGGGAGGACTACGATCCGGCGCCCATGACATTGATACGGACATCGTCATGGCCACTTTTGGAGGCAAAAGCACGGGAGGTTGGGCGTCGCCCGGCGGCATCATCGACAGCTCCGGCTTGAGACTCTCCGGCGTCCGAGCACGGAGGGGCGGACACGGACCCGCCGATACGGCCCCGAGCAAGCGTGGTACGGGGCCGTTTCGGTGCCCCTTGAGGTGGAGGCCCGGCTAGCCCAAAGAGCTAGCGAGGAGGAAAGGAGGCGCCGTCGGGGAGGTGGAGGTCCAAAGGGGCGGCAATGGCGGCCAAGTTCGAGGAACTTACTAGGTTCCTTTTCCACGACAGTGGATTGAGTCCGCCACCCGGGCTCCTAGGTCCGGTCGTTCCACGTGCGCGGACTCAGGCCGTTCGGGTACTCCTGTGAGTATGATAGCAAAGAGTTTCGATTTTTGTTTCAAATAATCATGTCTAACACCCGCAACATTGTCTTCTTTGGCGCAAGGCTTCCACTCCGGGATCGGCGGGGTCGAATCAGCCCTTTGCAGGTGCTCCAGGTGTTGAGCAAGGCTTCCGTCCCGAACCATCAAGTTCCATCTTTCCCACCCTTCCCGCCAAATTGAATGAACTTGTGAGACTCCCCGCGACTTCTCCGGATCATTTGTGGACTTGTTTCTCTTGTAAACTTGATGTTGGACTTGTGGACATGATGTTCGACTTGTGAGACTCGATGTAGACTTGTGCAACTTATTTATGTGATATATCGTTGTGTTTCATGTGCCGGAGGTGTGCAATGCGATATATATATGTTCTCGTGATTGAATGGATGTGAGATATATTATATATGTGTTTGTTTGTTAAGGGGAAAGCGAAAACAAAAAAAAATAAATTTTTCGGGAGCCGCCCGACCGCTTTTGCCAAAAACGGTCGGCGAAGGAGCCTTCGCCGACCGCTTTTGCCCCGGGGCTGTCGGCGAAGCTGGGAGGGAAATGGCCCAGTTCGGCCCCTTTCCCAGCCTTCGCCGACCCGTTTTATCAAAAGCGGTCGGCGACGTTTTTTAAAAAATTTGTCCTTCGCCGAGCAGCACTACGCGGGCGGTCGGCGAAGAAATTGTAAAAAAAATGTAAAACACCTTTGCCGACCGCCCATGTAGGACACGGTCGCGAAGGAATTGTGAAAAAAATATAAAACACCTTCGCCGACAGTCCACGACATGGCGGTCGGCGAAGAGGAGAAATGAGAAAAATCTTCGCCGACCGCCGGTGTGTCCGAGGGCGGTCGGCGAAGAGGGCATAACGGCCGTCTATTTCGTGCCTCCGTTAGCGGCAACTTTTCTTCGCCGACCGTCGTTTTTGGTGGTCGGCGGGCGGTCGCCGACGGGTGGTAGTTTGGGCGGTCGGCGACCGCCCTACGCCGACCAAAAATTGGGCGACCGCCGTCGCCGACCACTACGGTCGGCGAAGCCTTCGCCCGACCGTTTTTGGCCTTCGCCGACCGCTTGCGGCGGTCGGCGAAGTCCCAGTTTCCTGTAGTGATTATTGTTAAAAATTACCAGTACAGACATTCGCTTGAACCAAAATGCACCTTGTCAGCTTGTGTCAAATAAATGGGTATATTCCCCATTACATAATGTGCATCGTCAAATGGGTTTGAGGGACATTAATACACATCACCACCTCACAATGCATCTAGGCTTTTTTCGAGCCACGGTATTTGGTCCATACAGCTACCCATCTCATTAATTCCAGGCGCACTCTGCCATGGGTTGGCTCTTCCACTGGTCGAGGGACCTTCGGATGTTGATAGACAAAAGTACATCGATTACTTGTATGAGTCATCTTCGGTCTTGTTGAAACGTTGCTCTCCATAGCTTGGGGAGCTTTAGTTGTCTATCACCGAAGTTTCCTCAAAGATTAGTCATCTGTTGCCTTCAGTCTCTGCTTGGAGGCCTCGTTCATTCCAAGACCTTTGTCGTCTTCGTGCAAGGGCTCGGCCTATCGACGCCTGACCAATACTAACCTCTGGGATCTTTGGCGTTGGCTTTTCATCATCGTTGTCTTCTTGCGGTTCCTCAGAACCATTGCACAGCACTTGTCACGACCTTCGTCGGGGTACCAGCAATCACAGAGCTTGTACACAGGTTCCACAGAACTAACGCCTAACGGAGTTTTTTTAATTAGTATCTTTTAATATAAGTAGCAGAAACTTTATGTTTATTATGACAACTAACAAAAACATTTTCTGCAATGTTTCCTCTATATTTGTGTTCATATTTAAAAAAAAATATATGCAGCTGTGAAGCTTATCTTCGTTTTGCTTTAGTAATATGCATTTAGTCACACCTGGCACTTGTTCTTGCACCCATGTTTTATGAGACCATCTATAAATCCAATCTTTGTCTCTAATCTCTTTCTCTTATTTACTACAGAATTTTATCTCAGGATAAACTGATACTGTTGCGTTTATTTTTCTATTAATTATCAACTCTATTTCCAGTACTATAAAAATAAATTAGAAGCTCATCGTTTTTTTAGTAGACATGGTTGGACAAAACCTCTAGCTTTACCCTTTCAAAAATTTATTTGTGTCGCTACCCACACTTTTCTTTTCCTAGCCTCCACAACCATGCTCTACAGGCACATCGGCCGCATCACCCTTTGCACAGGCTCCCTCCGCCTTGTCTCAACTCGGTGAGTTGTGCCCATGTGGCTGCGGCGAGTTTGCAGTGATTTGTACTTTGAATTCCAATGCGATATGTACATTGAATTCGTACCAAACAAGTTTTATCCAGCAACACAAAAAAATCTGCCATAGCATGCTCTGGGTTATCTTGAGTCTCAACTTCAGCCGTGTGATCTCCCTGTCTTAGATCTAAAGCTACCTAGTGAGCAATCCCCCATGGATACTGATCCACCTTCATTCACTATTACCTGCATCTGCTCGCTATGGATGCACAACAAAATTGTAACACCCGAAATTTTTGCATGTTTTCAAATAGCTCAATTTGATTTATTTATGCAATATTGTGATGCATTGAATGTAGTAAAAAATGAATAAATTTTATGAAATTAAAATTAATCATAAGGTTAGACACATGCCTGTGCATTCATGCTGCTGCATCTATATTTCTGTGATGTTTGTTTTTAACTAAATCAGTAAAGCTTTTCAATTTTATTTGCATTTGTGTTTCGAAACCTGTTTTAAAATAAAAAAAAAAAAGATTTACTCTTTTCTCCTCTTTGTTAATTCACTTCGGCCTGGTAACCAAGACCACCGGCCCTTCTTTTCTTTTGGTTCTAGCTCGAGTGGCCGATTGCCTTGGCCTGCTCGTTTTGGCCCGTACCGCTCAAAGCCCAGTCCAGCCAGCAAGTCGACCTGGAGTAGCTCTGCAGCGCCGCTCGTCCATTTCTTTTTCTTTTGCTGGTCCGATCGTTTTCTTGTCCTTTGGGCCGCTATTGCAGAGGTCCAGCAACCAACTCGCGAGCAGCAACGCTGCCTTCCCGTCTCCTGCACTTGTTCAGTTTCGACTCGACACCGGAGCACAGCTGCCCGACGCTTCCAGATCGATAACGTCGCAGTAATGGCTGGCGGTTTCCCTTGCACCGCGCCTTCTTAAGCAGAGCCTCAGCGCCGTGACGCACCTTTCCATCTCTCGCGTCGTTTCGGCATCGAGCAAACTGCAGCGCGAACCCTAGCTTCGCGCCGCCGCCGCTGCGACCCGTAGTTGCCGCAGCCTGCACATCGACCCGCTCGTGCACAGCTTCCCCGTCGTCTTCGACCTTGTGTCGAGTTTCTCTACGCGCTAGTGAATCTCTCGAGGTGATTCCCCTCCTTACTTTCGTTTCCGTTGGCTCACACGATGTCGCCGAACTTGCAGGAACGTGTGCGTCCGCCTCAGCAAGCTGTTCGTTCTCCTTGACTCGTCTTAGTCCGCGAAATCTCCCTTGGTGAGCTCGCAGATGCCTCCTCTTGTGGCCAGTGTGATCAGTTTGCCAAGTCGGCCTTGTTTCCGAGCTCGCCGGCGAAGCTCGCCGCCGGCCATGGTGACCACCGTGTCGGTCTTTTTTAAAGCAGCCAGCCATCTATCTTCTATTCCATCCTTTTCGTTCTGAACCGTCCAGATCTAAATCAAGGCTCAAGATTAGAAGATACCTGTTTGTGGCATTTTGTTTAAAGAGTCCCTGGACTATATGATTAATTCCGTCATGGTCCTCAGATCCGAATTCTAAAAAGAATTTTATTTATTTTTATTCCGAAACCCGTCTCTGGATATTTACAGATTTGCCATTGGAATCAAATGCTCATATCTTTGTCGTTTTTAAAACCGTTTAGCCCCGTTCAAATTGCGTTAGATTCGTAATCTCGGCATCTACATGTTTATACCTCTGTTAGTCAGGTTTTAAACTTTTTAAATTTCGAGTTTATACTAAGTCTATTATTTTATTAATGTAAATCTTGTAAATTCCACGTCTTCATCGTTTTAGCTCCGATTTCGGTGAATTTGACGTCTATGTGATCGTAGCGACGTAAATTAGAGTTTCAAAGTTTTTAAATTTTATTTCTTTACTGTTGGTGTACTGTTCTCATAACATGTCTTTATTTGCTTCGTGTATGCTTGCGTGGGACGATTGAATGTTGCCGCGTGATGATTGCTCTGCACGGTGAGTCGTGACGTTGCGGAATCGAGAGATTCTTGGTAACCCGAGCGTCGGGAGTTCTACAAACCAAGGCAAGTATAATTTTGGGATATGTTAGCTTTAAACCATGATCATATGACTTGAATGATGTTTATGCAATGAACTTTAAATGTGAATTGTTTAGCAACATGTGGACTTGTTCGTAAGTGGTCATCGGGACAACCGCATGTGAGGAGGGCTATATGGCTCTCGCTTTAGTCGGTCAAAGGACCTTATCTATCTTTTTGTTGGTGGTTTGCCGGAATGGGAGAAACGGGGTTGTATCGCTCGTTGGCCACTAATATTTTTAGATGAACCTTTGAAAGGCTTTATATGATCTTCATTTGTTTTGGGGAGTCGAGACCCATGCATTAGAAAATCATGACTTACGGTGAAAGTGTACACCTCTCTTGTGAGAGTTAAAAACTGTTATAACGATCGTGTTCGCGCGGTCATGAGCGGCCTTGGAGACATCTATGAAATAGAGGAACTTTGTTTATTAAATTGTTTATGCTTACCTTGTTATTCATACTCGTTTATGATATGATTATGGGTTGATGGGAATTCTTGATGCTAATGCTTAAAACTTTGATCAACTAAAAGCTAAAATGCAGTTTAACAAAGTGTCTATCCTTTTTGAGCCTCATATACATCCATGTTATATTTGTTGAGTACGACATGTACTTACGCTTTGCTTTACATTCAATATTTGGAAAATCCCGGATGGGTAACGGACTATGGAGAAGATGATGTGTTTCAAGGAGATCTCTAGGCTTGATGTCAACCAGTTGGCAATCCCTCGTGGATTTTGAGCAGCACCGAGTGCTAGTCGTTTACTTCCGCTTTGTTAGACCTTGCTTTTATTCATGTAATGAATATTAAACGTTATGTAATAAGCTTTGGATATGATACTCCGGTGATTTGTCTTGCATATGTGTGATTGATCTCAGGGCACATATGTAATCCTTGTATTCGTTTTTTGTTCCTTAAAAACGGGTATGACAAAAATGGCCATGACGTGCCTAAGGAGGCGCAATACTGCCACGAAAACTCTCTCTTGAGCTCACATGGCAGCGCGACCAGGGCTGGCTGCATGAACGGCATGCGGCATCCCTGAATACCGTTGTAGCAGCTCTATCAGTCTCTCCCTCTTTCCCATGCAAAAGCATCTAACTTATGGAAACGTTTCTCTCGACACGGATGGGCAGCCCATGGGGAAGAACAACAGCTGGATGAAGATTTTTAGTGGAGTGGTGTCAACAGAGGATTCTCAGTTGTCCTAATGCCTCCGACTCCAATAATCTTTTTCCAGGCATCACGCATTCGTGCATCTGGAGTCTTGTCCTTGGCTGGCTATACATATGTGGGAATTCGAGTGAGAATATATAGACAAGTGTTCTAGGCACCATGCATCAAATGTGGGAATTTGGTGAGAATATATAGACAAGTCGTAGAGAGCTGTCTCTGCAATTAATTAATGCACCTACTGCATTTGTAGTTGTTTATTTATCTGTGAATTGTTATGAAAAAAAGTTAGTATTTCATACTACGAAACGATGCTTTTGTCTGAAACATTTCTTATTAAACATTAATGCTCAGACTTTCACTGGAGATGACGTTCTCATCCAAAATGTCAGCTTTTAGATACAGAAGGATGCATAGATGTATGAAAAGTACTGCTCGACATTCCCTCCTATGCTAAATATATTATATAGTTGTACTCCTATAGCTAGTACTGTACAAGGACTACACTAGTATTTAGGTTTAGCAAAATACATAAATAAAAAATATGATATGAAATTGTATAGAGAATCCCTACGAGGTTGATCTAAAAAAATAAAGGTAAATTTAGGGGCAAAGTCGGGGCTGAATATTTTTACATCGTATATATTTTTGGTAGCACACGTGACAATTTGAGTGAAGGATTGACAACGAAGGGAAACAGAAAACAAGTGTACTACTCTCACACCCAGTTGCAACCTCTGGGAAAACAGACGACGGCGAGTGGGCAGCATGGATAGCTCTGTCTAATGAATCTCTTGGTGACCGGTTGCTTCCGCCATAGCCGCCGGTTTGGAGCAGCAGAGGGCGACGGCAACCACTGAGAGGCGTTTACGCGACTCCCAAGTTTCCTCACCTGAAATTTGTTTATGGAGTGAGCAACTGTACGTGTGTACAGTCCAAAAAGTACTAATACGTATAATCACTTGTTTTCAAAAATGATTAACGAATGTAAATGGCTTTCAAGAGAGGTTGCCTTTTCTCCAAAAAGTACGAGGCAGCAAGCGCCACATCTATACGAGGTAATTGTGTCGTTGCCTCTCTATACTTCGGTACAGATTGTGTTATCTTCCTCTACTGTCTACAGTACAAATTATGTTGTTTTTCTGTCGTACGACAGTCCTGTCTCAGACTTTTAGGGTGTATATTGGCCAGCTCCTTTCGGCTCAAACTCTACGCGCAGCCACTGTATGCCCTGATGCCTCTGAATCCTATTTCCTCTACCAGATAATCCGGCTGATGACACATTTCCATGGCTATATAGTTCCACTTACATGCTCGACAAACTCCATATCCTACCTACCCAAAGCTATTTATCATCGCCATTCTCATGCTCATACATGCCTTTGAAGCATGTTACCTCAGGATGTGCGTGTTATATATAGAGGGTAAATGGAGATGTGTGAACGCATCACATCAGGCGTAATAAGCACATGCAAATAAATTCTCACAACTACTTACTGGGTTTACATGCCCTACCTTCACATCACACTGTATATAAAAGAAGAGCTAGCACTCCTTCATCACCAACTTATTACACGCCACCACACTCGCACACGCAGACACACTCCATATCCAGTACACCGGCATCTGGCTTCCATTCACACACAGAAGCGCGTGAGCACGCGTGTTCCCAGCAGCCACGGCATGATGCAGAATACCTTAGTAGTGACAGCATGATGAAGAGCACCTCAGTCTCAATCGGCAGGACATGCATGTAGTACAGTAGCCACGAACGACGAGGACACATGTTGCATTGGCCGATCTCTCGACATGATGCTACAAAATTGGAACAAGTAAAGCAAATGAGGGCCACACGTCCTTCTACAAGACCAAGTAGGTCTTGCACAAGGTACGGGACAATAACTGGCCCCTTATTAATACCACGGGCTCAACCGCTCAAGAATGCCCAAGACCAATTTCGGTTTGACATTCGTGAATAATTCTAAGTCTGCAGTTTCAGAAAAGCTAGCACTCGAGTTCACTACATGTCAATGTAGAAACAAACTGCTGTAAGTTTCACATCAACCATCTCAGAAATAAACACGAGAAACCTCCAAAATATCACTCCAATCACCGCTACCACACATGTTGTTGCCTTTCTGCAACAAGTAAGAGGTTCAAGCTTGATTTTTACGTGGTGTTCGATTTTATTTTCCGTGGCGGGCATTTGAGAAACCGCCACGGAAAATAGGTGGCCTAGCACCCTCCGGCCGGGGAAAAACCGCCACGGTAATCGATTAACCGTGGCGGACATTGTAAAATAACCGCCACGGTTAATCCCTATTAACCGTGGCGGACATTGTAAAATAACCGCCACGGTAAATCAATTAACCGTGGCGGTTTTTATAAAAAACCCGTCATGGTTAATGCGGCCCAATCACCTGGCCCAAAAGCCCATACCAACCCACTAACAGATGGAGCATATAAATTGAAACCCTAAACTCCCACACCTCACGGTCACCAAGTCCTTCCTTCTTCCCCTTCTTTCCCCGACATCTCTTCGACGCGCCCCTTCTTCGGCCTCCCTTCCGTGGCCGGCGGCCCTGGCCTCCCTCCCTCACTTCAGCCTCCCTCCCCTTCCTCCCTCCGGCGTGGCGGCGTGGCTCTGGCGGCGCTGTCCCGCAGTGGCGCCTTCTCTCGGCGGCCGGCGCGGGCGGGCGCGCGCTCGGCGTGGCGGTAACGGCGGATCCGGCCTCCACCGCGGATTCAGCGGCGGCGGCGGCCGTGGAGGCGCTTCGGCGGCGGGCGCATCAAAGAAGCGGCGGATCAAGGCGCGTCCGGCGGGCGACGCCTTGCTCACGTCGTGAACGGGTCGCCAGGGCGGCCGCGGCAGATCGCCGCGGCGGCGGTCACGGACCACGAAAACCCTAACGGGCCCGGATGCCCGGATCTGGGCCCGTTAGGGTTTCGATTGATTTTTCTTTTTTATTATTTTTTTATTCATTAACGGTGGCGGGCTTTCTGGTTCCCAAAAACCGCCCACAGAAAATCACCCTATTTTTACGTGACCTTCCTTTCGTGGCGGTTATAAAGTCCACCACGGAAAATCGGAAAAGCCCGCCACGGAAGTTCAACTGTAGGCGACACAATTGTGTTGTCTTTCTGTACTTGGTTGTGCTGTCTTGTCTTTTCCTTTGCTTCGGTACAGATTGTGTTGTCTTCCTCTATTCAAGTTTTAGGGTTTATTGTACTAAAAAAAGTTTTAGGGTTTATTTGGGGGACCAGTCCCTATAGTTGGGCGATATATAGGGACCAGTTTTATCATTTATGTGGCTCTGAGGTATTCCAATTTTGTTTTTGCAGACACAGACACACCAAGATGTACTGAAGAGATAATCATTTAACATGTATTTACACCCACATCTTTGGCTCTTTACTTGATAGCCTACCTCATTAGCCATCCATCCTCTATGTTAATTCATGGTGGGGCAGCTTAACATATAAGGTCTTTTGGGTTGAGGCCCAATGACTTTATATGTTGTTGGCTCCAAAGGACTTGGGCCCGATATGGACGCCAACTTGTGGATACAGTGAGCAAGACTGAATTCGGCTGTGCACTCTAACAATATATATGGGTTGTGCCTACTTGTTTTCTAGTGGATCCGTCTTCTCTTTTTCGGGATTTCTCAGCACGAGTTATGTTGTGTGCATCATAATGAGAAACTTGTACTATGTTATATGTGGACCTTCTGTAATAATACAGATATAAAAATAGATTTATTAACGATAGCCAAAAACAACTTCGTTGTCGCTAATGCCACCAAGACTGCACCAGGAACAAGAGCCAAGCTAACTCCCACATGTTACAAGGCAAGCTCCCTCATGAACACATACCCCACCATACAGACTCACATAGGCCTACACCCAGCCCACATGTACCATGCTTATGGACAGTCCAGTATGGTTGTTGGTGTTCGCGAGCGACCTGTACGTACTCATCTGTGATCTCTTCAATCCAGACCTCATCTGCATTCCAGATACTCCATGGTTGCACAGCATGCCTAGTCTCAATTGGTCTGTCTGGTTGCCAACAATCATCTTTGTTGTTGATTTATTGCAACACAGAAATAACTAGTGTGCCTAGTCCTCCCAATGCCACCCATTTCTATTGTCATTTGTTCCACCTCTTTGAACAAATGAAAACTTGTGAACGGGGACCAGAACAAATCGTTTTGGGAGAAAAGACTCCAGTGTTTATGGGATTTTGGACTCTATAGCACGGAGCACACATATATATAGGACTGAAACTCACATATATAGAGCACTGAAACGGAAGTTTGCATTTATGAGGATATAATTATTGAATTGAATATGCTAGTGGTTGTACTAGTACAATATGGGCCCATTTGGCACAGCCTCAACAACATATTCATCAGCTGTTGTGAGGTTTTTTCTTTATCAAATACCTTTTTTCCATGTGAAGTTGTTTCCTCCTCTCACAGACAAACGAGGGAAAATAGAGCTGAATTATCCCAGCTTGAACCTGTAGATGTGGGCCTGAGCACCTGCCCAAGTTAGATATGCCCCAGTATCGTCGCAGGTGTTTGTAGTAGGAGCGCGTGTGCAACGCAGTTGGTATAGGTCTGGGCATGGGCATCGGAGCTAGGCGGCGTGTGCACGAGCTACCGCTGGTGGTTGGGGCGCTGCCATGCAAACCCATTGCCACTGTTGGTTGTGGGTCACTGTGCGTGGGACTGCGACCGCTAGGTTTAGGCACAACTCTCGGGGCCTCCAGGGCTCTTGGGCGTAGTAGCCGACTGCATGGGAGGGAAGTATGGATCCAAGGCATTAGATAGGACCGCCGTTGCGGGGACACGTGTGGGCACCGTTGCAGTGTAGTACACGAGTGATGGTGCCGCCACAATCGGAGAGGAGCACGCGGCGTGAGGACCATCGGAATGCACCCGCTGGGCTCATCGGTGTCGTGGCGCCCATGAGGATGCGAGGAAAAAAAATAAAAGAAAAGGGCGGCACTGCCATTTTTTTTTGGATTTGTTTTTCCAAACAAGTTTCCAAAACAACTTTAGCTTCACCAGAAACATTGTTCGTGAAGCTAATACCAAAAAACAGCTTCATTGGTAAAATTGAGCTGTGCCAAATGGGCCAAAATGTAGTTCTGAACATTGCCGTGCACTATCATTACAAGCAATAAATTATGCACGTAGTGGTTTTATGTGATTCTTTGGTCTTTCGCAATGGAACTATAGCATGTACACCTAACCACAAAATATTTGTAGTATATCTTTCTTGAAACAGTGTTAGGAAAAATTTACCATCCATACCTTGATGGCCAAAAATTACAACGTTAATATCAAAAGAAAATAGTACACACCCTTAACTTTTATGATCATCTAATGGTGATTACTAATTATGGAGTCATTATCATCTATAATTATTAAATAAGGAAACAAAAGTTGTTGTTTGATTGTCAAATTTCTAAATAAAGGGTCCGCAATAAGAAATATAACTAAAATATTAAATAATTGAATCATGACTATTTTCTTTCTCAAATCCACATCTAAAAATGTTCAAAATTACCAAAAATAATAATGTAAGATCATGTGCCGATATATGCGGGGTATGTCTAGTGTCACAGGGTGTTCAAGAGATCATTTGGTCAGGTCCTCCACCACATTGTCAGATCCTAAGGTAGAGAGGCCCACAAAAGCATCTTAGTGCTCAGCTAAGGGCAATAGGATCCGATCTCATCTGGTCACTAGCTACGCCTGCCTGATCTGTGCCCAAGACCAGTTATAACCAGTTCTTGAATGCATCTCCTTGTTGATCGTTTTGGTGCCTTCACGGTGATCTGCAAGGGTTCCCCATCCATAATTGTCCTCTCGTTGATCATCTCCACTTATTTGTGTACTGTGAATTGTCAAAGAGTTTTTGGGGCGTCGTCCTCTGCTTCCTATGGTGTATTGAAATAATGCTCTTCAGATTTCAGAACTGTGCACGTTAAATCCTCTCAATGCCACCCATTTCCATAGCCCTTTTCTTAATTTGTTTGGAGAGGAAAAAAAAGACAAAGCTACTGTTCAGCGAACTCAGACATGAGCTGAAATATATAAGACGGAAATGTAACTTTGCATTTATGTGTACATAAATAAACAGTAGTCTTCCAGTTAATTAAGCATCAGTAATTCTCCATTTTACTAAGACCTAACGACAACAGTAGCACGTTCATTTATGTAGCACTGCATGTGGGAGCTGTGGAGCTACAAAAAGCCGTGTACACAGTTTCTTTTGGTGTGTGGAGGGAATACATATACATAAAACCCGTGTTTGTTGCCTAGAGCGTTTGCCACCGTAATCTCCTATGTCCATGCCAAATTGCTGTCGTGTGCATGCGTTTGTGTTCACAAGCTACTTAGCTTCGTGTGTGTTCCATTCGAGCCAGTTCTCACGTGTTCCAGTTCACCGTGTCCAACGCGTTCCCGGGGTCACACCATTTTACGTGATGACATTCTATCTATTACCAACGTATATATAGCCTTTTCGGTTGACAAATAGAGGTCACTGCCTTGGAATTGTTTAAATCTCATAGGCAAATTTAATAATAGACTCTGCCATATGAATAAATTTTTTTTTTAGTGCTTCACTGATTCATCAACAATGCCGTTAAAACTATGCAATAATGTAAATGTAATTTGTTGACACGTAAAGGCAGGAAGTACATTGCATTTCCTAAAAAAAGCTGCTCTGAAGCCCAAAGTCTGTCCGCTGTTTCTAATTATAACGCCACTAATTAAGTCCTACTTTTCAGACACAAATTCACCACCAATGCTCACAAGTAGGCGTAATGCATGGTATACTGCTGAGCAGGTGTCACTACTTATCCAAGTCAAGGAACTATTTTTTTCTGATAATATCTGTTTTCTGGAGTTTGGTGAAGGGTCAAGCGGCTCCCTTCGAGTCATTGCAGAACATGATCGTGTATTTGCAATACATACAAAGTAAGGTCTCACCACAAAACGATTAATTGCTGGAATGGTGATCATAACACACGTTGTCACTATATATAGAATGGCAGGATAGTATGAGATAATCAGACAACTAATATGCTTGTATAAGGCACTCTTTTGTTTCCTGTAGACAAGCTGCAAATCTTTTTCTTGCGCGACGGTAACGTTTCGGAACGGAGGCTGTTGGAGATAGACAAGCACATGAACACGGTGGCTAATCCTAGAATCAAAGATCGCACACAAATTGGATGAACACAATGAGAATTGGGACGAACACTCTCGGCGACCGACAGGGAGACGGTGCCCGATACCAATGAGATTACAACCGACTAGAGGAGTTAACACGCTCAAACATCCATCTACTTATACCAGCAGACTAAACAAACGCTTAACACTAAGAAAAGCAAGTTATACATGGATACATGTCGGCTAAAACAAATTGTCGTTCACACTCGACGTCGTGGGCGCGTCCACACCGCTCCACCACCTCGCCGTCAGTTTCCCACCAACGCTTGAATTCAAATTGTGCTGGGTCTCCTGCCAAACCGGCTCCACCTCAGCATCCTCCATGCTCCTGAACATCGAGCTTACACTAACAGAGGCTTCTTGAGACTCGACTCGCCATGGCGTGCTCGCCTCCGGAGCGTTGCTGGCGCTGCTCCGGTGGGTTCTTGCTTCTTCGCTGGTGACCTCCTACTGCTTGTTGTCCCTGGCCTCCGGGCGTCCCCAGTCATCCTCCTGTGCAAGGTGTGCCCCCTCCCCCGTCTAATGTGACTCCAGGGTCTCTCTTTCGCCCCGGGGCTTGCAAAGGATGACCATCTCTGACCTGCTCATAGCCAGCTCCATAGGCCCGGAGGCATGCGCGCCCTACTCCCCACTCCCATACTGGCTCTAACTACCAGGCTTGTTGTTATCCTATACCAATGTACTTAACCTTGTACTGTTTCATAGAATTTCAGGGTCCATAGTGCTCCTGACGCCTCGGATGCCAAGCTGAAACCACACTCTTGCTCTAAAATTTTGTTCTGAAACCCCACTCCATCAGTTTATTTGAATAGCGAGGCTCAATTCACATCCTGTACTTATACAAATGGACAAGCATCGTTGTAGTGTTTGTACTCGTAAATACAATGCAGATTTCAACCATGTATAATCTGCTATCTATAGGGACAGTCTAGCTGCCTAGGGATGTTTATATAGAGAGGTTGAGGATAGAGACAAAACTTTACCTGTAGTAACAAATGCAATCAAGGTCTCACAATTGTTTCCTTCCTATGAAAATAGTGCATAAATTTTGTTATTACATATTATCAACTACAAACATTTACATTATGGTTAAATGCTCTAGTCACTACAAGAAAAAGTGATATTAACGAGGGGCAATGTGGTCGTTAAAAGTCTAATTGTGGTTGTCAAAAGGTATTAACGACCACAATATTATGGTCGCCCATGGTCGTTAAAAGCTCCTTCGTTAATTGTATTAACGACCACTTACTTTTTTCGGTCATTAACTTTTCAACGACAAGACAATATGTGGTCGTTGATACTAGTCTAATAGCAACCACATTTTTAGTAATAAGAGCAACTCCAAAAGTACCCTATAATTTTTCTTCCAATATCCATAAGTTTAGGAACTCCCAAACAAAAATAGGGTAGGAAGAAATTACCAATCTCCAACAGATGCCAATTATTATCTCCCAATAACTAAATTTGGTGCAGTATTTTTTATCTTTTTTCCAAAAAAACTAGGATTGGGAGGTCATATAGGGTAACGACTACAATTTCAATCGTTACTATTTTTACTCCATCTAGCATGTGGCGTTAACAACCAACTTTTAGTAATCACGACCACTTTTATCAATAATATTTGAGGCGACATTTATATTGATCTGTTTTCACATTTGTCTGCTTATTCATTGGACACCATTAGGCACCAAGTACAACAATACATTTTTATAGCAGAAGAATATAAATTAATAAACATGCAACATCAAGCAACTATTATTGATTCATTTGTTAATACATCAATACGTATGTTTGCTGAAAGGGTAAAAAGAAAACAAACCATAAAACTAACAACATGCCAAGCTTAAAACGATTCCTATAATAAAAAATTAGCAAAAATAAGCTATGTTTGAATGTGAACTGTCAACACCACCGTTCCTCTAATATACTCTAACAAAATGCTAATCTTCATCTAGAGGTAGACTGCACATAGTTCCTTCGACAGCTTGGTCTTGTCAACGCATAAAGACTCCTTCATAAGCCATGTGTGCGTGCTGCCCCTCTTGAATCCGCCACTCTGTATGCCCGGACATGGTGCTTTGAATTGGTCTTGAATCCGCCACCCCTGCCCCTTCTCGTTTTGAAGCATGATGCCCTTGTCCATCCGCCCTTGCATCAGTGAGTGCCACGTACTGGGGGCCGATCGATGCCTGCATCATCCGTTCCCCGCAGCAGCAGGTTCAGATGGCGCAATCAAAAAAAGACATGGTGCATGCTTGTGCTCTGAAGGGTGATCAGATCGGCTGCAGACCATGTCCTCCGTGACATGCTTGTGAAACAAATTGGTCTTCGTAGATAATCAGTACTTAAATTACAACCATGCAAACATCTTCACCATTGTTTGGCACCTTTAAATTACAACCATGCAAATATCTCCATGAGCAGCATATGCTTTTTTATGAAAACATCGTTTGTCAAAAGCTTTGATTACAGTCTTATGAAGGCCCGTAGCTAAATACAAAGTACCTACAGTAAATAGAACTAAAATGATTCACGCGATAAATCCCTGGAAGAAGGCATAATTTTTTTCCACTCGGGCATAACCCCATTTCTATTACCTTGATAACGGAAATACAAGCAAGTGTTAAGAGTTTTACAGAGGAGGCAACAAGATATTGTCAGGACATGATTAAGAAACTCTCCTAAACTTTTAAGAAGGCATAATTTGTTTTCATAAAAAGCAGAAAAACTACCTCCACCCTTGTTTTATGTGTTTCTATCTGACATGCAGGGATTATACATATTCTGTGGCTGGGAATCATTACGCATTCCTCACTAATGGAATTTGCAGAGTTCAATATAAAATTTGGTACTTGTGGGGGTGACCTGCCCCCTTGGCCTTCGCAACCAAGGGTTGCGGGAGAGGGGGCGAGGGCTTCCCACAGAGAGGGATAGAAGGGAAACAGGAATGAGAAAGTGGGAAGAGAGTCCCCTTCCCCGTTGGCCTTGGGGTTGTATTTATCGAGGGGTGGAGGGAGTACATTTTCCATCCGCCCCCTTAGATTAGAAATTTACAAGCGAGCCCTCACACTAGTTGAGTATTGGGCCTTTTACAAGGGAAGGGTGGCTTACGGGCACCCCCACCCCCAACAACAGGGCCCTTAGCTACTAGGGTTTGCAGGTACAACAAGACCTAGTCGCTAAAAACAGGAAAAGGCCCATGAATACAAGCTTCCACTCGATGGCTAAGGCCGGAGGATATAGTACAATGATGAAGTGTTCGTTGATTGCGGAGGTCCCACGCCTAGCCTCTGCCCATCTTAGTTGTTGTGAGGGTCTTTGTTAGTTCGAGGGTGGCTCTTCGTTGCTCGGGTAGTCGCGACTGCGGAGGTCGCTGTTCCCAGTGGTTCTAGTCGTTGGGCGTAGATGAACTGGAGAGTTGCCGCAGGAGATCGATGATGGTGCGGATGTTGAGGTGGAGGTCGATGATGTCGGTCTGACTTGATTTAGCTGCAAACGTTGATGTCGAAGTCACCGCGATCGGTGGCGCAACCCCGTCGGTCGAAGTGTAGGCCAGGGTGCAGCCAGTGTTGAAGTCAAGGCGAGGACCTCGCGAAGTCGAGGAGAAGGTGGGGATGTCGCCGTTGGTGCCGGGGCAGGCCCCTTTGCCGGTCGAGGCGAGGTGTGGATATCATCGATGGTGCCGAGGAGAGGCCCTTGCCGAAGTCGAGGTGAGGGTGTGGATATCATCGACGGTGCCGAGGCGAGGCCCTTGCCGAAGTCGAGGCGAGGGTGTGGATATCATCGATGGTGCCGAGGCGAGACCCTAGCTGAAGTCGAGGCGAAGGTGTGAATGCCATTGTTGGTGCCCAGGCGAGGGCCTTGCCGAAGTCGAGGCGAGAGTGTGGATATCATCGACGGTGCGAGGCGAGGCCCTTGCCGAAATCGAGGCGAGGGTGTGGATATCATCGATGGTGCCGAGGCGAGGCCCTTGCCGAAGTCGAGGAGAAGGTGTGAATGCCGTTGTTGGTGCCGAGGCGAGGCCCTTGCCGAAGTCGAGGCGAGGGTGCGGATGTCATCGTCAGTGTAGTTGAAATTGCCGATGTCGTTGGACGTAGGTAAACGCCGGAGTTGCCCGTCTTTCCTACTCCAACTCATGAGTGGCGGGCAAGACATTTCCTTCGAGGCTGGATTGGTTCCCCCAATGCAGCCCCTAGCCCCTTCTTGGCCGGTGCTTATGAGTAGGAGGGGGCTTCGAGGCTAGTTGTCGATGTTGTTGGCGATGGAGTTTCAATGAGGCGAAGGCGATGTTGCCGAGGTGGGAGACGAGCCCATTTGCTGAGGCGAGGACATGGTTGATGTCACCCAAGTTGAAGGTGAGCCCCTCGCCGGAATATGTTGGTGAGGCGGTGGTCGATGTTGCAGAGGTCTGAGTTGAAGTTGAGGCAAGCCCCTTGCCGTAGTCGGGGCGAAGGTGCAGATGTCAGCATCGGTGTCGAGGTGAGCCCCTTGCTGAATTCGCGGTGAGCCCCATGTCGAGGTCGTAGACACGGTGCGTAGATGTCATTGCTGTAGTTGAGGCGAGCCCCTTGCCGATGCTCTTGGCGAAAGGTGTGGTTGGTGACGCCGTCGGAGGTCAGCCCTTCGCCAAAGATGTTGGCAGGGTGTAGCTCTGTTGCCGCATGTCGCCCAACGTGGGTAGACGCCGAGTTGCCCGCCTTTCCTACTCCGACTCATGAGTAGCGGGCAAGACGTTTTAGGTAGAATTGGCCTCCAATGCTGCCCCTAGCCGCTTCTTGGCCGGTGCTTATGAGTTGGAGGCGAATTTATGGTTGAAGTTGTCGAGGTCGAAGGTGAGCGGGCCCTTTGCGGCTTTGTTGATGTCGCCAAGTCGAGGGCGAGCCTTTCGCCGAAGGTTTGTTGAAGTCGCCGTAGTCGGGGTGAGACTCTTGTAGAGGTTGGATTGATGTCGCCGAAAGTGATGTCGACGTCGTCGTAGTCGGAGGCGCAGGCCCTTTGCTGAAGATTTGTTGATGTCATGAAGGTGAAGTCGACGTTGCCGTAGTCGGAGGCGCAGGCCCTTGCAGAGGTTTGGTTGATGTCGTGAAGGTGATGTCGGACGCCGTCGTAGTCGGAGGCGCAGGCCCTTGCGCAGGTTTGGCCGATGTCGCGGAGGTGATGTCGATGTCGCCGTAGTCGAGGCAGCCCTTTGCTGAGGATTACCGAGCCGGGCGGTCTTGCCGCCCCCGCCGGGCCAATCCTTGTGTTTTTCCTCGTTGTCGATGAGGGCTGGGTGCTGCCACCCAGCCCCTTTCGGCGAAGGTGTGTCCTTGACATTGCTTTCTTCGGGGATAACTCCTGCATGCATTGATTGTAATAGAATTCATATTTATATCAAAGGCGGTGAGAGTTTTTCCACGGCGACGCCCACACACTTTTTAGCGAGGCTCGCATTTAAATCGGAGGTAGTGAGAAAAAAACTTTTTGTAGCTTACGCCCTATTCTCCTTAGCGAGGCTCGCGATTTGAATTGGAGGTGGTGAAAAAAAACTTTTCCGCAAGCGACGCCCCTATTCTCTTCAGCGAGGCTCGCGTTTAAATCAAATGTAGCAACAAAAACTTTTTGCATGCTCGGAGGTGCGAGTTTCTACGAGCCGTTGTTGGAGATGCTCGGGTGCCGACTTCTTGTTTATCTTGCCGAAAACGTAATTGATTTCAGCGGAGGTTTGGTGAGCCGGGGTGAAATCGGCTACTTCACTCGGCGGGGCCAATCCTTGAGCCCTCTGTTGGTGTTTCTTACGCACACGAGAGAGAAATCATAGCGCCGCGGAAATACCGTTGTAGCACTTCACCGGTGGTAAGCGTGGTATCGTATTTTACACAAGGAAGGTCGCAGGCGGGCTTTTCTTGTCTATGTCAACCTAATGCAAGGGTTTGTTTTCTAAGAGTAGCGAGGTATCTATAGGCTAAGTTTTTCAGGCGGTGATTCCTAAAGTCACATTTGTCTACTCACTTGGGCACCGACCCGCTCCCAAATGGGTAGAGTCGCCCAATTAGCTCTCGACACGGCCGAGCCAACGGGGATTTCAAGGGACGGACAAGGCTTGTCACGACCAAGCCGCCTACCCCTCAACCGTGGGATGCACCGCAAAAGGTAGGTGAACGCTAGTCCAAACACCACGTTTGCACTATTGGTCACATTCTTGATGTTGGCCAAGGTTCCCCGGTCAAAGAGTTCCTTCACCAAGAACTAACGCTCTTAAGGAGACAATCTACCAAATCGCAAGTCTACAAAGCTAAGAAATGTACGAAGGAAATTAAGTAGCTGCAAGATAATCAGAAGACTTCTTACCAAAGTGTAAGTAGCTTGCAGAGGTACAAGCGGGGCGGGTGCCGACAAGTCCCACTGACTGGCCCCTCCTAGGAACGGGCGGAACACCGAGAGGCTTAACCGGCAACTCCGGGGTAGAAAGAACAAAGCTTCTTTCTAGCCTTTCCTCTCTCACTCTCTAGAATTAGAAGAAGATAGAAGAAGTAGAAGAAGAAGAAGATCTAAATCTACTCTCTTGCACAAGTGGACTGGTTTCTCCTTGGAATTGTTGTGTAGAGAGGTGAAGGAGGGAGCTATTTATACACAAGGGGAGGGGGGCCTAAGTGCTAAAAACACCAAAACCGACCTAGGAAAACCTTCCATACGTGCCAAACCGACCATCCAACGTCGGTAGTGTCGGTTTTGGAAGGTCACAAACCGCCTCCCCAAGCTGGGCCCGAACCGCCTCGGCCGGGGTGCGGCCACTTACCAGTGGTGCTTGGCGCCCCGGGGGTCGGCCTGGCTTCGAGCCGGCGCAGTGGGCTTCCTTGTTCGAAAAGTTGTAAGGTGGTATTGGCCCGGCCTGGTTTTGACGTTTTGTCGATTCTTGTTTGGGCTTGCCATTTGCTCCTTTGGGCCTTTTTCTATTTGTTGATTTTATTTCTTTTTCTTTGTCTTTTTTGGCCCAAAGTGATCATCCTTGAATTTGTACCTGCAAGTCCAAATAAACACCAAAACTTTTGGAATATGTTAGTTGAAATCCCTATTTCTAGGTTGTTTTGGTGTTGTGTTGACGGTATTTAATTTGTCGTTGGTTAGCGTCAACAAACTCCCCACACTTAGCCCTTTACTGCCGTCGAAAGTGAAGGCACGAGGACTAAAGTGGTTCGGTCTCCAAGATGTAAGCTTGCATACAGGTTATTCCAAGCCTTACCCGCCTTGTGAGCATTCATGGTGTCTACCAAGCTATCTTAGAATAATTGAGCAATGGAACAAAGATGAACTTCTATCTTCTTGCCACTACTCATGCGCAAAGACTTGGTAAGTTTTGAATTTTTGAAAGAAATAGCATTGCTCTTTATGGTATTGACTCTCACAAAGTCACTTTTGATTGAATATTCCTCCCAAAGCACTCTTGTTTGTATCACTCTCACTCATCCTATTTTGCGGGGTTTTCGCGGATCTTTTCGGTGGAGTGGTGCATACGTACCTATGTATATATTTGTCGGGTCAAGCTCGGATCGTTGGAAAGAGGTGCCCTATCCTTAGATCGAAATGTGCAACAGTGTGTGGAAAATTTGATGATATATTTTTTCTTTGTGGTTACTCCTTGACTCATGATCTCTTTCCTTCTATTTGTATGCTTCCGGAGAGATACATGCTACTTTTTCTTTTTTTTCTTTCTTCTTTTTTTTTTTGAGATGTGGGCTCTACTTGCCCTCGGACACGTGTATCTTTTGCAGCCTGTATCTTTCTCTCTGTATTTTTCTTGATAACAGGAGATGATCATGGTATTGAATGGAGTATTTATTTGGTGGATGGTAAAGATGCATGTTGTGCGCAATTCTCATTGTGAGAACCGGGCGTGTATATGTGGGTGTGCGTGTTTTTCGATCTTTGGAGTATGAGCCTCTCTCAACGCGGATCACGAACCCGACAAAACTCAATACAGGAGGAAGTAGCTGTAGTGGATATTCATATCATTGTTCAGGCTTTGGTAGGATTTGGCTAAGTCAAACCATGAGCATGCTTTATTTTAAATTTTTTTGAAAATAAAACCAAGTCTTGTTGCAAAAGAGAGCAAGCGTCAAGTCATTCTACCATATCGCAAAAGATCAATATTATTTAGATAAGCATGGGGTCCCTAATGGATAGTTGCTCAACAAAAGTTTAGTATTTTTGGCGAGGAATAAAATGTACGCATGCCATGTATCAATTGGTAGATATAGAGATGGAGTTTTGCTAACTTAGTTCAGGTTTTAGCACTTAAGAAAAAATCACAAGTCAAAATTTAATTTAAATAAATCGCGTACCTTTGACTTGTGAGCCTCCCCACACTTGTTTTTGTACCTATTTTTAATTTTCTTTTGCACAAGGACAAAAACAAGTGGAGACATAGACAATAATAACAAAACTTTATTGAATTTATAAATAATTCAAAACCGGGCGCACACTTGAAGAAATTATAAAATGATTGAAAGGGAAATCTTGAAAAAGTAAAACTAGTGCGCGCCTAATTATTGATAAAGAGGTAGAGCAACTTAAGCAAAGGGCCTCAAGTAAGGGGTGATCTGCGTTAGCGACTCTAGCGACCCTAGCGGCTTTTAGTCTTGAAGTTGAGGCGTAGAAAGAGTCTAGTTCTTTCACGATGTCGCATTTTCTAAGTACGCCCCTTCTACCTGCGGTCAAGGTTTTCACTAGCTTATTTAGAGAGTTGACTCTAGCGTTTAAGGTTGCTAGTGAAGGGATCTTAGGAACCGTGCTACTCCCCAATGTGTGCAGTGATGGAGTACCCTCGAATGGCTCTCGAACACATTTGGGAGCCTTCCTAAATTGTGGCACGCGGGGTACCCTCATAGGGCCCTCGCTACTCGGCGACTTTCAACAACATTCGGGGCCTTCCTAGGATTAACACGGAGGGATACGAAGTGGAGCACTTGGAGAAGTCGCTGGAGTAGGAGTTGGCTTCCTCATAAGCCCCTTCCCACGCCCTCGGTGGGCATGTCGACACCGACAATGGTGTACGGATAGCTGTAGTCGGAGGCATGGAAGGAGGATGTTTCTGCCGACATGGTATGAGCACCCGAATGCTTGGGCTCCTTCCTCTGATGCCCGTGGTACCCACCGTGAGGGGGCGAGGTGGGCACCAAAAGGATACTCTTTGCGTGTCACGGATCTGCCCGTAGACACATGGCTATTCCCTCCACTAGATGAGTAGCGTGGGGAGGGAGCACGGCAAGAGGGGCGACGGAGGATGGTTCGACCTGCGTCACTTGGGAAGGCCAAGTCTTCCTCATTGAGGGTGCAAAGCGAAGCGAGCAGAATTGTAGAGAGAAAGGGGCATGGCTCGCCATTGCAGCTGTTCTTGGCTTAGAGGAAGAAGTATTGAGGGAGAAGAAGAGCAAGAAGGAGTGGTGTGAAGAATGGAGAGGAGGAGGGTGGATTTTATAGGACAAATTCTCCTCTACGGTTTGGTAGGTCGAAATCCGGGCGGAGCAAACCTTACTACATTGTGGGTTGTGAGAAAGGAGAAGGAGATGGGCGAAATCCTGCATCCCGGGGCCGTTAGAGGGTGAGGGGCGCACCAGTGGTGTGTGCGCGCACCACCCAGGCGTCGCCCCTAGTCGGGTTTTCGGCCACATCCATTTCCTTTTCTGAAAAGTTTTGAATCGGTGTTTGCCGCGTGAGAAACGTTTCCTTTCTTGCTGATCTCTAATTGATCCTCAAATTTAAATTTTGAAAATAGTTTATGCTTTGATTAATTTAGAAAGTATATATCCTTTTGTGTAGCAAATGACCAGCATAAATTTAGTGAAGTAAAAAAAAAAAAATAAGGTAAAAACTTTATTTAAAACAAAGTAAAAATATATATATAGATAACTTTTATATTTTATTATTACCTTATATATATATATTTGTTTTTAGTTGTATCAATTTTAATTTATGAAATCTCTTTTTTTTTTTTTTATATATCTTGATCAACACAATTTAATTCTCAAAGCATAAATCTATTCTATCGAGCTCTTGGTTAAGATCAGATACCGCTCAAAGAAAAGCTTAAGGCGTTGACCGTTTACCTTTTGTATCTCACCTGCGTCATCTTGGATTGTGATTGCGCCATGTGGCGATGTGTTGATGACGGTGTATGGTCCTTTCCATTTGCTCCTTAGCTTCCCTTCAAGCTGAATAGCTTCACGGGAGTTGAAAAGGAGTACTTTTGTCTCCGTGGTGAATTCTTTTTGATCTTGATATGTGATCATGCCATCTTTTTTGTGCGCTCTAGTTGTATCAATTTTAATTTATGAAATCTCTTTTTTTATATATCTTGATCAACACAATTTAATTCTCAAAGCATAAATCTATTCTATCGAGCTCTTGGTTAAGATCAGATACCGGCTCGAAGAAAAGCTTAAGGCGTTGACCGTTTACCTTTGTATCTCACTAGCGTCATCTTGGATTGTGATTGCGCCATGTGGCGATGTGTTGATGACGGTGTATGGTCCTTTCCATTTGCTCCTTAGCTTCCCTTCGCCGAATAGCTTCACCCGGAAGTTGAAAAGGAGTACTTTGTCTCCGTGGTGAATTCTTTGATCTTGATACGCTGATCATGCCATCTTTTTGTGCGCTCTTTGTAGAGCTTTTGCACCGTGGGTGCGCCTTTTCTCGCCATTCTTCTAGCTTCGGAGATTTGTCTCTCGATGGTTCTTCCCGCCGAGTCCGGCGTCCATGTTCCACTTCTTGATGGCCCAATGAGCTCGATGCTCCAGCTCAACGAGGTAAATGGCGGGTTTTGCCATAGACCCGGTGATAAGGTGACATGCCGATGGGGGCTTTGTAAGCTGTCCGATATGCCCGAGAGAGCATCGGGTAGCTTATTTTTCCAGCCTTTCCCCATCTCGTTGACCGTCTTCGCGGGATGTTCTTGATTTGTTTATTGGATGTTTCGCTTGCCCGCTAGTTTGCGGATGATAAGGGGTAGCAATATTGTGCTGAGCACCAAGCTCCTTCAAGAATGCCTTAAATGATTTGTCCTTGAAATGCGATCCTCCGTCATCGCGATCACCATGCGTGGCATTCCAAAGCGGGGAAGATGATTTCATGGAACATCTTGCACGCATGCTTGCCATCGGCCGGCTTCTCGCATGGTAGTGCCTCTACCCACTTTGACACGTAGTCGCCACCGGGATGTACTCGCAATCATGGGACTTCCGAATGGCCCCATGTAGTCAATGCCCCACACATCAAATATTTCTATTTGAAGATTATAGTGTAGGGGCATTGCATCACGGCTGTGATGTTCCTCGTCTTCCGGCGGTTGTAACATCTTCTAATGAACTCTTTTCGTAATCGCCGTACATCGCCGGCGGAAGAATCCGCCGCCAAATTTTTGGCTTGTGTGCGAATACTCCTAGATGTCCGGGCGTAGGGAGATGCATGACATTTTTCAATGATCTGCATTCCTTCCTCCCCTTGGTAATGCGCATCTTCTCGGCAAACCGTCCGCACACACCCCAATGCAGATATGGGTCGTCCCATAGGTGCCGCCCGCTCTCCATTTGGAGCTTCCACTTGTTCTCCCCTGGGTGGTACATAGCCCGCAACCATGTAATTCACAATGTTTGCATACCATGGGTTGAAGTGCGACACCTTGAGTAGCATGTCGTCGCGCGGTGTAGTCGTTGATTGGTAGTTCTGCATGTTAGTTACGCATACAGCGACAAATGATCGCAACTGTATTTTCTACTCCTTTTTATCTTTTTATTTCGATGTCAAATTCTTGAAGTAGAAGAATCCAATGGATCAAACGAGGTTTCGCATCCTTTTTGGTAAGAAGATACTTAAAGGGCGGCATGGTGCGTGTAGGCGATTATTTTTGCGCCCACTAAGTAGGATCGAAACTTCTCGATAGCAAAGACTATTGCCGGGAGTTCTTTTTTTTTTGTAGCGTAATTAATTTGGGCTCTGTCGAGTTTTGCTAGCATATGCGATGGCATCTTTGCTTTTTTTTGTCCTTGGTTTGGCCTAAGACCGCACCAACAGCATAGTCGCTAGCATCGCACATGATTTCAAATGGCAACGACCAATCCGGGGGTTGGATGATCGGAGCCGAGATGAGTGCCTTTTTTAGGGTTTTGCAAGCGTGTAAGCACTCATCTATGAAGTCAAAGGGTACGTCCTTGGCTAGCAGGGCCGTAAGGGGTCTAGCGATTTGGGAAAAATCTTTTATAAATCTTCTATAAAACCCTGCGTGGCCTAGGAAACTACGGATACCTTTGACGTTCACTGGGGGTGGTAGCTTTTCGATAACGTCTATTTTGGCTTTGTCTACCTCTATCCCCCTCTCGGACATGAGGTGCCGAGAAACGATGCCTTCTCGGACCATAAAGTGGCACTTTTCCGATTAAGTACCAGGTCCTTTTCTTGGCATCATTTGCAAGACCCGGTCTAGGTTCTTGAGACATCTTTCAAAAGTCTTACCATAGACGGAGAAATCGTCCATGAAGACCTCCATGATTTCTTCGATCATGTATGAGAAGATAGACATCATGCCGCGTGAAAAGAAGCGGATGCATTACGGCCCAAATGACATCCTACGGTAGGCATAGGTTCCGTAAGGGCATGTGAGCGTGGTCTTGCTCTCGGTCATCGGGGTGGATCGGGATACGGTGGTAGCCGAATACCCGTCAAGGAAACGAGAAGAAAGAGTGTTTAAGCTAACCGGCTCCAACATTTCATCAATAAAGGGCGGCGGGGGAAGTGATCTTTCTTTGTTGCCTTGTTAAGTTTTCTATAATCGATTCACATTCTCCACCACGTGACTTGTCTTTGTGGAATGAGTTCGTTTTTAAGCGTTCTCAACATTTGTCATTCCTCCCTTTTTAGGGACCACTTGGGTAGGTTAACCCAATCCAGCGTGTAGTGCGGGATAGATAATCCCGGCGTGAAGAAGCTTTTGAGAACTTCCTTCTTCACGACTTCACGCTATCGCATTATTGAGCTGCGGTGGGGTTCGCATGAGGGGGGTCTTGTCGGGGTCAATGGGAATGCGATGTGTGCATATTGTCGGGCTTACCCCTTTCGGTTCTTGAAGGGAATACCCGAAGACCGATCTGTGTTTCTCTAAGACGGCTATTAGGCTGGGTGATTTCTGGTCACTAAGTTTATCACTTATGATGACGGTGCTTGTGAATCGCCGTTTAGGAAGACATAGCGTAGGCCTAGGGGTAGGGGTTTAAGCTCAACTGGAGGTCGAGTTAGCTCTTCCTCCTTGGGAAGTTCTATGAGTTCCTGAAGATCGTCCTCTTCTTCAATGAAGAATTGGGCGTCTTTTTTCAAGGTACGTTTTACGGGTTCTCATATAGCATAACTCCCATGACCTCCTCGGGCGTGTCGTACTCTAGGAAGGGTTACATTACCGAGTTTTTAGCTCGAGTAAGCGGGATGGAAAAACTTCTTCTTCCCGAGTTTGACATCTAAATCCCCGGATGTTGATAGATCAAGAATCTTTTTCAAGGGATGCCCGATGTCGGGATGTCGAAGTCTTGGATATCAAAAATATGAAAATCCGAGACAACTTGACATCCGGTGTTGGAAGATTTGTTCATGTATAACTTCCACGGCCTTCAATGGTAGTACGTGGTGCTATGCGCAAAAGTCCGTCTTTGTGGGGTTCCTAATGGCTTCCTCGTCACGAGGTTTGTGCAAAGGTTTGGACATTATGTTTTATTCCCACAGTAGGGTTATACATGACCTCCACCCAGATTTCCACGATATTTGCAACGAGATAGGCGTAGAGGGGCCACTTATCTGAATTTCTTCGAAAGAGGGTCCTTCCTCTGCAACCATTCCGTGCTCATTATATTTTTATCGGCTCCTTAATAGACTCACGGAGAAAGAATTTATCCGGGGCTTGTTGAGGAGCTAGCCGGGACGGGTGGTTTCTTCCATTGTTCGTACTTGAGGTGTCGCCAATTGATCGGTGAAGTCAACCTCGAGAGAAGCGGGAGATCCGTGCATGCGGTCTCCTTTGGTTTTGCCCGAGGGCGAGGGTCTCTCTAAGGTTTTAACGGGTTTGGCCTCGGTAGAAGAGACTTCCTCTTGTTTACGCTTGGGTTCTATCTGGATGGGTTCTAGCGGAGGAGTATTCTCAAGAATATGGTTTAGGAAGCTTCTCTTTCATTTGTGGTTTTGTGGGAAAAGCGACCCTCGGCGGCTAAATCAAGCGGCCGGGGCGGTTGCCCTGTCAATCCTCTTGAAATGCTATAAAAAGCACGTGGTTTGGTATGGGCCAGTGCGGGCGGATCGTGTAAGCGTGGTAAACCGGTCCCGGAGGCGCACCTAAGGTTTCACCCTCTATTTGTTGGAAGTTGAGTATCTCTTTGTCGTAGGGCCGCGATTACGGATATCGGGTAGAATGCTACACAGAATACGTATTGCGAGTTCTTCCCATTCTCCGTTTACCAACCCTACGTTATGGGTGTACCATTGATTCGCCCTCTTAGTGAGAAGAGCGGAAAAAACTTCCACCTCAACGTGTCGTGTGTCATGCTGCAATTGTCGGGCAGCCACGAGCTGCTCAAACTCCGTAAGTGATGATAGGGGTTTTTCATATTCGAACCTGAAAAGGCTCGGGCCTGAACCATGGCTATAAAGCCGGGCGGAGCTCATAATCTGAAATTTGTGATTGGCCGCGGATTGGCATGGTTCTCTGAGCTCGCCCTTAGGGAGCGGACATGATTTGGATAGTGGTGGGTTGCTCCATGGGTAACGAGGAACTCTTTTTTGGTATTTGTGTTTTAAGGATACTACGGTCTGGCCACAGAGTCGACTAGGCTCGAGATATAACTTGACAACCGTCCTCGGCAACGGCGCGAAATGCTTGTTGGTGTTTCTTACCTTGAGAGAAATCCCAGCGCGCGGAAATACCGTTGTAGCACTTCACCGGTGGTAGCGGGGGTATCGTATTTTACACAAGGACGGTCGCGCGGCGGCTTTTCTTGTCTATGTCAACCTAAGGCAAGGGTTTGTTTTCTAAGAGTAGCGAGGTATCTATAGGCTAAGTTTTCCGAGGCGGTGATTCTAAAGTGCATTTGTCTACTCACTTCGGGCACCGGCCCGCTCCCAAATGGGTAGAGTCCGCAATTAGCTCTACGACACGGCCCGAGCGTGGGGGGGATTTCAAGGGACGGACAAGGCTTGTCACGACCAAGCCGCCTACCCCTCAACCGTGGGATGCACCACAAAGGTAGGTGAACGCTAGTCCAAACACCATGTATGCACTATTGGTCGCATGATTCTTGATGTTGGCCAAGGTTCCCCGGTCAAAAGTTCCTTCACCAGAACTAACGCTCTTCTTGTGAGACAATCTACCAATCCCCGCAAGTCTACAACAGCTAAGAAATGTACGAAGGAAATTAAGTAGCTGCAAGATAATCACAAGACTTCTTACCAAAGTGTAAGTAGCTTGCGAGGTACAAGTACGGGCGGGTGCAGGCAAGTCCAGGCACTCCGTCTTCCTAGGAACAGCGGAACAGGAGAGGCGAACCGGCAACTCCGGGGTAGAAAGAACAAAGCTTCTTTCTAGCCTTTCCCTCTCTCACTCTCTAGAATTAGAAGAAGATAGAAGAAGTAGAAGAAGAAGAAGATCTAATTCTACTCTCTTGCACAAGTGGATTGGTTTCTCCTTGGAATTGTTGTGTAGAGGGGAGGGGCCTAAGTGCTAAAAACACCAAAACCGACCTAGGAAAACGTTCCATACGTGCCAAACCGACCATCCAACGTCGGTAGTGTCAGTTTTGGAAGGTCACAAACCGCCTCCCCAATTTGGGCCGAACCGCCTCGGCCCGGTGCGGTCGCGCTTGCCAGTGGTCTTGTACGCACCTGCCCGGGGTCGGCCTGGCTCGGGCCGGCGGGCTGGGCTTCCTTGTTACGAAAAGTTGTAAGGTGGTCTTGGCCCGGCGTGGTTTTGACGTTTTGTCCCGATTCTTGTTTGGGCTTTGCCATTTGCTCCTTTGGGCCTTTTTCTATTTGTTGATTTTATTTCTTTGTCTTTTTGGCCCAAAGTGATCATCCTTGAATTTGTACTGCAAATCCAAATAAACACCAAAACTTTGGAATATGTTAGTTGAAATCCCTATTTCTAGGTTGTTTTGGTGTTGTGTTGTGATATTTAATTTGTCGTTGGTTACCGTCAACACCCTTCCCCTAGATGAGATGAGGGCTGGGGTGCCACCACTCAGCCTTTCGGGAGGTCAGTCCTTGAGACTTCTTTGTATCACGGGGGAAATTCCTGCATGCATTAATTTGGGGTGTTGCCTTATTGAAAAAGAAAAAAAATTGCGACCCTTCGCGGGAAAAGAGTGCAGCCCCTAGTGTCTCATAATTTCTTACACAACCCCTGGTTTTTTCATAATGTGCGCATGTGAGTAGTCCTGCAACAAGAAGTTATTTTCAAACATAAAAAATCATAAGTTTGCTTTTTGCGAGGCCCTATGGTAATTGCCGGGGCACCCGACTTCTTTGTTTGCCTCAGCTGCCCATACTTTCGGAGGGCACGGGGCGAATTTTTTGCGAGCCTGTTGTGTCTTGCGAGGGTGCCCGACTTCTTTGCGCCTCCGCGCTGCTCATACTCGGAGGGTGCGGGGCGTCTTCTTTGCGAGCCCCTGGCGTAGGTGCCAGGGTGCCCGGCTTCTTTGTGCCTCCACGCGGCTCATACTCTTAGAGCGCGGGGCATCTTCTTTGCGAGCGCCTGTCGTGTCTAGCCAGGGTGCCCGACTTTCCTCCGCGCCGCTGCAGCGACGGGTGTTGAGATGCTTATGAATGATGCTCATGGATGCGATGGTATGATGAATGAGAATGCAGGATGAATGAGAATGTGTGATGCATCTATGAGAAGACTTTCAGCAGGATAGTTGCGAGGGTAAGTAAAGCATTCATGTAATGAAAATGTGACATATAAGTCACACATGTATTTGATTGAGTCAACTCAAATGATCCGGTCCCTGTATAATCAATTGAAACTGTAAAGGGCTTCACCTATTAGAGAATAGTTTGTTTTTGCATCCGCAAGTGAATCCTAGGATGGAAACCTTGTGAATAAAGGGAACCTGCGACCAAATATGTAGAAGTCCTAATAATAGGTTAGTTTGAGAGGGTGAGAATATACTCACAGTGATGATAACCTGCATGTTAGCACAGTATAATAAGTTTGATATTTCTAAAACTTGAAATTTTCCGTTAGGCTCTAAAAATTGAGCATGTTGCGAAGGTATTGCCAAACTGCACTTAATGAACACTGGTCACATTGCGAAGGTTGAGCGCACAAGTGAAGGTTTTCCCATATGGGACATAAGAAGTCTGTAGCGGGAGATAAGCGAAAGTATGGTCACTTAGACATACATTGCTTATTGTTTGACATTTGTCATTCGAAGGTGCAGTGCCGTAGTTGCTCGTGGATGTGGCGAAGGTAAGCTTACCCTGTGAAGGGTAGTCACCTGCATGTTAGCACCGGTGAGCAAAAATATAAAAAAGGATGCTGGGTGGTCCTCATGTTATCTGGGACCCTTGAACGATGAGCGGCACCAAGCGGACCTCTAGGCCTCCGCACCATGGAGTCGGGTGCTAGGAAATTCCGCTTGAGAGATAGAAACTCATGAAATCCTGTCAGAATATAATAAGCATACTACCTTCGCAATCAAAGGTGTTAGTGATATACGCAGGCGAAAGCATCAGTTCGGAGGAGGCTCAATTTGGATTTATTTATTCATTCATTCATTATATAACTATGGCCGAGGGTTGTTAACGTGTGCGAAGTACTTACAAAGGTGATTTTCTTCCTGCAAAAGATGGTTAGTCCTCCGAACGATAAAGAGTTTAGTTGAAGATTTGCAAGGTTAGATGAGTCATGAGCGAGATAATCGTTCTGTATCTCCTATAGTTGGTAAAGAGGCCACGGAGGTGTACATGGGTTATGTAAAGATTCTGGGTAAAGACTTCTCCCCATGAATCTGTGTGGTTGGTTGCGTACCCGAAACATTACCGAGGGTGAGCGGGTGACTGGTTTGCAGCCCCTGGTGAGGTCGTGTCGGGCAGTGCTAGAAGGCGTGAGACGAAAGGCGTCATCCCCACGATCTTCGCTGTCCGTAGCGGGAGGTGTCCACCACCATAGGGTATCTTCGTCGTCCTTGTCATCGAGGCATGCTGACATGTGAAGCTTCGATGTGGCAGGGATGAATGTTAGCTTATCATATATAGTTTGGCGAGCGAAGATGTTATTGCATAAACAGGTCAAGATAAGCTCTCTTGATCGAAGGTTTAAAAGGTTGTCGACGAAGACCATGACACGCTGTTAGTTGTCCACTGTGGTTGTGCCTGATCTCGCGCGGGTGGCTGCGCGCACGACGCGAAGGCATTTCTCTGCGGGTGTGTGCATTGCTGCAAGCTTGGGCATAAAGTGCATCCTAAAAAAAAAAGGTGCAGGAAGCCAGGACATGGATACTTCGAGATACAAGTGCGTTCGTCGAAGGACAAGAATAAACATTCGGAAGCGCAAGTAGAAATGCGATGGCATGTTGCATATATAAGAAGTTGAAAATTGTGTAGGAGGATTCACCAGGGGTCCGGAACCTGCAACACAAGAATTTATTTGGCCTCGCATACAAGCGAAGGTCAGTTCTTGAATAAATATGATAACTTATGTTATGTCAGCCGACTCCCTCGGTATGTATATATATAATATATAAAGCATGGTGAATAAACAGACTTGAGATAGTTTCATCGATCACTAGCATTCCTCCAGCGAGGGTATAAAATAAGCACTGTGCACTGGGAGGGTTTAGAAACCTGGGTGTCTGCACATTCAAACACCAAGGTTTTCCATCGAGGGTGTGTAGTTTAGGGAGGGTCTGGTTGGTTAAATATACTCACCGTGGTGGCAACTCTCGTCGAAGGTAGCTGCGGGCGGAGTGCGGTCAAGGCTAGCAAGTGCTGATCGAGGGTAGCCCCTGTTCGACGACGACGAGGGTTACTCCGTGTGATCGACGACGAACTCCGCCCAGCTGCAACGAGGGTATCTCGGCCCGGACGACGGTGCTGCGCCGCCAACACGCTTCAAGCCCCGGGGACCTACGTCGGTGTTCGTAGCCGCGGTTGGCCGGTCACAGCGAAGGTAGCGGCGTGGTCCGCCAATGAGTGCTGCCCTGCAGGTGCCTGCAAGCTTCTATAACGAGGGTGACAGAGACGAACTCGCGGCTGCCCGCAAATCATGTATTGGAAAGGTGATTCTCGAATCTTGTTCAGTAGCACGTGTGAATTATGTTATGCGGAGCAAAAATTCGTAGGTTAAAAAAACTGAGCTCTTTGTCGAAGCCGGAGGTACTGAAATATTTATCCAGTCTTTGTCAGGGGCTCAGGGCCCGTTGCCACAAGGGCCCGTGAATAGCTAGGCTGGCGATGGCCTTTGGCTGGTCCTTCGAGTTTCCCTGTCCCGGAGCACAAGGTGAGGTGGACTGCTGGACCTTCGCAACTTTCATGCCGCGCCGAGCTTCGCCGCTTTCGCCTGGGCAGACCTGCTCTTTGCTGAGAAAAATCCCGCGAAGGACGGAGAACCTCGCTTGATGGCCCCGAGCTCAAGTTCGGCGAGGGTAGCGCGGCCCCGGCTTGGGCTGAGGGTCGCCTTGACTAGCCTCCGCTGGCCCCAGGCGACCTTCCGGTCGGAACAAGTGGTGCTAGGTCTGGCACGACGAAGACTGCAAAGACTGTTAATCGCTTGACCAAGCAAGGTTTAGTTGAATATGTCATAACTATATCCACCTAGCTAGTGGCAACGGTAAACATTACAGTTCCACGTGCAAAGGTGCTATTGTACAGGATGGGCGTTCTCTTAGCGAAGGTAGAGATGCTGTGAGTAAGCAGAGGGTCAGAATCTGCGAGCTAGACAAGGATTTTATTGTCTCCGCGAGCGAATGCAGGTTGGTCTAAAAATGCGATGATTTATATTATGTAGGCCGAGCACCTTTTTTTTTATCAATGTATTTATATGGAGCATGGTGAGTAAATGAGCTGGTTGGATAAAACGGTAGACTATCTACCGGCGTTTTTCAGGAATTTTGTGGGATACTTAGCTCTGTGCGGCATTACAAGGTCATGGCATGCATGGCAGATGCTGCTCAGGTCGCGGCGAGGGTCGTTCATTGGCTGCGGCGAGGGTTTCGGAGTCTGCCGGTGGCGGAGGTCACGGCGAGAGGGTTGATATGTGCTGACCATGTTCTCTGAACAAAAATGCGAGGCTCTGTTTCAGGGAGCACCGGGCACGCATGGACTACTCACTTAGCTGTTTGTAGGCCGATGTGCTGGGTAGCTAGGTTGTGAGGCCGAGCGTGCCTTCGTATGTTTGTGTGAAAGCTCCCTCACTGTGCAATCGTGGAGGCCGTACCTCCGAAGGCGGACCTTCGCTAGTGCGCGGGGGCTGAAGCATCGCTAGACTACGAGCAGGAGCCATATATCTATACTATAAAGAGCGAAGGAATGAGGAGTCACGTGTCTCGATCTCATCCGTCTGATCGGTCTGGAAATCACATCCGACGGTCCTCGACTAGGGACGAACCTTAGGTTACATGGTGTTTCGGTCCAGTTCGCTTCTTCTCCCGTGTCACGGCGTATCCCTCGACAATAGCGCGAAACGGCGCGCGGAAAACCCGACACTGGCGCGAGACTGCACAGCCACCGTCGCCCCTTCCGCTCGCTCCGCTGTCCATCGGCCCTCCGCCACACGCCCGGCGGCAACAGCGCTAGAGGTCACTTTCGCTTCTTCTCGCTCGACTTGCCCTCGCCGCCGACTTGCACTGCAACGCGCTCGAGAGCGTTGTCGTCCCGCTTCGCCCGCAACAGTAGAAAACACGTCGGGCGGTGTGCCTCGCATGGCGGTTGGCTCGTCACCGAGGGCAGGATACTTCATCGATCCCCGCCTGCAGCAACTCCTCCCTCCGGCCGGCACCCAGCTATCCTTGCGGGACGTCGTCTCGGCGTGCTGGAATTTCTTACGAAGGGCGAAGGACGAACGTCGTTGCAGATCACGTTGACGATCTGTTCGCACAGCTTGTTCAACACCGCCTGCCCTGGGGATTGGCGCCTGCCCTAGCGGCGGAGGCCCACTTTGCCGCTGGCCGCTGTTGTCTTCGCGACGCCTACAGCCAAGAAGCCACAGGCAGCGTCCTCCTCCCAGCAGAGTCCGGCGGCGGCGGCCTCATAGCTCTCTCCGTAAGTCCGGGCGGTGTGCCTCGGCGGTTGGTTCATCAACGAGGGCTGGATACTTCTATTGATCCTCCTTCCATCGAATCCTCTTCGACGGCATCCCCAGCAAAGATCGCCTGGTACGTGCGTGCCTCCATAGCTCTGTGGCTCGCTTTCTGCATGCCTCCTGAACTGCGGCCATACGTCTTTGTCATGCTGCTTGAACTGCGGCCATACGTCTTTGTCATCCTGGCATGCAGGTGCAGTTCAAGCGAGCGCTGCAGAAGTTGTATATATCCAGATCAAACTGCCGGCAGTCATCGCTGCGGACGAGACCCTGCCTGCGTAAACCTTCGACGCGGAGGCTTTTAGCAGGGCTCTGCATCCAGCGACGACCAGTTCGCAGGCATCGACGACAACGATAGAGGCACGTTGCAGAACTATCTATCATCTATCCGGCGAAGTACAGCTGCAGAGCCGCCGGCAGCCACGTGCGTCTTCTATTCAGGTATGTCGGTTCCTTGGAACTAAAGAACAGAAAGAGTTTGCCACCATGTGACTCATGTGACTCATTATGGTGTTTGTTATTATTGTTATCGGAAGCATATACCAATTAAATAAAAGCCTATTTTGAGCGTTAAGTTTGGTTCGGTGTGTCTCATGGTTGTACTTTTGCATAAAAAATATACCTACAATGACGTACATGCAATTCAATAAAAAAAACAGATACATAATTTATTTCTAGCTGAATTGTTGTCATCTATTACACAAATTGAGCAAATAACTGCAATGCAAATACACTATCTGAATGCTTGTTAACTCTTTAATAAATTCTCTTCAATGTGTATTATTGTTTATTGAAACTTTCAGGAATGAACTTATCTAAATTTTACATACAGGTTATATGATACAGGCATAAAATCCATGGGGTGTACTCAAACAAATGCTGACAAGCTAACTTCTGCCAAAAAGACGTGATCGTCGTAGCCGTCTAATTTCTTTGAAGGACGAGGCTGGTTTATCAAAATTAGTGGAAGCTTGTGCTAAAAATCGTGAGTATCAACGAAATCATTTGGCCCGTTTGAAAGCTGAGGCTGATGCATCCAAATTGGATGAAGCTCGGAATAAAAATTGTGAAAAACAACGCAAACATCGGGTTCGTCAAAAAGGCCAAGATTGTTGCACCCAAATTAAGTTTGTCATCTGAAAGCATGGAAATTGATGATATTGATACTAGAATGAACAGCGAAGGCAATTCTTCTAAAAGGAAACGGGACATGACTTCAAAAGTTGATAATATAGGTATTTTGCTTTCGTTCTACTTCTCCACTTTTGGTTTTGCTTTCACTCTGAATTGTTGGCAGTTTAATATAGGTATTTTGCTTTCGTTCAACTTCTCCACTTTTTGGTTTTGCTTTCACTCTGAATTGTTGGCAGTTTATTTTTATTTTTATATATGTATTGACTATTTTTAGGTCAAAGCACTAGAGATCAAGTCAGTCATGAAAAGCGCATGGCCAGGGAGAGGTATAGGCATGCAATGTCTGGTGATAGAAAGGATGAGATCCTAGAGAAAAAACGTGAATATCAACGTAACTATCGCTAAACTGAGAGCAGCTAAATTGAGTGCCGTCACCAAATCTGAGAAAGTCTTAGCATCAACCGTAGGTATGTCAGGTATGATAGAAATTAATAAATTATTATTATCACTACATGTGCAATCTCAAACATGTCACGTATGATAGTAATAATTTTTTTGCTTGATGTTTTCTGTTGTAGGTGTTGGAAAACATGTATATCAACGTGATTACCATGCTAAAAAAAATGTTGATCATAAAGCATACGACTCTGGTATTTGGATGGCAGAAGACACCTTGCATGGAATAGAGGGTATAAAAATTAAACTATGTAATTGGAAATTACAAAATATACATTGTAATGTTCTATATATGAGTAACAGTTTAATGTTTTCAACAGAAAATGACTTAGATCAACAGAACCCATATGAAGATGGCCCTGGCATCTATGAGGATGATGAAGCTAGAATACTTAATGATAAAGGTGTCTTATATTATTATTAGTTTCATTACTGTTATTATTATTATTATTATTATTAGTAGTAGTAGTAGTAGTAGATTAGTAACTTAGTAGTAGTATTACTATTATTATGATCATGCATGCTTCAAAATTTTGATTTTTGGATGCAGATTTCCAATACAAGTTTTATAGAGAATCTGGAACAATAATAAATGGTCAAGATCCTTATAACTTTGTGTATGTGGGTCTTCCTGAGACACATCATGTCTTGAAGAAAGTGCAGGACTGTTTTTTTTATTGTCGATGCGAAGAGGTTTGAAGGTGAAGGTCCTGCATTTTGTTGTCGGAATGGATGGGTTAATATATTTATACCAGAGGTTCGGATGAGCTCCGCCGATTGTTCACAAGTCAAACTGATAAAGATGCAAAGCATTTTAGGAAAAATATTCGTTATTTCAATTCACACTTTGCTTTCACCAGCATGGGGGTTTCTATTGATCGTAGTTTGGCAACAGCAAAGGGTACTGGGATATATACATTTAAAGCACATGGCCAAATTTATCATAGGTTGGATCAACTTGTGCCTGGTGCTAAGGGGGGCCATGCCACATGCAGTTGTACTTTTATGACACAGATGAGACTATGCATCATAGGATGAAAAGGTCACCACATCTTGACTCCAATGTGATCCGCTCTATATTGAACATCATGCAACACAATCCTTATGTTCAGGCATTTCAAAGTCTTGGCACTCTTACCAACCTAGATAGCTATGCTATTGAGCTAAATACAAGTATTTCTGTTGACCAAAGAAGATATAATGCACCTGCAATGGAGCAAGTGGCTGCTATATGGTTTGATGGAAATGACCCACAACAAAGGTTTGAGAGAAGCATAGTCATTTACAGTAAAGAAAATGAGCCTCACTATATACAGCCATACCATGGATGTTATGATCCATTAGGATATCCTATGTTCAATCCTAATGGTGAAACTGGATGGGAGGATAAGAAGATTTTATACCAAGACACATATGTATCAAAACCGAAGAGGAAATATACTAAACGTTCACAAAAAAAGGTGCTTTAATTTGTTGTTTGCATTAAAATATTTACCCTTAGAAACTCATTAACACCTAATTACTAATTTTCATACTTTTATATAGGCCCGAGTATGTCGAGATCAATGATGTCTCGATGCAAATATACATGAAGAAGAAGGTTATTTTCTTTGTATTTAAGCATGATGATTTTTAGATGTTTTAGCCCGATATAAGAATGGAGTTTAATGTAGTTGTTGTTGTGTGCAGAAATTTCAGAGTCCGGCGATACGTCGGCGCTAGGGAATATCTATGTTTTTAGGGAATATCTATGTTTCAGGCTTCAAATTCGTGAGGGAGAATTTAATGTCATGTTTCATGGTGGAAGGCTTTTCCAACAATGGCTTGTTGATATGTATGTTAAGGTGGAGTCAATGCGTTTAGACTGGTACTCAAAACCAGCGCATCAAAATCTAATTCGTGCTGATCTATACCAGGTTAATAGTATTTGACATTAAAAGTTGCTTTTTTAATTCAAATTGATGGAAAACTTATAATATCTTAACACATATATATGACGGGGCCTTCTAGACACTCTTGCTGCTGGAGAAGCACGTGCATCACAAGCTGGTCGTAGAATTGTGCTATCAAAAGATTTCCCAGGAAGTGACCGTGATGTGCACTCAAGGTATATGGATGCCATGGCTTTGATTACTCGATATGGAAAGCCAGATTTTTTTTGTGACAATGACATGCAATCCATATTGGGATGAGATAGTCGAACAATTATTGCGGGACAAATGCCGCAAGATCGCCCGGATATAGTGGCAAGAGTATATAGAGCAAAGCTACGAGACCTACGAGATTTCCTTCTTAAAAAACATCATTTGGGTAAGGTTGCTGCTTGGGCACATGTCACGAGTTTCAGAAAGGGGATTACCACATGAACACTTCCTTTTTTGATTATGGAAGATGAGAGCAAAGTACGTACTCGAAGATTATGACAAGTATATATTGGCGAGCTTCCCGATCGAAGAAATATCCGGAATTACATAGACTTGTGTGCAAACATATGATGCATGGACCATGTGGTGTCCTAAACCGTAAGTGCCCATGTATGATAGAAGGTAAGTACCGCTTTCATTACCCTCGTGATTTTTGTGAAACCACCCTACAGGGGCGGAACTCATATCCTATTTATAGAAGGAGAGATGATGGACAAAAGTGAAAATAAGAAGAGAATGGTTGGACAACAGGATGGGTTGTCCCATATAATCCAGTCCTTCTAATGAGGTATAATTGCCATATTAATGTAGAAGTTTGCAGTAGCATAAAGTCTGCCAAGTATCTATACAAGTATGTTTTTAAGGGCCATGATCGTGTTTCGGCTTCGATAAATCAAGCTCGAGGCAAATACTGGATGGACAACCACAAGTAATTAATGAGATTAAGCAATATAGAAATGGAAGGTGTATAACAGCTATAGAGGCAGTCTATAGATTATACGGATTTCCTTTGTATGATATGTCACCTTCTGTGTTACAAATGCAAGTTCACCTTCCAGGAAAGCATATGGTTGCCTACAAAGTTTGGGACAATCTAAATGATGTTGTTAAATATCCAAAATCTCAGAGGTCCATGCTACAGTATTTCAACACAAACATGCATAATCATGATGCACAAAAATATTTATATAGAGATTTCCCCTGAGCAGTTCACTTGGATGAAGTCAGAGAAGTTTTGGAAACCTAGAGAAAAAGGCCATCGATTGGAAGGCGGGTGTACGCCCATCTGGCTTGAAGGAGAGCGATACTATCTCCGTGTGCTTCTTAACCATGTGAGGGGTGCAACTTCATTCGAGCATCTTAGAAGTCGACATGGAACTACATATGCAACATTTAGAGATGCTTGTGAGGCATTGGGATATGTAGAAACCGACAAGAGCCTAGATGATCTGCCTCACTTGAAACGCACAATTCAAGATGCCTTGTGCTTTAAGGAGGCTATTTGCAACTATCATAGTTTTTACGTGTGAGTGTAGTAATGTTCGAGCTTTATGGGACAAACATATTGATTCTATGTACGAGGATTATCGTCGCTCAAATTGCAACTCCAAAATGATTGAACAAATGGTGCTTAGAGATATATATATGCATGTTGAAGATATGGGTAGTGACATAGACATTACAAAATATGGACTTCCTGAAATAGATGCCTCGAGGTAAATTCATAAATATTACAAATCTCAAATTTTTAATAAATAATTGTTTAATGCATCTTATTCATCATTACGAGTTTTGACATGACCCTTTACATTTTATCTAATTATTATATAGGTGATGACATGTCAAGGGACCATTATAGAGAGCTTACAGAAGAGTTGAATATTGGATATGAAGAAGATCATTTGAAAATGATAGAAACACTAAATGATGAGCAACGTGCTGCATTCGATTTGATTATGAATCATGTGAAGAAGAATATTGGTCAGGTATTCTTTGTTGAAGGACCATGAGGAACTGGAAAGACATATCTTTATAAGGCTCGCTTGCAAAGGTGCGCTCCATAAATTATATAGCAATTGCTACAGACCACATCGGTATTGCGGCAAGTATCATGCCGGCGGACGTCGCACACACTCCCGCTTCAAGATTCCCATAAAGATAGATAATAAAACCATGTGCAGCATTACAAAGCAAAGTGGTACTGCTGAATTACTTAGCAGGGGCTGCCTTGGTAATATGGGATGAAGTAGCCATGACAAAGAGAGAGGCGGTAGAAACACTTGATAGAACATTGCGAGATATAATGGGTCTTAATCAACCTTTTTGGTGGCAAGGTCATGTTGTTTGGAGGTGACTTGAGGACAAGTTCTTCTGTTGTGATACGAGGAACAAGAGCACAGATCATTGATGCTACTTTACTAAAGTCATATATATGGGACAATGTACGAAGGATTCGTCTTACCCAAAACATGCGAGCTAAAGATGATAGTTGGTTTGCGGAGTACTTGTTAAGAATTGGGAACAGAACTGAGAAAACATTTGGTGATAATTATGTTCGGTTGTTCGATGATATCATCATTGAATGGAGGCAAAATTCCAACAAGAATTCAAACAAAATAAGTTCGAAGACAATTCAATTGAGAACCTTATCGAAAAAGTGTTTCCCAACCTCGAGGCAAACTATACTTCTGTTGATTATATGCGTGGACGTGCAATTCTTTCTACTACAAATGAGAATGTCGATGCAATGAATGCAATAATGATTGAGAGATTTCGGGGAAATGAGAAGGTATACTACAGTTTTGACTCGGTGGATGATGATACAAGGAATAATTACCCTCTTGATTTTCTAAATACTATTACACCAAATGGGTTGCCTCCTCATGAGCTTAAGGTTAAAAAGGATTGTCCTGTTATCCTACTACGTAATCTTGATCCTCACAATGGTCTTTGCAACGGCACAAGGTTGGTCATTAGAGGATTTCAGAACAATACAATTGATGCTGAAATAGTTAATGGAGATCATGCGGGAACTAGAGTATTCATACCAAGGATTCCCATGTCCCCCTCGAAGACCTTACATTGCCATTCAAGTTCAAGCGGCGGTTCCCAATAAGATTGAGTTTTGCAATGACAATAAACAAAGCTCAAGGTCAGACCATACCAAATGTTGGTGTTTATCTCCCCTGAACCAATTTTCGCCCATGGCCGGTTGCATGTAGCGCTATCAAGAGGTGTTTCTCGTGAGTGTACATGGGTTTTGGCCAACACAAATAAGAATGTCGACCCCTACTGGAAGGAGCACAAAAATATAGTCTTCAGAGATGTATTAGAGATGTAACACCCGTACATTCAGTCATATCTTAGACATATTTACTATATTGTATCTTGGATTCTTGGCCAGTGAATAAAAATTTGAACCATGTTGCCGTCCCTATATTGGAAGCAATAAAAATCAATAGAGATGACATATTTTAAGCTGCAATACAATTTCTTTCTCATTAATTTATGCTCAGTGTCTCTAAGTCTAGCGTACTGTATGTTTACAAAGACAGTTAAACACAGACAATTTTTTGTTTCTTTGTATTTACTCTTGATGTTTCAATACAGTCAATCTTATTTCAATTATGTTGGAGTTCATATTTTTTTTTGCTTCACTGTAAATTACAGTTCAAAGGATGTGAAGGACTCCGTGACTACATGAGGAAAATATGGAACTATCAAGATACTATCTGCTAAATTGTGATCATGTCATTTAAATATAGGAAATTGGGATCAACTCGTTATGAGTCTCTTAGGACACCATGTTGTCTCCGGTCTTCTCATTAGAAAAATCAGGATTTATCTATGGTTGCAGTGTCCATGCGTTAAAATTAATTCTTTTTAAATAGTATTATGATTTATAATTATAATAAAATAGTTTGATTTACATAATTTATTATTATTCTTGAAAGAACTTTACTGCAAGACACGTCGACTGTTCTAAGAAATGATAACAAGGCTATACGTAGGACAAAACTATACTCTATGATTTGTTATGTCAATAATTTGCATTATATTAATAAATCTTGAAAAAATTATGTGAAATTGACCGTTCATCATACCATGATTCGACTATAATAATTTTATGGTTTTTGATAAATACAAAATTAGGGAGGAAATGAGAGGAAATGGGAGGAAATGGGTAATGAACAAGGAAGGAAGGGTTAAAGCGCGCACCGTCAGCTGCCCTTTTTGTTTCGGGCATGATAACACACAGATGTCGGAACCGCCCGCGTGTCCGAGCGCCCAGGTTAGCTAGCCGGCCAGCCCACGATTGGGCATCTCTCGCAGAACCATAGCTAGCAGCCATTGCCCATCGGTCATGGCCACCGTGCGTCGCTTCCTCTTCGCCACTCATCTCCTTCCCCGCGGTGCAAGCTGTCCCACCGCCTCATCGCATCCTCCTCTCTCATCCGTTGGGCACATCCAGACACAAACGCCGCCTCTCCCAACCACCGCCGCCGCCCTTGCACCTCTTTACTCTCTGCCCCGTCGCCGGCTTGATCCAGACAAAGATATCAGCGGAGCTCAGAGGACGACATGGACGACGGCGCACAAGATAGAAGGGCCGGCGAAGGCCACAGGATGTGGGGTTTGCCGGGGATGGAGATGGGGGCAGGGCAGCCGGCTTGCTCCTCTTACCGCACACCGCTCGCCAGCCTCCAGCCCGCGTGCTACGCCGACCTCCCGGTTGCCGGGGATGCAGATGGGGGTAGGACAGCCGGCCTGCTTCCCTTCCCGCACACCACTTGCGGGCCTCCAACCCACGCGCTCTGCCGACCTCTCGCCCGCTGAGGATGGAGAAGGGGGCCTCCGCCCGCACAGAACACGGCCAGAGGCGGCATGGAGGCGGCGTGGGGTATGGTGGGCAGGACGCAAAAGAGCACCGGGTATGCATCCCGACACGAAGCAGGCAAGCAACAAGGAGCACCGGGGGTGCGAGTGGTGAACGCGCTAGCACGTGTTGTGCAAGTGGGCCGGCCCAATAATCAGGTGACAGGCAATCTGGCACATTGACGCGCGTCGGGACGTTCACGGTTATCTGTTTCTTTTTTTTTGAAAAAATATTATTCCATTTTTTTCTTTTTCTTTGTTTATTAATTATAATTACAAAAGCCTAAAAGATCGTTGTCTCTATATACTACTCTTCAAAAAGTATGAGTGAAGTACACCTTATGAAAAGTGAATGTGTCTATACTATTCCCGCAAAGTATAGAGTATATACATTTTTTTCCTATTAAAGTATGCATCAAAACTTTAATCCAAAAATCTTATGTGTACACTAGCGACGAACATGGCCATTTATATATGCACGCAACCGGCCAACACGTTAAACAACCTTAACCATTTTCACGGGAGTTATCGACATATATTAATTAATTCACATATATACATCCCGATAAGGTAATGTCTTATTTTTGGCCGTGCATTATCTGGTCCTATCGTCTGCACACGCACATGCACACCCATACGACCGCTACTCCACCTCAACGCTTCATCTCATCTCAGATACGGCCGCATGTGACCGGGCGTCCTCAACCATTCATTTCCCGTATGGTGGCCTCGTCTCTCTCTTCCCGGCGACCGGCAATTGCGAGCTCCTTCTCGGTGAACTCCTCCTCAGGAGATGCGCTCCACCGCCTCCCCATGCCCGCACCGAGCTCCCTCCCGTCCCCGTTTGCACCTGCCATGGTTGATCCGCCCGGAGATTGGGGACTACCGCCCCAACCCTTCGTCAGGTGTTCATCGGGCAATTGGCCACTCATCGGCGACGAGCACCCACCAGGTTCACGTCCTGCCTCCCCCCCTCCCTGTTGTGCAAAACCGAGCTCTCCAGCCCTAACTTAAGCTATTTACCCTTGGTAGCACGACAGTTGGGTGACTGACCCCCAGTCCGATTCGGCGGCTACAACACCAAGGCCATGCCCCTCCATCTGCTGTGCTTCTAGATCTGGTACACATAGCAGTGGTGAGCTCCTGCCCCGATGGATCTATGCTTGTTGTGTTTGCGTGTTGTAATTTGGGGATCTAGGGTTAGGGTTAGTGTTTGGGTTGCTCGTTCTGTCAATGCTGCACTAGCACTGCATATGTGGTAATCACATTCAGGCAGATGACGTTTGTGTTCATGTGCTTAGTAGCTATTTTTCTTAATTTGTTAAGGCAATTTTTCTGCTATTTTTTTGGCACTTTCATCCAGGACACATTTAGTGGGCCGTGTCCCCACACTAGTTGTAGGCCTACCACTATTCAGGTTTTAGCAGGTTTAATTGGTAAAGAAATGTAACCTGTCTGCCTCCTGCTGTTGTTTTTGCAGCCATGCCAATGTCATTAGCAAACACCCGACCCCTAAGAATTTTATTGTGAGCATGTTGTCATGTGTCCTAGATCAAATACTACACACGCTTCATCTCTGTTGCTACTGTAAAAACAAATGGAAAGAGCACAATGAGTAATGAGTAATTTGAACTTTACTAAACATGCAAGTCTGACAACTAATCAAACACCAATGTAACCCTTACCCTGCTCTTAAAATCTTCTCACTTAGTAGCAGATCTCGTTGCTTATACATGTTTTTTCCTATATATATACATAGGTCTTGATGGTCTACCTTCTATCTAGATTAATCTTTGTTGGAAAGGGTCTGGGGTTTTTGTTTCTTCTTTCTGTTTTGTTCATCTGTTTCCTAACTGTTGTATGAACTACTTATCCAAACCATTTTGCCACCTTTAACTGTTCTATTTAAGCAATAATATAGCATTGCATAGGCAACAATAAGGTTTCACACCGACAATAATATAACATTGGATAGGCAATAATATATCATTTAAATAGGGAACAATATCAGTTTTTCTCTACTGTTATGCTGACAGCCTGATCATGAATGGCACAGATGCTCGTCGACGTAGATTAATCTTTGTTGGAAATGGGCTGGGGTTTTTGTTTCTTCTTTCTGTTTTGTTCACCTGTTTCCTAATTGTTGTATGAACTACTTATCCAAACCATTTTGTCACCTTTAACTGTTTATTTAAGCAATAATATAGCATTGCATAGGCAACAATAAGGTTTCACATCGACAATAATATAAAATTGGATAGGCAATAATATATCATTTAAATAGGGAACAATATCAGTTTTTCTCTACTGTTATGCTGACGACCTGATCATGAATGGCACAGATGCTCGTTGACGTAGATTAATCTTTGTTGGAAAGGGGCTGGGGTTTTTGTTTCTTCTTTCTGTTTTGTTCATCTGTGTCGTAACTGTTGTATGAACTACTTATCTAAACCATTTTGTCAGCTTTAACTGTTTTATTTAAGCAATAATATAGCTTTGCATAGGCAACAATAAGGTTTCACACCAACAATAATATAACATTGGATAGGCAATAATATATCATTTAGATAGGGAACAATATCAGTTTTTCTCTACTGTTATGCTGACGACCTGATCATGAATGGCACATATGCTCGTCGACGTGGGCGTGCTCGTCAACAACGTCGGCCTATCCTACCCCCACGCACGCTAGTTGCACGAGGTGGACCAGGAGCTAATGCGTAGCCTGGGTCAACGTCGAGGGCGTCACGCACGTCGTGCTGCTTGGCATGGTCGACAGGAAGCGAAACGCCATTGTCAACATTGGCTTCGGTGCCGCCTCCGTGCCTTCCGATCTGCTCTACTCCGTCTACGCCGTGACCAAAGTGTGAGTTCCCTGTTTTCCTGCTCTTGAATCACTACTGTATTATTGGCTATTTACTGCTGCAGTTGTAAAGGCTATAGCTTAAATTTGCTCGATTGTAGGATAGATGGCAGTATTGGAAGTAAGATTGGCTGATTGAGAACAATGGAGTACGTCTTTCTTGCTTGTTTTCATCAACTTTAGCACTACAACCTGTGACATGAGCCTTCACTGTGTAGGCAACAAAATTCTTATGAAATACTATGTGTGACCTATGTAACCATCTTGAATGCTCTTGCTGGTTAGCCATTTTCCTAAGATCTCTTGGTCATTAGCCGCTTTTACTCTATTTGTATTGTTCTGTAGTATAAGATGAACTATTGTGGCGTCCTGCAAGCCATGTCTTACTTCAGATGAGTACTTGAGTAGTGTCATGTTGGTGTCCCGAGTTTGTTTTGCTTTGAATAACAAAAGGTTGTTAGGTGCCTCCATCTGTTCTGAATCTTACATAGAATGGTCATATACCTGATAGTAAGTATCATTTTCTGATTGTTGCTTTGAGAACTCTTCTAACAGAGATCTTGTTAATTTGAACTTATTGATGCATCCTTTTTGCAATTTCTGATTGATGCATGCTAACGGATGCATGTCACGTCCTTTAAAAATAACACAAGACGAATTAAATATTTTTTGGATTATAATTGCAATGCCCCACCCAGGCAATGTGTATGGCACAATTGTCTTTTAATTGCAATGCCCCCTACCAGTCAATGCTTTAGGGCAAATTGTTTTTAACTGATAACACCAAACGATAAAAATGTGAGCATTTTTTGTGCAGTTTTCTGATTGACATGTCCAAGATATGAAATCTGACATGAATTGCTTTGTTAGGTTTCTAAAAAAGTGAGCCAGCAAGCTAAATTTACTTTTTATGCAAAAGAACAACACCTTTGTAGTACCTTTTTGCAGTGAGGACATTTGTAGCCTCAAATCGCTGAACATCTACATGGCAGCTTGGGTCATATGGTTTTTGTGATAGCCTCAATCGGTTTATGCTTTTTGCCTAACAGACCACTCTTATCATGTGATAGAAAACATTAGAATTGCTTTCAATAATGAGCATCTTATATCATCTCGCAACTTTTTTGTTTATGGATATACATCCCTAACAGACGACCCCATGATTGGAATTTGTTTATGGAATACACTTGATTTGCTTACACAAAAAGGACTTAATTTGGTTTTGTTTTGTTAAAATTTGATTTTCTTTTTGTCGCTGCTGATCCTGCATTTCTATATTATTACAGCTATCAACATGAACCAGGTGGGCGATGTTTCAGGTGGAGTTTGCGGTTCCATACAGCGGGGCCATGTGTTGTGTGTTTATGCCTGAAGATACCTAATGTACTCGATGATACCCAATGAAGCTGGAAATATTGTGCAATAGCGTAGCATTTAACGAGAAGGAATTGTATATTAGATTGACCCCATTGACACTTTTGTACAAATTGTCGCCACAAAAGTACATACTTGAGATTTGTCATCTGTATGCATTTTTTAAGAAATTTCTTTTTCTTTTGAGTATGTGTGTGTATTACCAATAAATTTTGGTCCTGTTAGTGTAACACTGTTCAGGCTAGCAACTTAATTCATTTTTTTTTATTAAACGGGAGGGTGTACAAGCTTCAATAGACGAGATGGCACACATGGTCCGGGAGGAAACACTGAGGGGACATCCGATATTGCTCGTTTGGACCAATTATTACTCTAAAAGGAAAAAAAAATTGATCGGTGGGAATTGTCTTTCTTAAAATAGACTGTGCAGGCTATAAGACTAATGGCTGCACGTGCAGCCGTTAGCCGCCTCCTCCTGATAAATACTAATCTCAGGCACCGCCACCAACTAAACGGTTTACATTACATTTACACCCATACAATATAATATAGTATATATATATATATATGGTTATATAATTGCATATATTCTTTAAATTCAAACAGGTACATAACATGCACGTATATATGGCATGGATTGATTGACTTCCTTTTACATACATGTATATGCTACGTACAAATCTTGCTTGTTGCACGAAAGGAAATTCCATTCTTTCTTTTATCCACCGCCACGTAGACCCTTAATTGATTGCCATGAGTCAGTTTCCTACGTCAGTGCGCCTACTAGATTAGATTAGTTCTGACAATTTCAGAATTACTTTTAATATAATTGGGTAACTGCCTTCAATCGGTTACTGCTGTCCGAACTGTCGCGTAACTTCGCATCGAAGTTTTCCACCACGCCATGTTATACTAACCAAGGCCGCAAAATCGCCAGGCCCGACGCTTTCCGCTCTGCCTTCAAGTCCTAGATCACAATTGGCCGGTTTCCACTCGCCGGAGTACAGTCGCCCACAAGCAACCACTGCCGTAGCGACATTGCATCACGTGGCCCTGGCGTCCCCAAAGGGCCGCCGCCGACCGGCGGCGATGGTGGCCGCTGAGTCCGTGTCTCCAGAAGAAAACAATGGCGGGCTACCGTCGGAGGACGAGGTAATTAACAACTAAAACATTCATATCTGTTTTTAATTTGCTTGCATGCAATTTCCTTGCATGGCCGGCCGGGCACGTCGCATCTGTGTGCAATTTCCTTGGAAGACCGGCAGTGGCGAGCAGCCACGCACCGGTGTGCATGCGTAGATCCTCCACTTCATCCACTATTTTTCCACGACCAGACATGCTGTGCGCCGCATGACTTGGCATAGCGCCGATGCAAACACATACATTACTTAAGTAGAATTATGAATCAGTTTCAATTCGAATACGAAGGATCTATTAAATTGATCTAGCCTTGAGTTTTAGTTAACTATCACATAAATTTGAAGCAATTATTATTGTTACAATGAACTGCTTATTTCTCCAGCCAATACATACTTGCACGGTTGCTCTGCTTGCATGCTTTCAATTGAACACGACGAACTATACAAATTAAAATAATATAATAATAATATTATAAGATATCCTCGCTTGGCACGTACACAAGAAGGCAGAGCAAAACAGCCGGCCATGTGTGCCTATGGTCCTTAGTAAATTGACTTGATGAATCACCATGGTGTCATGCTTGCTAATTATGGCCCTATTCTTGTAGAAAAACAAAACAAGAAATACCACCAGTAAATATGTATACAAGCACACGATTTCAATCATCCATGTCTTAACCTGCGTGCAGGAATTAAAAGCCATTTTTGACCAATGAAAACTCAAAGTCACACACAAACCATCGAATATACTAAGTTAAGCCATGAATCAATTCTTGAACATGCATCTATAATGACGGGAGAAGCAAGCAGAAAACAAAGGCATGCACCTTTTGTGTGCAGTAATTAATATCAGTATGTATTCTTGCTTTTAGATGAAAATAATTGCATCAGTAAACCTTTCCTTTTTTGTGTTTGGTAACGTATATCATTATGTATACTTGATTCGACATCAGAGATTGCATAGCCTATACGTAATTCTTGTCTCTCAAATTGATAAATTCTAATGCTCGTTCTACTTCTCTTATTTAAATTGTTAGTGTATAAACAGTAGTATATTAATTTTAATATTGTGACATATTCACTACTTAAAGTGTACTTTATTTTGATATCTCATATTGAGTTTCACCTCTGCAGCCTCGCCAACCACACTCACAAGACATTTTCAAACAAGCATGAAGAGAAAGAGAACACAGGAAGCGCGATCACAAACCACAAACAACCCAATAGACAATGCAAGAAATTAGCGCCATCACCAGCCACATGCAACAACAAACAACCAGATACTTCCCAAACAAGCATGAAGCAAAAGACAACGCTGGGGAACGCAGCCAACCCGAAGCGTAGTAATAGGCGTTGTAAGAAATCTGCACCCTCGCCAACTGCATGTAGCAACATACAACACGACGAATCAACACCCTTGTCAAACAAATGCAAAGCAAAAGATAAGGGGAATCAGCACCCTCGCCGACCACGCACACGTCGCCGCATTGCTCACCATGTACAACTTCAGGTACGTCGCATCAACACTTAAGATTTTGATTTATTTACAAAAGGATAATGTTAGTTGTAATTATATATATTCTCATATAGGAAAGACCTTTCTAGTTATCAATCCAACACAAAAAAATAAAAACTAAATCATAAGACAAGTTAGTGTTTTTCCTCTTTTTTCTTTCCACGGTATTTGATTTGAAGAAACTACTCTATGAATTGAATTTTTTCTAACTTTTGTAGGCTGATGATTTGGATATTGTTATGGATTCAAATGTTCAAAATTCAGAAGAAAACAAAACTTCTGCAAATGAACAAACGGTTGACAATTCTTACGCAAATGAACAGACGATTGGCAATAAGCATTCGAGAAGAATTTGAACGAGAAAGAAAAAAATGACCAAACTTATGATGAGCTTCCGCAAGGTATTTATTTTATTTGTATATTGTTACATATAGTTTCTCTCAAAGTTATTTAATATATGTTAAGCTGTATAAATATATATATATATATATATAAATTTATTTTACTTGCAGATTATGCAATGACCAACAAGGATTTCTATGCTCAAAAAATAATACAGTCATCTATGGCCACTGATATACTTGTGAAGATAGATGATATTGTCGTCAATCAAGATCAATTGTCATGTCTTCTAGACCCAGTTAAATATTTGAACGGCGATGTATGTGTACCAATCATCTATAAAATACCTCTATCTAATCTAATATAAATAATTATTAATAAATAATATAATCTTATTGTTATTTCAATATTTTTTTGCAGGTTATAAGTGCTTATATCAGTTGTTTAAAGGAACAAGCACATCTTCATGTTAGAAATAGGGTTAAGGTATACTTTGAGAATTCTATTAACTCTGAACTACTGAAATTTGATGGCAAACTTAGAGTCCATGAAGATGGGAGCTTCATTACAAGGATCGTTGAAAATTATCTAAGTCATGACATGGTAACATATGTTTCCATATTTAAATTTTCTATTATTTAATACATTTGTCTTGTTTCTTTTAAATATTTTATTTGATGTGATGTGAAATGTGAAATACGAGACTAATTCATTGTCATCATTAGATTCTACTTCCAATAAATAACAAGGATACACATTGGTATTTAGCTGTTCTTCATGCAAAAAAATGTGAGATACAAGTTCTTGACTCATTGTGTTGGAAATCCAATAGAGCTGACCTCAAAACTACAGTAAGTCATGATTGCAACATTCCACTTTATTTAAATGTTTACATGATCCTCCTTTATGATATTTATTCATTACGGTTAATTATTACTAATGCCATTTATTTCTACAGCTGGAAGGTCTGCAATCTCATTTAAACATTATTTTAAACAAACAAAGTGTGGTTCGAAATTGGAAAGACCTTGATGTCACTAAATGGCCAATCAAAGAACAATTGGAAGAACCGATCCGAGAAAAGACGGGTATCTTTAGCAAGCTTTAAATTATTATTATAATGTATATGGGTATAGATTTACTTTTAAATACTCAAGGTTTTGATATTTCGTAGTTCATCTTGTGGTCTATTCATGCTCAAGTTTATGGAACATTGATTTGGAGAAGAACTATCACAACATATTGCACAGGTATATATATTACTTTTCTTAGGTGAATGTAATAAGTTGAAACCATATTAAATTACTGGACATGTACTTACTTTGACCTTTACCATGTAGAAAATATTTACTCTTTTAGGTCCAAGTTAGCCGGCATACTATTATATTAGAAAACAAACACCATAGAAATAAAAGAACACAATGGATCAAAACCCTCGGCAATCAAACACACACGATCATGCATGCATCATCATGTTTGCGACCACGTACACCATCGGTACATCTTTGCTAAAATTAGGCATAGATGTTAGCTAACAAATTATTGTTCATTCCTTGTGTTACTTTTCCAGGTATTTAAATAAATTAAGAATTATAATTTGTTTTCTTCTCCCTTTTGCGCACAAATGAACAAACTATTAACAACAGGGATCTAAAAGAAATTGAACAACAAATCAAATGTCCGTAAACATATGACCAACTTCCACAAGGTATTCAATTATGATGTGTTATAGTTTGTCGCAATGTTGTTTGTTAAGTAACATTATTATATTATATATATTTTATATTGTATACAATATATTTTACTTGCAGATTATACAATGACCGACAACGATTTACGTGCTCAAATAATAATAGAGACATCTTCGACGATGATATACTTGTGAAGATAGATGATATTTGTGTCAATCAAGAAAAATTGTCATGTGTTCTAAACCCAATTGAATATATGAATGACAGTGTAAGTGTATCAATGTGCTTTAAAAAATCTCTATCTTACTTGCTTTATAAATACTGTAATATAATCTTATTGTTCTTATTCAATATTTTTTTGTAGGTTTTAAGTGCATATATATGTTGTTTAAAGGAACAAGCAAATTTCCAAGTTAGAAATGGGGTTAAAGTATACTTTGAGAATCCGATTAACTCCTTCCTGCTAAAAACGGGATGGTAAAATTGGAGTAGATGAAGGTGGAAGCTTCATTTCAAAGATCGTTCAAAATTATTTAATCCATGACATGGTAACAAACATTTCCATATTTAATTACTTATTTTTTAATAGATTTGTTTTTGTACAGTTTTCAAATATTTGTGAATAAGAATTTAAGCTTTGAGATACAAGACTAATTAAGTGTCTTCACTAGATACTACTTCAATAAATATCAAGGAGACACATTGGTATTTAGCTGTTATTCATGCAAAAAAATGTGTGATTCAAGTTCTTGACTCTTTGTCTTTGGGATTCCAATCGAGATGACCTCAAAACTACAGAAGTTATGATTGCAACATTCCATTATTTAAATACACATTCAGCATCCTCTTATTTATTATTAATATTACTAATACTATATATGTCTACAGACTACAAAGTCTCCAATCACATTTAAACATTATTATAAAAAAACAAAATGTGGTACGAAATTGGCCGGACCTAAACGTCACTAAATGGACAATCAAAGAACAATTAGAAGAACCAATCCAAAAAGATGGGTATGTATGACAAACTATTCAAATCATAATTAATGTGTGTACTTATTTATTTTTAAAATTCTCAATGTTATATAACTTTGCAGTTCATCTTGTGGTCTCTTCATGCTCAAGTTTATGGAATATTGGAATGGAGAAACACTTTCTCAAAATATTACACAGGTAAATATATTACTTTGCATAGATAAATATTAAGTTGATAACTATTAAATTCTTTGGACATGTGGTACCCATGCGGGGAAAATATTGACTCTTTTAGGTACAAGTTAGGAAGCATACTATTATGTTGGAAAACAAACACAGCAGCAATGATTCAAAGTGATGAACCCAATGGTGCTCCTAATGATAGTTGCAATGACATTATCATCTTGGAAAATCCAAATCCCAAAACTCAAAAAGGAATTCATATCACCAGAGTCAAGCGAAACAAAGTACCAATCATTGGTGTCTGTTCTTTCAAAGATAAGTGGACATGAGTTAATAAGCTGTGTTTGTGACTATATCAAATCAATTAATTGTCCAAACACCTAAAAGTAAGTTTTTTATTTTAAAGCAATATTTATTTGTATAACCTGAAGTCAATTTCTAACATAGTCATTTCTATTTTCCTTCTCCTTTATAGTCAAATTTGGGTGCAAAGCTCCAAACCATATTCCATCAGCTTAACTCTTTATAAGTTGAAACAAATATTAAATGACAATGAGCCCATGGACCCAGAATGTTTCAATTTGATCACACGAAAAGGCATGTCGATTACATGCGGCGGATGAAGAAAATCAAAAGACCAATATCAAAGCATTTCCTAGACCTGCAGTTTTGGGTATGATGATCTAACATTTGCTCTTTACTCACTAAGTTGTATATTCAATGATTTTTGCAACTAATCTGTATGCTGATTTATTGTGTTAGATGATTCTTGATTTTGGACGACATCCAAACTACCGTAAAATGTTAGACATGGATCAGCTAAAAACAGACCATACGTATATGGCCCGGCATGGAGTACAATGTCTCAAGATGCAAATCAGTGAGTTCACATACCTAGACCTCATAATTTATTTGGTTTAATTTTTTTAAACTATTAGCCTTCTGCAGATTCTTATACCGATTAAATTGAGCGATGCCTACAATTTGTTCATATTGAACCATGAGACCAAAACCGTATACATTTTGGACCCTACTCCTGCTGATCCAATTTACAAGCACAATCCAAATGCAAAACATGTGAAGAAACTCCAATGCATTTCTGAACACTTACAAAAGCCATGGCAAGATATGAATGGAACGAAGATATTTCCTTATGGCGTCACATTATTTTAAATGATATTCCAGTTTACAATAGGTAAGATTATTTTATTTGGTAATTTATCTTTTACTTTACATGTTTGACTCGGTTTCAACATTCAACAAACATTATGTTTATAACTAGATAGATATATTGCTTTAAATTCACTAATATTTGTGTTATCAGGGAACTATCAGGTTATCTCATTTCCATGTTCATGTCTGCATGGAAAGATGAAAAAACTACACATTCCACACTTATTAAAGGTAAAAAACATTAGTATCCATATTACTTTTTTTTTTTTTATAGTTTATCAGTTATATGCAATTTATATATTAATTATTATTATATTACAAACAGGATCCATACAATCTTAGAAAGCATTTTTTGGGACAACTATTGACTATCGATGAAAATAAATGTGAAGATAACGCATTACGGTGGAGTTCAAGACCTCATAAGATGTATCAAAAATACTCAGATTTAGAGAACTAGAGTTCAAGACTCATTAGATGTATAAAAGTACTCAGATTTAGACGTAGTCATGTATCTTTCTTATATTGTCTATGTTGTAATTATTATATAAATGTAAACCATTTATGTATAATTATTACAACACTTGAACAAGCTAAGTATCAGTCCAAAATATTTACTTACCCAATGGCTCTTAATTATTTCATCATCTACCATTGTAGTAAGTGAGAATCATTTGAATGGTTCAGAAAAATCACTATATTATATTTTAGTTAAGCACGTACGTGTCGCACGTGCATCTCTACTAGTATGATATAACTTCGTCACTAGGAATGAATACATATGTTTAGAGTACTTAGCTACTTTTTTCTTGTCGAAGGTACGTATATAGTTCCAGACGGAGGTTGCTCTGACTTGGAGGCCAACGTACGAGGGTGTTCGGCTTGTACGGTTGCACCCGACGTCGACGATGTTGCCCAGGCCCAGACGAGGGCGCTGCTCCGTAGTTTGACGAGGTAGCGTGGCTTGGTCCCATTCGGACTCGGGGCAGAGGTCGCCCTTCGCAGGCCGGGTCTCAGGCGCCTGGTGGATGTTCGAGCATGGTGCAGCAAGATCATGTCGAGGGTTTGGTGTGGACCTCTTAGCCTGGGCGCGGCGAAGGTCCGGCTTGCACTCGCGCTGGCCAAGGCTCGCTCGGCGGAGGTGCCCAGCAATCACCTGCGAAGGTAGGCCTCGTTGGCAGCAGAGGAAGAACCTGTTAGTCACAACACAGGCATAAGAATGATCTATGTATATATACGACTGCCCATTTAATGGAGCATCGTTGCATAGTGGCAGCCGCGTGCGCGGAGGTAGCACTGCTGGGGCGAATGCTTGATCTGCTGCAGATTGCATGTGGGCGAATGACACCCTTGCAGTAACTGCTCACATGCACCCTCCGCTGCTCATCCATCGGAGCTACCGTCCCAGTACGTGGCATCGTGTAACACCCGATTTTAAGAACAAAACCAGATTAGGCCATATGTGAGCCCTGGAAGTCAAATCTCACATATAGTTTACAAATGAATGGTAATCAATTCACAATGCTTAAAATAAAACAAACCTAACAAGAAAGACATAACCTTAGCTAGCGCAGACAACGGAAAGACTCTCTGTTCTTCGATGTAGGCACCACAAGGGAACGACTGGCTGGTTGATCACAAGCCTAACTTCTTCCTGAGGTGTGGGGGAATAGCAAGAGTGAGTCCATGTCGAACTCCGCAAATATAGCTAGGCAATATCTACCCAAAAACCCATGATCATTATAACATAAATAATGAATAGCATGAAACGATAAATTATGAACAATTTAATAAGCATGTATAGCCAACAGTTATAAACATCAAGTTAAATATCAACAACATAATAAGCATGTGATTCTATTCATAGATGTCTCCAAGGCCGTTCATGACTGCGAACACGGCTGTTATAACAGTTTTTAACTCTGCAAGAGAGGTGTACACTTTCACTACGACGGGTCATGGTTTCCACAAGAGTAGGTTCATGACTCCCCAAACAAATGAAAACCACATAAAGCCTTTCAAAGGGGTTATCTAAATATGCCGGATAGCGATAGGGCTACAACCCATTCTGTTCGTTTCGGTAACCACCGACACAAGTAAACACTATCCCCTGAACGACTAAAGCCGAGCCATGTGACCCCCCATAGCTATCTTGTATATCCCGGATGATCACAAATGAATAAGTCCTTATGGAGAGCTAAGAGCATCATAAACAAAACATAGCTCTTTCGCCCTATATAAACCATGTTATCAACAATTCATATTTAACGTCCGGTGCATAAACATTAAGCAAGTCATAAGATCATGGTTTAAAGATAGCATATCCCAAAACTATACTTGCCTTATTTAGATATCCTCCTTCAAGTCCAAAGCTTCCAAGTCAACCCCTTTCTTGATCACAAACCTCTTCTTGATCACCAACGTAAAGCTTGTCGTCTACTCGATTCCAATCAGCAACACACAAACATATAGGGCCAATCATGCATAACAAACAAGGCTACAATTAGAACAGTACACCAACAACGGAAAAATAATTTAAAAAAAATACATAAAACTATTCTACGCGTCTCTACGATCACACAGGCGTAAAGATCACCGAAATCGGAGCTAAAACAGCGTGAGATACGAATTAAACAAGATTGTTGTTATTAAAATAATAAATTAAGCATAAGCTGATTTGTGATGGAAAGGAAAAGAAACATGGCAACATCAATCAGAGATCATTGCCGAGACAAACATGAAGGATGTAGTGAAATTGATTTATCAATGGAATAAAAGATATGTACGTGTACACCAAAGGATTAAATGTTGGAGATGTATTTGGAGATGTACACATCCACACCGATAGGGCTTGCTTCCTTCCTTAGACTCGCTGGCAGCAGGCAGGTCAGAGGTCAGGCGACAAGGTGACGTAGCGCCGCCTGCCATGGTGATGGAGGCATCGGCTTGGACAGAGTAGGGGTGGGTGTCTCATTAGCGACGTATCAACGGAGATGACAAATTAGTATAGGGCTGGAATCGAGTTGGGTGCTGAGCCGCGCTGGACTGGATTCAAGAGAGCCTTGCTAAAATAACAATGGTACAACTTATTTTCTGAAGCACATATGCTTCAGGATCCATGCAGTTCCCATGTGAAAGGGTATATGTTTTGAGAAAAATGGCAGGAGCTCTGCCTCTCAATTAAGAAGGTAGAAAATAATGTACAAGAAGGGTAGCCGAACATAGTGCAAGCGCACACGAAGGGCCAACCCACCCACACGACGCGGTAGAGCACACAAGCGCCACGAGTCATCGTTGCCGGGCTTGATTGCAAAGCAACCAGCAGCTCCGACTCCCCATGACGGACCCGGACAAACCAAAGCGAAAACAAGCACACCGCCCGGCGAAAGTCCACGACCGGTCATCGTTGCCCAGCTCAGCTGAAGAGCAGCTCCGACTTCCAATCATGAAACCTCTGCCCCTCCCCGGCTCTTGCCCGACTTCCGAAGCAGACCGGCCGACAATAGAAGGGGGTTCGCAATGCGTCATCGTTGCCAAGCCACGTTCCCAGCGTGGCAGCTCCGACTTCGCGCCGCAATCCCCCCCTCCACACGCACGCCCGGACGCCCGAAGATGAAGAGCATCAAACCAAGGACGAAGTCGTGGCACGGACGAAGAAGCGGCGCCTTCAAGAAGGGGATGACGTTGGAGCGTCACCACCGCTCGTCAAGATGGATAGGGCTTTTCGCCCAAGGAGGCGGGGATTTCGACGCCCTCAACAGGAAACGACGCCTGAGGCGCCGCCGTCATCAGGCTTTCGCCCAAGAGATCCCCCCAGTACAAACGCCCAGCCAAGACCGGGACAAAGTTTCTTTGTTGTTGTTGTCGCCGCTGCTGCACGGCGTCTCACGGAACCCCCTCCGGAGGCTTCGGCCGCGCCCGCACGCCGCAGCGCGGCCCGGTTACGTCGACCGCCACCCCCTCGGTCGAGGCCCCATGGAACGGAGCCTCGTCTTGCGCGTGTGTCCCATCGCCGCCACGTCGGCCGCCGCGCGACGCCCCTCGGACGCCCGGCGTAGCACCCGCAGCCCCGGCGTAACCAGCCTGGCCGCCCGTCGGCGACCCCACGAGCACCCCACCAGCGTGGTTGCCGCTGCAGCCCGGGGAGACCATGGGTCCCGACGGGATCCAGGCCCACTTCTAGCGCAGCCGGCCCACCAAGGTCGGCACCACCACGGCCGCCCCCAACTAGGGTCGCGGATCCGATCGCCGGAGCCCGGATCCGGCCGCCTAGGCTCGGGGGCAAGCCCGGACCGGCGCGGCGGCGCCCGAGCGAGGAGGAAGAAGGAGACCGGGAGGGAGAAGAGGAGCCCACCTGTGTTGAAAGGGTATATGTGAGCAGTACATATCTAATAAACACTGCCGGTTTGTAATAAAACCTCTCATTCAGTACATTTTTCAGAAAAAAATAAAATTGGAATACAGATAATTTGAATGCAATGAAAAACACTTTGCTAGGATGAATTATTTGAGTGCTGTGTAGCATTGTGGCACACATCATCCTTTTTCGGACAGTTTCGTGAAGCTATATGGAAGGTTGCATGTGGACTACTCCCATAGCCTCCCATCTATCTATACTATAAAGGAGTGAATGAATTGTAATCTTTTGTTACCCAGCCCGTGCCTACCCACCACCTTAGATTGACAAGTGGACCCACGATGAGATTGACGGGTGGACCAGGAAGAAACACATGTCTGGAACATATGAAACACTCACGTGTTCCACCCTGCACACGCCTAGATCGCTCGGGTTTTGTCACCGCGCGCGGCCGCGTGTACCCACACCCACCCAAGCGTCCTCACCAGTCGCGAGTCTCGCGACGCTTCATGGCTTCAGAAGTTTTGAGTCGCCACAAACAGTCTCTGCTACGGTTCCATGTCTCCGCCCGTCGGCCCACCACTGCACATCGCAGTCTTTCTAGGAAAGCCCATCGTCGCTCTCTCCGACGACAAATCCACCGCGGGCATGCGCCCGGCAAGATGAATGAGAAGGCTGCCGCCGACCCGGTTGCTAGACGGCCAAGATCCGACCTTGATGCCTACTCCGTTTCCGCCGTACTAAACTGCATCGCCCTCGACGGCCCCCTCTTGTCGAATCTCCGATTCTCCGTGACGCAGAAGCCGCCACGGTCTGTTGCGGTTTTCCATCGGCGAGCTCTAACAGGCGTTGGGTAGGCGGTTGTCGGCGCGTCATCGTCCCCAGCGTCCGCGGCGGCGGCGACCGAGGAAAACAGGCAGACGCTGGCGCGGTGGGATACCAGACTCGAATGGTAACTGCGTCCATTGTTCTGAATGTCAGACTGCTCTCGCTCTCTCCAGGACTCCGCCTCGACGTCCAGCGCACCAGCAGTCGCTGGCTGGCCTCCTGTGTGATCGAGAAGGGCACCGATGTGGTCTTCGTTGTTGGTCGCCAGACGTTCACAGTTGCAGCAAACTGGTGCGTACTCGACGCCGGATTTCCTCCTCCATTCTTTCTGTGTGTTTGCCAAAAGATGAATGCTACAAGCTAATACAACTTAATATATTTGTACTAATCCATGGCATTGGGTGAATCAGCCTCTGCAGTCCTATCGTCATGTCCTGCAGCCACCGAGCATCCGCTGGCAAATCAGGGATCAAACCAATTCATCCATTGTTCGATCTGCAGGCTCTCCTAGGTACCTTATCTTTTTATCAAATGAATCAAGATATTGGCCCCTTGTATGATTTCAGATTTTATTTAGATATATTTGGGTAGTATAGATACAAATTATTGTATTACGGTTACTGTTCTTATGTTTAATTCCATGTATTTACTTAATTTTCTCCATATTTTAGGTGTTACCAGCCTAAATACGCTTTTATCCGTTGAAAGAGATGTTTTGGGAAACATTAATTCTTATATTGTCTCTAACGATTTTTTTGAATGTAATGTCTTTAATGATTTTTTATCAATGAAAGCCAGAAATAGTTTTTCAAGAAACGCTATCGAATCACTATTTAATTGCGGTAATAGTATTTTGTTCTTCTTTATTACTTTCTAATTTCTAATACTCCCTCCATTCCAAATTATAAGTCGTTTGACTTTTTTGACAACATGTTTGACCACTTGTCTTATTCAAAAATTTGTGGAAAATATCACTTCTTTTTGCTGTAGCTTTCTTTATTTATTATAAAAAGTTCTTAACGAATGACTTAAATTTGACTATATTTGTGCAATTTTTTTTTGATTAAGACGAATGGTCAAACTTGGAGCAAAATAGTCAAACGGCTTATAATTTGGGATGTAGGGAGTATTATAATTATAATTATAATACTGATATTATCTTTCATAAGATTTGGAACGAGGTAGTACCATGTTACTAATAATTATTTATTCATATTGGATAATCATGCCATGCCTGGTTATAAAATCTAGAACATATCCTAGGCCCTAAGCATGCTCAAATTGAATCTGATCAGAAGAACAATAAGGGCTCTTAAGTCATGATATTATCTGTATATTCCTTGTGGGTTAGTTTGTAACCTTCATGATGGTGCATTTGTGGGAATTTCAGCCAAAGAAACTATATATAGTGGTTTAGTGTAGATGTAAGTTCAATTTTTCATGGTCTCACAGAAGAAAAATAAAGTTACCAGGAGATGTCCTCCAATCTCTATAAGTCACTAAATAATTAATGGATTTTTTAGACAGTTTAATTTAATGAAATCAGGACATTAAGAACAACTCCATATACCTACAGCAATCGACAAGTTTGATTTGTTTTGTTAAAAACAACATTACTGTATTATTTTTTTTTTTTTTTTTTTTTTTTGACAATGCAGCCAAATGTTTCTTGTTTCCACTATATATAATTCCTTCTCTTTGGATACATAATGATGGAAGCTTGGGCAGTTTGGAAAACTCCTTAGGTAAATTAGTGTCATAGATTATCTTTAAGTTGCTACCATTCAAGGACAGTGTGTGGTTTAATAGTTTCTTTGCATCTATACTTGGACTAAGATTACGTGTACTATTCCCATCAAATTTGGTGACTTTTAGTTGAGCAGCAGCCAGCCAATGAGCATGCACATATCTGCTCATAGTGAAATTTCACCTATGGGTGAGATTGTGTTTTATGAAGAAAAAAAAAAAAAATACTAAACCGTTTTTATTTTGCCATGGAAAAAAAAGTGAGAACCCTCTCGAAATCAATGGGAAGACCATCCTTGTTGACAAGGCGTGCTGGAAACGAATCATTTAGATCATCTTGATTGGCCAACAACGGTAGTCGTACATAGGCCAGCGGGATGGATTGCCATCAAATCATTTCAAGTGAGTTGTAAACGTTTGTCTAATTTAATTTTAACAAATACACAAGATACCGGAACCACTGGTAAATATTTTAGCAGCCGAGAGGACCAAGCAAAGGAGTCCATAATCGACCAAACAAAGCAGTACTTTTTTCCTTCATTTTTTCAAATCTGCAGTGTTGTCGGCATGCAAGACAGCAACAGCGAGGTAGATACATATGTGTGGCAGGCTTACAGGTACCACCAAATGCATCATCTGGGCAATGAATTTCCTCTCCCAAAGTAAATAATAGATCTGCTATTATAATTTGCACTGTCAATCTAAGGGACCACCAATTCAAATTAATATTGGGCTAAGTTGTTGTAAAATTGTTTGGAGCTTTAGATTTAAACCACATACAACAAGAAAACTGCAACATTTAAGCAATAACTAAAAAGCAAAGTAAACATGCCCTTTGAGAACATAAAATGTGAAATATGTATGCTATGAGTGAATTTGAAGCATAAGCAAAACAATTCCTGGCTTGCACATGATGTTTTTTTTTATGTCCTTAGCAAGTTACATATATGTCCTGTTTGACTTGCCATGTGTGATTTTGGGGATCTTTTGCCATCTCTTACAACCCTAGAATGATCTATAACTAATTCAGCTAGCTGAAAGCTACTTGTGATCCATCATTGATGCCAAAGAAAACATACTTTTTCCCTTATCATATCACATTTTACTGTACAATATTCTAAAAATACGAGCAGTTCATTTAACAAGAAACACACATTCTATGAAAAAAACAATAAACACACATGCAGCTCATCAACGAATGGAGAGAATCAGTACCAGAGGAAGAATGAAGTGATAATTACTGGTGGTGGTTACAAGAATAGTATAATCAGAGAACTTTTAAGGTTGATCTTGCTTACATTCTTCATAGTTGGCCAAAGGATACAAATCCAGACTTACATATATTCTTGGAATTTGGCTTTGTCAAAGTCTGGGCATGAATTTGATGGTAAATTGATGAATAGTTAAACTAATATAGTAGGATGCCATATGTCCTAGCTATAGACACGTGCGTGTCGCACGTGCATTGCCACTAGTTTCTATAAAGCATCACAAATAATATCCTGACAAGGTGGCACTACATCACAAATAACAGCAAGGAAATGTCAAAGTGGCACGACTGTGTGGTTCTCACTGCTCGGATGTGGTGGTTCATTTGCTTATATAAAGCATGACAGAGCTAGGGTATTTAATGTTCTTGATTTCCTTCAGACTTGCAAATATTTGTTTCTGGAATCCATACGCATTTTTTCAAATAATATCCTGACAAGTTATATAGGACAAGGTAGGAGGCCTTTGGGGTGTCATGTCGTTGTGAGCTCTTGTTTTTGTTTCATCCACGCAACCAAACTCTGAACCAGAGCCATGGTATTCATCTTTCGCTGTTGCACAACATACGTAGCTTTCATAGTATTTTGGTATCATCGATCAGAAGTTATGGTGGCACTTGCTGCAACCACATCTTATGACGTCATTAATGTACGCTATGACTTTCAAATACTCATCTTATTTGTTCCTATCGTGGCCAGAACAGCGACAACGACGGCACAAAGCCAACAAGTGCCCTTGCTTGGGCCGGGGTAGCAACAGCGCTGTAGGATATTATATCTAATTATATGATATGGAGTATGTTAGGATGACAGAAATGTAGTCCAAGAACGTCTATTATTTTTAGAAAAGAGAATATATTAATATTGTACACTGATCAATGCATATGGATGTTTTTTATTACAAAACCGAAAGAAACGGTCCAGGGTATCTCAAAACCAAGGAGCCTCTCTTATGTTGTAGTCCTTAATTTCTTAACATAGTGGAAATGAGTAATTAAACATTACATCCTTTTTTAGGTAGTGGATTAATTATTATAACCATTATTACTGTGTGAAGGACCGGAAAGACGACTAGAGGGTGGGTGAATAGGAGCCTAAAATTTTTTTCCTCTTTTGAGAACTCCGGACTTCACACACCCAAATAGTGATATCTCCCAAGATGTGAATAACACAAGTCCACTCCCCTCGGTAAAGTTGGGGAAAAAGGGAAGACAGAAACCCCACGGGAGTGGCACAAAGCACTTGGCAAAGATTTTTCCGAAAAAAAGATTTTGCCGAGGGCTCCAGGGTGCGGCTGTCAGCAACGGGTTTTCCAAAAAAAAATTCTTTGCCGAGAGGTACTGGAGTCCCTTAATTAGTAAAGAAGTTTGTCACCGATGTTTCCGCCAACTGTCGTTAACGGCTCCTTTACTTCGCCATTAGTGGAAGTTGGCTGTCGGCAAAGTCTTCGCCGAGCGGATGTGTTCCCGGTTCTCGGCGAATGGTGATCGCCTACGAAAAAATTCCGTAGGGTCTTCGCCCGATGGTAAAGGTCGACTTCCGCTCGGGCGAAGAGGTTGCCGAAAGCAGGAATCTGTCTTTGCCGTGGGGATGTCCTCTCGGCAAAGGAGAGGCCTCCTGTAGTGAATGACACATGTGTGGTTGTAGTTGGTGGGTTTAGCACTACCTTAGAAAGTTAGGATGATGAGGGTCAGCTTATACTCCTTGTTGTTCCAAGCATAGCATGCCGAGGTTAAGCCTTTCATACGAAGCGAGAACGGAAGTGTAATTAAGCAAGGGGCCATCTAGAGGAGACCTCACTTGCTAAAGAGCACCAAAAGTTAGCATCACCTTAGAAGTTTGTTTGGCTGTTTTTTCTTATTTTTTAACCAATACTAAATCTATCCAAATCCATGGCTCTGTTTTTCTACGAGCACTGTGCCATTCGTACCAGCAGTCTTGACAGATCGGTGATTCCGGTGGCAAGACGTGTGCTGTAAGTCAGTGACAGCCTGCTATGGAGATCTGCGATCTCGAAGCCGCTGGTGGACCATGGTGGCTGTCAGCACCAGGCATCGAAATGGGCGCTGAGGCTGAAGTACAATGGGTGCTGGACAGATAGTTGTGATATAGCACGCATGGTTATGCAAGACAGCTTTTCTCCAATCCCAGCATATGGAGTACTCCCACTGCCTCCCACTCCTATAGCAAGCACTACATCTGTCATATGTTTGCGCCTGAAGGTACAATTACTCGTGAAAGGGAGAAAACAACAATGCGAGCAACAAGCGCTACACTTGTCATGAGTTCAGAGCTGAAATGTAAGTGGGGGTGTGTGAGTCGGTTTGCTTATATATACGAAGGAGCTACAACTTAGAGCATCCATTTCATGTAAGCATCACATTCCATTCGGTGCCTTTAATATATAATTTTTGTATTTTTTTGAGAGATAATTACTATCTCCATTATCTGATGATACTTACACGAAATGTATAAATAGTTCAACTGAGAATCAAAGTGAAATAACTATCGATACCCACTAAGTTGAAAAGTATAATATTACCATTTCTCTTTTATTAGGGTATTGAAAGATCGAAGTTGAAATGATGAGATAAATAATTACACATTTTGTTTGATCAATGGACAAGTACTATGGAATGGTTTCTTGTCAAAGCTATAGACAAGTTCCGTAAAATTCTGAGAGCCATGCGGATGCTTGGGTTTGCATACTGTCGCGGCCTATTTGACAATGAAATTCAAAAGCGATGCCCGCACCATATAGATGGAATCCTCCACCTTCCACTGGAAAAATGAAGACGTGCTTCTTCTGTGGGCGCAAGGGTGAGACATCAGCCTTCCATCCCCGGCATGCACGGCAGATAACCCAGCCGGCCAGGGAGAGATGAGCCTGGCCTCGGCGCGACGTGAATGACACATGGGTCACCTTCATTTTCACCTGGCCTCTGCCTCTCACTAGCTGTTTCTTACTTGGTGACAATAAGGAAATTTAATCTTACAGGGGTTTGAACATTTTTCTGGGTTAACTAGATTGGAATGACTGCTGACTACTTTGAACACATGCTGGTCCTCCGCAATGCATGTATTGGTGCTTCTGGATCTAGCTATAATCATGTCACAGTCCAGCTTCATCAAACTTACAGAAAATTAGCTAACCATTTCAACTGAAATGTTTTCATGAAGTATGCACGTGAAGAGTTATTGATTTCACACCCTTTCTCGCAGCAATGTAAATCCGATACCAAGGCACACCCAAGGTATGATCAGAGAGCGCGCATCGTTGCCACAGTTTCCTCGACTTATACAATGCTCTAGCTGGGAAAGGAATGGAGAAGTCCAATAACATGTACAGGTCCCACTAAATACCAAGAAATGACATGTACAAATGTACTGCTAATGAATTCTTCCATCTGGAGTACTCCCACTAATAGTGGTGGACAGTGACAGGCCAAACAGAGCCGAGATGAAGCTATCAAGGTCGAGGCAGCACGAAACAGAAAGCCGACGATGAACAGTAACATAATCAGAGTGCAAAAGTGGGGCCGCCAAAGAGATAAAGAGCGTCCAGTGTGGTTTGCTGTATGTGGACTAGTCCCATTGCCGCCCATTCCTAGAGTATGTACTACTTCCATTTTTGTGTGGTCTGAAGCTTTACATGAGAAAAGGAAAAAAAATAACACCAAGCAACATTCAGAGTGACGAGGAGGTGCACAACTGTGGTGCTCACAGCTCAAATTAGCTTTCGTTCTTATATATAAAGGAGCTAGAGCCTAGAGGAGTCCATTACAGCTGGGTCATTTAATGTACTTTATTTTATTCAGACCTATATATACTATACTAATCTACAACTCACTGCTATCAAAAAAAAAAAATATTAGGAGGCAACTAGTTTCATTTAACATGGTCACAAAATTTACCTGGTGGGACTGGGGCTCTGGTGGACAATTTTGGGGAATTTGGTGGAATACCTAAGAATACACAAGAGGAAGGGAAGAACACCAACACCCTAGTTTTTTTTTTTGAGGGTAACTGGAGGGGCGTGATGCCCCTACAGCAATTTATTCCAAAGAGAGTTCAAATAGATACAAAAAGAGCAGGAAAAACAACAAGCTCAAGAAACAAAAAAAGAGAGGGAAAAAATGAGGTAGAGAGTAAAGATTACAACAAGTTTTGTATCCATGAATTGAAAGCTACAACAAATCTTGACTTGACCGTTAAGGTTAAAACGTTGATCTCCTTCTGAAGGATTTCTTTGGCTCTCAAGGCTGACCGGGATACCTTTGAAGATTGAGTCGCTTCTGATAGTCCAAATGGTCCAGCAGACCAGGATTGCCAGGGCCATGAAGAACTCTGAATTTGCCTGAACTTTGATCTGCTGAATTGCCTCCTAAATGTCAATGTGAGCTGTGAGATGGATGCCCACCTGTGCCCAAAGCTCAACTGCAAAAGTACAATGGAGGAAAAGGTGCTCTATTGTTTCTTCAGAGTTGCTCTGGCATGTGACACGGTTATAAGAAGGCAATTGCATCCGTTTCCACCTTAGAAGGCCTCTTGTGCTCAGTCGATCCTTCATCAGTAGCCAGAAAAATACCTTATGCTTAGGCTGGCAACAGTTCTTCCACACCCATTTAAAAGACCGAGGAATTTGTCTGTGGCCTATCAGAAGTTTGTAGGCTTTGGCAGGGGTAAAGCTTCGTCCATTTAGAGACCAGACATCGTGCTGAGAGGGAGACTTGATCTTTTATAGCTTGAAGAGCAACTAGTTGTTGGTGAGCAGTCTCAGACATGGGCAAATTAAACATTGCAGGAAGGTCTTGTTGATCCATCCACTTGCTAACTGTGATGTTCTTGTTTCTAGCAAAGGAGAAGAGCTCAGGGAAGAGGTTATGTAAGCCCCTGCTGTCCCCACCTGTCAGTCTAGAGCAGGTTTCTCCATCCTGAACATTTACTTGCATCATGTCTTTGAATTTGTCAAGGAGCTTCAAGATGTCTCTCCACCAGAAAGAACCTTTTTTTGTGTGGTTTGGTAACTTGCCATTTGGATAGTTCATAATATAATGTACTCCCTCCATCCCTATTTACTTGTCGTCCAATTGCTGGCACAGGAAACAAGGTAAAGGGTAAATGACCTGTATACCCCTATGACTCCCTGTTGCAGTTTTGGACGCATACTACTGCCTTTCGCTGTGACAGCGGAGCACAGGCCCAGGCAAACACATTTTTTACGCAACAAAAATCAGCATTCAGTTCTACTCGACGGCAAACACAATTTTTACGCTGAACAAATCAGCGTTCACTGTCCATCTTCACCTTCGTACTACTGGGCACAGTCAAGAACCTGAGGCCATCACCTGCATGCCTGGCTGAGCATCGGCACAACTTAGAAGAAGGAAGATCAAACGGCAAAAGAACAGAGAAAAACAGAGCCGAATAGAATAAGCCATGAACTGCAGGTTGCCATGCCACTGCTGCTCAAGATCTAGAAAGAACAAGCTCGATTTTATTTGAAGGATTGCTACAACACAGAAGAATGAAAACTTGTACTAATTGCTAAGCAATCCGCCCACACAAAAATGAATGAATACAGCATTAAGCATACTACTAGCAAGCACCCACAAGATTGAATCGCAGATCGGAGCGGACGACGCCCCCTTGCTTGGATCCTCGGCCATCGGATGGGCATCGGCGGCGGCGCAGGATGGATGGGAGAGACCTAGGCTGAGGAGATGGGACGCCATGCGCCGCCGGAAGCTCCTCGGCGGCGCGTCGCGTGGAGTCGGAGCCCGCACTCCCGCCTCCGCATGGCCCGGCGCATGAAGATCTCGGCACATGGACTCAACGAAGGGCTGCACAAGAGAATCTCAGCGGATGGGAGTGGATTGAGGGCGGCGCGACGGAGAGGCTGTGGATGAGGAACAGCCGGCAAGGTTGGGGATGTGGTTGGGATTTTCTTTCTTTTTCTTTTTTTGGGAAAATTTGGGTGCATGTAGGGATGGGAGGCCGCGAGGGACGGGAGGGGCAGGGATTAGACAGGCGCAGGATAGCTGTGTAGCTACTGTCGTCGTAGTGGGACGACTAGAATTTAGGGGAAAGGGAACTGTAGCTAAAACGACTAGAATTTAGGGATGGAGGGAGTAGGTCATTATTTAGTTACTGGACACCATTACAAGATAAGCAGGTGGTTTATATACGCACCAAAACACCACAACCATGTCTTCGCCATAGCCAACTGCAAGGGCTCAGTGCACCCCTGAGGAGCAAGGGTACGACGGTCAGTGCACCACCTGCAAGGACAATGTCATAGCACAACAAGCATTAATTTCCTACGTGCAAGACTAAGCGCGAAGATGGATGACGCATGTGAGATTGATGAAAGCAACATACATCCATGCTCATCTAGCTTCCTCTCTCGTGGGCTTTGTTGTTAGCCAAACCTGCTGAAATAAAAAGTACTACACTATAATTTTATAATTCAATTAGGAACTGGTGCTGGCCGACAAACAGGTTCTTCCTTATTTTTAAGCATCAGTTCTTGGCAGAAGTACTCTAATTATTTCCAGGCATATGGAAAACTTTCTTGTATAAATAATGTGTTGTGCAAACAAAATTGACATGAAGATCATGTCATGATTAGTAAGTCTCTATGCTAAACACAAATTCTTCTTCTGATATCAAAAGGCATATCAGAACCATTGGGTACTAACTTTTCAGGTAAAAAATGGCTAATTTGGAATACACATAATACAAAAGCAGAGAAAAACCATTTTATTCAAGGGCGAAATGTTTGGGCCGCCATGTCCTCACAGGACTGGAGAAAGCTTTTGTACTACGCCGGGCGTATGGTCGTGGTCAATGTAGTTTGGCGACTGTAACCGAAATGGTAACCTTTCGTGCAAGATTGTCTCCTTCTCCAGCATCGCATGTGTGGACAGGTGGTTGCTAACAAGACCGCAGCTGCAACGAATGTGGGACAAGGGCAACCAAAGCGAAACACGAAGACTTATGTGAACAACTTGCAAAGTGAGGCCAGAGCGCTATGCATCCAAATTTGGATTATAGCATCTGACTACTCCCGTTGCCTTTCAATCCTGTAGCATGCACTACATCCATTTTTTGTGTGGTGTGAAGCTACCATTATTCCTGGAAGCCAAAAAGTAACATGACCCAAAAACCTAAGCAAAAGATAAGGTGGTGCTCAGATGTGGTGGAACATAGGTTGCTTATATAATGGAGCTTGAGCCTACGGGCAATACATTCAACTTAACCATCACATGTGGAGCATCACAGCTGGGGGAAATAATATTCTTTATTTTATTCAGAAATAATTAGTATACCACCAGTGCATTTATTCTGTAGAGACAGAGGCCATACTCCTAATCCCAAAAAATTCTGACAGGGAGAAAATGACATAAGGGCATGTACAACCCGTCGGTTTGAGCCGTCTATGTAGCGGTATTTTTACAGTTTACCCCTCACTTCTGTCTACCGACGGCCTGTGCGTCGACTGAGGAGCCGACGTCTTTGTCCCGTTCCCCAACATCGAGCGCACGATCGAGGCCCCCGCTGCACGGGTCGCTTCACCACGCCGACGGCGGCTCGATCCCGCGCGCCCGCCCCGGATCCCGTGCCCCCTCCCCGCCTGAAATCCCTCCCGCGATACTCATGCGGCCAGAGGAGCGCGTCTACCGCCAAAAAGCTGAACCGCGCCGAAATCCTCCATCTTCGCATATACGCCGAAATTCTCCAAAAGCTAGGTCGCGGTGTCCAGTGGTGGTGGGCGGCAGCGGCGGCGGCCTTGGTGTGGCTACAACGGCCTTGGGTGCGGCGGCGTTGGGTGCGGCGGCCTTTGGTCAAGGCGGCGGCGCGCCTTGTGCGACCTGGAGCCGCCACTCACGCCGCGTTGGAGCAGCGCACTTCGCCCGCTGGAGCCGACACGCTTTCAGCGTGCTTGCGGCTGCTGGAGTCGCGCCGGCCGCATGCTGCTTCCTTTGGGTGCGACCTAGACAAACATGTATTGGCAAATCAATTTTCTGTAGGTATTTTGCTTTTCATGAAATAGCATATATGCTCTAGATTGGACTGAACTTCTCTGTGCTTCTTGACTGAACTGAATTTTTCAAAGTTCTTACTTTGGTTTATCAATCAAATGAGGTGTCTTGCGGTGACATGGTGGATTGTTTCTATCTACAACATAATGGTCTACAAAATTATGTTCATTATTGATCATGGCTAAATACAAAGCATTAAATACCTCACGACAGTGATATGGACTACCCGTTGTATGACCCGTCTTTTTAGCTGTCTCTATGTCAAATTCGATGTCCTTACAGACGGTAGCCATCTGTGGGTTGTACATGCCCTAACTTTGTGGGGATTTCAAGAGGTGTAGGTCCCTCGCCTCGTCTCCTCCACTCCCTCCCCGTCTCCTCGCGGAGGCGACTCGAGGGCTCCTAGCCCACCGCTAGAAGCTTGGCCCTCCTTGCCCACTTGGCCGCCACCACCACGCTACCACGCCTTCCTCCTCTCCGGAGGCGGCAGCTAGCAAGGGAGCTCAAAATGCCACACTCTGCATTCCCTTTTTCCATTACATTGCAGCCTGCCCCCTTCTCCCCCTTGACTCCTCCACTACCCCACGCCTCAACTATTGCTTTCGTTGCATGGCCGGGCCACTGGATCCCAGTTCCACATAGCTGGATCTAGTGCTTCTAGGGCCGAGGTGGCCGGGTTTCGTGTGGCAAGGGTTACAGTGTAGTGAGCAATGCTTGCCCTATTCCTGGGCTGTCGCACGTCATTGCCTTGGTTGGCACGCCAATTCCGGACACCTAGGAGGCCGATCTGGCATCCCTTCATGGTGACCTGCTAGATTTGCTAGCTCGAGGCGGCCGACTGCATCCGCGGCCGAGTACCAGATGGCGGGCCAGATCCAAGCTCGATCTTCCGGTCTGGATCTGCCCTCGGTGCATGCTCGTGCCTGGTGACAAAGTTGGTGGGTTGGATAGGTTCCTAGGCAGCATGATAGAGGCACCGGCCTGCTTACCTTGTGGGCCAGATTGGGCATCCGGACTGTGTGCTATCAGCTGACTGCTAGCTATGGCAGTCTGTTCCGAGTCGGGGGTGTGATGAACTAGTTTCATGGGTGAAACACTACTACACAATTGATTTTACACATTGTTTCAAATCATTTTCTATGGCGGTTATTTAGAAAACCACCATGGTTAATGTCTCTATTAACCGTGGTGGTTTTTCTTTATTAGCCGCGGGCAGTTTAATAACCGCCATGGTAAATCGATTAAAAGAGGTGTTTTTTAAAAAAAAACCGCCACAGTTAATCAGGCCCAGAGTTGCAACCCATTTCACATCAAGCGGCCCATTTAGCCCAACAGAAATGGTCAACGTATATGAGGAGGGAGCTAGTGAAACCCTAACCACCCCACACTCCACCCCCACGGCCCGGCACCTTCTCCTTCTCTCAGATCCACTCCTCTCCTTCTCACTCCACCACCACAGCCAGCTCGCGCCCATCTCCTTGCGGCGGCCAAGATCGGCGCCGGCCGACAGCTCGGCAGAGGCATGGAGCACCGGGCGGTCGAGCCCAAGGGCAAGTTTCGACGTGGAGCACTCGGCGGTGACATTCAGCCGTGAGCACTGGGCGGCGGCGAGGGCGGCGTGGGCAAAGGCGGGCGAAGCGGCGCGGTCGGCCGAGGCGGGCGAGGGGCGCGGGGGGGGCCGCTGAGGGCGGTGCATGGTCCGGGCACGGTCGGCGGCGCGGCGGGCCAGCGAGGCGGCGTGGTGGAGCGGCGGTGGCTGGCCGGGCTGGGGTTGGCGGGCGGCCCTTGGAAGCTCTGGTGGGAGCGGTGACCGGGCGGCGTGGCGGCTGCGGCGACGGCGGATTCGCCGATCCAGCCGGGCGGTAGGACCTGGTTTTTATTTTATTTTATTTTATTTATTCTATTAACGTGACTGTCTTTTGGGTTCCAAAACCGCGACGGATAATCGTGTGATTTTTTTCGTGACCTTCCTTTCGTGGCGGTTTTGAAAACCGCCACGAAAATCGAAAAAGTCCACCACGGAAAATCGAATACGTAGTAGTGAAAACTCTGTCCGGCGAGCGTCTTTCTTTTGGCAAGTGGCGACGAAATATTTTGCGACATCTACCTTCTCTTGAAGGCGTCAGTAAACTCCCGGTTCGTCGGCAGAGTTTCCCCAGGCTGTACTGTGTGCCTGCTTGTTCGCGAAAACACTTTCTTTCTCGGCGGAGTTTCCCCAGGCTGTACTGTGCCTGCTTGTGCTTCAGCTCTTTCATTTTATGTTGTCTGTCTAGCTCAGTTGTTCAGCACTGCCATAGTACTCTTCTCGTCGGATTGCCGCTGTATGTTGCATGGGCCAATGCTTTTCCATCGTTCACTTCATGGTTGATGCTGGGCCACCACAGCTTGACCTGCTTTATTGGCAGCCTAGTGTTCATGTTTTTTTCTCTTTTGGAGGTCCGGTCAGTTAGGGTAGTGGTTGATTTCAAAAAAAAAAAAAAAAAAGTTAGGGTAGTGGTTAAAGATGTCCATCCGCCCGCAGCCCGCTGGGTCCGGTTCGAGGCCCGCAAAATGGCCGGTACCTGGCCCGCCCGGTCCAGATTGCACGGGCCACGGGCGGCACGGCCCCGTGGGCGGACCGGGCCATGGGGCGAGGCCTCGCCCGCTGCACGCGGTGCCCGGCACGGCCCGACAAAAGAGATGGCCCGTAGTGGCCCGGTACTCCAAGAAGTAGTCAGCCAGCCCAAGTCTTTGAATGCCCCAAGTAGCCCATCAGCCAGCCCAAAAATATGAATGCCCCAAGTAGCCCATCACCATCTAACCCTAAAATCACTCCCCCAGTCAATTCCTTTTTCCTTTCCCTCAAAAAAAAAATAAATCCTTTTTTTCCACATGCCGCGGCAAGACCGTTCCTTCCCGACGCGCCCGGGCGCCGCCCCTCCCTCCCCCCGTCGCGCTCCCTCCTCCTCGATGACGGCTCGCGTGGCGCGCGCCGGCTCCTCTTCGCGTCGGCCCAGTAGCGACGGTGGCAGCCTTGAGCGGCTGGCGCGGCGCGCCTAACGCGGAGGTGCAGCGGCGGGCGGCGGGCGCCGACACGGCGGCGGCGGCGGCCGTAGCGGTGGCAGCCGGGCGCAAGGCGGCAGCGGCGCGCCTGCGCTGCGGCGGCAGCTGACCCGGGCGCGGGCACCTGGCGCAGCGGTAGCGCGGACGGGCGGCGATAGCGAAGGAAGCCATCGAGCTGTGGCCCGTGGCCCGGTGAAATGCGGCCGTGTGGCCCGTGGCCCGGCAAAATGGCCCACGGACCGGGCCGGCCCGTTGGACATCTATAGTAGTGGTGGTAGGACTAGCATCTACCTCCTTCCAAGTGGTCGCACGTTGGAAGATATAGGGTCTCATCGACTTAAAGAGCTTTCTTCCATGGGTCTTCTTCACTTTCGGGCACAAAGGAGTTGTGGAAGACCAAGGCGCCGCCTAAGGTGAAAATTTTCATCTGGACTGTGTTGCACGGCAGAATTTGACGGCAAACAGGCGCCTCGCGGCATGGGTTGCAAGCCAACAATGATTGTAATTTGTGTGCCCAAGCCTCCGAGACTTGTGATCACCTTTTCATGGGCTGTGTTACCACTAGGCAGCTGTGGTTTCAGCTCCTGCTGCCGATCGGACTTCAACAGCTAACGCCGACCGTGGACGAAGGGGTCGGCTCATGGTGGCTTCGAGAACGAGTTCGGCTGCAGACTGATGATCGGCCAGCGTTTGACACCTTGTTCATGCTGATAACGTGGATGATTTGGAAGGAACGTAACAACAGGGTCTTTAACCGGGTGAGCTCGAGATTAACAACAATTCGACAAAGGGTGATTAACGAGGGAGACTTATGGGTGCAGGCAGGATACTCTACTTTGGCCGGCTTTAGTTCGACTTGGTCGCGAAATAGTTCTTCTATGTAATACAATGCTGCGTGTGTATCCAGTAGATGGCAATTGCTACGGTACTCCTAAATGATCGTGGACCGCCCATTTATTCCGATCTAACGGTCACGATCATCTATTACCTCATAGGAGGTAATAGTATTTACTAAATTTTTAATTTATAAAATGGCGCATATAAGGAAAGATTTTCTTATATATTTTTTTAGATTTTAACATGCATGCGCGCATGCACAATCTGTAGATGCGGTTCCATATTGCAAACGGTGATGACGTGCTTCAACATTGAGATCTATTAATGTGGTTCCATCTTGTAACGCATAAAAGTATGTTAACATTTGAATTTAATTTTCAAACGTTTGAATTTTTTTAAAATTTGACATTTGAACCTCAAAAAGATATGAAACTTTATAGTTGACAAGTTTTTGATTTGAAATTATTTTGACATTGAAATAAGTTTGAATTTTTAAAACTTAGAATTTGAATTTTTTTAAAAGACCTCGGATGTAAACACAACTAAAATAAACATTGATCCTGACAAAAAATGAAACTTTGTAGTAGAAAAGTTTTTTATTTGAAACCATCTAGTCATGCGATACTATATTTAAATTTTTCAAATTCAAGATTCAATTTTGAGGGGAACTGATATTAGATGGACATTTTTTTTTTTTTTTATTACAATGCCCTGCTTTCTCCATGATTTCTTGAATCAACAGTCATGCCGCTGAGTGCTTTGCTTATTCAGTGATATGGCAAATTACAGAGCTGTTTTTGCATAAGTCCACTAGATCACGTATCGTAGCAAGGCAATCTGGTTCGAGCTACAGCCTCCTATCCAATAGAATAGGGTGTGTTGATCGTTGTTGATCGCTTGACCATCCAGAAAACATAACCTCGCCATTATAGTTCTAGCAATGAAGCCGAGGCTTGTGTGACGGAGAGTGGGTCAAAACCTGCATCCACATTTGGTTTTATCAATTCATTGGGATGAAGCGACCATGGAACTTTGTCTTTCTTGCCATATTGAGAAGCAAAGAAGACCTCTCCATGTTCTGTCTTGCTGATATATATCTTTGTCCTTTCCTGTAGGGAATGAGTTGTTGTTGGGTTTCATTTTGGCGAGATAATTTTACAAGAAATCTACTGAGGCCGTGGGTGTTCAATCTTGTCTTGCTAGCGCCCCTGCCGCACCTTGCAGGCCCTCCTCCCTGCCTCTATCGCTCCAGCGCCATGGCTCGAAAGCATCAGCGCGGTGCTGTTCCTCCCGACGGGCGCATCGGGGAGTCAACGCTGTGTGCATCATTCGTCGGCGCGAGGGACGATGAGTGCTCCAAGGTTTTCGCGATGAGCACTTCAGCGACGAAGCCGACAAGTGATGCTGGTGGTGTCGCCCAGGGCATCGACGGCACACAGCGCCCCGGTCCTCCGGCACCACCCCAAGCCAGTCCTCCGCTGCCGCTCCAGGCAGGGCGCAGCTCGCTCTGCCCCTGCGCTCAATGCTCTGGTTGGATGGCATCTGCTGTGGAGGAACTCGTGAATAACCTGGTCACATTTGTGAAATATTTGATATATAATTCTATAATGTCTGTAATCCATAGAAAAAAATAGTAATTTTGTTTGAAAAGTTTGATATAAATTTTGTTATCCTCAAATTACATCACTTTATCTAATAAATTACAATGAAATAATTATTGTAAATACAGTTATAAGGTAGTGTTAATATAGTAATAAGATAGTGTAAGTGAGTGAGCAAAATCTGGTTGTTATGATGAGCTAAAATAACCGGATGTTAGGTAGACAGGTCCACAAGAACAATCCACTGTCCCAAAGATGATATAGTTTCTGAGTTGCCAAGTTCTCCAAAAAAGGAACAATCCATTGTGAAGTGTCAGCCTGTTAGGCTATCTCCAACAGATGATGCAAAAAATAGAGACCAATTGCCTTGTTTAGGCACCGCACAGTAAAAGGCTTTGAGGCCCAAATCGAGCCTTCTCCAACAGCAGACGATCTCATCCACATTTTCTTCCTGCAAGCCCGATCATCTGTGTAGTGCAGTAGCTTCTCGCGGGCGGCGAGAGTTAGCAGTAGCGCTTAGCACCAGCGGCAGCCGGCAGCATGCCATGGCGATGGAGAAGACGCTGCCCGGCGTGACTGCGGGGAGAGCCATGCTGGGTCATGGACGGGGCAGGCTACATCGGCAGCCACGCCGCGTGCTACAGGTTCTGCAGCTCCTCCTCGCGGATTCCGCGCTGTCATCGCCGACAACCTCAACACAACTTCTCCAAGCTCGCCGTCCGATGCCTCGCCACGCCGTCCGACTTATTCTCCCCACGAGCGCGGGCGGTGGCGGGATGCAGTCCGTCTCTGGCGGCAGCAGTGCGGGCGGTGGCGTGGATGCAGTTCGTCTCCGGTGGCGGCAGAGGGCAGCTGCGGCTCCGGTTCTCCCCGCGGCGCTGGCGTGCGGTGGAGAATGCCTGGGTCCCGTGGTGACGCCAGCAGCAGCGGCAGCCCGTTCCTGCACAGTATTGCATCGATGGAGAGAGACTCCGCGATATTTGCCTAGTCGTTTCGCCGGTTGGCAAATTGCCAACTGCGATTGCCTCCACCGTTGGAGGATGATTTTACTCCCTAAAAACACTGTGCACTATCTATTTTGCATTTTACCTATGTTGTTGGAGACAGCCTTAAATACACACTCATTAGGGAGGTCCCAAACTTGACTATCCATTGAACGAGAGCCAACTTCCATGCTAAACTTTCAATTTTCTAGGGCACCGGGATGCCCACACTACTGTGACTACGGACAAGTCCCGCCGGTTTCGTGAAGTTCCGTCGGTTCGTCGAAAAACCGCCGAATGTCGAACAACCCCGCCGGTCGATAGTTCCCCGCCGGGAATGACACAATAATTCCTGTCGGCTTCTTTAAAACCGCCAGGAACCAACCTAACCGTCAGGAATCTATGAAATTATTCCTGTCGGGTCCTCGATACCGACGGGTAACAATATTTGCCGCCTCACCCGCCCAGAAACAATATTCAAGGCGTGTGTGCAGGAGCTTCAGCGCGCCAAGAAGCCCCGCCAAAACGCCAAAAACGACCCACACGTAGAAGTCCCCAAAACCCTACCATTTTCCCCAATTCCCATTCCTCCGCCGCTGCCCGCACAAGGACTCCGGGGATCCCGGGGCGTAGATCCTCCAGTCCGCGCCCGTCCCGCAAGAGATCCCGCGCCGCAGCTCTCCACACCTCGAAACAAGGCGGCATCCTCGTGTCGCCTCCCATCTCTCGGATCAATGTTTCTAGGGCACGCCCAGCGCACGCCCCGACAGATCGCCTCAAAGTTTCTAGGGCACCAGGCCCAGCATCCATTCTGGTCCAGATAGTTAAATAGAGACTCATCGTGGAGGTCCCAAAAACTTGACGTAGTGCATGTCTTAGAGCGACAAATTTTGTGCATGGGACCATAGCATGATATTCACATTCTAGTTCCAAGCATGTGGCATCTAGGATTAAGTGATGTTTCAGCTTGTTAGATAGCACCGCTCGGCCATTGAAGGCCAACCACCATGTTAAAACTTTTATTTTCTAGGGCGCCGAGGATGCCCAGATCGCCTCAAAGTTTCACCTATCCGCAGATGGTCTTGTGCTGCACTCATTGGTATTTAAGTCCACAACTCATCCTGGGCACTTTTTAACGAATACTGATAACTGAACCAAACCGACCCAAAATTTCGGTTTTTCGGTTGTTTGGTTCGGTGTCGTTTTTCATTTTTGCACTATTCAGTGTGCGGCTTCGGCTTCGGTTTTGGGGTCAAGCTGAACCGAATTCCCAAATAACCGAACTTTGCTTCGCTGAATCAATGCAACGTGACTCGGTTATTTCTAGTTCCAGCCCAACCAGCCCACCAAGTAAGTGAGCCCGCAGCCTCAGCGGTGACCCCGCAGCCTCAGCGGTGACCATCACGTAAGACACAGTCACGAAAGTGTATCCCGACTTCGGACCTAGCGCCGCAGGCAAACACTTCCTCGCGGCCTGACCCTGTAACCCTAGCAGCTAGCGCAGGGCGGACGGCGCCGCCGCGGCAGTAGTATCCCGTGAACCCTAGCAGAGGGCGGCGCGACCTGTGAGCCCGCATGCGCCGGGCGCCGGGCGCTGAGCGGGAGCAGGCAGCGCCCTGGTGGCGAGCGGCTGCAGACTGCAGCTCAGGGAGGAGGCGCACGCCGGGCGCAACAACGCAGGGAGCGGGCGCGCGAGGTGGCTGCTGCGCACTAGGACGCGATGACCCAGGATCGCGCCATGGCTTCTGCTTTTCTCTGTTTTTTCCTTCCCTCCTGCAGTTCGGTCAGTTCAGTTTTAATCGAAAACCGAACAAAAAACAAAACCGAAGTTGGTCGGTTTCCGAGATTGTGCCAATCCGATGGGCTCTTGATTTTTGGAAACCGAACTTTTTAAACCGAACCGAACCAAACCGATTTGTCGGTTTTTACCAATGCCCAGGGTGATCCACAACAAGTTTGCATGCACTCGTAATAGAGAATAATCCATTTTTTCTCCTAGTGCCAGGCAAGGTTATACATTTTCTCCATTTCAGGAGTTCGGATTCTGAAATTATTTTTACCACTGAACACATACTTTTGTCCGAGCTTAATTGCTGGGCAGAAATCTGTTGATTAAGTATGGGTAATGAATAGAAGACCCAGATGTTTCGGTGGATCGAGTTGATTTGGTTCACTGTCCATTCATTCTTATCGTCCTAGTAAGAAGTATATACATGGGCCTGGCCCGACCCATACATAAATTGGGCTCACTGATCAGACGCTTGACCCCGTCTCCTGTTACAGCGAGGTACATGGCCTACGTGATGATATGGCCCTGCTGTTCACATCACAAACTAGGCGCTGCCTTGCACCACTATTCGCTTTTTGCTCTATCCAGGCGACGGTTTGTGAATGTGTACCCAAGAGAGCGGAGCTTGATGGACCAAGGTGGAAGCACCACACGCCCCAAAATCTATATCAAAGCTTTGCATCAATGGAGCTGATTGTGAAACCAAAGGGATGTGCATCCAAGTAGGATTGTTTCATTGACGTGGACTACTCCCAATGCCTCCCAATCCCACTGCTATAGCATCCACAACTGTCATCAACTGTTACCTCTGAATCTACGCACCATTACTTGTGCAAGGTTGTTTTTGTTTACTGAAAAACTAAGTTGTGCGTGGAATTCTGTAATAAGTGGTCTGATTCTATCCTCGGATAGATGAAGCCGGATTTTATATCCTTTATCTAAAAAAAACGTACCATTACTTGTATAATATCAGGAAGACAAAGCCAAATAAGTGATGAGAAGGTGTGCCTTGACTGTGTGGTGCTTAGACATGGTGGGACTAGATTTTCTTATATAACAAGAGCTGGAGCTAGCCTATAGCCATTCATGTACTACTAGTGTACATGTGGAAATTATTATTCTTTATTTCATTCAGACCTAATAAGTGTACTACTACTGCAATTAACTTATTTTGTGCAGAGAGGAGACAATACTCCTTATATCTCCAACAATCACGACAAGGACAAGAGATGAGACGACTTTGAGGCCACATCAGTAGGTGTATGTAAGTGTCATTTTTCGTATGGGTCCAGCTGCACAACTGGGAGCAACACATGTGGATTGAGGCATCTTATTATGTCTTAATCGCTCAAACTTAAAACAAAAAAGAAAAACATCTAGTATTGGTTTTACACAGTCTGCTTTTGCAAGAGGCAACTGGAAAACACTCCAAAACTGTGAGGACGAGGTGTTTTGATCAGCTGAGTCCGCCAATGGTGCATCACAAAACTGTCAAGTGGAAGGAGCATGCACGACAGAACGCCAAAGATACTTAAGGTTCATTTATATGGTATTATGTATAATTGGGTAGGACCTGCCATTTCCCTTCGAGTATTAGACCAAACGATAGGCGTATTAGACCAAAAGATAGGTGTATTAGACCGAAATATGGTTCATCAGCCATTTCTCTGGAAGCACAGGCGTATTAGACCAAAAGAAAAAAAAACACACGTAGGCAAAGTGACAAAAATCTTAAACTGGAAAGTTAAAAAAGACTCACAAAAAATAAGAGAAATTAAAGAAATACTTTTGAAGCAAAATCATTAAGTGCTCAGAGGATTTTACTATACCACAACCATTATAAAACGATTCCAGAAGAGTCACAATAAGCCATTATAGCCATTCAGGATTAGTCGTTATAACCCTTTACCAAACTGATGCGCTCCCTCCCTCCCTCCATCCCATGGCACATGGCGGCAGGCTCATGGAAGGCCGGATCCGCCCGGACGGTGAGGCCTAGGATCAGTCCACAACAAGCTTTACCCTTTCAAAAATTTATTTGTGTCGCTACCCACACTTTTCTTTTCCTAGCCCCCACATCCATGTGGCTGCGTCACCCTTTGCACAGGCTCCCTCGGCCTTCTCTCAACACGGTGAATTCATGTGGCTGAGGCCACTTGGCCGTGACTTGTACTTTGAATTCCAATGGGATATGTACATTGAATTCATACCAAACAAGTTTTATCCACCAACACAAAAATTTGCCACAGCATGCTCTGGGTTATCTTGACTCTCAACTTCAGAAGTGTGATCAAGCGCAGCTGGATGAAGATTTTAATGGAGTGGTGTCAACAGAGGATTCTCAGTTGTCCTAATGCCTCCGACTCCAATAATCTTTTTGCAGGCATCACGCATCCGTGCATCTTCAGTTTTGTCCTTGGCTGGCTATACGTATCTATTTTCCAAAGTGTTGTAGGCACCATGCATCAAATGTGGGAATTCGAGTGAGAATATATAGACAAGTCGTAGAGAGCTGTCTCTGCAATTAATTAATGCACCTACTGCATTTGTTGTTGTTTATTTATCTGTGAACTGTTACGAAAAAGTTAGTATTTCGTACTATGAAACAATACTTTTGTCTGAAACATTTCTTATTAAACATTGATGCTCAGACTTTCACTGGAGATGACGTTCTCGTCCAAAATGTCAGCTTTTAGATACAGAAGGATGCATAGATGTATGAACAGTACTTGTCAACCTTCCCTCCTATGCTAAATATAGTTGTACTCTCTATACAACCACTACACTAGTATTTACGTTTAACAAAATACGTAAATAATAAAATTATGATATGAAATTGTATAGAGAATCCCTACGAGGTTGAACTAAAAGATAAAGGTAAATTAGCACAAAGTTGGGGCTGAATATTTTTTACATGGTATATATTTTTGGTAGCACACACATGACAATTTGAGTGAGGCGAAGGATTAACAATTTGAGTGAGAGGAAGCATTGACAGGCCAAGAACTAAGATAGAGGAAAGGAACACAAGAGACCAACGGCTTCTTTTTAGTCATGAACGTAGTGTTTAAAATATCTGTTAAGTATGTACACAATGACCAGTGGCTTCTTGGTCACTCGGCCGTTGGCGGCGCGTTGGCTTCTTTCGTCCCGACAACGACGGAGAAACAGAAAAAACAATCGTACCAGTCTCATCATACCCAGTGGCATGGACCAGAGCAAGTGAACGCCGTGACGGCCACCTCTGCGAAAACGGACGACGACTAAGTGGGCAGGAAGGAATGCTCTGTTTAATGGATCTCTCCCGTCCCTGGCTCCGTCTGCAACAGCCGCCGGTTTGGAGTAGCAGAGGGCGACGGCAACCACTAGGAGGCGTTTACGCGGCTCCCAAGTTTCCTCATCTGAAATTTGGTTATAGAATCAGGAACTGTATGTACAATCCAAAAAGTATGCCACTTTATAATCTTTCGGCTCGAACTCGATCCTGTAGCAACCAGTAGCCACTGTATGCCCTGATGCCTCTGAATCCTATTTCCTCTAACGGATAATCTGGCTGATGACACATTTCCATGTCTATATAGTTCCACTTACATGCTCGACAATCTCCATATCCTACCTACCCAAAACTATTTATCCCCGCCATGCTCATGCTCATACATGCCTTTGAAGCATCTTACCTCAGGATGTGAGTGTTATATATAGAGGGCCAATGGAGATGTGAGAACACATCACATCAGGTGTAATAAACACATGCAAATAAATTCTCACAACTACTTCCCGGGTTTACATGCCCTACGTTCACATCACACTATATATAAAAGAAGAGCTAGCACTCCTTCATCACCAACACGCCACCACCCTACCACTCGCACACGCAGACACACTCCATATCCAACACACCTGCACCCAGCTTCCATTCACACACAGAAGTGCATGAGAACGCATGTTCTCAGGAGCCACGGCATGATCAGAGCACCTTAGTAGTGACAGCATGATGAAGAGCACGTCAGTCTCGGCAGGACATGCATGTAGTACAGTAGCCACGAACAAGCAGGACACATGTCATTGGCTGATCTCTCGACATGATGCTACAAAGTATGGACAAGTAAAGCAAATGAGGGTCACACGTCCTTCTACATGACCATGTAGCTCTTTCACAAGGTACGCGACAATAAGTGGCCAGTTGATGCCACGGGCTCAACCGCTGAAGAATGCCTGAGACCAAATTCAGTCTGACATCCGTGAATAATTCTATAGTCTTCAGTTTTAGAAAAGCTAGCACTCGAGTACAATACATGTCACTTTAGTAAGAAACTGTTGTAAGTTTCACGGCAATCATCTCAGAAATACGCACCAGGAGAAACCTCGTAAATATCACGCCAATTACTGCTACCACACATGTTGTTTCATTTCTGCACCAGTAAGAGGCTACAAGCCATGTGTATACGAGACAAATGTGTACCTCGTCTTTCTATACTTTTTTACAGGTTGTGCTATCTTCTCTTTTTGTTTTCTCCGGTATAGCAGGTATAGATTGTGTTGTCTTCCTCTGTCCAAGTTGTAGGGTTTATTTTGCATTTTTTTTAGATAATGGATAATAAAATCCGGCCTCTACATCCAGGGATGTACACAGCCAATTATTACACAGTTTGAAAAATGAAAAACGATAAAGGTGCAAAGCCGAAAGTGTCTCGTGACAAAGACATTGGAACTAAAGCAAACGAAAAAATATGCTTCCATCCTCTATTAGAAATTTCTAGAGCAACCATCTCCAATTGTTTGCTCAAAGCAATGAGGGCATTCTTTGCTTGCTCAAAGACGCCGCCGCAATCGGGCCCGTAAGCGCATCCAATAAGCTCCCCGAAGATAACCTGCATAATAGAGTTAGATTTCATTTTTTTAAAAATCGCGGTCATTACGACATCTCCGTGATGGCCTAGAATAAAGCTGCCACACCAACCCAAATCAGTGGCTTAGACTTTTTATGTTGATTATTGCCGTACCAAACATATGGTTAATTGAATCAGGTTGGGTAAGTTTAGTAGCATAGAAAATAATCCTCCAAATCATCTTGGCAAAAGGGCAATCAAAAAAGAGGTGTTAGATAGTTTCATTCATATTACAACACTCGCATTTCGACTCCCTTTCTAATTTTTTTCCTCGCGAGGTTGTCTTTTGTCAAAACGACACCTCTTTTGTACAAACCAGAGGAAAATTTTAATTTTAAGAGGTATTCTCCATTTCCAGATTCTCTTATGTCGGAATGGTGGATTTGTATCTATAGCATCAAGATATATAGACCGGACGGAGAAAACTCTGCACTGGATAAAAGCCATCTAAAATAATCTTTACCATCCACCAAAGCCACATTAGAAACCTGGGCTACTAGGATTAGCCACTGTAAAGGTTATTATCCACTAAAGATCTCCTAAATGTGATATTAGGAGGGTTAGAGGACAAAACTTTTCGAAATCGTTGCATGTCGATCCCTTGCTATATTAAATAAGCTCGGGTATCTACGATTGAGGGGCGTATCACCTAACCAAGTGTCCTCCCGAGCCTCGTAGTGGTTCCATCTTTAATTAGGAAACAACCTTTATCAAGAACCTCATCTTTAATATGCATGAGGCCTCTCGTAAATGAGAGTCATTGGGTTTGGTCGACACTTGGGTTAGAGTCCCGAATTCAAATATTTGTTCCTTAGCAAGGATTGCCATGTACCATCGGTATTTATAAGATTGACAATCCATTTGGCCAATAAGCATTTGTTTTGTAGGTGCAAATCTATAATTCCAAGACCACCTTGATTCTTAGGACGACATAGGATGTCCCACTTAGCGAAGTCTATATTTATGTTTTTCAGAGGGCCCTTGCCAAAAGAATCTTGATCCGAATTTATCAAGATTTTTGAGGACTCCTTTTGGGATCTCAAAAAGGACATCATAAACATAGGGAGACTACTCAAGACAGAGTTTAACAAGACAAGTCTCCCCCCATAGGATAACGTATTTTGCTTTCCAACAAGAAAGTTTTTTTGCTCAAAGCGTTCTTCTACTTTTCTCCATTCGTAATTTAGGAGTTGTTTATGGTGCATAGGGATACCTAAATATCTAAAAGGATATACCCCAGAGTATTACAACCAAAGAGTGTTGTATAATAATGTTCCATCTCTTTGGCATCACCATAATGTAAGATTTCACTCTTGTGGAAATTAATCTTTAGACCGACTAAATGTTCAAAAACGCAGAGCAAGAGTTTCGAATTTTTCGCTTGCTCTGGGTCATGGTCTAAAAAGATAATGGTATCATCAAGATATTGTAAAATGGACAAACCATCATCAATTAGGTGTGGGATAATCCCTCCTATTTGTCCATCGGCTTTTGCTCTATTAATGAGAAGAGCTAGCATATCAAAGAACGATGTTAAACAAAATAGGAGACATAGGGTCTCCTTGTCTAAGGCCACGTTTGGTCTGGGAAGTAGGGGCCAATGTCATCATTGACTTTAACCCCTACACTACCTCCCGTGACCATATTCTGAACCCATCTACACCATTTGGAGGAGAACCCTTTCATACGTAGGGTTTGTTGTAGGAAGGACCATTTGACCTTGTCATAGGCCTTCTCAAAATCGATTTTTGAGAATGATGCCATTCCTTTTCTTAGTATGTAATTCATGGATAGTTTTGTGTAGAATAACTACTCCTTCCATGATATTTCTTCCCCGCATGAATGCCGCCTGCGTGTCGGACTCACCCATTGCCTTAGCTACTTTATTCAAATTGTTAGTTCCAACTTTTGTGAAAATTTTGAAACTAACATTAAGGACACAAATTGGTCGATACCGCTGAATAGTAGTAGCATTTTTGGGTTTTCGGATTAGGGAGATTATCCCAAAATTAAGACTAAAAAGATCAAGACACTCCTTATGAAATTCCTAAAAATGGATATAAGGTCGCCCTTAATCACCTCCCAAAAACCCGATAGAACTCGGCAGGGAAACCATCAGGTCCTCGGAGCTTTGTTGTGTTCCATTTGGAAAATAGCTTCCCTCACTTCAGATTCAAAGTGAAGTCATCAATAAGAATATCATTTTCCTCTTGGGTTACTTGTGGAATATCTATAATATGATCTTCCATCGAGTTATTTTGGTTTGCTCCGTGGTCCTCGAATGGATCTTTATAATAGTTTGTAATGTGGTTTTTTTGAGACGGTCATCACCAATAACAACGCCTTGATTATCCTCAAGTCTAAAAAAATATGTTGTTTTCGATGTTTCCCATTGGCCACTAAGTGAAAGAACCCGATGTTTGCATCACCCTCTAATAAGGATTTTACTTTGGCTCTCTCATACCATTTAAGTTCCTCTTCTCTCAAAAGAGAAACTAAGCGCCCTTTTAAGTATTGCTTGAGATTGATTTCTTGATCAGAAAGACAATCAGTCTCAGCTTTTTTATCTAAGTTGTGTAATAGTTCTAAAAGGGTCTTCTTTTCTTTCTTATAGGTTCCTGTAGTATTTGCAGCCCATCCTCTAAGATATTGTCTTAGTTTTTGGATTTTAGCTTGCCATCGCTCTAAAGGGCTGGATCTAGAAGTTTCAGATTGCCAAACATTTGTAACCATTTCATAAAACCCATCCCTTATTAGCCACCCCCTTTTTCAAATCTAAAGGGTCTAGACCTGGTGCGGTGTGTAGAAGCACCGAGCTAAAGACCGAGGGAGTGTGATCGAGATATTACGATCTCTCGGATCCACCACGGTTAGCGGAATTGATGCTCCTAAATCCGTACTAACTAAGACCCGATCAAGCTTTTCAAAAGTTGGGTTATCCCCGTGTCCCCGCCCCCAAGTGTATTGGCCCTGACATGGTAATTTCTCTCGAGATCCAGAGATTCAATGACCGCATTAAAAAGATTCGCCATTTATGATGAAAATCCTGCTGCTTTTATCATCGTATACGCATTATATTAAAATCCCCGCCTATAATATAAGGGAGACTTTCTTTGGAGCATGTGTTAGCCATTTTACGCTAGAAAAGCATTCTTGTTTTGATCTTGCTGTGCTGGTCCATAAATAGAATAAAGGACAAATTTGAAGTCATTCTTTTTTATATCGCAAAGTGAATTTCACATAGAAATCCCCTTCGTCAATGGCTCCAATGTCAAAAATTGACAAGTCGGCTCCAAGTAAAATACCCCCGGACCTACCATGGGGAGCCATGGCATGCCAAAGAAAGTCACGCCTCCACAAAAAATTTTTTTGAGGACATGATCTGGGAAGTCGTCACGACCAGCCTCGTAAAGGGCAATAAAATTTATCCGCTCCTCTCTAACTAATTCAAATTTAAATCGGTGTTTAGCCAAGTCAAGAAGACCTCTGCTATTCCAAAAGATTCCTTTCATTTTAAAACTATTTTGGAAGGAGTTTTTGGCTTTTCAGGAGACTTGGTCTTATTATATTTTTTTTCTACGATGGGAGATAAATCTATAATATGATTATTCTCCGCTACTGAGGGAGTTCTCGTTGAAATCCCCACAAATGTGGTCGAGCGAATCAATGCGTTCATCCTTTTTTCATCATCGCTATTAAAATTAGTAGATCTAGGTTTTGATTTCTTAGAATTAGTAGAAAGAACTAATCTATCAACCTCTAGATTTTTAATAGCAACAACATCAGAAGAACTAAGGTCAATGCCTACCCTACCAAGTTTTGAAATAATAATGTAATCGGAAAAACTAGAAAATGAGTTACCCGATGGTTCAAGGTTCTTTTTCTTTGCCATCCGCTCTGTCTTGGATAGGGTATGCTCATCTGCTTTCATCGCATTCCTCTTCCTCCGTCGAAGAAGTGTTGTGGTGGCCACCGCCTCCGCCAAATGAAGAGGCGGTGTCTTTGGGAGAATGTCGTGGGTCGGCAGCAGCACTGGCCAGCCCCCGCAGCAGCAGCTGCAGAACTAGCCGTGTCGGCGGCAGCAACAGTCCCAACCGGGCGTGTTCGCCACACGCCCACCAACCTCAGGCAGGGAAGCAGAAGCCGAGGAGGGCGCCAACGGCATCCCCTCAGCAGCACACTCCTCACCAGCCACCCGCCCACCAATGCCGCAGCCGCAGTGGTCGAAATGGGTGTCGTCCCACCACGGCGACTCCCCGCTGGCACTCCGAGCGTAGCAGCAGCAGTGTGCATCTCCCCACCTCCTGTTCGCAGCCTGGGCGTAGCAATCCCAGTACTGGCCGGTTCAATAGCACCAGCAGCCGCCTCAGCGATAACAGCACCGCCGGCTGTAGCTCCAGTTCGCATCAGCAATGGACTGCATCACAGCAGCCCCTGTCAGAAATAGGTGCCCCTGTTCGCCAAGGTCAGCACCAACAACGTGCTGCACAAGAGCAGCATCTTCCTGATCGTGAAGTACTTCACCATGGACGTTTCCATCCTTGGGGTGCAACTCGAGGGCGGCCCCCACAAGTGATGTGGATGAGACAAACAACACCTCTTGGTCTTTAGAAACATTCAAGTCAACAGCCGCTGCCAACGTGACCTTCTTGTCTGAAACTGCCGAACACATCTCACCGGTCACAGAGAACTCATCGACGGCTGCATCAAGGGAAAGAAATCCCTTGTCACCTGCAGCAACCGAGACTGCCATTTCACCAGCAGTAAGAAGCACCGCCTCAACGCCCCCAACAACATCATCACAGGGCACAGCGACATCACAAAGCACCCCATCAACAGCTGCATCTGACAGCGCAAAATCTTCACCGGTATTATCAGCAAACTCTTTCGCAGCGGCCTGTGCGTGCACTTCGACCGTCCCAGTCGGCTCACCGTCAGTAGCATAGGAGAGCAAAGGTGGGCACCCCCCGAAAGGAGAAGCACACAAGACTGAGGACACCAATGGATGAGGTTTCACTAGAGGTGTTAACAGAGCATTAAACATGGCCAGCCCATTCGCAGTGAAAGGAGAGTTACTAGTACAGTCAAGTCCCATCACCTTGTCATCCAGAAATTTGTTTACCTCCTCAAAAAAAAGTGTCAGCATCCATGGTTGCCTGTTCGGAGGTGGCACCCGAAAAAAGCTTAAGGTAAAAGTACCACCACCAGCTGAAGAAGAACTGCCCTTCTCTGGAAGTTTAGGGGTATCATCATCCTCCGCTTCTTCCATCTCTCGATCACCATCAAGATCCTTATCATCATTTCCCAGGAGATCATCATCATCAGGATTAATCTGAGGTTCTTCTTCGCCGGGCTTGAAATAAAGGCGAAAAGAGTTCCCCTTTGACACAAACGTCTCCAAATGGCGGATTTTTTTCTGATCAAAAAACCGCCACCAAAATTCGGATCTCTCCTGTCGGTCGAAGATGACACATATCCACCTTTTGGGTTGCACCAATCATCGTGCCAACAGCCCACAACTGAAGGAACGAGTTTAAGTGGACGTGGTACATTTGTGATAGTCACCCAAACCTTGTCTAGCACTTTAATTGGCTTAACATCATCGACATATGTTTTAAACAAGAGGGTACCTTCTTTGTTCTGAGTAGTAAATGTATGGATAGCTACCATGCGGTCTAACTCCCCTTTTGCTCGAAAGGAACAATATAGGACAGACCCCTCACCTCCTGCACTTCCCAATGCCAACTCACGGGGATGATCCTTGCAAGCTCGGACAGCAGCAGACTCGGAGGAACTCCCCAGATTGAACTGTAATTTGGGCTGCAATCGAATTCTGAGAGGAAGAGACAATGTCGTTGAGATTTGCGGCTTGAATTTGGAAGAAACCTATGCCATCCTCAGCTGCACCACAGTAGGCAACCGATGGCTTTGGTCCGCTGCAAAAGCGGCATTGGTTTGCGTAATGCTGTTCCAAACAAATGACACACTCCACATTACCAGGTCGCTTCCGCTTTGGCCTCTGATCTACCACTGCAGTATCCCCTTTTGCCTCGGTTGATTGGACACGAGGGTTTTCCACCTCCCGTGGCTGGGCAGGGTTCACGCCTCCAGAGCCGGGGATGGCACTCTGGTCGCCGCGCCCCGACCAGCAAGAGCACCTCGCCCACGACCACGATCAGCAGCAGGCGCACGCCCCCGATCCGCACCGCCCGCGACCACGCCGGCCAGAGCCACCGCGACCACGCCTGCGGGGCCGCCCCGCGACCACGATCCGCAGCACCACGCTCCGCGCTCCACGGCCCACCTCCCTCGACCAGCACTAGCATCTGCCATGGCACCATGATCCCGATCCTCCCCTCCACCGCGACCCGCGGGTCCGACGACGAATCGACGACTCGGACCTCCGCCATGAGAACGGCGCTGTAGGACGGTTTCGATGGAATGAGCTCGGCGGCACCACTGGATTCATGAGACGGCGTCTAGGTCTCACGAAAAGCAGGAGAATCGGTGGTGCTTGGTTGGGTTGTACCGGTATGGGCTGAGCCCAAAGGAGGAAAAGAAGTTTGTTGCAGCCCTCGACTTACGCCCTTTGAAGTTTGAACCTCCGACAAAACCGGATCGGAGATCGTAGGCCGCGAGCACGCGCGCCGCCGTAGAAGGTCGCCGATGGTCGACGGTGTGATCCGCGGTGGTGGAAGGGGCCCTTCCATATGGACTTCCACGGTGGCTTCGTGGTCTTGGAGAACCACTGGGTTCACCTTTTCCAAATGAGTGGCAGCTTGACATTCCACCGCTCCAATACCGCAACGGCACTAGGTGGGTTGACCGCGCAGCCGGCCACCACTGGCTCGCAAAAGCCCTTGGCAAGCGAAGTCCGCATCTCCAAGGTAATAACCTCGACTCAGAATCGAATCCCAAAACTTGCCATGCATCGGACGGAGAGACGCCGTGGAAGAGAGAAGGGAGTCTGTCGAGTGAAGCGTCGGCGAACCTCCGCAAGATCGAGACCGAGAGAGGTTGATCTTTGGCTATGATCCGCCCGCAAGGCCTTCTTGATGGATTGTGCAACGGTGACCGCCGGCATCACCTCCTCTCATCAGCTCTCATCCAGAGCCACACCTTACTTACTTCAGAATCCATGGCGCGGCCCCTACGCGGCACCCGCTGCCCCGCGCGGCCGGGCGCTGCCCTCCACGGGCGCCTGGCGCTGCCCCCAGCCGGGCCCAAGGCGGCGCCCTCCAAATCAGCGCAGAGGAGGGCGGCCCCGCGGCGGAGGATGGCTGCCGGGCGGGCGGGGTCCAGGAGCAACGGACAGAGGAGAACGCGAGGTCGCCGCGCCGCTGGCTCAAAGGCAAAGGGAAATTTACCACAGATGCAAAAGACTTTCAGGGTTTATTTTGCATGCAGAGCAGTCACTCTAGTTGGGCGATATATATTTATTTAGCTCTGAGGTATTCCTCTCCACAGACACACCAAGCTGTACCTAAGAGGTAATCATTTAACAAGTATTTACACTCACATCATTCGCTCTCTACTTGATAGCCTGCTTCACTAGCCATCCATCCTGTATGCCATTTGATGGTGGGGCAACTCAACATACAAGACGGGAGCAGCCCCTCACCTATGAGGAAGGTCTTTTGGGTTGAGGCCCAATGACTACATATGTTGTTGGCCCCAAAGGACTTGGGCCCGAGGGATGCCGACTTGCGGATACAGTGACAAGGACCGAATTTCGCTACACACTCCAACAATCTATATGGGTCATCCCTCCTTGTTTCTTGCGGCTCCGTCTCCTCTTTGTCCTCGGGCATCGAACTGATAAACTTCTACAATATTATATGTGAACCTTCTATAATAATATAGATATATAAAAAACAGATTTGTTAACGATCACCAAAAACTACTTCGTCGTCACAAACGCCAACATGACTGCACCAGGAACAAGAGCCAAGCTAACTCCCCCTTGTAACCATTACTGGGCTCATTACTGCCCTTAAGAACACATCCACCCCACCATTACAGACTCACATATAGGCCTACACACACCCACATGTACCCGGCCAGCCCATGTATCAGGGATTGAGAACAAGAGACAGCAGTCATGGTTGTTGTTTTCCATGGCCCCCCTGTACATACTCATCTATGGTCTCTTCAATCCAGACCTCATCTGCATTCCCGTTCTTCCAACATTGCACAGCGTGCCTAGTCTCGATTGGTCTGTCTGGTTGCTAACAATCATCTTCGCGGTTGATTTATTGCAACGCACAAATGACACATGTGTTTAGTCCTCCCAATGCCACCCATTTCCATTGTCATTTGTTCTATGTTTTTGGACATATGAAAACTTAGAACAGCGACCAAAACAATTGTTTTGGCAAAAAAGGCTCTAATGTTTATGGGAATTGTCTAGACTCTATAGCGGAGCTCACATACATATGCGACTGAAACTCACATATATATAACGGAAGTCTCCATTTATCAGTATATAATTATTGAATTGACTATACTAGGGGTTGTACTAGTACATTATGGGCCTATTTGGCACAAACCTCAACAACACATTCATTAGTTGTTGTGAGAGTTGTTTTGTTGCCAAGCACCTATTTTCCAAGTGAAGTTGTTTCCTTGTCTCACATACAAACAAGGCGGAAGAGAGCTGAATTATGTTAGCTTCAAACTGCTCAGTGGGCCCGAGCACCTGCTCAAGTTACATATGCCCCAGGCTCATTGTAGGGATTTGCAGTAGGAAGCATGCAACGTGGTTGGCATAGGTCAGGGCATGGGTGCGGGGGCTCGCAGGCGTGTGCGCGCCAGCTGCCGCTGGAGGTTGGCGCCGCTATGCAGGCCCACTGCCACTGTTGGTTGGTGTGCGCTCCATGTCGGCTCAACACTACTAGAAATGTGTTGATACATGACGTTTTCCCGGTGACGGTTTCTGAATATGTCATCGCATACTAAATCTATGACGGCCTTATGACGGTTTGAAAATTAGGTGCTAACTCTATGACGACTTCAACCATTTGTAAGCCTCCATACTTATCTATGACGCTTTTAGAATAAACATCACAGAGGAGTATATGGTGACATGGATGGTGAGTCCCCTAGTGACGTGGAAGTCATGGTGACATGTCCTTTTCTTGAAAATCTCATAACTTGAAATTTAATTTTTAATTGTTCAAACAAACTCGTCTAATAAAATGATTGTAAATATCGATGTATTTTATAACCTTTTTTATGATTTGTTTCATTTGAACTTACTTTGCAATGTAAAAATAATAATACGAAAAACAAGATAAAAAAAAACAAAAAGATAAAAAAAAAAAAAAAAGAGGCTACAAAGGTTCTCGATCCGGTGCCCTTTAACAGGAAAAGTCACAGACCTCACCAATAGGCTAGATAACATTTTGTGTTATGTGTCACACATTTACCTTTTATATACAAATATGTACGCCATCGGTCTGCCTCTATTTATAAAAAGAAAGTATTTAAAATTTTATCTAAAATAGAGTTCCAAAGCTCTATTTCCAAAGAAAGTTTCAAAATTCCCTAAAATTTTTTTTCAAAATTTACAAGCACAAAGCCCATCTCTATGCAGATTCACCTCCACTTCTTCTCCGGGCCGCCCTGATTCACCTCCCCTCCCTCCCCTCTCAATTTCTGGGCCAAAGCCCATCTCTACTAATAATAGCCCAATAACATACATCAGCCCATCAGCCCACCAAGTCAAAGTTTGAATTTCAAAAACATGCAACCTTCTAACTAGTATTTGAGATTCTAAAACAGTTTTAAATAGAAAAGTCATGAATACCAATTTTGTTGAACTCGTCATGATCTAAATTTGTTATTTTGGTCAACTTTTCATTTAACAAAGATCGACCAAGTTAAATTTTGTGTTTTCAAATTTTGACAGACTCCAAACCAGTTTTTTGAAACCCTAGATGGTCTCAACTAGAAAAGTCATGAATACCAAGTTTGATCAACTCATTAAGATCTACAATTGTTATATATATCATTTTTTTTCATCGAGAGAAAGTGTTTGGAAAGTTAGTTCAAAACTCTGACACATCTCACACATAGTTTCATAAACCATACGAGAGATGTGTCCATTAGTTAACAATGTTCATCGACACTTTCTCAAATGCAAAAATGGCCAAAATAAAAAAGATGATAGATCTCAATGCGTTATGCAATTTTGTTATTGACATTTTTTCCATTTGAAATAATTTACTATCCCAAAAGAATAAACATAACTTTAATATAAATTATAATATAAGTTTTTTTAGGGACAATTATAATATAAGTAATAAAAGCTGGGGCAGTAGTGGGCCTAAACCTCAAAATTGATTCATTCTTGGGCTTAGCCCAAACTTTTCGACCATTGATTCAAGATCAAATGGGTCTCATTGCACCCACTAAGTATAAAAGAAGACTTCCCGGCTGAAACCCTAGGCAAAATTCACTCCGGCCGTTCCTCACTCCCCTCCTCTTTGTTCGGTCGCCGCCGCCCTCGGGCCTCGTCGGGAGTCCCCGGGGAGAAGGCCACGAAGCGCTCTGTCAGCTCCGCTCGCCCCCCGACGGGCGACCCCGAGGCAATGCCCCCGTCAAGGAAAGCACAACAAACCGCGACTTCGGCTGGGAGGCGGGCGCCCGTCTAGCATTGCGCGCCCCGGATCCGAGAGGCTTTACATCGAGGCCCCACTGCTGGTCTCCTCAAGCTCGTCCTTCCTCCCGGACCCGGTGTCGCGAGGGCCGGCGGTGATGTCGTGCGTGCTTTCGATCTGAGAGCAGTGCTAGCCCCTGTTCCAATTTCTTTTTCTGGTATACCACTATGAAACACATGCTCCGCCTATGTCCAAACTTCCTCAAATTTTTTTTTTGTGGTTATTTACACCCAAAATATGGCCCCACGCATAAAATCCTAGGTTTTTAGTCATTTTAGAAATTACCGTATTTTTATGCGTGTCGTTTTCTTGAGCAAATATGGTGAATTACACTTTGAAAACACAATAATTTAGCGACCATGAAGCACATCAAATTGTTTTTATGGTCATTTACCCTAAATAATATGACTAATTTCATTTCTATAATATATTTAAAATTTAAAATAAAACTTAGGACAATATATATTAGACATAAACCCTAACCATATTTCGCCCCCACAAAAAAATGAAAGGCCCAAATTTAATCACGAGCGTTGGATCGAAATCGGCGATCAAGATACACTCGACCTTGAATAAATACACACACGAAACCCTAGCACTCTACCCCTCAGCGCACTCACCACGCCTGTGCACCTCTCCACTCCACTACCGCACCCTCCGCCTCTCCTTTGCAGGCACAAGGCACAGCGCCGCCCGCCCTCCATCCGCGCCGAAGAGGAAAATAAAGCGGCGCCCTACGCCACCCGCCCGCCCTTGTCCGGCGCGGCCTGCTTCATCTGCTCATCACGGCACCCCTTCCTCCCACCCAGATCTAACGGTGCCGTCTCCCTTCGAGATCCGGCAGGTGCGTCGCTTGGCCTTCACGACTCACCGGGACATTTGCCCGGAGGCGGGGACAGCGGCCCCGGCGGCAGTGGTGGGCGCCTCGATTACTACATCAGCGATGTCAACCTCTCTGGCGTGGACCACCAGCAGCCGGGTGTTGGTATTTGTTAACCTCTGAGGAATATTATGATGGATAATCCGCCAAAGCGAGCGGATACCCGGTGAGCACTTCACCGGGAATAGGGTTTTAAATATCGAATCCACGGGGAGAAGGTGAAGAGCATGTCAAGTGTATAGCTAAATCGAGTGGCTAAAACTAGATTAAAAAGAGAGGTAAGGAGTTCCATTAGGAAGGTCTTGTTCTCACTTCAAGTAAATCATTTGCAACATTATTCTCAAGAGGGATTGTCATGAAGAAACTCTTAATAAAGGGGTTCTACGCTAACAATGCAGGGTCTCCTACGATTTCTATAAACGGGCAAAGGCGTAACAAAGGACTCAATAGTCTTTGTCACCACTACGATCGGCCTTAACAAGTGTCTTCACCCCGGCCTATAGAAGGTATTCGTAATGAGCTAGTCAATCTAAGCACCACGCTTACATTAATCTAACAACTTTAACTCAAGAGCAACCAAGAATCAAAGTAATCTTATCAAAGAAATACGAACCTTAAGAATAATAGAAACAATATCACTTACTCGAATGGAAGTCGAACAATCCACAAGATCTCGAGTTGCGCCCAATGGCACTAACTCCAGAGGAAGAAGAAGATGGAGGCGCCCGGCTGACTCAGGGCCTTCCTTCAACTCCGCCTCAACCGCGCTCTAATTCTCTCAACTTGAAGCTCTACTCTCAACTCTAATCTAAGGCTTCTAGTTCTACATCTTGTCTAATCTTCTATTTGTAGTTCTTGAACTAGAGCTAAGGCCGTCGACTAGAGTCGGATCCGTCGATATTATGATGAGTTGATCCGAGATAATCACTTGATCTACTTCTTAATGAGCGTGAAGCTTTAGATCAAACTTGATTGATTGAGCCGGGGGTCTTGGGGTCTTTATATATCGGTCTTCCTCTGTCTCTTCAACTTCAACGGGCGATGTGGTATTAATCCTTGAATCATCCCGCACTTCTACCGTCGCCCTCGGATCAAACCGACTTGAATCAACCGGTTTAGATCGAGTCTTAGAGGCGGTGGAGGAAGCTTCCGGAAAGCGGGGGCGACTTGGCGGCCACGCCCGGGCCGATCGGCCCAAATAACGAGCCGATCGGCCCGGGGTGGGGTCCATCCCGGGTCCCGTCGCGCGTCGTGTCTTCCGGAGTCTTCTAGATGATGTATTTTTCGGGTTTTGGGACTCTTTGACGTCGGGTGTATTCCGGAGCCTTTCGGACTTGTTTCGAGTTGGATTGGCGCTATGTTCGTCGATTCGTGTGACACGTCATTTCGCTGTTTTTCCTCGTTAAGTCCCTCGCGAATCACAACTTTACCAAAACTCATGGAAATCATTAGTAGAAACCCCTAATAAGGTTATCTAAATATATTTTAATTCTTTTCCATGTTTAGTTGACAATTAAAAATATACGTTAACAAGTGTCAACAAACTCCCCACACTTAGGCTTTTACTCGTCCTCGATAAAAGGATGGTCTAACTTTAATGTAACCAGTAGACAAAGAATGGATCATAATTATACTCCATGGTCATACTCGCACTTTGGGATATCCGAGCATGAAATGGTTAGAAACAGATCACCTTAAATTCTTAAACCAAGTCACTTGGAGAGATTTTTGCATAAGTTTTGAAAAGAAAACATAGTTCTACTTACTCCTTTGTGATACTCTCAAGTCTCTCAAAATATATTATATCCTCGCAGTTCATTTATTATATCATATGTGGAGCTCAAGAACATGTAGCACACTTACCTTGTATTTATTGTCGAGTCAAATGTAGATCCATGGAGAAAGATGTCATAAGTCATAGATCAAGATGTGTATGTGAATCAAGATTATTATTACCACTGCTCTCTCTAGTTGAAAATCGTCTATCTCCCTTTTTTTTGGAATATTTTTATTTTTCAAGCGAGGTAACCAAACTATTTAGTGGAGAGGTGGGTTCTACTCACCCTCGGACACTTGTCCATTTTACTCTCTTATTTAATAGAGAAGTGGGCCCTACTCGCCCTCGGACACTTGTCCATTATTCTTCTCTTCATTTTTGCCTTTTTCTTTTCTTAGAGAGGGGGTTCTTCTCCCGTAGAACACTTGCTTATTTTCTCCTCTCTCTCACTTTTCTCTCCACTCTTAGAATTTTTTTTCAACATTTGGCTTTTTCATGGCTGTACCTTTTTCAACAATTAAAATTATGGGAGATAGAGATTAAAACTTTTTAGAGCATGGATACTTTAGTGAAAGCAAAGTGTATGTGATCTTGATCTTAGACTTTAGACAACTTTCAACATGGGTCGTGGTTTTGACAAAGCTCAACACAAGAAAGCAACAATTAATTAGATATATCTTTAATGATTGCTATGGCTCTATTAGGATGTATCATTGATCACAAAGGAGAAGCATAACTAATGATTTTAATATTTTAAAATAAATAACTCTCCAAAAACAAGATAAAAGAAAGAGGATCTCATTATTCTAACTTTATTATTTCTCATGTTTTAAGCAATTAAAGCATCCCAACAAGTGACGTGTATATGTAGTAATTTTAATCATGCAAAACTTTATTCATGGGTTAACAAGACATCTTTTTCATATAGGGAAAACATACCATAACAGAAAAGACTTATTTTAATTCGGAACGAAAAGTGATTTGCGAAAATTGAAAAGTTTTAGGAAGCAAACCGATCGGTGGACTTAAGCCGAAGTCCGAGTGGGGGCCGGTGGGGGGGGCGGTCGGCTCGGTATATGGGCGGTCGGCCTCCCACCGGACGTGGGCGCGTTCGTTCGTCGGCGAAGTCGATGGTTCCGTCTTGGTTCAATTTCTTGATTTTGGTCATGAAGAATTCTGTTTGGTCGTCGAGGATCTCCCCCACACTTATTTTCTATTATCTTGCATACAAAGCATGGTGGAGACAAAAACATATCCGTAAATATATGGAGAATAATTGACTCAACTTGTGGATGACTTCCATAAGAGCACTTTATTATATAATTACGAACCCTAATATTTAAAGTAAACTAATTTTAACTAAATCGAACTATCCGAATTAATCGAACTAACTTTAAGACTTAAACGCTAAGACTTATTAACTCTAATCAAAGCAAACATATATAATAACTAGCTAATAATTTAAAAGATAGTGATACCTATCGTGATAACTGGGGGTGCTCTCCCTCCAAGCTGGATATTGAAGTAGTCCTTTGATTCGTCCTTGGAACTTGTTCATCTTCGGGTTCTCCTTAAATGTTCTCCCTACAAATATTAATTCCGCATATACCCGAAGGAACAAATTCTAGGAACATGTTGTGAGCCTTCATGTGCTCACATATTTTTGGATTTTTTTCGTAAAAGCGTGGACCTTCATGTGCCCACATATTTTTGATAATTTTTCTATGCAAAAGGATGATGATGTAAAAACATATGAATGCAATATTTTTTTGGATTTTTATTTTTATGCCACCACAGTAAGGAGTACTTGCATGGGGCTTAAAGAAACTGATGCAAAAAGCAGCAATCATATTTTTATGATTTTTTATGCAGGTATAGGAAAGTAAATATGCTAAAGGAAATATGCTAATTTAAATATGCCGTGTACAAAATAAATATGTAGATAAATACCGAAGTTACCTCTCGGTGAGAATTTTGAGTACTTACTCCCCATGGCGTGCGTCATCGATGGCACCTCGTCGGAATGTCATGTTTGAAATGGTGCCTTCAATGATCTCGACAAGTGGGTAGATGAGGTGGTGATGGAGATGGTGTTTGTTCAGTTGATGACGCGGGTAGTGGTAGGTCTTCGAAGGTGTACTCTTGACGTCCTCTTCGCAGAGGTGATGCTTCTTTCTTTTTCCATGTCGCTTCTTTGGGAGACCTTTCTTGGAGTGGCAGTGCCGAAAGTGTTCGGTTGGTCGGGGCCGGCGAACTTCTTTAATCTTTCTTAATGTCTTCCTTGTTCGTCAACTCCGTTTCAAGCATCTGCGTCTTGTGATTTTTAGGCGTCTCGCGTCTTGTTCTTTTGGGTCTTGTGGTGAGGTAGGCAATAGTGATGGTGTAAGGCCTTCTTGATGGAGTATGGGGATGAAAGTTGACCCATTACTCTTGTCAAGTGGTCTACATCTCCAGTCATGTCGTGCTCACTTTGATCTTCCTTGGTCACTCCTCAAGTGCATCATCGATCTTAATAGCCACTTGGTGATGGCGTTGCCCATGTTTTTCGCTGATTGGTTGCTTGAAGAAAGCTTGGATAGTGGCGGTGCGGCGGCGTCTTGTTTAGTGTGCATGTTTGCGTGGTCGGGGACTTCCACTTGTAGGAATTGGTGAAGTAAGACTTCTCCTCTTATTGTGCAAAGTGAGTCCTCAAGGTGTTACCTTTATTATTGGAATATGATGGCGCTATTACACCTTGTGGTGGTCCTTCTCTTCTTCTTGAGTGGCTTGTGGAGTGACAGGGTGCATGCCGGGGAGGAAGAGGATGGCTTGATCATCTTTCATTGGAATTGGCCTCTCTCCTTGATGCTTCTATCACCCATGAATTCCCCTTTAGTGAGTGCTTATGATTGTGGATCTTGTCTTGTGTCACTCTTCTTCTTCTTGGCTCATCGGGAATTCTTTTATCCATAAGTCATGTCTCACATGTCTTGCTCCATCTCTAGTGAGTTCATCTCGATCTCCCCCAAACTTGTTTGAGTTTATTATTTTTCAAGTAGGGGTTAGTCCAACAAAATATATACCATTGTCTACATAAGCAATTTCTAGTTCAATAACCAAACCGGACTCCATGTCTAATTAGATTAAGGAAGGCTAATTAACCTAAGCACCACGCTTAATTTAGAAGCCAATGAAAGCATGCAATTAACATACTCTCAAACCAAAGCATACTAAGGTAGACAAAGGTGACATGATAGCATTATAGAGATTTACTCAAACAGAGATGATAGAGCATGATGAGTGTTTTAACAGATCGAGCATGTATAAAGGTAAAGATAACCAAGCTAGTGTAGCAACACGACAATAAATGTTTCTATGTATGTAATTTAATGTTGCTTAATGACTGGTTGGACATACCTTGTATTGTCATCCTTCGTTTTCTTTGCTCCAAACCTGGAATGGTTAGTGACAAGAATATCCGAAGGAGTATTTTTATAATCATATGCTCATAGGGGTATATATAGTAATATCTAAGTCTTATAGTATTTCCCCCTAAAGCTTGTTTTAGGACGTAAAGCTCGTCCTTGGGAAACTTTTTCAAGTTATAGATCAAGATAAAGTGGTTTCCCTTATATTGCCAATCTCAAAATTTCAAGCCATTAGAAAATTCATCGACAACCACCCTTTCTAAATTTTTAAGAAAGAGAGTATGAGGGGGATGGAGATCTCATGTACGGCAAGAATTGAGATGGCAATCAATTTAGGAGTTTTCAAATGAGCATGGACTAGGTGGAAAAGTTCCATTTAAGAAGTAGTCTTTATGCGCATTGATGTTCTCCAGGAAAATGTGCTCCTTTTGGTCTTCCTTAGATCGTTCATAATTTTAGGAGCGTGAGACGCAAGAAAAGGGCACAAGAGGATTCATTGGGCTCAAGGATGTGGTTAAAGATGGGTTCGAAAAGAATTATCTAATTTGAGCATAGAAAGAGAGAGACAGGAGTGGCTTTTTGATGGCTTTGCTCTCTTCTTATGGCATGATTAGATATGCCATCCTTGAGATTCCCCAATGTCCTTGCGTAGCAATAAAGGTGCTTTCTAAGAGATTATCTTAAAAGAGATTTGGATTATATATGGTCTCTTATGAAGCTGGAAGTTCATGAAACTCATCATCTAAAGAGATATCCAAGGATTGAATTTCTTCTCCCCTTAAAGGTTTTTAGCGCATTGATGGTTTGGGGTCGATAGCTAAGTCTTGGGATTGGCGTGATAGTGATATAGCTATCAGAACTTCTATTTTTATTTTTATTTTTTTTCGGCTGGAGGATGATTCTTCTTCCTTTGGGTGGTCATAAAGAATGCTAGTATATGGGTTTCACCCGCTGAGTTCGTCAAAGCAAACCTTGCTTAAAAAGGGAAAGAAAAGGTTCCTCCAAAAACTGCATGATGATCATGCGCACAACACTTTCATGATGTCGGCAAAGACTCCTACCATAGAAGATATGATCCTGCTTCTCACTCGTGAGAAGTATTGCTTCATGATCATTTTGATCAACCGTAGGCGTAGCTAATGGCCAGATGTAAGGATGAGATAATCTAAGGATTCTAGTGGCTAGAGCTTCCGCCTAAGGGTGCAGTATAAGATAGATAAATATGGAATCAATTGATCCCACGAAGATAGAAAAAGATGAGAAGATAGAATAAAAGAAAAAGATAAAAGTATGGTACAAGATTTAGCTATAGTTTTTCAACGTGGTCTCAAACCGTTCTCCCGAACGGCGCCTTTAAAATGCTTGTTGGTATTTGTTAACCTACAGGAATATTATGATGGATAATCCGCAAGCGAACGGATACCGGTGAGCACTTCACCCGGGAATAGGGTTTTAAATATCGAATCCACAGGGAGAAGGTGAGAGAGCATGTCAAGTGTATAGCTAAATCCAGAGTGGCTAAAACTAGATAAAAAAGAGAGGTAAGGAGTTCCATTAGGAAGGTCTTGTTCTCACTTCAAGTAAATCATTTGCAACATTATTCTCAAGAGGGATTGTCATGAAGAAACTCTTAATAAAGGGGTTCTACGCTAACAATGCGAGGGTCTCCTACGATTTCTATAAACGGGGCAGGCGTAACAAAGGACTCAATAGTCTTTGTCACCACTACGATCAGCCTTAACAAGTGTCTTCACCCCGGCCTATAGAAGATATTCGTAATGAGCTAGTCAATCTAAGCACCACGCTTACATTAATCTAACAACTTTAACTCAAGAGCAACCAAGAATCAAAGTAATCTTATCAAAGAAATACGAACCTTAAGAATAATAGAAACAATATCACTTACTCGAATGGAAGTCGAACAATCCACAAGATCTCGAGAGTTGCGCTCCAATGGCACTAACTCCGGAGGAAGAAGAAGATGGAGGCGCCGACAGCTCGGGCCTTCCTTCAACTCCGCCTCAACCGCGCTCTAATTCTCTCAACTTGAAGCTCTACTCTCAACTCTAATCTAAGGCTTCTAGTTCTACATCTTGTCTAATCTTCTATTTGTAGTTCTTGAACTAGAGCTAAGGCCGTCGACTAGAGCTGGATCGATCGATATTATGATGAGTTGATCCGAGATAATCACTTGATCTACTTCTTAATGAACGTGAAGCTTTAGATCAAACTTGATTGATTGAGCCGAGGGGGTCTTGGGGTCTTTATATATCGGTCTTCCTCTGTCTCTTCAACTTCAACAGCGATGTGGTATTAATCCTTGAATCATCCCGCACTTCTACCGTCGCCCTCGGATCAAACCGACTTGAATCAACCGGTTTAGATCGAGTCTTAGAGGCGGTGGAGGAAGCTTCCGGAAGCGGGGGCGACTTGGCGTACGCCGGGCCGATCGGCCCAAATAACAGCCGATCGGCCCGAGGGGTGGGGTCCATCCCGGGTCCCCGTCGCGTCGTGTCTTACGGAGTCTTCTAGATGATGTATTTTTCGGGTTTTGGGACTCTTTGACGTCGGGTGTATTCGGAGCCTTTCGGACTTGTTTCGAGTTGGATTGCGTTGCGTTACGTCGGTCGTGTGACACGTCATTTCGCTGTTTTTCCTCGTTAAGTCCCTGCGAATCACAACTTTACCAAAACTCATGGAAATCATTAGTAGAAACCCCTAATAAGGTTATCTAAATATATTTTAATTCTTTTCCATGTTTAGTTGACAATTAAAAATATCGTTAACAAGTGTCAACACCGGCGCCAAGGTGAGCTACCCGAGCTCGCTACGCGACAGCAAAGATGGCGGCTGGCGGGCGCAGAGGTCGCTCATGATGCTGCGCTAGTCGCCGGGCGGCGTCCTACTACTCGTACACCACAGAGACGAAGCGGCGACCCACCTGGCGAGGGCCAGGTCCACGTCGAGGGGCGTGGCGCTGGGGCCAGGAGGCATCCTCCACTCAGGTGTTCGCGGATTCATTATCTCAGGTGTGCATCCACGGATTCATTATGGGTTAAGCTGATTTTGGTCAGATCCTATTCATGTACAGTGTACTGACTGAATAGCAGTTTGGGGAGGCTAACCAGTACATTAGATTGAACTTTTTAGTGGTCAGATGCGTAATTTACTTCCATGTACAAGCTTGTAGATTGAATATTGTTTTTCCTTGCCATCCATGTACTGCAGTTTTGCAACTGATCAAAGTATTGATAGGCATGTTTCTTGATAACCTTTCTGTTTGTCCTTTCTGGGTTAATTTTTATGCTTATTTCTAAATTATGGATTATATCATCATAACTTGACTATGCACTAATTGGATTTGTCAACAAAAATCCTATTTTAGAACTTGTTAGGTTGGAAAAAAATGATGTATTCCTACTGTACCTCAACACCTGCTTATTGTGAACAAATAGTTTGTGATCTTGATGCAGTAACCTTCACTTTATATCTAAAGGAACTGTGCCACTTGCAGATTTGTAGTTCTGCTTATTCCATAGCACAATAGCTTTGCTGCTGCTAGTAACATTCTTAGATACAGTGAAGCTATCTGAACAATATATTATCTGAAACCTATTTGCTTTGTTTATCAGGGAACCTTTCTGCTCCTGAGTACATTAATATGTTTACATGCTAGAGCAAATGATAGTTGTACTAATGTTTGTTACTAATTAATTGTTATCTCGTTGATGTACAATTGCAGTGTGTAGACCATGAGGGCAGCATAACTGTCAATGCCAACCTGATGCTACCTGCGCTGAGGCTGCCTCTCCGTTCTTCCTTTCCATCTCTTTTATTTTTTCTCGAAGCAGAACAGGAGGGGAATGTTATTTTAGTTCTGCTTCACATTTTTTCATTTTTGCTACTCGATTCTTTCCATTTTGGATGTGGTGAGTTTGCGGATGGATGTAAATATCTGTAGTTACTGCAACATGTGTTCTGGTTATTATTATATTGCAATCATATGTGCTTGTTAGGCTGAGGACAATTTAAAATGAAAATGGGCCGTGCAAAAGTAGGTAGGCCCAATCTGTCATGTCGGCCCAGCCCATCCAAAATTTTGGTACCCCAAAAAAATAATTTTTCGAAAAAAATCTGATGTGGCATGTTGGGCCACGTCACCTGACATGTCACAAGCTGACATGTTAGCTGAAGCCATGTCAGCTTCCACCTCACTATGCTGAGATGGCAGTGCTAATGTGGCACATGTCCATGACGTTCAGTTTAGTCACTGCAAATGTCCATGACGTTCAGTTTAGTCACTGACGATGCTTCCGAAACCAACCAAACAGCTATCCTGTGACGTTTGCGATCGTCACCGATTCAGTGCATCCGTGACGGTTTTTTCAGCAATCAAGAATTATGACGCTGATTCTGTGACCAATTCTTAGACCATCATGGATAGTTAACTATGACGGTTTTCAGGGCCTCTATGACAAACTAATACCGTCATGTATCACCACATTCCTAGTAGTGCAAATGTGTGTAGGACTAGGACCGCTAGGGATTAGGCACAGCCCTCTGGGCCTCCAGGGCTCCTGGGCATAGTGGCCGACTGTGTGGATGGAGGTGTGGATCCGAGGCATTGGATAGAAACGCCATCGTGATGACGTGTAGGCGCCATTGCGGTATGGTACACGAATGATGGTGCCGCTACCATCACAGAGGAGCGCGCAACGCGAGGACCATCGGAATGCACCCGCCCGACTATTGGTGTCGTGGCCTTTGCGGCACTGTCATTTTTTTTTGTTTTCGTTCACCAGAAATGTTGTTGGTGAAGCTCATACAAAAAAAAAAAAAAAAAAAAAAAACAGTTTCGTTTCTAAAATTGAGCTGTGCCAAACCGGCCAAAATGCAGGTCTGAACATAGCCGTGTACTATAATTAGAAGCAATAAATTATGCACATTGTGTTTTTGATTCTTTGGTCTTTCCCAATGGAACTATAGCATGTATATGTTTATTTAGTGTACCACAAAATATTTGTACTATATCTATTAATCTTTCTTTCAACAGTGTTAGGAAAAACATACCACGCGTACCTTTATGGCCCAAAAAAAGAAAATAGTACACACCTTTAATTTTTATGATCATCTATAATTATTAATATCTAGCTTAGATCAAAATTATAAAATAAGGAAACAAGCGTTGTAGTTTGATTGTCAAATTTCTACATAAAGGGTCCCCAATAAAAAATATAACTAAAGTATAAAATAATGGAATCAATAACATTTTTCTTTCACAAATCCACATCTAAAAATCTTTAAATTACCAAAAACAATAATGTAAGATCATGTGCCGATATATCGGTGTGTGAGTCTTGAGTCACAGGGTGTTCAAGAGATCTTTTGGTCACGTCCTCCACCACATTTTCGAATCCTAAGGTAGAGAGACCCACATGCATCTTAGTGCTCAGCTAAGGGCAATAGGATCCTATCTCATCTTGTCACTAGCTACGCCTGCCTGATGCCCAAGACCAGTTATAACCAGTTCTTGAATGCATCTCCTTGTTGATCATTTTGGTGCCTTCACGGTGATCTGCAAGGGTTCCTCATCCATAAGTGTCCTCTCCTTGGTGATTTCCAATTATTTCTGTACTACGATTCGTCAAGGAGTTTTTGGGGCATTGTCCTCTGCTTCCTATGGTGTATTGAAATGCTCCCCAGATTTCAGAACTGTGCACCTTAAGTCCTCTCAATGTAACTCTTCAGCCCTTTCTTTGTTTGGAGAGGAAAAAAAAGACAAAGCAACTGTTCAGCGAACTCAGACTAGAGCTGAAATACATATGACGGAAATGTAACTTTGCATTTATGTGTACATAAATGAAGAGTACTTTTCCAGTTAATTAAGCATCAGTAATTCTCCATTTTACTAAGACATAACAACCACAGTAGTACGTTCTATCCACTTAGTCAATATTTACAGCGTGCTTCTTTTGGCACATATCTCGTGAGCTGCGGAGTACCAGTGCTTGTGGGAGCTGTGGAGCTACAAAAAGCCGTGTACACAGTTTCTTTTGCCGTGTGTGCTGAAATATGCATAAAAACCGTGTTTGTTGCTGAGGACGTTTGCTACCGTAATCTCCCATGCATGTCCATGCCAAATTGCTGTCGTGTGCGTGTCTGTTCCATTCGAGCCAGTTCTCATGTGTGTTCCAGTTTACCGTGTCCAACGCGTTCCCCGGGTCAAACCATTTTACTTGATGACATTTTATCTATTATCAACGTACCAGTAGCAATGCACGTGCGACACGCACGTGCTTATAACTATTGACAGGTGGTCATAAATTATTTAGAGTGTTTGAATTAACTAATACTAAGACAGGTTGTATCAAACTTATTCTCCTTCCAGAAACATGTATTCTTGCTCGATGGATAGGGTTTTAAATAATTTTTGATTGATAGTTAAGACAAATAGAATTGTCTCCGTAAATAGAGGTTAGACATTACCTAACCATACAAATTCATATCTTCTTATAGATGTAATCTTTTATTGTGTTTTTACTATCACATACTAATATAATGTTCAATTTCAGTGAATACAAAACTTTTCTTCATAAGTAATGTAAAATTTTAAGCTTTACTCACATGGAGCGCTGAATTACTTTGTCCATCCCTGATAAGGTGTAGATCAATGGTGGTCACCTGTAAATTATTTGTTACGGAGAACTCTTACTCTCCTTGTCCTTGCTAATTTATTTCCTATCTATTGTAAATACATGCTGAAAGAAATTAAGGGTATAATAGCAAAAAAAGCTGAGAAATATATTTGCTAAACAGGAAAGATAGTTGCTCATATTCTTACATATTATACTCCTAAATGGAGGTTAGTGATGTTAAGTTAGATGAATCTTTATTTTAATGGTGAACGGCCTACAAGTATTATGCAGTTTAGTGACAACCACATTACCTCCCAACAATTATCAAAACAATAAGATGCGGGCATGAACATGAGCATAATTAAATGATCATTTCCAAAAAAAAAAAACATGGAGATCGGATTACTATTTTAAACTAAAAAATAGAGTGCAACACAAAGTCAAAGAGTCTCTTGGTCGTTAGTAACTGAATACATAATAACTTACACGTCCAACACAAAACGCCAGCCTCATCCTGTTCTTCTGCTTCCTGCGTCTCTTCGAGAGCGCTCCGACGGTTCGCTGGCCATTACCCCGCCAAGATTGGCAGCATTTCGTTAGAACAAAAATGTTTATGAACGACCCTTCGGAAGCTTTCGATCCAAGAAATTATAAAGAAACCTTTGAATATATTAGATCGTTTTTTATGCCGCAAGAAAAACGAAAAAAAGAATTATATATGTACCATCACAAGTTTTGTATCTATAAGATGAGAACTAAATATTAGATTTGTTTACCATATGAAAGGAAAAAAAAAAAAAAAATCTACAGGTGAGTCCTCCGTAAGCTTTCGATCTAGCATTCTAGATTCAAAACAAATAATTTAAGATTGAATATATACATCAAATCTATTCATTAATTTAAGATTGAATTAATAAATAATAAGCAATCATGATCCATGCACGCAATCTAATATTATCTGAAAAATGCACGCAATCTAATCTGAAAACAACTCTCTGACCCAAGCGACATGTGTTAATGTACCTGCAACCGAAGTAGCTATCTCGATCCGAAGACCATGCATGTGCATGAGAGCTTATGTTGATATTCGTAGCGCCGGCGAAGATGTGGATCATGTGGAACTCGTTGATGTGGGGAGTCTATCGAAATCCCTGCTGCAGATGTGGGTGCAGTACGGTGCTTGTTTCTAAAGCGCGACGCATGAGATTAGCGTTGGCCACGGATCTAGTGCTTCGATCATCGCGCCGCACGCCAGCCTCATCCTGTTCTTCTGTTTCCTGCGTCTCTTCGAGAGCGCTCCAACCGGCTCGCCAGCCAGTTACCGCTTCTCGTCCGCCTCTTCAAGAGATATCCGATTGGTTTGCTGGCCCGACTGCTCCATGATCGGCAGCGTGAACGCCAGCAGCCTTTGGAACTGCGACGTGGTATTGTACCCGTCCGTCGGGTTTGCCCCACGCACGCGGGATCGCGATGAGGACAAACGGGTGTGCCGCATGCGGCGGTTTCCCGTGCGACGTGCGAGAGGAAGTGTCCGCTCGTCGGAATGCATCTCTCCGGGCAGCGGGGATTTGGTTCGTGCGGTCTCGTGCGACGGCTGCCTGCCATGGGTACGATGGATGCAGAGGGAATTGTCGTAGGCGTGTTGCGGAGGCCCGCTGGTCGCTGTTGTTGCCGGCGTGTCCTCTGTGAGGCCTCTGGACAACGGTGGTTCTTGTGATGGCGTGGCAGCGTGAGCGTGGGAGGCAGCCTCTTGCCGCCGCCGCAAGAGAGTCGCGTCGCGCCAGGAGGCAGTCGCTAGTCATCGAGGGAGAGGGAGGCGAGTGTCGTGTGGCAATTGTGCGGAGGCGGAGGGACTGCGTCCAGTTTCACGATCACGACCTTTCGGGAACTCCACGATGTTTCGGAGGCGCGATCCGTGGATGCGAGTAGCGCGTGGTGCGAAAGAACGAAACACATGTAGCCTAAGGTCGGTCCATATCTGAGAACCATTGGATGAGATCTTCAACGGATGAGATCGTAACACATGCCACCAAATTCCTTCGCTCTTATCGTAAAATAGATAGATATAGATGCAGCAGTGGAAAATCCTTGTAAACAGCGGGCATTTGCTGTCAATACACGAAGGGTATTGTATTAAAGAAAAAAGAAACATGACAACGACTGAATATTGGTATGCAGATCGGCAACGAAGTCGATCAAGTTTTATATTTGTATAATATACCTTGCTCGTTCCAGGCTAATGGCAATACTAGATGTTTGCGTTTTCTGTAATATGTGTGGTGAACGTCGACTAATATATCCCGAGTTCCTGATCGACTCACCACACACCTGACTTAGCTTGCACTACTTGTGTTTGATTGAGTTGTTGAGCACGATCCCGATGGTTGTGACGAGGACGGTAAGCAGTGGCGCGACGGCCAAGATAATCCTCCTGTTCCTGTAGTAGACGCCTTGGAAGCCACTCCTTGTTCTCCTTTTCCTCCGGAGCTGCGCGATCTCCTCCAGCGTGCGCAGGTACAGCTCCTGGCGCGGCAGCGGGTCCAGGAGGCCCTCGAAGAACTCCACGGTTTTCCGGTCGCTCATGGTGCTGAAGAGTATCCGCCTGGACCGGAGCTCCTCCACGTCCCCGCTCGGGCGCGGATGAGGGAGCCGAGGATGGCGAGGTAGGAGCTCACGCCGCTGCGATCGGACCGTCCGTCACGCACTCCAGCGCCACCATGTTGATGAGCCAGCAGCGCGGCAGCCAGCTGGCGCGAAGCTGCGGGAGGACGAGCTGCCCGATTTGGAGCAATCGCGGCGCCTCGGCCACCCTTGTTGGCAAAACAGGATCACAAACAAACGTTTATCTGCGTGGCTAACCTATGCGCGCATGAATCAAGCGAGTAGAACAGTGGAGAACGCAAGAACACGATGAACACTCCCGGAAACCGCCAGGGTGACGGTGCCCCTTTTCACCTTCTCTAGCAAACTCCACACAACACAATTACAAGTGTTCCAAGCTCTAACACGCACATTGACGCTCCCACTACTTAACCCAGTAGATGGTTACAACACTTACAGAAAGAAAACGCACGCCCTCACGCGATACAAGTTGCAACAATGCAAGCTGCTGAATAAGATCGTGGCCACCGTGATCACCGCGGCAATCGCCGTTCCGCCGTGTGCCCGGTTCAAACTCGCCCACACTTGCTTCCACTTTGTGTCCTCCGGCGTAGCATGCCACGTAATGTGTCTGAGCGGGCTTCGATTACGCCAACAATCTCCCCTAATCCTCGAAGACTCGAGAGACACGACTCCAATCAAGTGTCTCATGACAAAGCAAACTTCCCCGGCAGCTAAGGGCTTCGTCGAACGTCGCCTTCTCGCTCATCTGTACTCACCCTCTTCACCACAATCTCTCCCCGCTCCACACATTCTCGATGAAGTGGTATTTGATCTCAATATGTTTTGATCTCCCATGAAACACTGGGTTCTTCATCAATGCTATGGCAGAGTTATTGTCAACAAACAATGTCACAACCTTGGGCTCTTGTGCAGTGATCTCTGCCATCAGGTTTCTCAACCACAAACCTTGCTTTGCTGCCAATGTGGCTGCCATGAATTCAGCCTCACGGGAAGAAATGGCAACTCTCATTTCCTTACGTGAGCACCAAGTAATCAAGCTTTCACCAAGGTAGAATGCCATGCCGGCGGTGCTTCTCCTCCCAACCGGATCACCTCCAACATCAGCGTGCGAATATCCCATCAGCACCTCTTCAGATCCACCAAGAGTATACACCAAACCATTGTCTAGTGACCCTTTTAAGTACCTCATAATGTGCTTGACTGCATTCAGATGCAACTTTGTTGGTTTTTCCATGAACCTACTAGTTACTCCCCATCGAGTAGGCCAAGTCGGTCTTGGATGAAGCAAATACCTCAAACACGACCAATTACTCTCCACGTAATTTGTGGCATCCACTCTCTCACCATCTTTGTCTTTGTGCAACCTTGCACCTGGATCCATGGGAAATTTTGTTGCATTGCAATCCCCATCCCAAACCGATCAATGATTTTCTTTGCATAACCGATCGCTTTCACAATAATGAAATCACTATGCTTTGTCCAACTTCAATGCCAAGATAATAAGACAACAAACCAAGATCTGACATCTCAAACTCCTGTGTCATTTGTTTCTTGAATTCATTCACTACTGTTGGATCTTGTCCTGTGACAATAAGGTCATCAACATAAACCCCCACAATGACAGTGTTCTTCCCTTCACCTCTGATATAGACAGCTTGTTCTGTTGCACATCTCTTGAATTTCAGCTTTTTCAGGCTTTTATCCAGCCTAACATTCCAAGCTCGAGGAGCCTGTCTCAACCCATATAGAGCTTTGCTCAGCTTCAACACATCTTTGCTCCTTCCCTTAACAAAGATAACCCTCAGGCTGAGAGACATAAACCTCCTCTTCCAATTCACCATGCAAGAATGCTGACTTCACATCTAGGTGATGAACCTGCCACCCTCTATTTGCTGCCAGTGCAAGGATAAGTCTTACTGTATCAAGTCTGGCAACTGGAGCAAAAACCTCCTCAAAGTCAATCCCTTTCTTCCGAACATAACCTTTAGCCACTAATCGGCCTTGTGTTTCACTACCTCTCTTCTTCGAAGTTCTTCTTGAGCTTAAACACCCATTTCAAACCAATTGGTTTATGCCCAGCTGGTAGTTTGCACAATGTCCAGGTTTTGTTCTTCTCAATGGACTGAATCTCTTTGTTCATTGCATCTGTCCACTCCTCAACATCTGCAGCTTCTCTGTAGCATGTTGGCTCTTCCATTTCCACCAACAGTGCCTCTCCATCAGAGTCATACAGGAGCTTGACAATAGATGTATCTTGATAGATATCATCTAGGTCTCTGAATCTCTCTACTTCTTCTTCTGAACTCTCCGCAGGAGATGCACTCCCTCCAGCTACATGACTACTGCCACTTGTCTGACCAAGTTGATTTGGGCTAGACAGAATTCCTGCATTTGAGTCTATTGTCGGATTTTCTTCAGTGTTACTCTCAGAGATGTTCTGACCACCACTAGCTCAGCCTCGAAAGCACTTGGTGTCCGTGGTGGTGAGTTTACACCAACCTCACCATCACTGTCCTCTACAACCTGATCCTCCACTGCATCTCCATCTCCAACAACATCATCTACAGATCCAACTATCATTCTCCACAATAAATTCACTGATTTTGTCAGACTCACCCTGATTGGTCCATGACCACTTCTTGTTTTCTTCAAAGACCACATCCCTGCTAACAATCACCTTGTTCTGCAAAGGATCAAACAATCTGTGGGCTTTGCTCCCCTCCTCTACACCGAGGTAAACCACTTGTTTACTCCTGTCTTCTAATTTCTTCAGATGAGGCACTGTAACTTTTGCATTTGCTGAACAACCAAAAATTCTCAAGTGCCCCAAGTGTGGCTTTCTTCCTACCCAGGCTTCATATGGAGTACTTGTCACCCATTGCCTTGGTTGGCAAAGCGGTTTAGGAGATAAACCGAGTGCCTGACTGCCTCCCCCCAAAACCTCGCAGGAACTTCCATGTTCTTCATCAGACATCTTGCCATCTCCATCACAGTACGGTTTCTCCTCTCCACTACCCCATTCTGTTGGGGAGTATAAGGTGCTGTGAAATGCCTCCTAATGCCTGAATCCTCACACACACTTCTGAATAAACCAGATAGAAATTCTCCTCCCCGATCTGACCTGACAGTTTTTATCTTGAGCTCATGTTGATTTTCTGCCGCTGCCTTAAATCTAACAAAAGCTTCCTTTGCGCCGATCTTTACTCTTCAACACATACATAGCCATCCACCGTGTACAATCATCAACAATCAACATGAAGTACCGGTTTCCTGCTGCTGTTGACGGTGTGATGGGCCCACAAATGTCAATGTGCAGCAACTCTAAAGGCTTCTGTGCTCTCCACTGAACCACCTTTGGAAATGGCACGGCGTCTGCGTTTTCGAGCTAGACATGCATGGCACACTTCCTCGGGATGAGTTATCTCTGGTACACCCCCTACCATTGACTTCTTTACAATCTGCTTAAGTGATTGAAAGTTCACATGCCCCAGTCTTCCATGCCAGCACCATGCCTCTTCACTGCTGCTCGTAAGACAACAGATAGGCATTGTGGTTTTCAGACTGATGGTGTACAGTCGATTCAGAGCTCTCTTCACTCTCATCACCAGTTTCTGCTTGACCTTGTCAAACACCTCCAGGTAATCATCATCCAAATTCACCCTGTGACCACACTCAGTCAATTGACCAAGATTGATGAGGTTACTCTTGAGCTTTGGGATATAGTAAACTCCAGAGAGCAACCACTGGTCTTCATTCTTGCATCTGAATAGGATTGAACGTTTACCCTTGATCTCAACTGATGATCCATCTCCAAATCTCACTCTACCCGTGACCTTCTCATCTATCTCAACAAACTTCTGCAGATCCCCAGTCATATGGTTACTTGCACCATTATCAAGGTACCACATCTCACTAGTCTGCTCACCACCCCCAGTAAGATGTAGCTCAGGGATCACACCACCTTCCTGCAGATAAACCTTTTTGCTGCTCCTCACACACAAATCTTCTTACGTAATGCGCAAGCATGAGAGCTTACGGTTCAATTTCTTTGCATGATGTGCTTCCTCCCCACCCTTACGTTTACGCATTTGGACATCGATTTGCATAATGCCCATATGTCTTGCACTTGAAGCATTTAATATGGCTCTTATCCCGGCCACCACACGCATTCTCTCCTCTTCCACGGCCACGGCCGCCACCAAAGCCGCGTCCTTGGCCTCTTCCACGGCCACCGCCGCCGTCGCCGCTTCTTGGCTTTCCCGAATCTAGGCGAGTCACCTCCTGCGCCTTTAAATGCGGCTTCCCACTCGGCCTGGGTGGCAGCAACTGCCCGCCCTCCGGCGACTCTCACCCTTGTTCTTCCGAGTGCGCTCGTCAAAGGCCTTCAGCCATCCAACGGCATCGCCGAACTTCAACTTCTTCATGTCACAAAACTGCTCGATCGGAGCCACCACATTGAGGTAGCGCTCAAGACGATCCCCGACAGTTTGCGCACAAGATCTTCATCCTCAGACTCCCGGGGCTGTTGTATCTAACCGACATGCTCATCGGCTTCCCCACAACTTGATCCAATGCCTCATCGTCCCTCATCTTGATGGACTCGAAGTCGTTTTTCGAAGTCCGCAACCGAGCTTCCTTGACCCGCTCTTCCCCGACAAACCGTGCCTTCAAAGCCTCCCAAATCTCCTTCCCGTCTTCTTCGATGCAACTTGCATGAGTAGATCATCGGAAATGCACTGGAGGAGATTAGCTTTTACTTTCCTGTCTTTGGCGGCTGCTTCTGCCCTCTCCGCTGCCGACATTTCGGCGTCGTCGCCGCCTCGGCTCCACCACGCCCCACTCCTCGCGATCCTCCATGATGGCTGAGCGCGTATACACCAGCTGGTGTAGTTCGCGATCGTCAAGCTTCGGGTACACTGGACGCTGCTCCCCCGCCCGCCCGCCTCCCGGCGTCGTCATGGATCAACTATGAGTGTGCTCACGGATGTTTGCGGCTTTGATACCAGATGTTGGCAAAACAGGATCACAAACAAACGTTTATCTGCGTGGCTAACCTATGCGCACATGAATCAAGCGTAGTAGAACGATGGAGAATGCAAGAACACGATGAACACTCCAGGAAACCGCCCGGGGTGACGGTGCCCCTTTTCACCTTCTCTAGCAAACTCCACACAACACAATTACAAGTGTTCCAAGCTCTAACACGCATATTGACGCTCCACTACTTAACCCGGTAGATGGTTACAACACTTACGAAAGAAAACGCACGCCCTCCCCGCGATACAAGTTGCAACAATGCAAGCGCTGAATAAGATCGTGGCCACGGTGATCACCGCGGCAACCCGCCGTTCCGCCCGTGTGCCCAGTTCAAACTCGCCCACACTTGCTTCCACTGTGTCCTCGGCGTAGCATGCCACGTAACGTGTCTGAGCTGGCTTCGGGATTACGCCAACAACCTCTCGCGTCCTGACGCGGCACGTCCAGCTGCCCCAGAGGTGGATGCCGGCCTCGCATGAAGCCCACCGCCCGACGCGGCGGCGAAAGGTCACAGCGTAGTGAGCATTGACGGGCGGCGTTGCCCTCCGGCGGGGAGGAAACGGTCTGCAGCCCGAGGTGCGCTGGTGGGACGAGGGGTCGAAGGTGAGCCGGGCGGGCTCGATTTTACCCACGGGCGTCTCGGGCGGTCGGCGCGCGCCGCCCGCCGGTTGTCGGTGTTGACGACATCGGGGTCGGGGCAGGCGAGGACCATGGAGACGTAACTGGTCGACGATGGCGCTGGGGCAGGCCACATCTCAAAGAGCTGCGCATCACCGCCCAGAGAGTCGGTTCTCGAACAGCAGGATGTCCTTCATGATCCGCAACATCCGCCGTGTGTCCACGACGAGTGCTCGAGCTGTTCGGGGTAATTTCTGGTGAGGATGGACATCACCGCGAGCAAGAAGCAGCCGTCCACGACCATCATGTAGGCGAAGCCATCGCTGTTGTCGATGGCTTCAATCGTCGTGTCATCGTCGTAGCAGCTCCATGCGTAAGGCAAGATTGGCCTGATCCCTCAAGGATCTTGGACACAGCCATCTCATCGCAGAGCGCTGTGGGCGAACTCATGCGCCATGACCTCCTTGATCTTCTCCATCTCCACCAGGTGCGGCTTTCGCGCGGTGGTGGTAAGGGCCGATGGAGAGACCACCTCCGGTACGAAGTAACGGTCCTCGAGGCTATCGCGGACGCTTTCGGTGGCACTCTACGGATGATGTTCGCCGGTGTGCCGCCCCGCGGAAAGACTTCGTTCTGCTGGAGAGGCGGCGAGCCGGACCCATCCGGTGATGAGGGAGCAGAGTTGACTCGGGCTCGTGGATCATCTCCATGGCGGCTTCTTCAATTATCCGACTTATGCAACTGATGCTCTAGCTGCAGTGCAGCTAGTAGTGGTGGTGGCCTGCTCCAACTGATATTGCTCCGTCTCTCTCGCTGACTTCACGGCATGTCGACAGATCGCTAGATATATATAGATAGATACAAGAAATGAGTATCTAGGCCATTTTTTGTTCGTGCATGTGTCAAGTTCTTGTACTGGTGTACAACGTATCGTGTCCATGTTGCTCCAATTAGGGCAAGGCAACGTAGTATCTCTGTCATCTTCTAGTATCATATTGTGAAGTATGACACAAGCCTTTATTATTCTCCCAAAAGTCTTCCATTTTTCCACAACCGTGATGGATGACGCACGGTATTAAAATGCGACTGCAAAACTCGAAAAGCACGCTTGTGTTTCTCTATATGAGGTGCTTTTATTGAGTTCACAAAAGCTGCCCACTCTAGGTATATATTCCATTAGCAAGGTAGTATGCATCAATGAATATATATACAAGCCAAAGGATCCTGTGAAACAACTCACTACCAGAATTCCGCTCTATGCCAAGTGCCGAAGAATTTGCCAAGTAATTTTGTCGGGCACTCGGCAAAGATCGTCTTTGCCGAGTGCCAAATAAAAAACACATGAAAAAAAAACACTAGGTGAAGATGGCTTTGCCGAGTGTATTTCTCCTGGCACACGACAATTGCTGAGTGCCCGATAAAACCACTCGACAATAATAATGCTTTTTATGAGACAGGTACCATATATAGCCACCATCTAGCTAGCCACCAGGACATTATTAAGAAGAAGAAACATGCATCTTCATGATTATAGCTGTGTCATCAGAACTCTGAATGTTGATAAAGACCTGGTTCACCTTCTTTTTTGACTGCCCCTTTCTCTCAAGCTTGCTGGTCTTCTTTTCATCTTGTTATACCTGCAGGTTTAAATACTGGGAAAATTCTTCAAGCTTTTTGAAAGATCAGCAACATGTGCCTTTCTTCATGGAAATTGTAATCACATTATGCTGGTCAATCTAGAGCCTACTAAGAAATGATGTCATTTTCCGGAATATCCTGGATTCAGTTCAAAAGATGTCGCACAAGTGCTCATGCAAGAATTTGCCTTAGTTATACTAAGGGAAAGACCGAGATTACACCCCTTCATAGATCAATGGGTGGAAAACCTTGTGTAATTTTAATGATTTTTTTTTGTATTATAATTTTACTCTGTAACTTAATTTATTTATTTTAATAGAATTCCAGTAGGGGTGCAAACCCCTCCTGTTTCATAAAAAAATCATAGTGCTGAACTGCACAAGTGGCCAGTGGCCACGTACATGTACAACCAATCCTACTACATAAACAATTTTCAGAGTCAGCGTCGTTATTATTTTTAGAGAGATGGCTATATTAAGAATCGTCTCTATAGTGATCTATACCAATCCTACTATGATATGGACCATGTAAATCAAACAAAAAGAAGACGCATCAATCAATACTTGCCATGAATGAACATGATGTGTTTGTACAATTGACAAACGAAACAAGGACGGCCAATCAGATTCTGTGCATGCTTTTCAAAGCATTATTCAGCTAAACTTTAGTTAAATACTTGTGTCTCAATCTTATGCTGTTTCTAATACAGAGTTGGTTCGGTAGACTGAGTATTTGTGTTAAGTAGCTGTGACATTCCTTAGCATTCCCCGCCGTGAGGAGTTGGCTAACTGTTTTTTTATTGTCGCCAGTATACCTGTCGCTGGGCATGCCTCACCCATCTCCAGATCCACATCCACTTCAAACGGGTAGGGACGCGTGTGTCCGCATCCAACTACTCCGCATACCTCCACTGCCCGGGGGCTATCTGATCGACAACGTAGAGCTGCTGGGGAAGCTTGGCATGGTGGTGGTCGAGCCGCACCAGCAGCACTGTGAAGAATTTTTGCACCAAGCGAGTGATGCGAAGGCCCATCCAAAAGGAATTCAGGAGGACATTTTTTGTGACTAGGCACAGCACCACCATGGTATACTCTAGTTGTGAACATGTGATGACTTGTGTTTGGTATCCTGATGCCTCTCAATCCTAATTTTGGATATAAAAATGAGTCTCGGCATTTGACTCCACTGCTATGTGTGCTTTAGAAATCTGGTACCCCGTCATGACATGCTGCACCTAGCTAGTTTCTTACCGATTTGATGAGTCTGAATTCTGAAAGGTGAAGGGTATATTTAAAGGGAAGAGAGGAGAGACGTAAGGGCATTTTTAGTATGTATGGATCCTTATAAATACATGTCACAGCCTGGCATGACAAGGGCCACATAAGCTATTTTCTAAAATAAAGCTAAATACCATGTTGCAATTTGTGTACGAGTGGATCAAAACTATTTATTTATTTCACCCTACTAAGCTTTTTATTGAAAACAAAATATAAAGTCTCACAAAAAGTCTTATGCAACAAAAAAAGATACAAAAAGATTACAAAAATTACACATGGGCTTCTAGCCATTGGGAAATTAAAGGATGATAACGTGCTCTCGCTTAGAGGAAACTCTCATGAAAATTATCTTGCAACTTTGAATAGAATCTTGAAGACGTTGGAGGACCATTATATTAAGAAGAAAGAAGGGGTTGAGAACCCATACATCTAACAGTTTTACAAAGAGACACACGGGCTTTGAATAGAGGCACGCATGACATTGAACTTGGTCTAGTAACATCAGACATCAAGCCTAGCCACCAATGCATACAAGGGCAGCAGGGTGAGACATACCCCGGCCGAGTCCCGACTATGCTCCATCAGTCCAGCTAACATTGTGTTTACTCGCATGGCCTCTATATCGGGAAGCACACAGCGGTTCCCATGGTTCCATTTTGACAAGCACAAGAATTATTGTTAAATTGAGTCCTTTTCAAGGATGAATTTGTTGTAGTGCCCTCACAACAGAGTGGTCGTGCATGAGCGCATTGTGCAAAAACATGATCGCGGTTGTTCGGTGACTACGGCAGCCCTATGCGGTTTTTCATGGTGGTTGTGAGGTCTTCTGCAACGGTGCATCTTCTTGTTGACACAGGTGCTCGCTAAACTGAGGAGAGCTGAAGGCACCAAGGTGGAAGGACCACGCGACCAAAATAAGAAGGAAAAGAGTGACAGCAACAGAGCGCGAAGGTCTTTGTGCATCCAAGTGGTTTTGTTTGCATCTGGACTACTCCCGTTGCCTCCCACTCTTATAGCAAGCACTGCTGTAATTTTTGTGTCCGAAGCCACAATTACTTGTGGACATGAAGGAAAAAGCCAAAGTGAAGACAATGAAGGTGGTACTCACATGTGTTCGACACCGATGCTTATATAATGGAGGACCTAGAGCAATCCACATAACTTAGATCGCTGCCTGAGCATTTATTATTCCATTCAAATCTCATTAGTGTATTACGTACTAGTCTCCTACAACACTTTTCTTTTACAGAGACCGTAGTCCATATTTCAAAGAATCAACACTTGATAAATCTAAACTTGTGCCATGTAAACACCTTTGTTTGTTGTCACATCTCAGGTTTATCGATTTGGATCTGTTGGCATCTTCGGATCCTCAACCAGAAGCTGCTGACACATGAGCTGTTAGAATCTCATTTTTCAACACCACTAAATCGATTATTGTTTGTACTAAATCGATTATTGTTTGTACAAGGAGTCTTTGATTGATAACTTTTTTTTGGAGATCACGCCTAGACGCATTTTTCATTAAGCAGAAAGATTTTCTAGTACAAGTACAAATGACGCGATAACCCAGGTTACCCGCCCAGACCCTATCATTACTGATCCACAACAAGCAATTACATTGCTACAGTTGTGCTACAAAGGAACCAAAACATCAAACAAAAAGCCGCAAGGCACATGTTCAAAAAAAAAAAAAAAAAAATAGCCGCAAGGCCTCCAGCTGCTTGAACCCGGCCGCACACCAAGCGCTGCCTTCTTCTTTTGAAAGTCGTTCGCTAGGTCCCTTGCTGATCTTGTTATCCCTCTGAACGTTCTCGAAGTTTCGCTCCTTCCACAACCTCCAGCCAACAAGCAGGAAAAGTGAATCGAATTCTCGTCGAACTGCCTTTGCAATCCGCTTCTTACTAAGAAGCTACCATTGGACAGCTTTGCCATCCCCAACTGCGACGACATGATGCAATCGTAGTCTGACCAAGCATAAGTGCTAGACCTCTCTCGGCTGTAACTGCAACCAAGCAAAAGGTGATCCATATTCTCCGACTCCTGATCGCACATGACACACAAGTTCGACTCCTGTAATCCATGTCGGATTCTGCGGTCTGCTGCCCAACACCTCCCGTGCAAGGTTATAGCCAAAAAAAAAAAGAATTTTACATGCGGCGGCGCAGACACCTTCTAAAGCTGCTTGGCGCTATGCAGTAGCATGGAGCCGATGAACATCGCTCCATAGGTTGAAGCAGCCGAGTAGCGTCGATTAGCGCTGAACTTCCAGGAGATGGTGTCCGGCTGCTCTGAAAGGTGAGCCTCGCGGTCCAGGGCCTCGGCCACCGTTGGGATCTAGCCATGATTTATTTCCTGACGCCGACAATTCCCAATGTCACACTATGCAAGATTCGGTATGTGTTCTGATCCCTCTTGCTGCTACCTTGTATCCTCTTGATTGACGACAGAACAAGTAGAATTATATCACAACCCTCTCTTCATGCTTCATATACGTCGTACTCATCTACTTTTCCACAGTACTATAATGTCTTCTCTATCCTGTTTTCTTTTTCTATGTGTTTGAGTTCTCTACTGAAGTGGAACATGAAACTATGCTGCCCTGGAATGGAAGGGATGATATGAAGCACACGAGTCTAACATCATACATATATAGGCACTTCTGCATATCACGCCAACGTTCCATTGTGCATCGGTGGTTGAAGCTATTATTTCTTTAAGATATTTGCATTAACTTCTTCTGTGTTATTAAACCACCGGATTAGTTTGGAGGGAGGACATTGGTCTATAGCCTGCCTAAGTGGCATGGATGTCATCAGTGCTAGAGAAGGCGGGTGGTTGGAGCCTTGGAGTAGAAATCGCCTAGACTTGTTATGTAGAAGTATTATAAATTTACCAGAAAGAAAAACAAACAAGGTCACAATGCACTAAGAAATGGCTAAGAGGTCACGCCAAGGAAAATTTTTGGTACAAATTGCATAGTTTTCAGAGTTAAAATGAGCTAGATATGAATTTCAAGGATCAATACATCAGGATTCAATCCATTTTTCAGAATTCTAGAAGGAGAGGCACTAGCGCTCAAGCGTCGAACGCCCGCAACGCATCAGGACACATATTGTAGTTTTAGCGAACCAAAACATGGCCCAGCTCCCAGCACTCCCACCTCGTCCACCTTCGCCGCGACCCAGCCCACCTTTGCCCGGCGTACGCCTGCACTCCGCCCTCTGTCTCTGTGGGAACCCGTCTGTCACCCCTACCCCCTCATCTCTCTCTCCGTGCGGGCGACACTTAGAACCCTAGATGAGCAGATGGGGACGAGCACGCTCCAAGCGCACGCCGATTGCAAGACCCAGTCTGGAACCCCCAGCACCCACATCTACCGCCGCCCAGTGCGCCTTGTGCCTCGTCTGCTGATCGCCCGGCTCGTCCGGTCCAAACAACATAAAACCCTTTCAACATGAATGCAACATAAGACTGAAAATCAGATTAAACATTTGGAGACATGCTTTTGCAGCGTGTGTTGAAAACACATGAAAACTAAAAACACTTGCAACTCGTAATATAAAACTACTTTCTGCAACATAAGAGTCAGACAAATGTAACATAGTGTCGCAACGTATGCAACGTCCCAGATAAAAAAATGATTTGCTTCTGCCTTTGGTGATCCAAATTCACACCTAGGCAACATCATTTAGGGAGCCCCTTTCTGAGCGATTTGGGTCAATTGTTATGGCCCTTCCAGCGGCTCCGTTAACACAGTTGCTACACCTACAGACTGGGAACAGAGTGCAGACGACAATGGAGTACCAATTAGTTGCAGTGCCAAGGCCTAGGAGGATGCCAACCAAAACTCAACAAGATGATTGCCAACTGAGAGTGGCTCAAGTAGCTAGACATATATATATTGCTTGTCTGAGAACGAGGTGGCATGAGGATTATAAATGAACACTTCAAACTCTAATACTATCCTTCCTCGCATCTCACATGTCGCATGTTCTCCTTTCCCCTTCCCCAAGTTCTTCTTCGATGGACGGCCATTTCTTTGATTGTGTCGAGGTTGAGCAAGATTTAATGTATATGTATGTTTGATGTTCCCGACACTTCTAAATCCTAATTTTAAGCTGACAATGTTGGAATAACTATCTCAACATTTCGTAATTACCATCCCTCCTCGATTCTTGCTCTGATCTTGGCCATGTTTATGTTTTCCATAGTATACTGATTTCTTGAGTCCGAAAGTTAACGGTGGTATATATAAAGAGACAATTGAGATCTGAAGTTATCATCCATATATGTGCACGGGTGCAACTAAATACCATCTCACAACTAGTAGTTGATGGTAATGATATTTTTAGTTGAGAGAGGATATGCATGTACTTGAAATAATGAATTGTAGTGTACGAGGTGATAAATTATAAATCAACTGAGGACTGAGTAAAATTTCACAATCAAGTAGTAGTAAATTTGGATCAAAGTGATATGATGGCAGCCTTTTTAGGAAGATATCAAGGTACTACATAATAAATCAACTGATGGAGAAAAATAACACAACAAATTGATAGTAAATTATCAACTCATGGATTTCATGACCGAGGGTCTGTTTGGTATGAAAAAGTTGCTGTGAGATAAGAGCTACTGTGAAAAAAATTATAAACTTTTGGTTGAAACAAGTATATAAACCCTCCTATTTCTATGTCCCTTAAAACAACTGTGAAACAACTCTTCCACACCCATTTCAAAAAAGCGGAAAGGGTCCAAGATGCTCCCAATAATTGTATTACATGAAAGTAACTGCTTCTGAAGAACAGCTTAAGCTCAACCAAACACACCTTGAGTGCCATGTTCTTGTTTTTGTTCCGTGCTCTTGACCTAAAACATTTTAGGACAATAAAATACAATGCAAGAAAATCACCGAGTTTAATAAAAGAATTTCAATTGAAAGATTCGAACTCAACATTATTGTTTCCTTGTATCTATGTCACCAAAATCACAACGGAAAGAGGACTAATTCACATGAACTCTCCATGAGTTGAAAAACACGATCTAATGAACTAATAAGACATGGGCTCTTTTCCTATACTTGGAATTTCATTTCGTTTCCTCCCATTTCCTCGCTGTTTTTAATTTTTTTTCTAAAAAGGGTAACCGGGTCATTTTCGCATCTTCACCACTCACGCACCTGACCCGACCCCGCCCAGCAACCCGATGCCATCGCTCCCCCCGCACCGCACCCGACCCCGGGACTGTCACCATCGCCGTCCTCACGGCTCGTCGTCCCTCCCGTTCCCTCTAGCCGCAAAGAGCTGCCGCCCCTGATGCCACCGGGGCTGCCGGCCCTCATCACACTCGAGCCGCCACCGACCCCCCGCACCGCTGTCGTCCCTCCCCTGTCTCCCTCCGGCCTCACTGGCGGCCGCCGACCACGATCCCGCCGGAGCTGCTGCCCCGGATCAGCCGGAGCCGCCGCCCCGAGCCCCCTCCCGGTTACGCCCGCCGTCAACCCCCATGCCGCCCCAATTCCTACAAAGCAACAACATCGGTGATTGGTTGCCCGTCGGCAAGGCCCTCGCGCCGCCGCAGAAAGGCTGCCCGCCGTCGTCCGCCAGCCCCGTCCGTCGTCCTCCCGGCCCCGCCCTTGTTGTCCCCCGCCCCGCGGTGCGGGTACGTTAGGGCCACCGGCTGGGACCCTAGGGTGGTGCGCTACGGTGACTCAACATCTTCGACACCGACGGGCCGGCAGCACACGCCACGCCCGCCTCGCCAACACCAAAGACGCCGGCATCCCATCACGCCTCGCCCCGGTAGCGAGGGCCGCGGTGGTTCAGGGTCAAGGAAGCTGCACACGTCTGTAACCTGACTCGAGCTCGTGACATTTCCAACATCTATTGATCGTGCCACAAACGATCGTCTCTAGCAAACATGCGACTGTAATGCATGCTAACAATACAGTCGCTGCGGTACCGATAAGCCGCCTCTTTCTTGACATGTGCCTGTGAAAGTTTCCGCCATATATAGACACGTGTAGATATCTATCGTCTCTAGCTAGACGCGCGATCGTATCGCGGTGAGTTACAGCATCGCACCCGCCACGCCCGTTTTACCGCCCATGTCCGCATAATTTCAAACAAAGATAAACGCTCATCGGCTACACACGCCCAGAATGGTCGCACGTCGCTAACAGTTCGGCTATGTAGAGACTAAACGCGCGACTTTAATGTGCGCGGACTGCTACGCACTTTTGTACCTTCCAAGTGTCAGTATATGCGTCACGTGTCCGTAATACTCGTAACGGTACAGACGGGTGGCACCGAAAAGGTGTCTGTACACAAACATGAGTCTGAATTATGGTTCGCATCCACAGTCGATCGATCGGCCTCAAAAATGCGCCTGTGATTAAACATGTTCCGAGATACACCTGAATTTGCGCATACTTGGTTTGAAAAGGCGCCTGTCGCAGCCGTGTTCGCGTTCGAGAACAAAAACGCCGTCTGAACGGGAAAAGTAGACGCGTCGTCAGTGTATACACGCCGGTAATTACCTTCTATTACAGACGATTTTGATCCTATGGGACCGCCCGTTACCTATTGCCGACACTCGCCCAGATCAGCGTTAGTAGTGTCACAACACAGACGCTCGTTATTAGCGACGTCTCTGGGCGCACCGGCGATTATGAGCCTTTTTTACATAGTGGAAGGCAATAATTCTTTTGTGCTCTTTACCACCAACCTATGAGCATGTGGTTACTACACTGACATATGGCAAGGAAACCATCAAGATTGAGGATATTACTGCAACGTTGCTTGCTGGGGAACAAAGGAGGAAGAACAATGTAGTGGAAGGTCCTCAAGCCGAAGGTTTGCTGGTTAGTGGAGAATCTAGCAGGGGGAAGGTGGAGGCCAAGAGGAAGAGAAAGAACACTACACCACAACACTTAATTAGCAACTGACTACAGTGGCTAAAAGATTTAATTTGCATTGGAGGGTCGGTTGCTAAATGTTTCTAATGGACTGACCGTTGCTAAAATTGAATACGGCATTGAATTGTCCGTTGCTAATGTTATTTTGCTTTTGCATTTGAGGGTCGGTTGCTAAATAGGAATAACAGAGTCAGCGCATCCGTCGCTAAATAAATTTTGCATTGCCACTGTGTATTTGGGCCCTTCCCATGGTTATTTTTGGCCCAAAAACACCTAGTAAACCCTAAGTCCCCACGCAGACCCACCCACAGGCCAGCGGCATAGAGCCATTCGCACCGCGCGCCTCCACCTGACTGCCCGCCACCCGCGCCCGTCGCCCGCCCACCCCTACTCCACACCGCCCGCCCCCCTCCTCGAGGCTGCACACGGCGTCGCCCCAGCGGAGCCAATCCGGCCGGTCGCCGTCGTCCAGTCCACGCTCCCGCCCGGTGGCGGCTCGCCCCCTCGGCGCAGCAAGGTCACGAATCCTTCCTGCTCCCGCCGGGCGTAGCGACGCCGCTGCCTCCCCAGCACAAATACGCGACCCGCTGTCTGCTTCCCTCTTCCCCGACGCTAGATCCGCTACCGCGCCGCCACATGGGCTCGATGGCTGACCTGCGCGCACCCTGACGGAGGAAGTCCCTGCAGGTTCGCTCCTCTCCTCCATCCGAAGCCGAGGCCTCAGATGCGGGATCCTAAGGAGCCCACGCACGCGAGGCGTGGACCTTCAGATGCGGGATTCATGGAGGTGTTGTCAGCAACGTCAATGTCGAGGTCTCTGCCTGCTGGATTTGTTAGTTGTTGTTATTGCACTTAGCTTTCTCTTGTTGTATTGCACAGGTCCTGTGCGGATCCCTCTAAATGAGTTTGGTGGTGGCTTGACCAGGCGAGGGCAGCAATGCAGCTTGGATCTCGTGAGAAATCTTAGCTGAGTTGACAACATCTTTGATTTTTTTGGTAGGCCACAGAAATATTAGCTGAATCTACTGATATGATCTTGAGTAAATTGCAGATTAAAACATTTACTGTGAGGCATCTTGTTCTTGCTGGAAAAGAATTTGATGCATTGACACTACAGGTAATATGAATTGCTTTCTTTCATATCTTGATGTTCTTGTTTTTGTTTGACAGCTCTTGTGTTTGTCTATGTGCCAGTTCTAGTGGAGTTTAGAAGCTCTTGTGCTTTTAAAGAGGCTATGCCATAACTGGGAATCAGATATTGTTCTGCATTTTTTTTTTCTAATTAATTCAGCAGGCATGGTTATAAATAGAATGTAATACTGTTTGTCCAACAAAGGAATACTATAAATAATAAAAAGAGTGCAACTGGGAATCAGTTCATTGCTGCCAGCAGTACAACTGTAACTTGGGAGCCCTCGAAGTGATGAAGTCTGTATAAAAAACACATAAAAAAAAAAAATGGAGTACCTTTAAGGCCAGCAGCATCAGATTGTAAGTTTTTTTTCTAGAAAGCACAGATCAACACTTGTTTGTTGCATGAAATATATAAATCTTACATGATCTCGATCTCTGATTCTTCAGAGTGTAGAATATTGATGCAGTGCACAAGGGACAGATGCAATATAATTTCAACTAAACAATTTATACCAGTCCACTTCAAAATTTTGGACAGAGACATTCTCACCTGCATCTGTACTGCTTGACTTGTTTTTCTTGACTTTCCAGAAACGATTTGATATAGATGATGAAGCCTTGGACTGGTTATGGATACTGAGTCTTAAGCAAATGTAAGGCAAATCTTAATAAGCTTCAAATTTTTGAGGTCTCCTGAGTCTCAAGCAAGCATTAACTCCAGGTATTTTACTTTCAACCATGAATATACTAGCATCCTGTTCCTTCTATTCTTTACTCTTGCTATGTTCATCTATTTGTGCTCGTTTTGTACACAATCTGCATGCTTTCGCTAGCAATTTTTGGGGAAATAACTTGGCCTTTCTCCCAACTATGGATAGGTACTCAAGGACCAACTCTAAGTCGTGAAAGAAGACGTTTATTATTCTGTGATTCAAGCTCTGGTATTTTTTAATCTTTCCAAGAAGAAAGCTGCAAAGGTGTACCTTATTTGAACAGAGGACCCCGACAGAGGTCGTCTTTGTAGCATCAGAAGAAAGCTGCAAAGCTTTGGACATAGGCCGTCTTTGTAGCATCAGAAGAGGGAGGTTACTCCATTCATAACAGCAAGGTAAGCCAGCTCCTCTCTATTTGAGCTGTTGACAATGCGGCAAGCAAAATCAATTGTGAAGGATGGGAATTCCAACTTTTGTACATTGGAACCTTATAACTTTGTTAGATTACTCATTTCATATCTTTTTTTTTTTCAGGAACTTTTGGAAGCTACTGGACAGCTTCTTGTCAACAACAAGCTGTATCTTAGTGCTAATAGATGTTAGATTATTCATTACATATCATCACATACTTCAAACAAGGACTAGTTTGATGTTAAGTGACATTACATTTATAATGTACTTGTTCGATACATGAATCAAAGTATGGATAATGTGATCACTTTTGAATGTCATCATCCTTTGTGTATGTCAATCAACGTATAGGTAATTTCATTATTAGCTATGCCTTGAGACCACTTTTTTTAATCTATTAAATTGAGCTCGACGGATTTGTCGGTTGCTATAAGTTCAATATTGCGATGGATCATCCATTGCTAAAAAGCTCTAACTGATTGTCCGTTGCTAAAGTTTTACCATTGAACGGTCCGTGGCTAAAAAGAAGGTCCGTGGCTGTATATATTTAACCACGGGTTCATTATCATCTGCAGGGGTCCGTCGCTATAAGTTTTAGCCACGGACTGAAAGTCGCTGTGCCCCCCCCATATAGCAACGGATCGCAAGTCGCTGATTAAGGGTTGTGGTGTAGTGGAACAAGGTGCAATGTTTCAAGTGCGGAGATTGGGGACATATCAAGAAGGAGTGTCCAGGAAAGAAGGAGGCATGTGCTAATGTTGGAGCATCAATGGGTGACTCGGAAAATGATAGTAATGTTCTCTATTTGGTGGAGAAGGTCACATTTGCAGCTGTGCAAATTACAAGGGTGCAGATCTTTGCCGGGTGGAGTCATGGGGATGGAGTTGCAAGGTAGCGGGGTTTCTCGAGGCGGTGGGTTTGAGGCCAAGTCAAGCTCGTCGGGCTGCTCTTCGTGAAGCGGCAAAGTCGACAACTCAAGTCCGGAGTACAAGTTTTTTCTGCATGACAACACTTCAAGGTGGCGAAATATTTGCAAGGTGGAGATTGTTAGAAATGTGTCGAATATGTTTTGTACTAATAGGGTTACAGTGGACTTGTGTTGTAATTAGTAGTACGTGGTTAGGTGAGCTAGGTATTGGCTCTTGTAACCCGGCCCCTCTATAAAAGGAGGGGGCTGCACTTGTAACCTGAAACTCATTTGAGAGAGTGAGTGGCAACACATAGTGACAGGCTCGCAGGGGGCGCCGGTTATTTTGGCGGTGCCCCGGGCAGCGGGGTGTCACGGTCGGGGAGGAGCACCCATAAGAATGCCCAGGGGCGTAGGCTTTGCCGAACCTCGTAACCAAACATCGAGTCTCCCGTGTGGTGTGTGCTATCTCTCGTGAGCATCTCGGTTAGGAAGATCCATGCAATCGCTTCCGCATTAGCGCTGATATCACAACAACAAAGACGGCCATGGGGGCGGCGAGGGGCGAACATGGCGGTGTCATGGCCCTTCAGCACCACCACCATGGCGGGTCGTGACCCTTCACAGCACCTCCACAGTGGCGGCGGCGGCCGGATCCCGTCCCCAGCAATCGGATCCAAGCGGTGGCGGTCGCCGGATGCAGGCGGCCCTCCCCAGCACGTCCACAGCGGTGGCACGAGGAACCCTATGAGTTTTGTAAAAAAAACAAAAGGTTAATAAGAACACACATTATCTAACTATAGTTAATGAATCATGATGTCAAAACTAGACTACTCAAAACATAGTTATGAAGTTACCGTTTTAAATAAAGAACTACAAGAATGCAATTACCGCCTGGTCCTAATCTCCACATTTGAGGAGGAAACGGGAGGAAAAATTTTCCTCCTAGCCCACCGACCATAGACACATCATTTTCCTCCCATTTTCCTCCGACCCATTTCCTTCCGTTTCCTCATACCTTGGTTGTCGTCGGATCGATCGCTCTCGGTTGATGTGAGCCATCAATTTTTCCCCAATTATTGTAAAAAATTTCATAAGACATACAAGTCTCCATGGGTTAATTTCTTAGTTTATAGTTTTTAATTGTCTTGCCATCAATTTCCTGGTGCTGCATGGCGTAATCACAATACAGCACCACACTTACCTCGATGCACGTACCTTAGAGACTAAAAATTTGTGACCAGACCAAAAATGTAGACACAAACTGATGTATACTCAAGTATGGAACTACAAGATGATAAACTATATAAACTATCTCTCACGCTCCACACTCGTTTTACATAGTGTATTTATATGAAGTAATTTATTTCATCGAGCAATAACAATGAAATCCTGCATGAGTGATCATATTTTTGTGGGGTTAATTTAACACTTACAACCGGCTGACTCATTGGATGATGCAAAGCAGATGGGTTAGCTGCGTCAGTTGTACCTAAGGCCAGTCTCAATGGAGAGTTTTACCTCCCGGTTTCCAAGATGTGAAACTTTGGTATGAAATAGACGTCTCCCTCAATGCACAGTTTCATTGCACAGTTTCATAGGCTCAAGGGTCCCACAACCTCTCTCTCATTGCATGGTTTAATTACATAGTTACATGTTGAAACTCTATTTGTGTCTCAATGGGGGTTTCACACAGTTTCCAACACATGTGAAACGATGCCCAAAGGTTTCACCATGGTGAAACTCTTTCCTTCTCTCTCCTAGGGGTTTCATGCAAAAGTGAAATTTTGCTGATGTGACGATGCATTTAGTGTGCATGAAACACTCATAAAAACTCGCATTGAGACTGGCTTAATGGTTCACGAACCAATGCAATGTACAAAAGAAATTAATGACATAATTTTCCCCATAGAAGTGCAAGTGAGTTAATGTATTTAGGGAGGCTTTATACCTAATGGTTCACTAACCAATGCAGGGCACTCAGATCATGGAGTGGCAGTCGCATCCAACCGTGTGAACCTTTCCTGTTTGTATGCTTTGTAAAGAGTTGACACGTCAAGCACGAATCCCCGCAATGGATTTGCTACAAAGCCCCATCGTAAGGAATTTAGGGAGGCTGTTGCTGTCACCCAAGCCTCAGACCTGGCATGGTGCTCTAGCTGTGAACATACACTGATTTCTGTTTGGTATCCTGATGCCTCTGAATTCTAAATGTACTATTGCTTGTGAATTCGTGGAAGCTTATGAATTCGAAGTAACTATAGCAGTGTAAAGTAGTAATCTTGCACCTGTCATGCCCATGTTTCACAAAGTTTTTCATTCTACTGATTTCATCACTCTGAATGTGAAGGGTATATATAAAGAGATGAACTGGGATGTAAGGGCATTATTAGTTAGCATGTATGGGTCCCACTAAATACCATATGTCGCAGCATATGGGCACTATATATTGTGTACGAGTTGATTACATTGATTGAAAAATCAATTGGAATAATTCACCACCTTTTGTTCCAAGTGATACACGGTTACAAATTTCAGACCCTGAAGTACATATTACTAAGTAGTAAGCCCAATAAAAAAATTATTAGATTGAAAATTCAAAAGCTCCATCAGATTATTGTTTCTAGAACCTCTAGAATACCGCTAGTTGCTCAGGCTTTTCTGTCACCTAATATGGATCCCACTTGTGGGCCCCGTGGGGCTGACTTGCCTGAGGACGTGGCTTGTGCTCGGCACAACGGTGGTATAGCGCGGGCTGTTTCTACCCCAGAATTGCCCCAAGACCTGGGCTTTGTGCAGCTTGGCCGCTTGCTTGCTTGTCTTCTTGGAGTAGAATCAATATAATACACATGCGTGTGGGCATGTGGCTGTGCGCATGCGCACAATGTCTGATTGATGAACTGGGCTTTGTGCAGCTTGGCCGCCAAATGCGCTCGTTGAGTTAACCCCCAGTTCGTGGTGATCGCATAGGCGGTCCGCTGCTGGCACTAGTTACATGCCTTCTTTCATCTTGGTTGAGTTAGCTATGCACTAGCTGAGGTTCTAGGTTCCAGCTGCCTCTCAAGGTCTGATACCTTCACTACATTATTCTGGTGACCAAGCTAGATAGAACAAGTCTGGATCCAGCCATGCTTTCCTGATGCCACCAATTCCCAACGCCATACACATGATTGTGTACGTGTAGGCGTTCCCTCTTGTTACTATCCTTGATGACTGCATATATGAGTAGAATTACTACCGTCACGATGCTATTCAAGTTTTCCATGCTAATGTCTGCTCTATCCTGTCCACATGCGGACCATACTACTGAAGATGAACCTGCCCTGTGATGTAATATAAAGGAAGGTATCTGAAATGCACAAGTCTAACATCATATAAGTATAGACACTCAGTGAATACCACTTCAACGTTCTATTGTGCGTTAGTTGGTGCTATTATTTCTTACTTGTAGAATAACATGCATGTAGATCTTTTGTATTCAACGACTGCACAACATTTTCATTGTTTCTTTTTTTTGGCTGGATTCAATGGGTTAATATCTGAGCTAGTAGGTTGCCAAGGACCCAAGGTTTTAGAACTGGACGAAGATAATTAACGTGCGACTCATTGAGGGGCTGTTTGGTTCCAAGTCTAAGCACTTTTTAGTCCTAGGGACTTTTCTTAAATAAGTCCCTCCAAGAGAGTGTTTTAGTAACTAATAGAGAAAAAGTCCCTCCAGTTCGTTGACCCCCAATTCGTGATGACTGAGCATGGGTGGTCCTCCACTGGCACCTTTCATGGTCGGTGTGAATTCCCGTGGCATGCACAACAAGGCTGTAGCACGTGACCATTCTGGTGTTTTGCGTTGGCCCAGGTCTCCACATGCACCCGAAACCCAGTGTCAAGGACTCCCAGGTGGTGGCGAGTGGCCTGGTCATGGTAGAGAAATTTATCTGAATAGCTACTACTAATATTGTTAGAACTCCACCCAGATAAAGATGCCAGTGCTAGGTAAACTCATAATGGCTAAAGTGAAAAAGAGAGGAAAATGGTATATAAAATGGTGCTCACTAGTCACTAAACCTCTATAATATCTAACATGTCAATAAGGAAGGATGACTAGAACTGTAAAAAAAGACCTTCCGAACCAAAGACTACGCAAAGGCAATTGTAAATACCTGCTTGCGGAAGAACCACTCGTATAAAAAAAAAGACCTTCCAAACCAAAGACTATGCAAAGGCAATTGTAAATACCTGCTTGCAGCGGTGGAGCACACCATAGTCAAGCAATTTAGATATTTGCAGCATTTATAAATTGTTGATCCTATAGCATTGATAGTGCAATAGCAGTCTAGTTATGTCCATGTAAGACAAAATAACTCTGGTTCTTCACCACAACTTATTTGTCATCGCGGACCAATAATACAGAATGGTTCTTCGCCACAACTTATTTGTCATCGCGGACCAATAATACAGAACGGCAGAATCAGCTATGCACCACTTGAGATTCGATCTTGGTTCTCCACGGCACACCCTCATCGAGCCCTGGCTAACAATGTAAATCACTACTAATATGCTACTAGAATTGGTTCCCACCAACACATCGCCGGCCTGCCCTCGCTTGGCCTGGTTTGTACAAGTCACGAGAAACTTACCCACTGAAACGAGGAATTTCGCAGGTTCTCTTATGCAAGCTAGCAAAATCTTGCCCCATGATATCTCTAGCAAAGGAACCAAACACTCAACTTGCCAGGACTCCTTGCTAGGCTAGGCACCACATTTCCATGCCAAAGATCCGTACGTGCCCTCAGTATGCAGCCATGCTCTCCTGCTGCCACCAATTCCAATGGAACATACATAATTCTGCAGGCAGGTCTTCCCTCTTATTACTGCCCTTGACGACTGCACGTACATGTAGAAATACTACGTACCCACGTCAACAGCATGATCGTGTACACACTCATCTACTTTTCTGCACTAATCTGTTTTGTATCCTGTCTACATGTTTGATTTTACTGAATATTGAAACTGCCCTGGGATTGTAATATAAAGGAAGGGATCAAAAATGCACACAAGTCTAAAAACTTATATATGGGCACACGCTAAATGCGACTGCAACGTCCTGATGTACATGTGGGTCCTATCAAGTATATATTCAACCACTGCACCACAAAGTCATTCATTCTGTTTTTCTTTGCATGGATTCAATTCGCTTATAACTAGTAGAAGAGCATCTAGCATCACTTTTGATAAAGACCATCTACTTAATATCATTGTACACACGTAAACCTGTACATAAAAAAATTGTACAACCACCACAAGAAAATTATCTGCAAGGAGATCCTTAATGCTTTGGAGCCAGCAATGAGGCGAGCTTTGGAGGTCCACCACGTACAGATGATTTGTCCTTTGTGCAATCAGCCGGTGTGCGGCCATTGTTGACCCTTCCACTAGCAAGTGTCTCATGAATTTTTACCCACCAACTAGCATGATTTGTCAACTAGTAGTTGGTGGTCGTGGCTCGACGGAAAGTCTTGGAATGGATCCTCTGTTTTCCCAATGGCTCCATCTCCTACAATAATTTTATTATGCCACATCTTAAGTCGTTTCCTATGTTAGCAATACAGATCTACCGAGAACTAACAGTGCTACCTATACACCATCTCACATTTGTGGAAACGAGTGCTTGAAAGGGACATAACACATAACATGGGAAACTAAGTTTGAGCAAGACCTTAAATGTACAGTGTCCGATCAGTTAGTAGTACCGGTGGAACATCTTTTATTTATAAATACTTAATATTAGAGTATAGACGTGTCAATCCAAGCAAGGACAAACGACATGACACAAAATTCTAATTCGTCGTAGTACTATGAAACATCTTTAATCTATATATACTTAATATTAAAGTATGCTAATTTCTTTGGTCCGCCATTTACTCCACAGCATCCGTCCCCCAGGTTCCCATCCATCTTCTTCATCTCTAATGTTCTTCTGTTTCACTGTTTGTTGTCCGTGACTTCCACTCTTTTGTTGGGCATGACTCCAAGGTCTAGTAGTAGTGATTCTTCCTCCTGCATGATATATGTTCAGTTAAAGTTTGAAGTTGCAGATTTGTTGGTGCCCACCAATAGTATTGATCTTCAGCACTGTTTTTTTTATATGATTCTCTACTGAGAGTATGCATTTGTGATATAAAAACATGTGAGGTTAATTCTAAGTCTCCGTACACTTTGTCTTCTGCTTGTGTCAGCCATTGGAGATCCAAACTACACCAGACCAACATCATAATCTTGAGGTGACAATGTTGGAATAGAATGTGGTGGTAAAATGTAAGTTTGATGTTCCTGGTGCCTCTGAATCATAATCTTGAGGTGACAATGTTGGAATCACTATCTCAAGGATTGCCATCCCACCTCGGTTCGTGGCTCCTGTCTTGCTCATGTTTTTGTATTTTGTAGTATTGATTTCCATGGGTCTAAAAAACCGAATAGTGGTATATATAATAAAGACAGAATTGGACATGAAGTTATCATCAATATGTATGCTTTGGGTCGTCCAACTAATAAATACATCTCACAAGTGGTACTATTGTGTGTAGGAGTTGATGGGAGTGATGATTTAGTTGAGAAAGGATACACATGTACTTCAAATAGTCAACTGATGACAGAGAAAAATATCACAATAAAGTGGTAATTAATTCGATCAATGTGATATATGATGGCAGCCCTATATATGGAAGATATCACTGTACTGTATAATAAATCAACTGTTCGACCGAGCAATATAACACAACAAAAATTAACAGTAAATTATTAGCTTTGGATTCAAAATGACTAGGTGTGTTCTCTGTCTCTGAGTACAGCTGGAATTGATATATGTCCACACAAATTTCGCTGGGTCTCAGCAGGTAATCATATAAGACAAATTACGACCAGCCCCTCTACGCCTGGAGGCGTACACAGCCAGCATAATCAGGCATAACTGTTCTCCCCATTTGTATGCACAAACTCTAATACATAATGGTCAATCCGTTGTGTGACTGCACAACACCACACTGGTGCCACCTTCGTCAGTGGCGGGTTAGGGTTTGTCGCTTCCCCCTGACTCTTTGGGAGCAGGCTGGCCCTGCCGTGGGCGGGCAGAGAGCGGAGAAATTAGCGGATGACAGGGTCGCATGGCAGCCTGTGAGCATCAGACATCAGAACGCATGCTAGGGCCGAAGTACACGGGTGTCTGTGAATTCCTTCTATTCTCTTCAAGAGGGCAGTAGAGAAGTGTTACGTCAATGGAGCACAAAGTGATGTCGCATGCCTGGTTATGCAGAACGGTGAAGGTAGACCTGCATCTGGACTAGTTCTAATACATTTAGCACAAACTCTAATACATTTAGTATCGTGAATGGACAAGTTCTTCTTGGACGTTTTCTTGCTAATTAAAGTCATGATGAATGGACAAGATAACTTTTTTTTTTTCAAACAAATGTATTAGATGCATGTTTAGTATTTATAGTTGTATATTGCACTAGCAGCAATAAAAGCATCACGCTTAATACCACCCTGACGGTTTCCCTGATGTCCCTGATGGTTTCTATTCTTTTTCCTGATGGTTCCGTCTGTTGTGGAAAAAATGCATTTGGTAGTGACTAGCACGATTAATATGTGTGCTTTTTATTAGTTTTAGATATGCTCCATTCATTTTTTTACATAGTGTATGTACGGCAAGTTTTTAAGTACGTAGCAACACTAGTTTGGTTATTTTACCCTCTTGTAAGTATGCTCCAACAGATCTTAGACATTTTTAATTAGAGTAATAGAATATTTAAATGAGCATCCATCGTGCACGCGAGCGTCTAGTTTCCTAATTTCAGAATGCCAGCCTCAGCTCGTTCCTGAAGGGCGACACCACACATGCATGTTATTATTATTATTATTATTATTACAATTTCGAAATTATCAGTCACAGGCTAAACTATGCAAATGGTGTAAATGTGTTTCGCTTCTTGCACAGGTAAAAAAAAGGTGCAAGCATGGACGGAATGACCAGAAGCGAGATGGCCCTAGCCTTGGTGGCGACGTGCACGGAACATCAGTGATCACCTTGGTGAAAATAAGGAAATGAAATCTTACAGGAGTACGTGATTAAACATTTTGCTGGGTTAACCAGATTTGGACGACTGATTACTTTGAACCCATGGCAGACGTGGCGTCAGTTGGAACTACTGCTTCAGTAATCTAATCTACTGAAGAAATGCAATGAGAGGCACCATGGAGGTGGCCGATTGCGTGCATCATGTCGGTGCTTCGGGATCTCTAATCACGTTAATGCAGTTCGTGTTGCTTGTATACACAGAAACAGTAAGTCAGGGCACAGAGGCTCCCCGCAACGTTGATTGGACACCCAGCCGCACCCAAGATAATTCAACGAGCGCATGCATTGCTGGTGTCGCTTGCTCAGCGCTTCTGCAACCCTCTAGCCGGGAAGATGTACTGATTTGTGTTTCATATCCTGTTGCCTCTGAATCCTAATTTTGGTTCTACACCATTCGCGTGGCAGGATGACGATCGTGATGTTGAGTGATCCAATTCTAGGTGTGTATGCTATATATAAAGACAGGAACTGAGACATAAGGGCACAAACATGTATGGGTCCCGCTAAATACCAAGTAATGACAATTACACATGTACATCACAATGACTTGGTTGTTGCATCTGGACTACTTCCCATTATTTGACACACTATATATGTCATAAAGACTAATCACCACCGGACTATCATTGTAAGTTGTTTTCGAAATCAGTGATCATACACCACCAGTGTTGGTTCATGGCGTCAACTGTGAACTGTCACACGAAGCCCGACCTAGTAATGATAGGTCACCTGCCAACTAGTTGGCTTAAACTAGACTGCGTTGCACAAAAAAATCATAATTCTTTCATACGGGATCTGGTTAAGGTAAACTTTATATGAAAATTATACTTCAAAGAGATATAACATATTCAGATGGTTTACAAATCCAGAAATTCAATATATGTTCTTGGATTAGATTTATAAAATTGCTTATTCTCATTTTTTTTTGAATAAGTGACCGGAGGGGTTTGGAGCCCCGCCTCAATTTGTATTCAAAAAGTGCCCAAAATGATAGATTTACAACAACCGCCGACAAGGGCGAGAAGTACATGTGAGAAGGGGAGAAGGAGTACAACGAGTCAACTGACAGTTGACAGAAGCACCAAGAACAACACAAGGAGTTGGCAGAGACAAACACCAATAAACTCAAGGATAAACTAGCCTAGACCCAAAATGTAGAAAGACAGCCGAACGTTGATTTGCATCCCCTCCAAACAACATACTCGCTAGAGGTGGAAGCCTTAACCAAATTGGACATCCATGGATTTTAGCAAATGAACTAAAATTCAAATTTTGGTGGGAGACCATCTCTTCCTAGTTCATTTTTTTATACTAGAGGGTATCCATTGGACATCCATGGACATCCAACTTTCACTTGTATTACTCGCCTATATCGCCGAGACCATTGAGCCCTCCACCTTGCCTCGGTGATGGGGCATCCTCTAGCACATCCGAGCCCACGTACCACCATCCACCGGGAGGAAGCCAAGGAGGGGGAATAGCGGCAGTGGTGGGAACAACACTCGGCATTTGATAATTTGTCAACATCGAGGAGTGGTAAAAGGCACACTAGCCCTAAATCAACACGATGACCTCCCATGGAACTGATGGTGAGTTGGTGACCACCTTCGGCGCATCCGGGCCCACTTACGACCATCGAACGCTGTTGGGGGCCACCAAAATGGACCCCCACAAGACCAGCCCACCTCAGCCTGCCACAAAGGCCCAAGAAGTTGGCCCACCGTAAACAGGCACAAGCTATTTCATCATGGTTGGATCAGCTGCAGTAAACATGTCATGTCTTCCTTTTTTTTTGTTTTGATTTTGGGCTTTATAGCCTTGTACCCGGTTCCTGCTCCTTCCTTTTTTGTTTGTTTTTCCTTAGAGTAGTTTTGTTCCTTCTAGTTAGCTTCTTCGCTGTTTGTAGCTTAGCTGTTAGTTCTTCTGAGTTTAGCTGTTAGTGCTCCTAGTTTAGTAGTTCTTTCTCCTAGCTTCTTTTGCTCCTTTTTGTTGTACAGTTTGTTTGACAGAAAATGAAAAATATAGGTAGGGTGCTCCCTTGCTGATCTTTTTCAAAAGAAAAAAGCAGGTTGCAGACAAACGGGTTGCAGACATGACGCTTAACGCATCTATTGTTCCTATATCACAAAGAAAATGGCCAAGTAAGGTCGTGACACTGAGACTATTAGAGACAGGAGAGGGCTAAATGGTGCTTCGAGATGGTTCTAGCAATTTGGTACTACTCCCACTGCCTCCCACTCCCATGCCAAGCACTGCCATTTCTGTGTCGAAGCCTTTTTTTTTGCGTTGTGAAAGCCAAAAAAATAAAGCTGAGGAAAAAGCCAAAGCGAAGAGAAAGTGGTGCTAAGATATGATGGGACTCGATCGCTTATATAATGGATGTGGAGTGTTGAGCAATCAATATAAACTTACGAATGAAAGCCAGGCCATTAGCATTTTTCATTTAATTCAGTCCTAATTTGTGTACTACGTTTGTCTGCCGACTGCAGTTTTTTTTATTGAGACGGTACTCCTTATTTCAAATAATTCGATCTGATAAGTTCAACAAAAGATGACTTTGAGGGCATTTTAATATGTGTCATTTCAGGATTGTTGTGCCAAGTCTCATACAATTTATTTTTTTGTGGTGATGGCCGACAATGAAAATTAATTGGAATGCAAACAATACAAGTGCAGAGTGAAACCCTTTTTCAAAGTGCCATTCCTAGCTAGTAAACAAAGGGAAGCTGATGGAGGCAAGGTGATAATAGGTTAACCCGTGAGCCGAGGGTGCGTGAAGCGGCACGTCAACAGGCGCATGGGGAGGCCAATTGCCTCCCATTTTATTCATGGTTGCACATCGCTTGGATGTGGTGGTGGGAAAAGCCAAAGTGATGAGAAGGTGTAACTGATGACTGTGGTGCTCACAGCTCGGATGTGGTGGAACTCGACAGATTATCTATGATGAAATATCTCTATGGTAAAATTATGTGTTTTTCTTTTTATTTTTTTGTGTGCGTGCAAGAGCTTCATATTCACAGGATCAAGGACAACGAACTTGTGCGACAAATCCACTAGTCTACAAACTACAACCTTACCCCCAGGGTTTTGAAAGCTTGAATAGTTTTTCATGGGCCACCCCTGAAAATTGATTTTCAGGGGTAGTTGAGAACACACCCAGGAAATGTCTCATTTCTACAATCGATAGATGGTGTAGTAGTAGTTTTGAAGACCACTACCGAATGATTAATTTTGACCACCCCTAAAACTGTGAACTCCTAATAACTAGTTCTGCCGTTCTTCCCAGCTATCCTGTCTTCTTTGTACACTCAAACCAAACTACCAAAATTCTCCAAATGTTATCAGCAACCCAGTCCCACGCCACATCTAATTATTCTGGTAAAACTGGAATTTAGGTAAGAAGTGCAGTGAGATCAAATCCTTTTCGCTAGAATTGGTTACGTAATGTTGGTATTGCAAGAGATAGCTAGAAAACTAAATAAGTACTCAATTCATAAGTCTCTTTCTGCAACTCAAATACTTCTTCAGATATGAAAAAAAAAAGTCCTACCAAAAGCTAGAACACTGAGGATAATAAATTGTCTAGTATCCCATTCTGCATTACATATGTACTAAACACACTGCCGGTTTGTAACAAAGTCTCGTACAATTTATTTTTTCAGTAGTGGTGGTAGAAAATGAAATTAAATTGGAATGTATGCATGACAAATGTTGAGCAAAAACCTCTTTTCAGAGATTGTAGGTAGAGAACAACCGAACCACAGTCCCTATGGGCAGTTTAGAGACTGTGGCATTGCGTCTCCGCGATGGTGCTATTCCTAGTAAACAGAGAGAAGCTGATGGCGGCTAGGTGATAACTGGTTAACTCATAGCCGTGGCGTCTCTCAGAAGGTATCGGTCTCTGCGAGTCACGATGGATTGCACAGATAGATTGACGTCACGCCAGAGGAAGAGGAGCCCCTTGGCGGCAACACCACAGGAAGAGGAAGGCCCATGCTACTCCAGCTCCTTTGCCTTGTCGTCCTCCACCTCCTCCTCCTCCTCGTCCTCCTCCGCCTGCTCCTCCTCCTCCTCCTCCTCAGATGATGACGGATCGGCCACCGGTGGCGGAGGTGTTGCATGATCCTTGCCTGTGCTTCGACCACCCTTGCCTGTGCTTGACGATGACGGAGGACCTACTACCTCTCGTGTCTTCTGGTAGAGGTTCCTCAAAGGCCCCATCATCAGACCACCAGCACAAGGTGAGGGAAATGACGCCAAAGATAGGTCCGATGACCAAATGACGCGCATCTGGACTACTCCTGTTGCCTCCCATTTCTACTCATGGTTTCAGAACGCTCTGACGTGGTCAGAAAAGCCAAAGTGATGAGAAGGTTTAACTGTCAAGACTGGAGCTCGCAGCTCGGACGTGGTGGGACTCGACTCGGCTTATCTATATGTATATGGAGGAGCCGGAGCCTAGCAGCCCATGGAACTTATGAAGCATTACAGCCTGGGCATTTAACGTTCTTCATTTCATTCTGGCCTAGTTAATCTACTACTCCAACATTTAGTTGACATGATATATACGTCAATAAATTTCAACAAGTAGCAGCCTATTTATCCACGCTGACAATATATTACTGAATATTGGCAGTTAGTAACGAAGTAGATACCTACAGGTTAATATCCTAACAATTTCTGGCAGCTAAATAAATTCATTTGGAGACCAAGCATAATATCTGAAGAGATGTACATACACTTTGGTTCTTCTTAATACAAAGATACGCGACGTTCGTTCATATTCACAAAAATCATTTTCATAATATCTGAAGAGATGTACATACACACGTTCTTAATATCTGAAGAGATGTACATAATCATTTTAATGCTAATTCAGTCAGTGCCAACTACCATGATAGCAAATCCCTGGTAACTGATCCCGATTCCAGCAGCAATACGTGTGCAGAATCTATGAGTCCTGGTAACTGATCCCCGATTCCGGCAGCAATACGTGTGCAGAGTCTAGGTGAGCACCATGAATGCACTGCATTCGGAGGCCGTAGTACAACAAGGTGTCCCTGAGAATTCCTCCTATTGTCTTCAAGTTGGCATTACAGCAGTGTTACGTTGATGGAGCACAAAGTGATGTCTCAAGTACAGTTATACAGAATGTGTAGAGGAATCCCTTCACGTGCACTACTCCTGTTGCCTCCCACTCCTATAACAAGCACTACAACAGTCATGTTTGCGCTGGAAGGTAGAGGTTACTTTTGAAATGGAAAAAACAACAAGAACGAAAGGCCATGCAAAGCGACGAGAACGTGCAAGCTAGAATAAAAAGCGTATCTAATGTATGGTTCTGATATAGTAGGCCTCACACATGGCGTGGTGAGATGGGGGGCTCCAATTTAGAAAAAGAATGGTGGGAAGAAACAGAAGAACTGGAAGTTCATGGGGAGTTCATTTGGTTAATTATGCATTCTGCCTCTCTTTGCAGGTTGCGAGGTGTATTATACATATTTTAGATAAGTGAACACAATTCCAGCCTGTACCATTCGGATATGGCACAAAACTCAGAGTCATTACAAAAGAATGCCATGAGGCAAAGAACCCCCCCCCCCCCCCCCAAAAAAAAAAAAAAAAAAAAAAAAAAACATGAAACAAAGTTAGCTCATCTAGTGAGTCGGAGGCTAAAGCAGGTTGCAGACAAACGGGTTGCGTGCAATGCGCTTAACACATCTATTATTCCTATATTACAAAGAAAATGGCCAAGCAAGGTCGTGAGTCGTGACACCTCGCGGATTTCCTTATGATCTGCTACAGTGCAGCATTTGCATTACGAAGACCTGAGAGTGTTAGAGACAGGAGAGATGAGGTGCTTTGAGATGGTTCTTGCAATTTGGTACTAGTCTCACTGCTTCCCATTCCCATGGCAAGTGCTGTCATTTCTGTGTCCGAAGACTTTTTTTGCGTTGTGAAAGCCAAAAAATAAAGCTAACAAAAAAGCCAAAGCGAAGAGAAGTCATGCTAAGATGTGATGGGACTCAATCGCTTATATAATGGAGGAGCCTTCAGCAATCCATATAAACTTGAATCAAAGCTGGGCCATTAAGTTGTTGAATCTGAAAAAGCATGTCTGCCCCATGTCTTCCCCACAGCACATCCACATGCGCACACAGGCCAAGCATGCACACAACACCATTAGGTTCTCGATCCTGCTTGAGATATGCTACTGTGCTTGGGCGTGGTTCTTTCATACTGCAATATCATCTGGCACTAAGCATTCAAATAAGTGATTAATTGTAGATTAGGCTATTTTATCTAGAACTTTCGCTTAGTCATTAACTTAAACTGTCCACCTGCTGCCACTCGAGCTTTTACCCATGTCGCCGCTGTCCTCCTGCAAGCAGGATGCCGCCACCCACCTACTCAAGGTCACCTTACTCAAGGTCACCTTAATATGCCTGCCTACAGCTAGCCTGCTGTACCCATGTCTTGTCCACGGACTAGGCCACTTTTTTTTTTTTTTTTTTTTTTGAGAACACGGACTAGGCCACTTGCCTCCCACTCTTATAGCAACCACTACGTTCATTTTTTTTTTTTTGACAAGAAAAACTGTGGGGGAGATCCCCCACAGTGCCGGCCAATTTTCATTAATTTTTAAAAAAACAGAGAGAGAGTTCTTACTTACAGAGTTCAACTAAAAGCATCTGACCAAACACAAAAGGTTGTCATAAGATCAACCTTGAATCTACAGGATTGCAAAGAACATTGATTCTTAAAGTTGCTAATCCATCTATTTATTGTTGGATCATGTCTGTTGAAGACTTTATCATTTCGAATCTTCCATATCTCCCATGATGCAATCATTGTCACCTCTGTAAAGCATGGAATGCCTTGGGCGAGAGCAGGATGCAGCAATCTTTGAAACAGTTGCAGGGATAGATCCCAGGTGATACCAAGACGATTCCAACAGACTTGTGCAAATGGACATTCAAAAAAGAGGTGCTCGATGGTTTCAACTGCACCTGTATTGCACATGACACATGCACTGCCCCCTTGGATGTTCAGATTTCGTCTCTGCAACATGTCCTTGGTGTTCAATCTGTCAACAAGTACGAGCCATACAAAGAATTTAATTCAGGGGGTGCACTTAGACTTCCACATTTCTTTGAAGATTGGGTGTGCCTGAATGAAGCTGAGGACATGTTTGTAGTATTTTCGAGAGGTGTACTGCCCATCCCAAATTGGTACCCATCGATCTAAAGTTGTATCATCATAGGGCCGGTTTTGGAGCTCTTCTTGTAGAGAGTCAAGCTCATCACAAGCTTTTCAATGGATAGTGGCAACACAAATAGGGAGTCAAGATCTGTTGCTTCCATGACTTCCTTTACTGAAACTTCTGTATTTCGTGCATAAGATGCTAGCCTTGGGTATTTATGTGCCAGAATGTTGCCTGCCCAAAGGTCCCACCAATCTCACACGTGGTGATCTGTCTAAATAACATGTTAAGACGAAAAACGTCTTTCCACCAGAAAGATCCAACTTCCCTGGAGGTGTGTGGGACTCGGTTTTCATAGTATTTATACCACACTAGGTGCACCCATGGGATATCCTCTTTATTGTAGAATTTTCTAAGATGCTTCATAAGTAGAGCATCATTTTGAAGCCTGAGATTCAGAATGCCTGTGCCACCTTTCTCCTTTGGTTGCATGACCACTGGCCAAGCCACAAGATTACCTCTTTTTTTTTTTTTCATTTGAATTCCCACGCCATAGGCATTGTTTCAGGCCTCTTTCCACATTTTCAATAACCCCTACTGGGAACTTGAGAGTGCACATGGCATAAGTGGTAATTGGAGTGATGGCCGAGTTAATCATCTCCAGCCTTCCACTGTAGGTCAGCCATACTGAACAAGCTGATAATCTCCTCTCAATTCTATCCATCATTGCTGAGAAATCTTCAATTCTGGGCTTAGTTGTTCCCATAGGCAACCCAAGGTATGTGAATGGCATGCAACCTATGTCACATCCAAAAGTGCTTGCAAGGATTGTCATTTTCTCTAGGGCGACAATAATGGGGGTACATCCGAGACTTTTCATAGTTGACATGTAGCCAGTTGACTCAAACAAAGCTATTGAGCATTGCTTTGAGAAAGACTAGCTGCCTGGCATCAGCTTGCAACATCATCAGAGTGTCATCGGCATATTGGACAATCGGGAAGTCCTCAGAAGGTTGGGGGATGGGCTTTATTAGTAGACTGAGTTCTGAAGCTTTGTTTATGATAATCTGGAGTAACTTCGGCTGCCGTAACAAAGAGTAAAGGAGACAATGGTTCCTTGTCTAACCCCATGTTTGCATTTAAAAAATTTCCCTGGTACACCATTGAGTAGGATTGCTGATGATCCAGTGCTGAGTATCATCCTAACCCACTCCACCCATTTATCGAGGTAGACCAGCTGAGTCATGACATGGATTATGGTGGAATGCTCGACCATATCAAATGCTTTTTCAAGTCGGTTTTTAGAATAATTATCTCTCTTACGGGCTGATGGCATTGATGAATATATTCATAGCTCCAAGCTAGGCAATCTTGTATTGATCTAGATCGAATAAATCCATATTGATTTTTGTGTACCAATTTCAGAATCACAAGTTGCAGCCTATCTGCCAATATTTTTGGGATATTGGCCTGTAGTCACTTACTGTTTCTGGCCCCTCCTTCTTTGGCACCAAAGTAATGAAGGAATTATTGATGGATTCCAGGTTGCACAATCCATCATAGAAATCAGAGCATATCTTATAGAAATCAGTCTTAATATATTGCCAACACTTTTTCATAAACAGCCCATTAAACCCATCGGCCCAGGAGCCTTGTCACTTGGCATTTGCCTTACTATTTTGTCAATTTTCTCATGGCTACATGGAGAGGTTAAGCCATCCAGATCATCAACTGGCATGATAAGAGTGCTTAGATCAAATAGCATATTGGGTGAGGAGGTTGTGCCCATTCTTTTCTTGAAAGAGGTCCAGAGTAGCCCAGCTTTGCTCGATGATCCTGTACCCAAATGCCATGATCATTTCTTAACCGTGATATTGAGTTTCTTCTGTAGGAGATTGTGGCCACTACTTTCATTTTTGTCTCTGAAGGACTGGAACTACCATTTTACCTGACAAAGAAAAAAACCCAAAGCCAGGAAGAACGTGGCAAGGAAGAGGTGGTCATATGGCGGGCCTCGATTGCTCATATAAAGCAACAAGAGCCGAGAGCAGTCCATGGAACATAAGCATTACAAGTGGGCATTTAACATTCTTCAGTTCATTCATACCTAATTATTACTGTACAACTAATCTACTACTGCAATATTTTTTTTCAAAATCCGTACACAATCTTTGAAGCAATTCTGAAAAATTAAGATAAGGTACCTAGGAGGCCTTTGAAGTGTCATGTCATGAGCCTTTGCTTTCATCTAATACTACTCAACCGAACTTTGAACATGCACCAGAGATTCATCTTAACTAGTTGCATCACAAAATTTTTGACAAAACCTAGGTTTCTTAGCATTTTCATATTTTGGATAAAAAATTGTGGTGGAACTTGTTATAGCCATGTCTTATGACATTATTTATTTAGGTTACGACCTTTTATCTTATTGACTTTGTTCCCGTATCTAAAAAAATAGTATTCATTTTTATATACTAGAAGCCAATTTAAAACTTTTGTGATTCCAGGATATTTGTTCATAACTCTTGTTTTGTGCCACACGTTTACATAAATCACACTTTTTCAGCTACTGTGATAAAAAAAATAATAGATAAATACTAATTAATAAAGTAGAAACAGACGATATACACCACCCGAGATACAGTAATAATTAAGCACACGTACGTATGCAGGATGTAATTCCATCAGAAAAGACTATAGTGCCACAGACTAGTCTGTGCTTGTTCCCTTCTCTTATTCATGTCATTAGTTGTGTGACCTGCACTTCATTTAGAAGGAAAACCAAAAACATATGTTTTGAAAACAATTGATAAAACTCTGATGTGAAAAATACAGTTATTCTTTTTGTATTTCCTTGTATTACTGAGTAAAGTTAGAAGAATGAATTCTCTGGTACTTCCATGCCCATATATCGCACTAGCTAGTCTGTCCTTGCAATTCAGTATAAATATGAAGCATAAAAATGCATAGCAAACACGATACTCCATCGAAGTGATAGCTCCAAGTCTATAAATCTGTAGTCATCTCACCCCTCCGCCCTCATCCCGCTCTCCCCCCACCCTACACACACCCACAGTGCTAGCGAAGCTGATAGCTCCAAAATACTGTTTCTGTTTCACAATAAATTCCCAATCCACTGTGTGTAACTATATTAGGACATGCTGAATTCGACACAAAATAGCATCGTGATTGTAGGACTCGGAGGTATTGGGAGAAAAATGGATCCAGTAACTATTACAAAACACTCAATGTGTCTTCTAGGATCTGCATGCATGGACCGATAGCTAGCGTCGACCCAAGTTGTTTGAAGCACCAGTGGCTTTACCTGTACCCGCATCCAGATGCAACTTTAGTTTTCTTTTTATTATTAGCAACACGGGTTGGTGATGCAAGACAGACTGTAAAAATAGGAAAATGTAGATGAATGCAAGAAATCAGTATGAACGGTAGACTAAAAGCAAAGAATAAAAATATGCTTCGAAAAGGTTTCAAGTTTATACAACAATGGGTAAAATAATTATTAATTATCAGTATGCAGCAAAAAAATGGATATGATGCGAGATATTTGCTAAATGGAAGATATTTCGAGCTCATTAAAATAGGTAATAAAATATTCGACATCTAAACGTTATAGCACTTGGTTTTTTTTTCTTTTTGTCTTTTGTCATTGACAGATTTAACTTACAGTATGCACTAAGGTAATTCCAAGTATAGAATCAGATGCGAGGCATAAAGAGTACGGATGCTCCACGGGCAGGATTTAGCTAGCTAGCTTCAAACAACTTGTTTTGTGTGACTTGGTGGAGGGAGCAAATGACATGTGGAATTACTCCTGGGGATCAGCTCCCTACAGCAGCAGAAGGGGCTACCATCTCCTCCAAGAACATGTCCTGGCCTCTCCTCTGTTCAAATGGCTATTGTCTTCCTGCAATCCTAGGAAACACAAGTTCTCCTTCTGGTTACTCCTCAGAGACAGACTCCTAACAAGAAACCTACTTAGGAGGAGAAACATGCTGTTGGCTGATTACTCCTGTCGCCTGTGTAATTCTGGAGTAGAAGAATCGAGCTTCCACCTGTTCTTCACCTGCCCCTTCAGTACTCAATGCTGGAATGCAGTTGGGATCAACTGGAATGCCCATTTAAATCCTCTTGACCTAATTCTCACAGCAAGGAAAGCTTTTGGAAGTAAAAAATCTTCAGAGAAATTGAGATCGCAGCCTGCTGGATCCTCTGGCTGACAAGAAACAGGAAAGTCTTCGACAATGAACAATCTGAACTTGCCAGATGGGCGACATTTCAGAGCTGAGTTTGACCTTGTTTGTATCAAGGCCAAAGGACAGATACACCTCCTCCTCGGTGCCACGGAGAGATAGCTTCAATGTTTAGCGTTTTCTTTCTTTGCTTTGGGCCTAGCTGCCTTGTAACCGTTTTGTACATATGATGTTCTTTCATTTAATTGAAAAATAAAAAAAATTAGGTAGGGGGCTCCCCTGCCCTTATTTGGCATTTTTATTGTTTTCATTTCTAGCATGGTTGTCTTGGCATAATCATATTTGAGAACTTGTCTATTCTAGAGACCAACCGTTCAGTAAAAGATGATCCTCCTCAAAAAAATCATCATATTTGCAGGCGCGATTCTCTCGAATAACCCGCCCATAGAAATTGATATACCTTTCAAGGGGCCGTTGTTTTTTTGATGGAATCGCTGCTCAAAATTGATTTGCAGCCATGGTTGCATAGGTACAATTGTTAGACACAACATCCCAAATGAATTTGTGTGTTTTAGAAGATGGAGACATTATGTACTTCTAGTACGTGGTTACTGGTATTAAGAGCCGCCCTTGTTTGTGTGTTCTCTGTATATATGAGTACCAAAGCTTGCTTGTTTCTAGAAAGGTACAGTGTGTTTGGTTGGGGTGCTGGGTCCAACCCAGATGGGTTGGATGGCTGTTTGGATGGAGAGTGAGGCAGTTGGAGTGAACCTGTGGGCGGTATATTCCATGTAGATACGGGTTTGACCCGTCCCTCTGAAACTGGTGGACAGAGCCGACCCTCTTTTTTTCTCCATTGGGGTTGCCGTGCGTCCGTGTGCTTCTATCTTCTCCCCCGACCAGTGCGGTGCTACGACGTGGCTCCAGCCACCGTCAGTCGTACGGCTCCCCCATCCATCGCGCGGGCGTCGCTCCTCCCATGTCGCGCGGGCTGCCGATGGTAGGGCTTGGGACACGGCGGTGGTGGCTCCCCCAAACGCACTACTCGGCCGCCCAGGTCTGGCCGGAGTCACTAGAGCCTTGGGGCTGCCTGCTCGGCCTGGGTGCCCGTAAGCCCCCTCTGCGTGTAACCTAGGCACGGTTGTGGCCCACCCAGCATGCTGCCGGTGCCAGAGGAGCGGAGGAGGTTGTGAGGCCCAACGCTAACTATATGAAGGAAGATGAAATACGTAAATTCAATTTGGTTTCTCTTGCATGGTTTCTGATGTAAAAACGCCACAGAAAAAGATTTCACTACCGCACGGTGGGTCTCTACCGGCGCCAGACATTTTACCAAGCACCCAACGGGCAGGGCTGGGTAAAGTCTTTCTCAACCGAGAGCCGCTCTTGGTGACATAAAGCTCTCAGTAGCGATCCCTTCCCGAGAGTCTAACCCTCGGTAACGGAGGGCTCTCGGTAGAGAGAATTTACCGAGAGCCAGCCGTCCGCAAAACTCCATCCTCGGTGAAGTTGGCGCCCTCGCATTTGCTAGGGGGCTGACGGACCTCTGCCGTCAACTTCACCAAGAGCAGGAGTTAGAAGCTCGGTAGATTATGGTCACTTTACCAAGGGTCATCTCTCAGCCCTCGGCAAAGGTGTTTTGCTGAGAGACCTTCCAATGGCTCTCGATAAATTGACCATAACTTTACCAAGAGTCGCCTCTAGTGAGTGCAACTCTCGGCAAAGTGACCATATCTTTTTTTTGTTTCCGTTTTTGCATTCCACCTTGACAAACAGAACATATAAGTCATTTATCACATATACATAGCGGCGTCCACGGCGAGGACCTTGCAGCTATAGCCGGTAGCGAAGGAACGGGCGGCCCCGCAAGCCACTCCCTGCACCCCTCACACCTCCCATGCGCCGCGCAGCCCGAGATGTTCTGTGGCGGCGGGGATGGGGCTGCCGGGCGGCCCGGGCGGGCAGGGACGGCGTCGGCGAGGTGCAGGCCACCGGATCTGGGTGGGGCGGAGCTGCAGCCACCGGATCCGAGCCTCTTGGCGGGGAGGAGGTCGCAGCGCTGGTTCCGCCCCAAAGGTCGACGGGAGGCGGCGGAGGCCGGACGGTGCGATATTGACCGGACGAAAGGCGCGGCCACTCCCACTAGCAGCTTAACATGATGGCGCGTGCGTTGGCATGCCGAGGCGAGGCCCAGATGGCCTGGCCGGCGCCGTGCGGGGGGCCCGTACGCCGCAGAACCGCGCGACCAATATATTAGATGCACTATTAGTATAGAATTGTATATTGCAGTTGCAAGAATGAAAAGCATCATGCTTAACATCACCTGGACAGTTGCCCTAAGTTTACAAAATAACTTCCCTGATGGTTTCTGTTCCTTTTACGGTTTCATTCACCATTAGTGGAAAAAAGTTTCCTGTGGAAATGACTCTGTTTGAGTATGGTGTTAGAAAAATAAATAAATTGAGAGAAAACAAATATGAGTGATTGTTATTAGTTTAAAATATTAGTCATAAACTTCTAATGATTATGCCTCCTAATGATACTGTAGTTACTGAGAGAAAACTGGCACCAGGAACCACGTACAGCCCCCGCTTTGCCCACCCCATCACCACCACCCCACTCCGCCGTGCCATGGCGGTGTCGTTCACGTGGTGGAGGCAGAGCAGATCGGACGACAGTGGCGGATGTGACCTCATACGATGGCACCAGCTTGGCTGCAGGCGACCTCGACCTCGGATTGCACACGAGCTTGGCTGCAGTGGTGTTGAATGCGACTGCAGAGTGTGCATGGAGACACCCGGTAAGAAGGGCCTGTTGGTGACGAAAGACCACGACAGGTGGAGGTAACTTGATGCAGCCTGTGTGTGCTCGCGAGCCAAACAAGCAAACTGCATCCTGGGGGGCACAGCCAGGCTCACAGGCGACCATGGCATTTTGCAAACCTGGTTCGAAGTTGTTTTTACAATTTTGTACTATTCCCATTGCCTCTCACTCATATGGAAAGTACTATATTATAATTTCTGTGTCTGAAGCTGCCAATACCATTTTTTAGCGCTGTCGAAGGCAAAATATAACACTATCTATGGAAAAAAAGCTAGCCAAATGGAAGAGAAGGTGGTGCTAGATGTGATGGTGGCGGATTCCTTATATGATGGACCTGGAGCCTTGCCTGTGTAATCCATATAACCCCTAAGAATCAAAGCTAGGTCATTAGTATCCTTCATTTAATTCAGACCTATAATTAGTGTGCTGCTTGTCTGCCAACTGCACTTTTTCTAATAAGACCATACTCCTTATTTCAAATAATTCTGATAAATACAAGAAAAAAAAGGACTTTGAGGGCATTTCTGTACAAGACATTTCGTGTGTCGTTGCTTGCATCCACTCAACAGAACCATAAACAGGATGAAACATGGGTGGACTGCCGGCCACCTACCCTCCTCTCTCCCTCCCTCCTTCTACTCCAAACCCATCCCCACTCACCTGAATCCAGATTCAACAACAAGTCGACTCCAAATCAGTGAATAGTAGCTACTCATTTGATCTATACCGAAATATCATCCGAGCCACTAGGGTGAGCTCTTGCGACCGTCCCCAAGATCGATCTGCCAACCGAGGCAGGTTCATCGGGTAGGCATCCTCGTGGGCGTCATCTGGTTTGCTGGAGCGCTCGTCAGCAGGGTTGCACCGGTCATGTCCATCCCCTGCGCATCATGCGATTCAGTTGAGCTGTTGAGGTCAAGACATGGAGGTGTGTCTTTGCGTGGAGTTTTCTGTTGGTATTGCAAGAGACAACTGGTATGTCCGAGTATTTTGATCACACTGAAATTTACTGTGTGTCATAATTAAGCACAGCGGGATCAACATCTGCAAGCTAGCCTTCAGTACTAGACCAGTACCACACTACCAAATAATGTGATGTGCATAGAAAATTGACATGAAGACCTTCGTGATCAATATCGCTCTATGCTGAGTGCAAATTCTTCTTCTGATGTCAAAAGGCATTTTTGTGATGAAAAACACAAGCTCAATTTTGAGTTTACTAATATTCCATGATGCAGTATGTGTTTATTCAACACTGTCAGCTTGTAACGAAGTCATCTTGAATTTTTTTTCCAGTAGATCGGGCAGAAAAAAGAAGGTAAATTTTTTTTAGATAATGGATGAAAAAACATCCGGCCTAAAAAGAAGGTAATGTGTAATACACGAACGCAAATTCAGAGCAAAAAGCATTTTAAGGATGAAATTTTTGGGCCACCGTGAACTCAGATAGTCCCTACGTACATGGTCAGTGCACGAAAGAGGTAAGACTCTTTGGCCACTGTAATACCATCTGTCTCTGCTGTAGTTTGTTATTCCCAGGGCCTAGTGTGACCTGAGCTGAGGAGACTTGTGTATTTGTTTAAAGTGTCACCAGGGGCCGGGGAGGCATTCCCACCAGAATTTTATTGAATTGGCCCCAAACGGCCTCATAGAAAGCGAACATTTACAACCACAACACACCGGCTGTGATTAGGAATTCACCTCATAGAAAGATTTATGTATTCACCTCACAGATTGCAAAATGGGGCGAGAGCGCTATGCATCGAAGTTGGATTAGTACATTTGGACTACTCCCGCTGCCTTCCAATCCCATACCAATCACTACTTCTGCTTTTGTTTTGGATATCGTTTCGCCAAAAAAAAAATCGGTGCCCAGAGAGATAGAAATGAATATCGGGAATTTCGGTGATTATCGGGTTTTCGCTCCCAAAAGATGCCCAAATTGACTATAAAAAATAATAAATTTTGTTCAAATTTTGAATTTCGCCAATTATCGGGCCGATATAGCCTAATATCGGACATGGGAGATAGAAACGAATTTCGCCGAATATCGGGATTTTCGGGCGAAATTCTGAACACTCTTGTGGAAGCCAAGAAAAATAACACGGTGGTGGTGCTCGGCTGTGGTGGGATTCAGATTCCTCATATAATAGTGCTGGAGCCACTACTACAATAATGATTTTCCGTGGCGGACTTTTTTATTTTCGTGGCGGACATTATGTCCGCCCACGTAACTAGGTCACGGTTAATCGACCTATTTTCCGTGGCGGGCAAATGTTCGCCACGCAAAAAATCGATTAACCGTGGCGGACTTCTTACAATGCCCGCCACGGTTAATAAATAAAAAAATTAAAAAAATTAAAATCAGTTTGAAACCCTAACGGGCCGGATCTGGGCCCGTTAGGGGTTTCGCCGCCGCTCGCCGGGGCGCCACTACCGCCCGCCACCGCCGCCGGCCAGCACGCCATCGCTCGGAGGAGGCCGGATCCGCCCACTTCGGCCACCGGCTCGCACCGCTGGAGGAGGCCGGGATCCACCGCCGGCCCCGGATCCGCCGCCGGGCGCGGTCGAGAGCCGCGCCGCCGTCCCGCCTTGGAGCCCGACGAGCGCCTTGGAGCGCGCCGCCGTCGCGCTTTGAGCGCCGCCGTCGCCGTGGATCCAGCGCCCGCCTTGCCGGAGCGCCGCCTCGGTTCCGCCGAGCTCGCGCGATCCGGCTTGTGGCGCCGCGCCGCCCGGATGACGGACGACGGATGGGCCGGGCTGGAGGGGCGCGCTTTGGCCACCGAGATGGGGAGAGGGCGCGCGTCGGGAGGAGGCGAGGGGGGAGGGGGCATGGTGGCGGCGTCGGGAGAGGAGGAGTGGGCGAGGGGGCGCGGTGGCTTCGATCGGGCGCGGTCGAGATGAGGCGAGGAGGCGGCGGTGGCTTGGGTGGGTGAACGACGAGTGAGTGACTAGGGTTTCGGCATTCGTATATATATGCGAACTTGGTAGTGGGCTGGGTGGGTGGGCGGATCGGGCCAAATTTACCATGGCGGGCATTTTAGAAAAACCGCCACGGTTAATCGATTAACCGCGGGCGGACATTGCCGGCTGGCCGGGGGCTGCCACGCCAACTATTTTGCGTGGCGGTTTTATAAATGCCTGCCACGGAAAATAAAAAAATAAACACCACGCAAAATCCATTCTGTAGTAGTGAGCCTAGGGGCAATACATTCAACTTAACAATCACATGTGGAGCATTCAGTACTGTTTACTTCATTCAGAACTATTTAGTATACTAGGTACTCTGTTTAAGTGCCTTAAGGAGGCCATGTATGTGTATGGTATCAGAAAAATAAATAAATAAATTGAGAGAAAACAAATATGAGTGTTTGTTATTAGTTTTAAATATGACATAAACTTCTAATGATTATGCACGCTAATGATAATCTAGTTCTTGTAAGGGCACGAGTTCATTGCTACCAGATTCGATGGCTTTGCCAAGTGGGCAATGCACTTTCGACAAAGCCTGCATTGCTCTCGGCAAAGGCCACTTTCGGCGAAGAGAGCGGCGACAAAGAGGTCTTTGCTAGAGCCTTTATCGAGCACTCGGCCAAGACATCGAATCCGGTGTGCTTGGTGCCTGGTCTTTGCCTAGTGTCGCGTCTCAAACGCTCGACAATGAATGTCTTTGCCGAGTGCTCGATGGAAAGCCTCATGTACTCGGCAAAGGTGGCGATTCTAGTAGTGTGCATGCACTAGCACCAGGAAATTCTTGGTGTAGCTAGGTAGACTGAGATAGTCCAAATTTACTACTGCTTCCCCTCCAGGTCCGCCTCCGCCACAGCCCCCAACTTCGTCCGCCCATTCCTTCACCGCCCCGGTGCCACCCCATTCTGCCGCGTCATGGCGGCGGCATTTACACGGAGGAGCTAGGCAGAGCAGATTGGACAATGGCGTCGAAAGTGACCTCATATGATTGCACCAGCTTGGCTGCCCGCGACCACCACCTTGGATGGCACAATGGCTGCAATGGCGACGAATGCAACCACGGACGGCGCATGGAGAGACCCAGTAAGAATGGCCCGTTGGTGCGGAAGGACCAGGAGTAGTGGAGGTAACTCGATGGAGCTCATGTGTGCTCGCAAGAAAAACAAGCAAACTGCATCCCGGGGTACCCTTTCAGGATCACAGGCGACCATTGCATCTTGCAAACGTGCTTCCAAGACATTTTTAAAATTTGGTACTATTCCCGTTGCCTCCCACTCGTATGGCAAGTACTATTATCATTTCTGTGTCTGAAGCTGCCATTACCTTTTTCTTAACGCTGTGGAAGGCAAAACATAACACTATATAAGGAAAAAGCTAGCCAAAGGGAAGAGAAGGTGGTGCTAGATGTGATGGGAGTCGGTTACTTATTTATATAATGGATGGAACTGGAGCCTTGTGTAATCCATATAGAACCCTTAAGAATCAAAGCTAGGTCATTTAGTATTCTTCATTTAATTTAGACCTAATTATCGTACTTCTTGTCTCGGCCAACAGCACTTTTTTTAATGAGACCATTCTCCTTATTTCATCAAATAATTAATTCTGACAAAGACAAGAAAAAAGGACGTTAAGGGCATTTCTGTACAAGTCATGTCGTGTGCCCCTCACTCCTTCCCTCTCCTTCCACTGCAAAGTCCAAACTGATCCCCGCTCACCTGATCAATCCAGATTCATCAACAAATCGACTCCAAATCAGTGATTAGTAGCTACTCGTTTGATCTATACTGATATACCATCTGAGCCACGAGGGTGTGCTCTTGTGAGAGTCACCAAGATCTCCCAACTGAGGCAGGCTCATCGGGTAGGCACCGGTCATCAGGGGTGGATCCAGGGGGCGGGCTGCCCGGGCTGCAGCCCCCCTGGGAGATTGATTTTTTATGTAAATTACTGTAGCTTAGGTATTAATTTACCATTAAATCTCTTGATTTTAGTTAAGTCTCCATTAATTAGCCCCCCCCTGACACGCATATCCTGGCTCCGCCCCTGCCGGTCATGTCCATCCCCGCCTGCGCATCGTGTGATTCAGTTGAAGTCAAGACATGGAGGTGTGTCTTTGCGTGGTGGTTCCTGTGGGCTCCGTCCATGCATGGGATCGATGGGATGGCTATATCTGCTGGCGTTGTTGTGGTCCACCATGTTCGTGTATTTTGGTCACACAAAAATTCGTGTCATAAGCACAGTGGGATCAACATCTAATTTTTAGCAGGAATTGGTTATGCTGGTATTGGAAGAGACAACAAAAAAATTAGATAAGTATTTGACCAATTATATAAATAACGTGATGTGCAAAGAAAATTGATATGAAGACCATCTGGATTAATAGCGCCCTATGCTGAATGCAAATTCTTCTTCTGATGTCATGAAAAACACAGGCTCAAACCCGAGTTTACTAACTTAACTAATATTCCATATTATGCAGTACATGTCTATTCAACACTGTAAGGTTGTAATGAAGTCTTCTAGAATTATTTTCCAGTAGATCGGGCAGAAAAAAAGAAGGTAATGTGTAATCACGAACACAAATGCAGAGCAAAGAGCATTTTAAGGATGAAAGTTTTGGGGCACCGTGCCCTCAGAGAGTACCTAGGCAGAATGTCAGTTCAAGATAGAGGTAAGATATAGTTTGGTCACTGTGTTACCATGGTATCTGTCTCTCTGCAATAGTGCGTTCTTTCCCAAGCTCTAATGTGACCTGAGCTGAGCGCAAAGACGACTTATAAATTCACAGATAGCAAAATGAGGCCAGAGCGCTATGCATGCAGATTGGATATTGCATTTGGATTACTCCCATTGCCTTCCAATCCTATACCATGCACTACTTCTGCTTTGATGTGGTCTGAAGCTACCATTACTTGTGGAAGGCAAAAAATAACACGGCGGCGGTGCTTGGCTCTGGTGGGACTCAGATTCCTCATATAAATAGAGCTGGAGCCTAGGGCCAATACATTCAACTTAACAATCACATGTGGAGCATTCAGTACTCTTCACTTCATTCAGAACTATTTAGTATACTACGTACTCTGCTTAGTGTCTTAAGGAGGCCATGCATTATCTAGACATAGGTGGGCGGCTGAAGTGGTTCGCCTTTGTTAACGGGATTAACAAAAGGTGGTCAACATGACTGCCTCTGGAAAGCCAGATTAACTATGATGCATTGTCAGATGAAACCCTCTACAATAGTTGTGTCGTTGTTTGTTTAGAAATTACCAAAAGTGGCCTCCTCTAAAACCCTCTACAATAGTAGTGTTGTTTGTTTGGAAATTTCCCGTCTCCAATGAAAATCAGATTGTTTTTTGCTTTTCTTATATTATATAGTTCTGAACTTGATTATCTAGATTATTATTGATATGGACCTTTTATTTAAAATCTTCACATTTAGATGATCGAAAGAATGGAAGGTGTGGACTTTTCTCTCCTTTTTTTTATGGACGTCATAATAAGGTCAGTTTGGTCATCATGTTGAGTTTTTCTAACACTATTGTAAATTTTACAATAGACACTGTTCAAAGGTTTCTTGGTACTACACTAATTAATTATAGGCGTAGAAGTTTTATATCATTGGGGAAGACCATAGTACACCAAACCAGTTGTGTGCAACTGTGCATAACTTTTACCATTAATAATAGAGACGGTAGCTAGTGCTAAAAAGACCCTGCACTTGATTTACAACCTGTTCTTCCCCACGTGCATAGATAGATGATATTTTTGGTAGACAGACCAGAGCTCAAGGCAAAAGGCCACAAATGCAACCCAAAGTGATCAAGGGCAACGCTTTAAGTAAACTAAGGCCAAAAACGGTTCCATTTCCACCGCGAGCCGTTCACGGAGCTAAAGCCCCAAAAAATGGCTTCTCCATTGAAGTGGAGCCGTGCCAAATGGGGACGGTCGGTCAGCACCTGTATGTGCATCCTTGTGGGAATGGTGCATGAGGACTACTCTCATTGCCTCCCATTTCTATAGAGAACACTAGTTTCGTTTTACTTGTGAAGAAAGAAACAATAACAAGAAGGCAATGTCCGGCGATGTGATGAGAAGGTGCACATTGTTCAGACAAGGTGGGGGTGGTGCTTATATAATGGACCTCCAATGTAGACCAATCAGTTTCACTCAAGCATCACACGCTGGACATTTAATATTCTTCTTCCCAGACAATTCCGACATTACTGCAAATTCCTTTTTTTCAAAACCATACTTATTATTTCAAACAATTCCGACAAAGGTAAGACAGGAGGCCTTTTAAGGCATTATCTCGGTAGGCTTTATTTCAAGAGCCCTTGCTTGCATCCACTAAAACAAAAAATATAACTGGCGCAATGGATTCATCTTATGTGTTGCATTTGAATTTTTTTTTGATAGATTTGCACTACTACAAAAATGTTTTACGACACACTTCCCAGACATTAACCGAGGCGGTCAATAAATACATCCACCTCAGAAAATGCCCAGCGATGAATGAAAGCAGTTGTTTTATTTACCATAGCACCAAAAATGACCTAGCTAAATCGATATACAGAGGCGGTCATTTTATATGCTGAGTCGGTTGCAAAATGCCGACCTCGCAAATTTGATTTTAGAGGTGGCTATTTCATAGGTGATTGTCTTACGTTGTTTGCCTCCATAAACCCATTTTGCGAGGCTATGAGGCCCACCTCCAAAAACACTGGCATAGCTCTAATACCAGGCAACAAAGCCTATATCAAACCTTTGATTAGGCTAATACATAAGCCAGAATTAGGGTTTCTTTTCTTCTCATTTTATTTTGCTCCCCATGCACTCAAGCCGATGGTGCCCTTTCCCTGCACTCTCTCTCTCTCTCTCTCTCTCTCTCTCTCTCTCTCTCTCTCTTCTCCCCCACAGCTGGAACCCCACTCCCTCCCTATGGAGCCGCCTTGTCCCTCCGTCCCAAGCTTGCTCGTCGCCCTCACCTCCCAACCGTGTAGGGTGGTTGGATCCGGTGGGAGCAGCGCCAAGAGGCTAGATGATGGGCCCCTCAATGATGGCGCAAGGTGGCCTGATTCTGTGGCTGGCGGAACAGGAAGGCGGACCCTGCAACCACCACTTCCATCTATACCTAGAACGTCGTCGGGAAGGCAGTCGCTCCTAGCAAAATTGCACCCCTTCTTGACACACGAGCAGCACCAATCGCTGGGAACCACCACCACCCTGGCGAATCCGCTCCATTTCTTGACCACAATAGTGGTGGATCCATGCTCCTTCCCCATCATAGCGCTCCCCTTCCCCACCACAGCGGCACACGGGCAGTTTCAGCCGGTGGTCTCGACTCGTGGCACAGGGCACCATCACCTCCTCCATGCAGATCTGCTACCCTTCCCTACCAAGGCGGTGCGCAGGTGGCTCCGTGCTCCCCTAGGTGGGCATGCTGGTGGCTCCTCTCGGCTAATCTGTCGGGCGCGAGAATGGGCTTAATGGCGGATTTGTGGATTTTTAATCAATTAGTGAAAGTGGGCGTTCTAAGCGCCTGCCTCCATTAATGTCGGATGAGGTTTCATTGCCCAGGTTAGTTAACACAAAACTCCCGTCTCCAGAAAGATTCCTGTAATAGTGTTGGGTTTCTTAGAATTTCCGGATCCTCCATCAAAAGTTATGGTGGCACACACATGTTGTAGCACTTGTCTTATGACATTATGAATCCAGATTATGACTTTCTTATTGATTGATATAAAAATATTTAGAAATAAATTCAAAGTATTGTCTTCTTGTACCATCTAATCACATATATTCAGAAATTCAAATGATATTTTAGAGAGGTGCCTTGCGTGTTTTTTTTAGTAATAGTTGGATACCAGCCGACCATAAAAATATAGCCATCAGTTTTGCATTATTGTCACAATTGATCACAGCACTCTGTTTGAGTTTTGATAGTTGGCTTTTTTTCTAAGACAGGTTATGATTTAGCCGTGGCCAGCAATAACCTAGCTATACCAGTACAACAGCTTGTTGTTTGGTCTGTCATTAGACCCTTTTTACATAATGTACCACAACCATAAAGTAAGCAATATAATTCAGCTTTGTTCATCACACATGAACAGGCAGTGTTCACACTTCAATGCTTCATTGTTTCTACCTAAATTCCAGCACTCTTCAATCCAGAAGAGGCCATCCCCTCCGTCCATGTGTTTCCATCACAAGCAACAGATCCAGCATCAAGAGCTACATGCCTACGTTTCATCTCACTTTTCTAGTTTCACTTTACGTTTATGTAGGATGATATCTCTGTGTGCCTCGTGCTGCCCTCTGTTGCAAGTAAGCAGCACTTGGATGTTCTTGCATTGGTTGCCTGTATTGATGAATTAAGTGGGTAGTGATGGTGTAACGTTTGTCCAACCAGTATAAGGACCTAAGCACTACGTTTCTTAAATATGTATATACACTGCTCCGCTGGTTGCTGTGGTTGCTTTGGGACAATTACTAGTATGTAATAAAAAAAAAGCTCGTGAAACTAAACTTGGCACATGGTTAATTTATTTCGAAAGTGATCTACCATCGATTTGCGCTCATGCTCCTTCGGCTCCATATAGCACTAATCAGTTTGTGGTCTCTGTCCAAATACTTGTATTTGGATGATCATTTTTGGTACTTTTCTGTCGCTTCGATTGAGATCTCCTCAAGCAACGAGCTTCATACATATGCTTCTAACAGTCTTCGAGAGTGTGGCCGCGTAGATATCCGAGTTCTCAACGCAACTGGGTTGTTGCCAGTTTGCTACTGTCCTTCATGTAGATGCATCGATCTGATGGATAAATGGTATCCATTATGCTCCTGATGCTTCCCATGCGAAGTAAACACCACACCCTTTATCGTTTTGTTGTAATGCTTTATAGGAGTATCATTTCGGTTGTATATAGTCTTTACTTCGAGCTCAGTAGCGAGGATCAAAATGTATCTTGGGTTATATTATTTAGCTGGAGAAACATGCAGACCTGTCGAACAGCATATATTGACCATGCTAGTATGTGTTTGTTTGACTTTTTGTGTCCCGGTTGGCTCGGCGGATACGTCACATTCGACAGAGTTTCTTGCAGTCAGAAATGTGGTCAAATGTGATGTATCTTGGCATCGGAAACACATGTGGTGCGACTATGTTATTTGTTTGCACTAGCACGACCAAAGCGGCTCTTGACGCAAACTAATTTCTGAGACGGTAAATGTTAAAATATTTATTAAACCCTAACATCGGAAAATCCCACAGAGGCGGGCGCCCGTATTAATTCTTTTCCACCGTCTTTGGGAAAACCTTGGTGCAGTGGTGCAACCAAGGTTTGGTTGAAGAACAGTTTCCGGTTTCACCTATTCAGGATCTTACAAACAAACTTGTCTATCTAGCTTCTGTTTATATAAATATAAATATATAAAAGAAAATTTGGAAAACAAATACCACAAGGAAATTAATTTGCATGCAGTTTACGTTTACAGATGGTGTGCTTTCTGCTGTCCCAGCTTAGTTGTCTCCACCAACAGGGCTGATTCCGGCGTGCAATAGAGGAAAACACAAGTGACTAATAAAATGTGGTTGTTGCATGTAGAAGAGGATTGCACAGTTCCATTGTTTATCACTCCACCTAATGCTTAGAACGTTAGCAGACATCTCGGAAAGTTTAATCCACCAACACACACAATTTATCATCACACACCCTCTGCATTATGACATTTCCATATTATATGAACATTATAATATGGGATCCGTATATACATGGGCCTGGCCCGACACATAAATAAATGGGATCCCTCACTGATCTGCCGCTTAACCCATCAGCTGTTGCAGCAATGGATATGGCCTAGGTGATGATACGGCCCAGCCTGCTGTTAACATCAGAAATGCTGCTGTGTCTTACAGCTCTATTGGCTATTTGGTTTGCCAATTAAGTGCCGAGCTGTGAATTTGGAGCCAAGCAACCAGAATTGGACGGACCAAGGTGGAAGCACCACATGCCGAGTGTTACATCAATGGAGCTCATTGTGAAGCTAAAGCAATGTGCATCCATGTGGGATTGTTCCATGATGTAGACTACTCCCAGTGCCTCCCAGTCCCCAATGCTATAATATGCACTGCTTTCACTGTTATGTTTGACAGTCCGAAGGAAACTATACGAATCATTACTTGTTGTATATGAAAGGGAAAAATATAACAGGAAGCCAAATCCAAAGTGATGAGAAGCTGCGCCTTGACTGTGTGGTGCTTGCACATGGTGCAGCTCGATTGCTTATATAAAAGAGAGAAGTGGAGCATCACAGCTGGGGAAATTAATATTTTCATACAGACCTAATTAATTTCTGTATTACTAGTGTACTTCTTTGTACGGAGAGTGGGAGACCATACTCCTTCTCGAATAATTCTAAGAAAGGATAGAACTAGAGCATTTCGAGGGCATTTTAATAGGGTCTTGGTGTCATTTTTGTGTGGGTCCTGTTGTGACTGTGAACAATACAGGTACATATATGAACTGAGGCATTATTTTATTGTCTCTCGAACTTCAATAGAAATTTTACAAACCAGACATATCATTTTAAATATTTGTGTTACCCTTGACTAAAAGTGCAGTGGGATCAACATCTGCCTGTACTAGCTATATAATTTAACAGCAAATAATTCTTGTGATATATTCCCCTCATTCCATATTGTCAAGGAGTTTTAGCTTTTTTAGATACTATGAAGCTAGATATAGATTATGTCTATAGATACATAGTAACAAGTTATGTATCTAGCTAAAATGACTTCAAATTTTAAGCGCAGTACAAGCCAGCTTCATCATAACACAGTGCAAGCTGAAAAATCAAGAATAGTCTATATTCCTAAATATTGCTTTTATTTCAGTAATAAAATCTCCTACAATTTAATTTTGTTATGGAAAAAAAAAACCATTGCATCTTTTATGGATCACAAAACTTGTTGGAGGAAGGATCATATGCGTGACAGCCACGGTGATTTAAATTCCATTTGTAAGGTATATATAAAGGTATATATAAATTAACAGTACCTGGGCACGCTGCTCCATCGGTCTGGGAATGATAAGGATAGACCAGAAGAAAAACACGTAAACGGGAAGCGGTCTAAACCTAAAACGGTACATAACTCAAAAACACGTACAAATTTGAAAAAATGAAACAAAGCACCACGCAGCAAAAAAGACTTAGTCCTTCTTGGGGTATCTGAATTTTTTTTATCTTCCCCATCGAATGTTCCATTTGAAAGTTCTTTCATATTTCGCTTGTTCTAGATTCCAAGGTTATGAGGATTAGGATCTAGCAGGGCGACCTAATCTAGGTTTAAAGGATCCATTGCATTCTTTATAGATCTCAGAATTAATGATGCATGTGTGGAGTCCAAACTGAAGAAAGACAAATGGGATATGGCATCAGGACTGCTCCCATGACCTCCCAATATAGTCCCATATAAAGCGCTACTTTCATGTTTGTGTCCGGACGTATGGTTGCTTGTAGACTTAAGTTTTTTTGAAGGGAAACAGGAGGGGTGAACACCCCTACTGTGCTTTTATTAAAATAATAAAAGGGTACAACTTACAAAGTCACCTCAGGAAACAAAAAGGAAAGAAAGAAAATTAAGAAAATTACACATAAGCTTCTATCCATTGTTCTATTGAAGGGAAAAAGGAGAAGGTCTTGCTCTTAGAATAACAAACTCAGAATTGAAGATCGACTTGTAGACTTAAGTTATTTCAGGTAATTTCCCTCTGCGTACAAAACACCTGACAAAAATATTTGCATCGGCAGAAAATATGAAATAATTTTTCTGCGGGGGTAAGACAAACACCAACCTGGATACGGCTCTACAGACATGGTAATCAATTTCTTCATTTATCAGAATATGTGGATGATCAATCATTGATCATTTCAGGTCCAGTCACAGAATCGCTGGATCTATTGATGCATGGGTGGATTACGCAAACCCTTGAAGATGCCAGTAGAGCTGTGTTTTCAGATACACCAAATTCTGTTTGCCCTGATACCTCTGAATCCTATTTTCTCCAACACATAATCTAGCTGATAACCCATTTTTCTATGCCTTTAGATCCACCTACATGCTATATAATCTGCATATCCTACCTTTCCCTTAGCTATTTGTCCTTCCATGCTCATGATCATGCATATGCATTCCAAGCATGCTACCTCAGGAAGTGATATATATAGAGGGCAACTGGAGATGTGCAAACGCATCAAATGAGGAGTACCAAATGTGTGTGCAGATAAGTTTTCCCCAACTACTTCCCGACATGACAAATATAATGTCCTCTTAAATCATCATTCAATAACTGTTGGGAGCCATGTATTAACTTCATGAATGGAAGCTGCAGGTTATAGACTATTTTACCACAAAACATAACGCCTCAGCGTTGTCCTCATCTGGCGCCATCGGCCGCAAAGCGTGCCACCAGCCTCGCTCTTGCCCACCCTGACTCCCCACCTCACCGCCACTACAGCAGTGCACGGCAGCTAGGAAAGCGGCGGCAGGGTGCTTTTTCCTGGATTCGAAGTCATACAGACAATCGGGATACGGCGCAAGCAAGCTGAACGACACAAGAGGCGTCATCCGGATAAGGCAGGTAGCTATGCCTCTCCCCGGAGAAGTCATCCGGTGAGCTAGCTCCTGGTGGATCTGGTCACCTCAAACCCATGCCTCTCCCCCGGCCGGATCTACAGTGGTGGCTGTGATAGCGCAGCGCTGATCTCACTACTACTGCATTGATTTTCTGTGGTTTTTTTTTTTGCTTTTCCGTGGCGGGCATTGAAACCGCCACGCAACTAGGGTCACGGTTAATCTAATAATTAACCGTGGCGGTTTCTACCTGCTATGGAAAATCGATTAACCGTGGCGGTTATTTAACAAAAACCGTCCACGGTTAATCGATTAACCGTGGTGGTTTTTCCCTGGCCGGGGGGTGCCAGGCCACCTATTTTCCGTGGCGGTTTCTCAAAAAAACCGCCACGGAAAATAAAATCTGAACACCACGCAAAATCAATCTTGTAGTAGTGTCTTGGTGTCTTGTCGCCTGGTTTGCCAAATAGTTATTCATATTGTGATTTTTGATGTCACAAAATTCATAATTATTAAAGATGTAGCAACACCCAAGATGGATCGACAAAATACTACAGCTAGAATTGCAGGGTGTCAGACAGAGAGAGAGTAGGCAGTAGTTTGAGTTCTAGACAAAAATAAATCAGATGCATCAGTAGTCAAACAGACATATTTCAATGAGCTGTAGAGACAACAAAACTTCATGATCTTTCATATGACCCATGTTTCAAAAAGTGTAAATAATACTTGTATGTCTTCTTGTTCTGCCAGACATTGTTTGGAAGCACGATTTGGCTACCAACTCTTGCAGTGTTTCTGTACTGTGACCGAATTGCGGCTGCGATAATCGCCAGTAGTACCACCTCACAGATTGTCCCAATGTCTCTCCAACACCTATAATTAAAAATCCTGCATTGTTCCTGCATAGCATGCAACTCCTACACATATTGACCCTGAAATCTGTCAACGGAAATAGCATGGACGAAACTCACGATTGTTGAAGTTTGTTCAGACTCCATATACAGGGCTCCTATATAATGTGGCAATCCATTAACAATTTATAAAGATCTGCAACCACCCCATAAATTAAGTATGCATTTTATATTAAATATTATTTATTACAAGGACAAAATTCGTTTAGTGCTACCTATACTGGCACAGGCCGGCTTCAGGTGGACAATATAATAACTCCCATAGACATGTTAGCCACCATTTGGTAGCAATAAGAGCATTAGCAGTGTATAGATCCAACCTCGGTTCTATATATTGATTTGACATCCCCTGTTATAATAATCACAATGTACAGAAGCACGCCTTGTGCGGATGCATGCAGACGTATGGAGGAAGACAAGGAGAGAGAGCACACGCGTGGTGGGGAGGCCGAGCTCGCCTTGTGCGGTCGCTCAGTGCTGTCGCCGCAAACTTCCGCTAGTGCCATATTCATCCACTTCAAGTGAGGTTGACACCTCGTATCACTTGTTAGCCCACCTTCATCCATCACGTCACATGATTACATCGTAGAGAATAAAACTGACAGTGATGGAGGGTTGTGATCCGGCAGTGATTGGGGACAATCTGAAAATCACAGCAACATGTTACTAATAAAAAACAAAATCCTAGACTTAGCAGAAGACGCAGCTCAACAAGACATTCCAGGCGGCCCATGACGTGTCCGCCGCCCATTGTGCAGGGGAGATCCCAAGTGTTTAACTTGTAATGGTTGGATCCATTTTTCTCCCAATGCCTCTAACTCCTATACTCATGATATTCTGCTGTATCAAATTGGTTTCTAGCTAATCTTTTAGATGTGGATGACTACAAATTTGCTATCAAGTGGAAGAAATATTTTAGATGTGGATGACTACAAATTCATCCCTTCAATCGAACATATTGTGTGTGTGCGTGGTGTGTGGGCCTGGGATGGGGAGTGGGGAGGGGAGGGATCACTACACTTTTATAGATATGGAACTCTATCCCTTCACTTGAGTATCCTGTTTCATAAGCATTTGTTGTGCATGATGATTGGTCAAATGAATGTCCTAGCTCTCTGCTATGATAAATTAATTACGTTTAAAAACATAGTTTGTCGTTTTCAAACTAAATGAAGTGCTTCCTTCGCAACTACCATGCATAAGAGAAGGGAACATTTTACAGAATAATAGATGGTTTATTGCACAATACTCTGAAATCCTGAGTATAGGTATATATGATTCTCAATCATGAATGTCTTTATTGAGAAGATGCTGCAGCAGTAAAATTAGCCAAATCCTAAGTCCTAGCTGAGTAGTAAATTGTCCGTACTGGTGGCTGTCCAACAGGAAGAAGGTGCCTAAGGAGCTGTGGAAGGGTTGGATTCCTTGTTCTTTGCAATAGTTCGGTGTCCTTAGAAGGAGCGTAACAACAGAACAATTCAACTCGGCGCAGTCCATGACTTCGCACATGCAGCAATCTTGGAGAAGGCTAACAGCTTGGTGCTGGCTGGGTGCCTTGCTAGCAGTATTTTAGAATGTTTGCATTCTCAATTTGTAACTGTCACAAATTTGTTCGCCATGTAATCGTTTAATGCTTCTTCGGTGGAGATTAGGTTCTTGCTAACCATGGTGTTACCAGTTCGTTTGTATTCAAATTCCTGTCAGCTTAATGAAAATCACGCTTTGGCGTGGTCTCAAAAAAAAAAAGAAGAAGAAGATAGTTTGGTAGGAAAGGATCACAATCATATATATTCCGCAATATATGAGTGTGCGCATATAATGTCTCAGCTACGAAAAATAAATATGCAACAATCCTTTTCAAAATAAATTTATCAATAAGCCATGATTCTCTTTTGGTCAATATATATCAAGGCACAATTTTTTTTCGAGTGGGGTATCAGATTATCACTCAGCATATAGAACATTATCTCCAGCCGAGTATTATGTGAAGTGGAAGAATGCGCAAGGAGATGATGATAAAAATGAGAGGTATCGGAAAACCAAATAGCACCAAGTGTTTTCTTTAAGCATTTAGTCTTGTACATGGTCCGCTTACAGCCCAACCAATCCAAACGAGCCCCAGAAGAAACCCTATATATGGAGGCTAGTACAGGTTAGTTTGCATCTGGTTTAGACTTACCGCCCGTTGATGTCATCTTCTTTGACATGGCACGCTTGGGTGCGGAAGACATAGATGGTGTTGTTCTACGACCCTATGCGATTCCACCCTTGCATGATGAATCGCACACACACAACCTAGGCGTGGCTAGTTCCTGGTGTGGCGGCGCCAAAGCATTCTCTGTGTAAATAGCATGTGTGTATCAGTACTTCCACTCCCATTGTGTCAAAAGGGGAAGATCCAAAGAGCAAGGGGATGTGATTTTTTAGTGTGTGATCCTTGCATTAGTTTTCTAAAAGTTTCTCCCAGCCAACTGCCTTTATATTTTTTACTTCGGATGTGATATTTTTGGTCTGGACGAGCATTACACTTTGCCCCAAGAACATGTAACCATTGTTATCTCAGTTTTCTGTTTAGGTTAAAATTACACAGTCCTCAGTGATCTCCAACAATAAGTAGTTAGTTTGCTACGATTTCTTTGATGCTCCCCTGTGTACAAAGTACGCAGTTGGTTTGCTAGGATTTCTTTGATTCTTTTACTCCTCTGCAGTCTCCAAGCTTACTACCATTTTGCATCCTTCTATTACCTTTCGCTAAGACTGAACAATGTCACAATGAAGCCATCCAATCTGACTCAACAATGAAGCCACACTGGTCTTTAGTGAGAATCAGTTTTTTTTTCTTTTTTCTTTTCTTATATTATATACTTCTGAACTTGATCATCTAGATTATTATTGTTGATATGATTCTTTTATTTAAAATCCTCACATTTAGATGATCATAAGAATGAAAAGTGTGGACATTTTTCTCCTTTTTCGTGGACGTCATATTAAGTTCAGTTTGGTAAGCATGTTGAGGTTTTCTAACACTATTGCAATAAATAATAGATATGCTCCAAAGGATTTATGGTACTACACTAATTAATTACAGCCGTACAAGTTTTTATATAATATGATTGGGAAATATCATAGTACACCAAACCAGTGGTGTGCATAACTTTTACTTCAATTAACAGATGGTAGCTTGTGCAGAGACCTGCACTTGATTTACAGTGTGATATTTTCCCCATGTTCATAAGTGGATACAGGTGTCTCAGAAACAGATTGGAACTCAAGGCAAAAGGCCATTAGAATAACCGATCGCGAGGGCGACTCTTCAAAAAAAAAAAAACTAAATACTGGTGAACATGCATCTGCATCGTTGTGAGAATGCTGCATCAGGACTACTCCCATTCCCTCCCATTTCTATAGAGAACACTAATTTCATTTTGGTGTATCAAACTATCATTACTTGTGAAAAAAGAAATAAGAACACGAAGGCAAAGCCTGGCCAAGTAATGAGAAGAAGGTGCACACTGCTCCAAAAAGGTGGTAGTGGTGCTTATATAAAGGAGTTGGACGTAGGCAATCAGTTTCACTCAAGCATCACAGCCGGGACATTTAATATTCTTCTTTCCCTTCATAGCTAAATTGTGTACTACAGCTCTACAATACTGCAAATTCCATGTTTAGAAATCATACTCGTTATTTCAAACAATTTGGACAAAGACAAGAAAGGAGGCCTTTTAATGCATTTCCATAGGCGTCATTTCAAGAGCCCTTGCTTGCACCTACTAAAAAAATACAACTGCCGCCATGGATTCATCTTATGTCACCTGAGTTCAGATAGCACTGGATTCCATTCCACATCGCCATTGGTATGCTACTAAACCTGTCCAAAAGATGTCAGGGTCCGGCCATGCTCTCCTGATGCCACCAATTCCAATAGCACACGATTTGAGTCTGTATGCATTTGTTCCCTCTTACTACCTTCTATGTGCTCTTGACTGACGACTGGACGACTAGAATTGTATCACAAGCCGTGGTCATGCCTGTATACGTACTCATCTACTTTTCCACAGTAATATAATGTATTCTTTCTCTATATATCCTGCACCCTGCTGTCTATGCCGGCCTTTGAGTTTACTCCTATTATTGTAGCCGAACATAGATGTACCTGCTGCCCAGGGATGGAAGGGATCTGAAACGCAAAGGCTAACATCAATATATAGGCACACACTTCTGAATACCACCACTGCAACTCTGGTATGCGTTGGTTGTTGGAGCTATTATTTCCTGCTTTTAGAATTATTTACATGTAACTTCTTCTGTGTTATATTAAACCACTGCATGTTTCCATGAAAGGTTTTGTATTTCGCTCAAATTCTCAGGAAAAGTTTTGGTGAGATAATTTATTCGAAGAAAAGGGATAAATCCCTAATAAAATAATCCACACAGACCAAGACTAGGAAAGAAAACATAAAAAGAGAGAGAGAGAGCAACATGGCTACCCCTAACATAGGGGCACTTCACCTAGCCACCGTGCACCACGATTTACAGCTCTAGGGAAAAAAAAAACTTTTCTGAAAACCACTAGCACCTGGAATGATCTAATGCCATAGGAAATTGCAGAATTACAGCTCGGTCTATATTTGTCCACTAATGCTATCAGCATCTTAAACACAGCGTACGTGTGAAAAGCTCCAATTCATTGATTCTCAACCCACCTAGTTCTTTTGCACATGTCGTACCTTTCCATTTGACCAAGCAGTGTCCCCTATTTACATTTTCTGGTTCATCAACCTTCCATAAAAGAACTACGGTGGGAACGGTCAATTCGCCGAAACGCCATTTTTGCATGGAAATAGTCAGATAGGTCTGCATGACAAATCAACTGTTTTTATTTAATTTGGATGGATTCAAAAAGTTCATAACTGAGCTAGGAAACCAAGGTTTCAGACCAATTTAATAGAAGAACAGGCACACCGAGTACCAGATGTGATGGTAGTGCCGAGACTTCGGCAAGCAGGATGTGCTCGCGTGTGGTAGTGCCGAGACTTCGGCAAGCAGGATGTGCTCGTGTGTGCTTTGATAGGTGCATGCAGCATGTGCTGAGCATGCGCGGCCACCGGCCTTTACCCTTCCTAGGCATCGATTTATCACCCCCACGGCCATGCTCTTGAACATCTGGACCTCAACTAGAAGATGTGCTCTTCTTTTCTTTGGCGCCCGATGCTCTGTTTTCCCAATGCCTCCATCTCCTAGGCTAGCTATACAAATTTACCGAAAACCAACAATGCTAGCTACATATACACCATCTCCGAGTTGTGAAGTAAATCCTGAAAGGGACAAGACTTGAAAGTATCAAATGTGGGTGCCGACATATATAGATGAGTCATGGAGCTTCTGATCAATTAACAATGCGTCTGCTGCATATTTATTGCAGTTTCTTTGTCTTTGGCTGTTACTTGTATTACAAATACTACTCGCTCATTAGGTTAAAAATACTACTCGCCCCGCTCATACATTTAATTCATCTGAGTATACGAATCCTGAAAAAATTGCAATAGTCCACGTTTATTGGTATCATGAAATTTATGACAAAATTCAACTAGCAGAATAATTTGGACCCCAGGTGCTTTGTTATATATAAAATATGTTGCATTGCAAAGACTGTTCTTGGTTTGGATCCTTTGAGTAGCAACAGGGATTCCATGGGTTGAATCCGATCTGTTCTTCCATCTGACTCCTATAATACTTTTAATAGGGACAATATTAAGTCCTGTCCTTGGTTAGTAATACATAGATCTACAGAAAAACATGAACCATTAATCTGCCAACTGCGAAAGTGGAAAAAGGGCCAGAAAATTTACCAATGCTCTAGAAATACTTAGACTGAAAGTATAAAGTGGGAGTTCAGAGTTCAAACATATGTTTGGACTTTGGAGGTTTTATTGGTAGCACAAAGGACAACGTCAGCGAGGGATCTGGGAAGCCAGGAAGGATAGATGAGTCAAGTTAGGATCAAGGAACCATGCACGAGAATGGAGACGAGAAAACAGAATTTAGTGTTGAAATGTACTCATAACCACTATGACAACATATGCTTACTTTTGTCAAATCTGTAATGATATATTAAATGATAGATCCTTTGGCTGCTACTGTTGACCCACAACTAAACCGTGCCTACTAGAAAACTTATTTTGGATAGGGCCTGGCAGTTCAAGAATTCAATATTTCTTTTGTGTATTGTTACTTTTTCACGAACTAAATATATGATGCAAGTTATCTCTAATATTAATAGTACTATATACTTAAATCATCATATGAAAATATTAGATTGTGAGCTTTTAGTGTCTTACTGACCCAAGGGCCCTTGAAATTTGTGAGACGGCCCTAGGGGCACCGCCGGAGTTGGGAAGGACAACACTGGGGTAAGCAACCTACATGGGGCCAGTACAAGCGGCCGCGCACGTGGCTTGTGCGTAGCAGTACTGTGGTATGCAAACATACCGCAGAATGGCCGTGCTGCATCGGCATGCAGTGGACATGTGCGTATGATGTGGTGGGTTGTGCAGTGTCGTCAGCTCCGCTGAGGTGTCCATGACCCCGGCCTTCCGTCGTCATCCATGCGTGCAGGCGTCTTGATCTTTTTTTTTAAGCTGAAAGGGGTCCCCCCCCCACCTTTAATTAAATGAAAGAATGGTTATATACAAATGTACACAGCAGCTAGGCTCAAAGCGAAAAGGAAAAAAAAAGATAAACTAGCTATATATAAGACTCTCTCCAAACACTAAGTTTTTGACTTCTGCCACCCATGGACTTTGTACATACTAAGCCCAGCTCCTCTTTAAATAGACATTTCCAGATATTCAGATCCTTCCCGGCATTGTCAAATACAATACTGTTGCGCATTTTCCAGATCACCCAGCAAGCCGTGATTGATATTTCTCTAAAGATGAGATAACCAAAGCTTTCTCTTGCCTTCATCAGCATGTCTAGAGGTTGCAGACCAAGGTCCCAATTAATGGATAGGGTGTCCCAGCATTCTTTGCTAAAGGGACATTGAAAAAATAAGTGCATGCTTGTTTGTTCCACTCCATGATCACAAAGAACGCAGTTATAATCATCCAAATTCATATTCTTCCTTCTCAGAAGATTTCTAGTATTGAGTCTGTCTCTGTAAAGCAACCAGAAGAAGAATTTATGATTTCCAGTGTTGTGAGACTTCCACATCCATTTGAAGACAGGTATCATTGGGTTACTACCATTTAGATGGTTGTAAGCTTTTTTTGCTACTATACACAGCCCCCATGTGTATCTCCACCAATCATGTATGTCGTCATTCAGATCAACATTTTCAATGGTCTGAATAACCAATTGCAACTAGGTTGCAGCTATCAGGGGCAGAGGCATAGGACTAAAGAGCCTATCCATTTCACAATTCATGAAGAACCTGATGGAACACTTTGGTTTTCTGGCAAATGACAGGCGTCTTGATCTCATGAGTGATAAGAAGGTGTGCTCCGACATTACATTGTGTGGATCACGCACGCCCCTATCATGCATCTCGTTGTGTGAGGGACTGAGCTTTGCATGTGGATGCATGGTCGATAGATCGGAGCACACCTTAGTGCCAAGCAATTTTGAACGAAATATGCACGGCGATGATCCTGCTACGTACATATATAGTAGTTTCACTTTAGTTTTCATTGCTGAATTGTGCTGAACTACACTTCCTTCAAGGCGGAATTAGCCGTGCACCGTACCACGTGAGAGAGAGCTTCCTTGTTTGGCACGTGTGTTCTTCCATAGCTAGCTATTTCTCAAGCAAGTCAGGATCTAGCCATGCTTTATTTCCTGATGCCGCCAATTCCAATTACACACATGCATGCATCATTTCATATGTGTAAGGATCCCTCTTGCTCCACGACTAGAATTGCTTTACAACCCCCTCGTCATGTTTGTATAAGTACTCATCTACTTTCCCACACACGAATGTCTTCTGTATACATCCTGTTGTCTATTCGATTGAGTTTACAACTGAAGATATATATGAATCCTGGGTGCAAGGGAATTGGAACGCACAAGTCTACCATCATATATATAGGCATGTAACTTTTGAATAGTGAATGCCTTGTTTTTTCTGTCTTCACCATACCACAGGGTACACATTTCATTAAGAAAGGTATAGTTATTGTTCTTTTCTTTTTTTGCGAGCAGAGGAAGTAGAATTGTTCAACACTAAATACCACAGTGTACACAAGGTATGCATTGCTATAATTTATTGGCAGGCATGTAACTTCTTCTCTATTATTAAACCACTCCGCAACCGACCTTTTGTTTTTTTTCTTTAATTTGGAACACCACTGCTTGATTGGTGACCGAGCCAGGGGGCCAAGGTTTGCTTGTAAATTCTTTTCTGTATTATTAAGCCACTGTATGACAGATCAATTGGTTTTTCTTTTGATTTGATCTAGATGTATTCCTCAATTGGTGGATAACCGAGCCAGGGTGCCAAGGTTTTAGAACTACTAAATCCTTAATCAGTTGAAGAACAACAGCGTGTTTGGTGATTGTCATCTGTTCCGGCCACACCACTACAAGGTTACCCAAATCATTCTGTCAAGGTCCAATATTCTTCTCGCAATGTGGCCTACCTACAACAGAAGCCTGCTTGTAGGACCAGCAGGCGACCGAGCGACCAGCAGGCGATGGCGGCCGAGTACTCGCCACTCCTGCTCTCCGCAGGGTCAACAAGATGATAACATCTCGATAGGGGTGCCATGTCTGTCGTCCAGAATGTAGAGTGCTCAGCATGACCGCTGGCCTACGTGCTACAGATTATAGTTCTATTCCCAATCTGTTTTCCAAATTTTTATTATTTTTTTTTCAAAATTGCCCTCCTATAATTTGGCCGTTTTTTATCTTATAGTGATGCATCGAAAGGTTTGGGTTCAATGCTCTTTTTCCCAATGCCCCCATCTCCTACTCTAGGTATACAGATATATGGAAAACCAGCATGCCTAGCTATGTATACACTATCTCCCAATTGTGAAAGAAAGACTGAAATGGACATGACACCGGAAAAAGGTTCCAACCTAAATGATGAATGCCGAGAAAATTTTCCAGACCTGATACTACCAAATGAGGGTGCTGCCGACATATATAGATGAGTCATGTAACTTCGATCCATTCAATAAAATAATGCATCCGCAGCATATAGTGAAGTTTCTTTGTCTTTGAATTGTTATTAATATCACAAAAACTACTTACTGCTTCTGATGTCACCTGAGTTCAGATAGCTCTGGTTCCCATTCTAGATCGCCACTGGTATACTGCTGTAAGCAATCTACTTAGGTTCAACACTCAGATTCACTCAATCAACGACGAAGTTCAGAGGAATGCATACAAAACGAAGTAGCGACGATACATCAGGTGAGCGAAACGCTCCCTGCCAATCTCTGGACGCAGCCGGCCAGTTCGAATTCTAAAACATTGACCCCTTCTCCACGAAGCTCCCTTGGTGTTTTAATCGCTCACGGCTTCCTCCAGTTGGCTCCAGCATACTTGGGGTTGGGCTTGAGCTCTCGCTTCTCGCTTGGGCCGGGCGACGACTTCAGGCCCAGTGCTTGGTTTGGTTCTTGCTTTGGCGCTCTTCTTGCCCTCAGGTTCAATTTCTCCTGCCAACAGCTCCGAACTCTGTGTTGAAGACTCACAACTACTAGACTTGGCCAGAAGAAGTCAGGATCCGGCCGTGCTCTCCTGATGCCACCAATTCCAATAGCACGCGATTTGATTCTGTATGCATTTGTTCAATCTTACTACCTTCTATGTCCTCTTGACTGACAACTGCACGACTAGAATTATATCACAACCCATGCATTTGATTCTGTATGCATTTGTTCCATCTTACTCCTATTTTTGTAGCCGAACATATATAGATGGACCTGCTGCCCTGGAATGGTAAGGTCTGAAACGCAAAGTCTAACATCACATATATAGGCACACACTTCTAAATACCACCACTGCAACTCTGGTGTCAGTTGGTTGTTGGAGCTATTATTTCCTGCATTTAGGATTATTTTCATGTAACTTCTTTAGTGTTATATTAAACCACTGCATGTTTGCATGACAGGTTTTTTATTTCGCTCAAATTCTCAGCAAATGTTTTGGTGAGATAATTTATTCGAAGGAAAAGAGAGAAATCCCATATAAAATAATCCACGCACACCAAGACGAGGAAAGAAAACAAGAAGAGAGAGAGACAGAGCAACAAGGCTACCCCTAACATATTGGCGCTCCACCTAGCCACCGCACACCTGAAAGGAAATTGCACTATTACAGCTCGGTCTATATCTGTCCACTTATACTATCACCATCTTCAATGCAGCGTATGTGGGAAAAGCTCCAATTCATTGATCCTCATCCCACCTAGTTCTTTGCACAAGCCGTAGCTTTCCATTTGAGCAAGCAGTGTCCCCTATTTACATTTTTTGGTTCATCACCAATCCATAACGGTCAATTCACCAAAACGCCATTTTTGCATGGACAGAGTAAGATAAGTCTGCATGACAAATCAATTGTTTTTTATTTAATTTGGATGGTTTCAAATAATTGATAACTGAGCTAGGAAACCAAGGTTTTAGACCAATTTAATAGAAGAACAGGCACACCGAGTAACAGATATGATGGTGCCGAGACTTCGGCAAGGAAGATGTGCTCGCGTGTGTTTTGATTGGTGCATGCTGCATGTGCTGAGGATGCGTGGTTACAGGTACCCTTCCCAGGCATCTCAGTTTTGTACGATTGATCACCCCAGGGTCCATGCTCTCTTGAATATCTAGACCTCAACTAGAAGATGTGCTCTTGGTTGCTTCGAGGCCCGATGCTCTGTTTTCCCAGTGCCTCCATCTCCTAGGCTAGCTACGTATACACCATCTCCCAGTTGCCAAGTAAATCTTGAAAGAGACATGACATGGGATACAAGTTCCAAGCCAAGTGAGCTGAGAAAATGTCAAGACTTGAAGTATCAACTGTGGGTGCCAACATATATAGACGAGTCATGGGGCGGGCTTCTCATCAATTAACAATGCATCTGCTGCATTTATTGTAGTTTTTTTTTTTTTGTCTTTGGCTGTTACTTGTATCACAAATAGTACTTGCTCTGTTAAGGCATCTGCTCTCTTTTAATATTTTGAGTATATAAATCCTAAAACGTTTGCAATAGTTCACCATTTTTGGTATCACAAAATTTATGACAAAATTCAACTAGCAGAATAGTTTGGACCAGGTGCTAGCAAATACTCGCTCTTTTAAGGCATCCGCTCATGCATTTAATATTTGAGCGCTCTATTATATATGTTGCATTCCAAAGACTACTTCTTGGTCTGGATTGAATTTGTTAATGTTACATTCCAAAGACTGCTTCTCGGTTTGGATTGAATTTGTTAATGTTACATTCCAAAGATGCTTCTCGGTTTCGATCATTTGAGTAGCAAGCAGGATTCAATGGGTTGGAATGAGTAGCAAAACGATCCTTTTCCTGGGATAGCTATATGTATGGATCTACCAAAAAGAAGCCATGCTAGTTATGCGCCATCTCCTATTTGCTAAAGTGCCTGTAAGGGACATAACATGGTGTGATGCTGAGAAAATGTTTAGACCTTAATGTATCAAATGTCGGGATTTCAAGTGTGAATATGTAGATGACTCATTGTGCTTCCAATCAATTAGTACATCATTTATTGCATTTTCTTCATTACATTTGAACTGTAACACCAAAAAAATTACATCGTGATATCTATACTTTCTAAATATCAAAGAGTGGTAATTATTTGGTCTGTCATTCTCTCCTTACCATTATCTGTCTCCCTCATTCTCACCCATTCCATCCCTCATCTGTTCTACCGTTCGTCCGTGGGGGAGGAAGGATCGAGGAGTTTTGCATCCTAGTATTCGTGCATTGGGGAGAGATCGAGCCATCGAGGAATCGTCAAAGCGCTAGGGAGGCGAGCGTCGCGTGGAAGAAGTTCGACCATCTGCGACATGAAAGAGGAAGGAGTGCGGCGTTAATAGGAAATTGCCAATGATTGCGGCGCCAAAGATGAAGGACGGGTGGGACGATGACGAGCGGGTCGGCGATGTGTCCCATACACTTTTGATCCTGATCATTGAACCGTGAATGAGTAATTAGAGAGAAGGTTGAGAAGCAATCTGGATGGTTCATTTGAATGGATTTGAATGAGAGACAAGTTGGTGCATTAGTAGGGTAGATAATATATGTGGAGAAGCTAGCAGATTTTTTTTCACGCCCCATTATCTCAAGCACAGACCGTCAACACTGGTGTCAATTTAACGATGCACACCTAGTGCCACCCGATGCACACCCCAATTTTTCCCACCAGCTTGCAGAACGGACATGTAGTGCCACTCGATGCAATCCCTCAATGCAACGCACTAATGCCACATACTAGGAATCACTCCCTCATTCGATCGGATGAACACTCTCAAGTACAAGTGAGTTGGATGGCTTCCAAGCACTCTTGTTTGGTTCATGGGACTAGGGGCTAGAGAGACTAATAGAACTAAAATTTAGTCCCTAGTCCCTCCCAGTAGTCTACTGGACTAGAGACAGAATGAGACAAAAATTAGCCCCTAGTCCTCTTGTTTGGTAATTTAGGACCTAAATGAAACTAAAATTTAGTCCCTAGTCTCAAAGAAACCAAACAAGCCCGAAGCCCCCAAGGTGCTCAACTAGCCCCAAGGCCAACACCCAGCTCTATTTATTGCCCCCAAGCCAAATAGAGCAGTTATGCACTCTGGAGCCCAATTCTGCGTGGGCACCGAACAGGGCGGTGCCCCAATGGTCAAATTGCACTAGGTAGTTCAAACTAGTAGTTGGCTTATTTGGCACCATACATATGGGGGGGGTGCACCGACACCCCTAGGGCTGTGCCCCCCTCCTTGAGTTTCCCCTCTCTTGGAAAAAGGGCCGGTGCCACACCGCCATGGTCACTAGACAAGGAGGTGGCCCAAACTTGCTCCAAATCAAAATCCACCATTAAGAGATGTATCGCATCTCGTTAGCTTTCCTGAGAGTCCTAGAACATCGAACACGGAGTTCGGATCTACTGAGAAGGCCTACGAAAAATGTGTCAGCTACAATGTGGCTATCCAAATGGCCTCAAATAAAAAAAAAAGAATTGAACTACAAAATTGTAGATCTTGAAAAGTACTATTTGGTATAAATTTTAACTTCATTACATGTCATATAAAAAGTTACGAAGTTTTTTGTGCAGCCTATGATAATGTTCTGAAATACTAATAAAAATATCAATGTCCTACTTTTAAACACAAATACATGTGTAGTTTGATGGTAGAGTACAGCCCCCTAAACAATGGTGAGGTCTTGGGTTCAAATCCTAATAAATTTAGTTTTTGTTTTTAGAAATCAAATCTTGAAAGGCGTATTTTTTAATTTTTATTTTTACAGATCAAATCTTGAAATGTTTTTATATTTTTGTTTTTTATAGATCAACAAATCTTGAAATCGCACCAAAGCTGTGGCGCACCAAAGTTTTTTTTTTTAGAAATCAGATCTTGAAAGGCGTAGACCGTCGACAAACCACAAAAAGTGTCTTGTCCTACTCCCATCTGTTAATGTTAATAAATAAAAGATCTAGCGAATCAAAGTTAATCAATGCAAGGTACATCAGTTGGTTGGCGTGGTTACAAGGTAAGGAAGTGGTTGGCTGTTTGAAGCCATATTGTATCACTATATTTTCTATTTTTACGCCAAAATGGAAATAAAACAACGCTAAAATGGAAATAAAACATAGCACACGGCTGTTGGGGGAAGGAAAATTAATAAAAATAAAAAATATTATTTTTACGCTCAAAAACGGACTGAAGGGAATTAAAAAACATGGACGTAGAACGTAGAGCTGACGGCTGCAACACTTAGAGATACAAAACATTTTGCATGTGTTGCTGCTATGTTGCCTGCAACACATAGATTAAGCGTTGTTAGCTATCCGTTGTTAAATGGGGGTTTCTCTTGTAGTGGTGATATCTATACTTTCTAATATCAAAGAGTGGTAATTATTTGGTCTGTCATTCTCTCCTTACCATTATCTGTCTCCCTCATTCTCACCCATTCCATCCCTCATCTGTTCTACCGTTCCTCCCTAGAGTCCTTTCTCACTTTTGTAGATGGTAAACATTGACACACGACAGAAGTCCAGTGTCTACTAGAGGTTCTTCTGCCACCAATCAATGAAAGTTTGAAGTTGCAAAACGTGTGAGGTCTGATTCTAGCAATCTCTTGACTTTTCTTCCTCTGTTAATCTGCAACAACCAATGGTGCTCCAATTTTTTTTTTTTTTTTTTTTTTGAAAGGAATGACAAAAGCTTTGCCGTTGATTTTTATTAGACGATATATATAAAGGAAAAAAAAAGGTAGAACCAAAACACAACTGTACAACTCAACACTGCCCCTGTGCAAACAACAGTGGAAGAAGAGAAGAAGGAACAAAAAGTATTGCTCCAAAATTTTACCAGCCCAACATCATTTAGGGAGACCATTTCTGAGCTTTGTTTCAACTACGGACTGTTGTACTTTAACTAGATGTGGAAGAAACAATGTATGTTTGATGTTCCTGGTGCCTCCCAATTCTAATTTTGAGCTGACGAGATCGGACTAAGTATCTCAACGATTGCCATAACTCCTCGTTCTTGCTCTTGTCTTGGTCATGTTTTAGTTCTTCATAGTACTGATTCCTTTAGTGTAGAAGTGAAGGGTGGTATATATAAAGATAGAACTGAGACATGAAGATATCAGCAGTATATGTATGCATGCGTCCAACTAATAATGAACTGAAGCGTATGTGATGATAAATTCTAAATCAATAGATGACTTAGCAAAGTATGACAATAAACTTGTAGTAAATTCGTATCATAGTGATTTATGATGGCAGCTCTTTATGTATTAAAGATATCAACGCACTGGATAGTAAATTAGTAGATTATCGGCGTCCGGATTAGAGACGATGGGTAGTGTGTTCTTTGACCTCTAACACTATGTCATTAGATCACGAGTTTAATAAAAGAACTTGAATTATAAGAATCGATGCGTGATTATTGTTCCTTGTATCTCTATCTAGTACAAATGGTTGTTCATGGTCTTCTGTCTTCTCCCTAACTAGGCACAACTATTCTTTGTATGCGCAAACTCTAATACGCGACAGTCACACACATACGTGACCGCACAACACTGTGCGAGCGCCACCTCCACACCGGTAGAGCTTCCTTCCTTCCTTGGACTTGCTGGCAGCAGGCAGGTCAGAGGTCAGGCGACAAGTCGGCGTAGCACCGCCTGCCATGGTGATGGAGGCATCGGCTTGGACAGAGTAGGGGTGGGTGTCTCATTAGCGACGGATCAACAGAGATGACGAACTAGTATAGGGCTGGAATCGAGTTGGGTGCTGAGCTGCGCTGGACTGGATTCGAGAGAGCCTTGCTAAAATAACAATGGTACAACTTATTTTCTGAACCACATATGCTTTAGGATCCATGCAGTTCCCTTGTGAAAGGGTATATGTGAGCAGTACATATCTAATAAACACTGCCGGTTTGTAATAAAACCTCTCATTCAGTACATTTTTCAGAAAAAAAATAAAATTGGAATACAGATAATTTGAGTGCTGTGTAGCATTGTTTGAGTGCTGTGTAGGATTGTGGCACACATCATCCTTGTTCGGACAAGTCTGGGCCACCTATGTGCGTCTCGCTGCTATATATGCATGCCTTGCTTCACCTCACAGTTTCGTGAAGCTATGTGGAAGGTTGCATGTGGACTACTCCCATAGCCTCCCATTTCTATAAAGCATCACAAATAATATCTTGACAAGGTGGCATTACATCACAAATAACAGCAAGGAAATGCCAAAGTGGCACGACTGTGTGGTTCTCACTGCTCGGACGTGGTGGTTCGTTTGCTTATATAAAGCATGACAGAGCTAGGGTATTTAATGTTCTTCATTTCCTTTAGCACAGTAAATATTTATTTCTGGAATCCATACGAATTATTTCAAATAATATCCTGATAAGTTATATAGGACAAGGTAGGAGGCCTTTGGGGTGTCATGTCGTCCTGAGCTCCTGTTTTAGTTTCATCCACACAACCAGACTGAACCTGAGCCATCTGATTCATATTTTGCTGTTGCGCGGCCGCATGCATAGCTTTCTTATTAGTATTTTGGTATCATCGATCAGAATTTATGGTGGCACTTGCTGCAAACACGTCTTATGACGTCATTAATGTAGGCTATGACTTCCAAATATTCATCTTATTTGTTCCTATCGTGGTCGGGACAGCGACAATGGCGCAGATCCAACAAGCGCCCCTGCGTGGGCTGGGGTAGCAACATTGCTGTAGGATATTATATCTAATTATATGATATGGAGTATGTTAGCATGACAGAAATGTAGTCCAAGAACGTCTATTATTTTTAGGAAAGGGAATATATTAATATCCCAATTTCTGCACTGATCAATGCATATGGTTGTTCGTTATTACAAAACCGGAAGAAACGGTCCAGGGTATCTCAAAACCAATGACCTCTCTTATGTTGTAGTCCTTAATTTCTTAACATAGTGGAAATGAGTAATTAAATATTACATCCTTTTTTAGGTAGTGGATTAATTATTATAACCATTATTACTGTGTGAAGGACCGAAAAGACGACTAGAGGGCGGGTGAATAGGAGCCTAAAATTTTTTTTCCTCTTTTGAGAACTCCGGACTTCACACACCCAAATAGTGATATCTCCCATGATGTGAATAACACACGGCTAACTGATAGCAATATGTTAGACACCCCAGCCCAGTACTTCGGAATTTGGCCTATATGGCTCAAATGACACGTGTGTGGTTGTAGTTGGTGGGTTTAGCACTACCTTAGAAAGTTAGGAGGATGAGGGTCAGCTTATAATCCTTGTCATTCCAAACATAGCATTTGCCGAGGTTAAGCCTTTCATACGAAGCCAAAATGAAAGTGTAAGCAAAGGGGCCATCTAGAGGAGACCTCACTTGCTAAAGACACCAGCACCAGAAGTTAGCATCACCTTAGAAGTTTTTTTTGGCTGTTTTTCTTATTTTTTAACCAATACTAAATCTATCCAAATCCTCCAGTGGCAAGACGTGTGCTGTGAGTCTGTGACAGCCTGCTATGGAGATCAGCGATCTCCATCACGGTGGTGAATCATGGTGGCTGTCAGCACCAGGCATCGAAATGGGCGCTGAGGCTGAAGTACAATGGGTGCTGGACAGATAGTTGTGATATAGCACGCATGGTTATGCAAGACAGCATTTCTCCAATCCCAGCATGTGGAGTACTCCCACTGCCTCCCACTCCTATAGCAAGCACTACATCTGTCATATCTTTGCGCCTGAAGGTCCAATTACTCGTGAAAGGGAGAAAACAACAATGCGAGCAACAAGCGCCACATTTGTCATGAGTTCAGAGCTGAAATGTAAGTGGGGGTGTGTGAGTCGGTTTGCTTATATATATGAAGGAGCTACAACTTAGAGCATCCATTTCATTTAAGCGTCACATTCCATTTGGTGCCTTTAATATATAATTTTTGTATTTTTTTGAGAGATAATTACTATCTCCATTATCTAATGATACTTACACGAAATGTATAAATAGTTCAACTGAGAATCAAAGTGAAATAACTATCGATACACATTAAGTTGAAAAATATAATATTAGCATTTCTCTTTTATTAGGGTATTGAAGGATCGAAGTTGAAATGATGAGATAATTACACATTTTGTTTGATCAATGGACAAGTACTATGGAATGGTTTCTTGCCAAAGCTATAGACAAGTGTCGTAAAATTCTGAGAGTCATGCGGATGCTTGGGTTTGCATACTGTCGCGGCCTATTTGACAATGAAGTTCAAAAGCGATGCCCGCACCATATAGATGGAACCTTCCACTGGAAAAATGAAGACGTGCTTCTTCTGCGGGCGCAAGTGTGAGGCATCAGCCTTCCCTCCCCGGCATGCACGGCAGATAACCTGGCCAGAGAGAGATGGGTTTGGCCTCGGCGCGACGTGCATGACACATGGGTCACCTGCATTTTCACCTGACCTTTGCCTCTCACTAGCTGTTTCTTACTTGGTGACAATAAGGAAATTTAATCTTACAGGAGTTTGAACATTTTTTTGGGTTAACTTGACTGGGATGGCTGCTAACTACTTTTTTTTAGAATGACACAGTACAACGGAGACGCTCACAACACGCACGCACAATCATCCCTATGAAGACACGTACGCAAACCCTACCCCTATGAGCACCTCCGAAGGACTGAGCACCGACAAATCTGGAGATTCTCGAAGTCACCATTGGCGCCACGTCGTCGACGGAAACGTCGCTTATCACTTAATGCATAACGCCGGAAAATCCTACAAAAATCCCGGGAAAGGTGCGGGCACCAGGATTTGAACCCCTGGTGGGTAGCGCCCCACTGGACCGTCACCATTGGATTACAAGCCAATTCGCGGCTGCTGACTACTTTGAACACATGCTGGTCCTCCGCAATGCATCTATTGGTGCTTCTGGATCTATAATCATGTTACATTCCAGCTTCATCAAACTTATAGAAAATTAGCTAACCATTTCACACCCTTTCTCACAGCAATGTAAATCCGATACCAATTAAGGCACACCCAAGGTATGATCACAGAGCGCATGCATTGTTGCCACAGTTTTGTCAACTCATACAAATGTACTTCATAATCAATTCTTCCATCTGGACTACTCCCACTAATCACAGGTCTACCAAGGGTCGTCTCACCAGTTTTGTTGTTGGCGCTAAACAGAGCCGAGTTGAAGGTATCAAGGTGGAGGCAGCACGAAACAGAGAGCTGACGATGAACAGTAACCTAAGTGCGTCCACTGCGTTTTGCTGTATGTGGACTACTCCCGTTGCCTCCCATTCCTAGAGTATGCACTACTTCCATTTTTGTGTGGTCTGAAGCTTTACGTGTGAAAGTGTAAAAAAAATAACACCAAGCAAAATCCAGAGTGACGAGGAGGTGCACAACTGTGGTGCTCTGCTCAAATTAGCTTTCTCTCTTATATATGAAGGAGCTAGAGCCTAAAGGAGTCCATTACAGCTGGGTCATTTAATGTTCTTTATTTTATTCAGACCTATATATATATACTATACTAATCTGCAACTCACTGCTATAAAAAAAATATTATGAGACAACTAGTTTCAATAACATGCTCACAAAATTTACCTGGTCGGACTGGGGCTCTGGTGGACAATTTTGGAGAATTTGGTGGAATACGAAGGTACACAGGAAGGGAAGAACACCGACACGGTAGTTAGTAGTTCATAATATAATGTAGGTCATTATTTAGTTACTGGACACAATTACAAGGTAAGCAGGTGGTTTACATACGCACCAAAACACCTGAATCATGTCTTCCCCATAGCCAACCGCAAGGGCTCAGTGTACCCCTGAGGAGCAAGGGCACGACAGTCAGTGGGTATCCTTTAGGAGCTCCTCCAACCCTCTTTACCTAAATTATTTGTACTACTTTTTAAAATTTTTGGAAAAGTAGTACAAATACTTGAACTAAAGAGGGTTGGAGGAGCTCCTAATTGTGACAAATTTGCACCCTAAGTGTACCACCTGCAAGAACAATGTCATAGCACAATAGGCATTAATTTCCCTACGTGCAAGACTGAGCGCGAAGATGGATCACGCATGTGAGATTGATGAAAGCAACATACATATGCTAGCTAATATCATGGATTTGGCATCTGGTTCTTTTGCATCACAGGATAGCCGCCACTGCTCACCTAGCTCCTCTTTCTTGGGTTTTGTTGTTAGGCCAAACCAGCTGAAATAAAAGTACTATTATAATTTTATAATTTAATTAGGAACTGGTGCTGACCCACAAACTGGTTCTTCCTTATTTTTAAGCATCAGTTCTTGCCAAATGAAATACTCTAATTATTTCCAAGCATATGGAAAAGTTTCTTGTATAGATAATGTGTTGTGCAAACAAAATTGACATGAAGATCATATCGTGATTTGTATGTCTCTATGCTAAACACAAATTCTTCTTCTGATATCAAGAGGCATATCAGAACCAAAGTTTACTAACTTTTCAGGGAAAAATGCCTAATTTGGAATACACATAATACAAAAGCAGAGCAAAACCATTTTATTCAAGGGTGAAATGTTTGGGCCACCATGTCCTCACAGGACTGGAGAAAGCTTTTTTGTACTACGTCGTCGTATGGTAGTGGTCAATTTAGTTTGGCGACTGTAACCGAAATGGTATACATTCGTGCAATATTGCCTCCATCTCTAGCAGCGCATGTCTGGACAGGGTGTTGCCAACAAGACAGCAGCTGCAACAAATGCGGGACAAGGGCAACCCAAACGAAGCACGAAGACTTATGTGGACAACTTGCAAAGTGAGGCCAGAGCGCTATGCATCCAAGTTTGGATTATTGCATCTGGATTACTCCCGTTGCCTTTCAATCCTGTAGCATGCACTACATCCATTTTTGTGTGGTCTGAAGCTACCATTATTTCTGGAAGGAAAAAGAGTAACATGACCGAGAAACCTAAGCAAAGATAAGGTGGTGCTCAGATGTGGTGGGACTTAGGTTGCTTATATACTGGAGGTTGGAGCCTAGGGGCAATACATTCAACTTAACAATCCCATGTGGAGAATCACAGCTGGGGAAAATTAATATTCTTTATTTTATTCAGATATAATTAGTATACTACCGGTGCATTTATTCTTTAGAGTCAGAGGCCATGCTGCTTATCCCGGACAATTAGGGAGGAGATGACATGACTTTGAGGTGATTTTGATAGGAGTAGGTCCCCTCGCCAGGTCTTCTCCACTCCCTCGCGTCAGCTCCTCACGGAGGTGACTCGAGGGCTCCTAGCCCACCGCTAGAAGCTTGGCACTCCTTGCCCACTTGGCTGCCACCACCATGCTACCACGCCTTCCTCCTCTCACTCCATGGCAGCCTGCCCCCTTCGTCCCCTTGACTCCTCCATTGCCCCACTCCTCAACTACAACTTCGTTGCATAGCCAGCCGGCTGGATCCGAGTTCCTCAAGCTGGATCTAGTGCTTCTAGGGCCGAGGTGGCCGGGTACGCCCATTTTCAGCGCGACAAGGGTTACAGGCAGTGAGCAATGCTTGCCCTATTGCTGGGCGGTCGTAGGTCATTGCCTTGATTGGCAGGAGGCCAATTTGGCATCCCTCCATGGTGACTTGCTAGATTCGCTAGCTTCGATGGGGTCGACCTGACTGCGACTGGAGGACCAGCTAGCGGGCCGCATCCAAGCTCGACCTTCCGGGCCGCATCCATTCTCGTGCTGGTGACAATGTTGGTGGGTTGGATAGGTTCATAGGCAGCATGGCAGAGGCACCGGCCTGCTTACCTTGTGGGCCAGATTGGGCATCCGTACTGCTGCTGTTGGCTGACTAGCTGGCAGTCTGTTCCGAGTCGGGGGTGTGACGAACTAGTTGCTTGGGTGTAAACTCTGTCGGCCAGCGTCTTTCTTTGGGCCAGTGGCATCTACCTTCTCTTGAAGGCGTCACTGAAGTCTCGGTTCATCGGGGTGGTTTTGGAACGAAAGTTCTTCTCGTGCTCTTGGTTCAGTGTTGTATGTATTTGTGGATGTCGTCCCCTTTTTCAAGGCCTCCCTACAACACTTCTGCAGCCAAACCTTCTCTCTCGGCGGAGTTGCCCGGTGCTGTACTGTGCCTGCTCTTGCTTCAGCTCTTTCTTTTATCTGGTCTGTCTAGCTCAGTTGTTCAGCACTGCCATAGTACTCTTCTCGCGTCGGATTGTCGCTGTTTGTTGCATGGGCCAATGCTTTTCCATCGTTCACTTCATGGTTGATGCTGGGACACCACAGCTTGACCTGCTTTATTGGCAGCCTAGTGTTGATTTATTTCTCTTTTGGAGGTCCAGTCAGTTAGGGAAGTGGTGGTAGGACTAGCATCTACCTACCTCCTTCCACCGTTCTTTCTCTGTTATGCTTGTCATCTGTGTGTCGGTCTGGCGCCTGTCACCTCACCTTGGCATGATGGTCTTTGTATTCTAAACTTTTTCTTCATGAAATATGTAGAACACACGTTGTTGAAAAAATAGTCGTAGGTCTCATTTTTGTGTGCGTCCTCTTGCTGTACTGTGAGCAACACACATCTGGACTGTGGCGTTTTATGTCTTAGCCACCGCTCGTACTTAAAATAATAATAAAAAAATATAAGCACACGTATCATTTTATATATTTTATCTACACTGGACCAAAAGTGCAATGGGATCAATATCTGCTGGAATTGGTTACACTGGTATTTCAAGTGGCAACAAGAAAAAAACTAAACAAGTACGTGACCAAAATGAACTGCATATACAGCTCGACCTGGTTTCTTGAACCTGTATATACTGCTCGACCTGGTTTTATCTTTGTCTTGGACTTCTAATCCATATGCTGAATTTGCACAAATAAGTTGATTCGTGATTCTAGCCCCAGTTCAAATCCTTCTTTGTTTCTCCATACATCAACAGTCATGCCGTTGAGTGTTAGCTGAAGTTGCTTTCGGACCACTACTACATATAATGAGATTAAAAACCTCATGAAACTAAACACAGCAAAATCTGATTTATTTCGAGTCTTCAATAATTACCATCCACTTGCAATGACACTCTTATTAACTAGCTTCAATATAGCACTAATCACTCTGTAATCTCTTTCCAAATATCATTTGGATGATCATTTTTGGCACTTTTTGTAGCTTGGGGATCTTCTCAAGGAACGAGTTTCATATTCTTGGCTGAAGGGCTTCTACCTGCTACTGCACTATAATTTGGTGAATCTGGCCATTGCTTTGATGTCAAAGCAGACTTCTAGACTTCTCCACCCAAACATAGGGACTATTGCGATCATTCTTCTCGAGAAGACATCAATCTGACGGGCATTTCGTATCCATAGTGCTCCTGATGCTTCCCAAGCGAAGCCAACACCCCTTTATTGTTTTGGTTGTATACACACTCTTTTTGTTTGAGGTCAACAGCGAGGCTCAAAACATATATATGGTTACATTATATACCTGGAGCAACAGATGCGGACCCATCCAACAGCATTGACCATGCTAATAAGTGAACAGTAGGGTCTGACAACAACTATGATCTTGACAAGCAAGGCAATCAGCAACTCGTGATTCCCTCAAAATACACAAAAATTGTACAAAAATCCCTCATCCAAAAAAAAAAAAAAACATGTAGCTCGTGATAGAAAAAAAACTTTGGCAGCAATTGCTCCCTTATTCATTGATATGGCAAATTACAGAGCTGTTTTTGCATAAGTCTACTAGATCGCGTATCATTGCAAGGCAATTTGGTTCAAGCCACAGCCGCCCTTTCCAATAGGATAGGGTGTGTTGTAGACCTATCCACGCACCTAGACTTCGGCCAACTTGCATTGATTGTTGTTGATCGCTTGACCATCCAGAAAACATAACCTCACCATTATGATTCTAGCAATGAAGCTGAGGCTGGTGTGACCGGAGAGTGGGTCAAAACCTGCATCCACATTTGGTTTTAGCAATTTACCATGGAACTTTGTTTTTCTTGCCATATTGAGAAGCAAAGAAGGCCTCTCCATGTTCTGGCTTCCTGAGGTATATCTTTTCCCTTTCCTGTAGGAAATGAGTTGTTGTTGGGTTTTATTTTGGTGACATAATTTCGCACGAATTCTACTGAGGTAGATACAAAACAAGAGAAAAGCCAGATAACAACTGGTTGTTTCGCTTCTATCTGTCAACTGGAATGTGTGAGCGTCCGTTGGTGTCACCTGGTGGGCCATGGGCGTTCGATCTCGTCTTGCTAGCACCCCTGTCGCACCTTGCAGGCCCCCTGCCCGCGTCGATCGCTCCAGCGCAATGGCCCGAGCATCAGTGCGGTGCCGTTCCCCGACGGCGGGCGTCAGGAGTCAACGCTGTGTGCATTGTTCGTGCACGAGGATGACGAGTGCCCCATGTTTTTGTACGAGCATTTCAGCGACGAAGCCGACAAGAGGTGCTGGTGGTGTCGCTCCCGGGCATCGATGGCACACAGCGCTCCGGTCCTCCGCCGCCACCCCAAGCCGGCCCTCCGCTGCTGCTCCAGGCCGGCCGTGGCTCGCTCCGCCCCTGCAGTCTCTGCTCTGGCTGGATGGCATCTGATGTGGAGGAATTTGTGAATAATCCGGTCACATTTGTGAAATCTTTTAATATATAATTCCCAAATGTCTGTAATCCATAGAAAAAATAGTAAATTTGTTTGAAAAGTTTGATATAAATTTATGTTATCGTCAAATTGCATCACTTTATCTAATAAATTACAATGAAAAAAATATTGTAAATATAGTTACAAGGTAGTGTTAATTAATATAGTAATAGATTACAATGAAAAAATATTGTAAATATAGTTACAAGGTAGTGTTAATTAATATAGTAATAAGATAGTGTCAGTGAGTGAGCAAAATCTGGTTGTTATGATGAGCTAAAATAACCGCATGCTAGGTACACAGGTTCTTCACTTTCCCAAATATGATATTGTTTATGAGTTCCCAAAGTTCTCCAAAAAAGGAACATAGCAACAGATTATAGTGACGTGTCATACACACTCATTAGGAGGTCCCAATCATCACTCTGTAGTCTCTTTCATTTGGATGATCATTTTTGGCACTTTTCATATTCTTGGATGAAGGAATTCTACCGGCTACAGCACGATGATTTGGTGAATCTGGCAATTGCTTTGATGGGTCAAAGCAGACTTCTAGACTTTTCCACCCATGATCTGGGCTGTTGCGACCATTATTCTCGAATACACATCGATCTGATCAACGCATGGTATCCATTGTACTCCTGATGCTTCACATGCGGAGCTAACACCCACTTTTATCGTTTTGGTTGTATACACTCTTTTTGTTTGAGGTCAACAGCGAGGCTGAAAACATATATATAAATATATACCTGGAGCAACAGATATGGACCCGTCCAACAGCATTGACCATGCTAATAAGTGAACAGCAGGGTCTCACAACAACCATGTGTAAAAGAAGCAAAAACAATACACACTATTTGTTTGTGGAAAAATTTATAGTCTTCCCACATGTATGAGTTCAGAGTTCACACATATATATAGATGAATCATGGAACTATGGCCATCACTGATTTGCTATGGGCATAGAGACTCCACACACCCAATGTTCACTTCCAGCATCCAAAACTGGGTCATCCAACTTCGAAACTGGCTATGCGGCGGTAGAAGGTGCATATACTAACTAGGCCATATTGCAATAACACCGAGTAGTTATTCCACATGGTCTTGACAAGCAAGGCAATCAGCAACTCATGATTCCCTCAAAATACACAAAAATTGTACAAAAAATACCACAAATTCCATGAAAAAAAAAACATGTAGCTCCTGAGAGGAAAATTTTGGCAGCAATTGATTGCTTTATTGAAAGGATAGAGCTTAATTATAGCAACAATCGGTGTCTAAAGTCTATGACACACAGGTTGGGATGTCAATAGCAACAAAAGTATTACAAAGCTCTCTCCTGCCAAATTGACATAGATGATGAGCTACAATATTTGCATGCTGGTGGCATTTGGAGATTTTGACTTCCTGGAAGTTCTTGAGCATTTTCTTTGCTTATTCAGTGATATGGCAAATTACAAAGCTGTTTTTGCATATGTCCACCGGCCAACGAATTACAGAGCTAGTTTCTCATAAAGTACTACTTATTAGTCAAGGATCCAAACAGGAGTAGCTAATTACTAGTTACCCAACAACTAGCCAGCTAATCAATAGTCCTAATTTAATATATCTCGACAAAATATACAGTTGAAAAATGGAAAAAGGAATTAATTAAAATGAAAAACACAAGAAACGAAAAACAAGAAAGGAAAGCGTGGGAAGGAAAGCGCCCCACGCGGCATGGTGTGGTGGTGTGGAGTGATGAGCGTGGGCCAGAGAGAAACTACACGACAGTTCGGCAATGGAAACACTTTCCTCACTAGCTGGCCGGCAGCTGTCACACTTGGAGACGAGAGTGACGACAGACTGGCTGTACCAGCTCGCAGCGCCTCATGCGACGCAGCGCAGGCATCTGCTGGCACCACTTCTTCGCCTCCCTACACAGCTACTAAAGCGAGCGAGTTCACCCTCGATGCAATTTGGTAGGAGCTCTCTCCTACCAAATTGACATAGCTAGCTAGTTGTTAGGTAACTAGTAATTAGCTACCAAATTGATATAGCTCATGAGCTACTACATTGCTTTTTCCATGCACCAAGGCTTCGGCCAACTTGCATCGATTGTTGTTGTTCGCTTGACCATTCATAAAACATAACCTAACCATTATAGTTCTAGCAATGAAGCCGAGGCTAGTGTGACCGGAGAGTGGGTCAAAACCTGTATCCACATTTGGTTTTATCAAAAAAGCGACCATGGAACTTTGTCTTTCTTGCCATATTGAGAAGCAAAGACGGCTTCTCCATGTTTTGGCTTACTGGGACAGATACAAAAAAAGAGATAAGCTAGATAACAACCTTCGCTTCTATCTGTCAACTGGATTGTGTGACCGTCCGATGGTATTGCCTGGTAGGCCGTGGGCGTTCAATGTTTGCTAGAGCCCCCCCTACCGCACCTTGCAGGCCCTCCCCCCCCTCCATCACTCCAGCGCCATGGCCCGAGCATCAGCGCGGTGCTGTTCCTCCCGACAACGGCATCGGGAGTCAACGTTATGTGAATCGTTCGTGCGCGAGGGACGACGAGTGCCCCAAAGTTTCGCACAAGCACTTCAGCGATGAAGCCAACAAAAGGTGCTGGTGGTTTCGCTCCCAGGAATCGGCGGCGTAGGCGCCCGGTCCTCCGCAGCCAGCCACCCCAAGGCAGCCCTCCACTGCCGCTCCAGGCCGGGCGCAGCTCGCTCCGCCCCGCGCTCTCTGCTCTGGTTGGATGGCACCTGCTGTGGAGGAACCTGTGAATAACCTTGTCACATTTGTGAAATATTTTGATATATAATTCTTTGATGTCTGTAATCCATAGAAATAATTGTAAATTTGTTTGAAAACTTTGATATAAATTTGTGTTATCCTAAAATTACATCACTTTATCTAATAAATTTCAATGCAAAAATTATTGTAAATACAGTTATAAGGTAGTGTTAATATAGTAATAAGATAGTGTAAGTGAGTGACCAAAATCTGGTTGTTATGATGAGCTGAAATAACCGCATGTTATGTAGACAGGGTCCAAGAACAATCCACTATCCCAAAGATAATATTGTTTCTGAGTTGCCATGTTCTCCAAAAAAGGAACATAGCAACAGATTACAGTGATGTGTCAGCCTGTTAAATACACACTGATTAGGGAGGTCCCAAACTTGACTTAGTGCATGTTTTGGAGCAACAGAGTTTGTGCATCGCACAAGTCGAAAAAAAAATTGTGCATCGGACCGTAGCATCATATTCATCTTTTGGTTCCAATTAGCCACAAATGTAGCATGTGGTATCTGGGAATAGTTGTGGTTTCAGCATGTTAGTTTGCACCGCTCCATTGAACGAGAGCCAACTTCCATGTTAAAACTTTCAATTTTCTAGGGCACCAGGGATGCCCAGCATCCATTCTGGTCCAGTATAGTTAAATAGAGACTCATCAGGGAGGTCCCAAAACTTGTCGTAGTGCATGTCCTACAGCAACAACTTTTGTGCATGGGACCATAGCATCATATTCATCTTCTGGTTCCAAGCATGTGGCATCTAGGATCAAGTGATGTTTCAGCCTGTTAGATTGCACCGCTCGGCCATTGAGGGCCAACCACCATGTTAAAACTTTTTATTTTCTATAGGGCGCCGGGGATGCTCGGATTGCCTCAAAGTTTCTCCTATCCGCATATGATCTTGTGCTGCACTCATTGGTATTTAAGTCCACAACTCAGCCTGGGCACTTTTTAACGAAAACTGATAACTGAACCGAACCGACCGAAATTTTGTTTTTCTGTTGTTGTTCGGTTCGGTGTCAGTTTTCATGGGTGTTTGGCTTCAGCTTCGGTTTTCTGGGTCAAGCTGAACCGAATTCCCAAATAACCGAACTTTGCTTCGCTGACTCAATGCAACGTGACTTCGGTTATTTCCAGTTCCAACCCAACCGAGTGAGTGAGCCTGCAGCCTCAGCGGTGACCCTCACGCGCACGCAGTCACGAGTGTATCCCGACTCAGACCTAGCGCCGGCGGGCAAACACTCCCTCGCGGCCCGACCCCAACCCCGTAACCCTAGCAGCTAGTGCAAGACGGACGGCGGCGCCGCAGTGGCAGTACCCCATAACCCTAGCAGACGGCGGCGCGACCTGCTGGCCCGGCATGCGCGGCGCCGGGCGCGGCGGGAGCAGGCGGCGGGTGGCGAGCGGTTGCAGACTGCTGCTCAGGGAGGCGGCGCACAGCGCAACCTTGCAGGGAGCGGGCGCGCGAGGTGGCCACTAGGCGCTGGGACGTGAGGACCCACGATGGCGCCATGGCTACTGCTTTTTTCCGTTTTTTCCTTCCATCCTGCAGTTCGGTTGGTTCGGTTCTAACCGAAAAATCGACCAAAAAAAAACAAAACCGATTTGATCGGTTTCTGATATTTTGCCAAACTGATCGGTTCTTGATTTCTAGAAACCGGACTTTTTAAACCTAACCGAACCGAACTGATTTGTCGGTTTTTACCGAATGCCCAGGGTGATCCACAACAAGTGTATGCACTCGTAATAGAGAATAATCCATTTTTCTCCTAGTGCCAAGCAAGGTTATACATTCTTTCCATTTCAGGAATTCTGATGCTGAATTTTTTTTGTCCACCGAACACATACTTGTTTCCGAGCTTGATTGCTGAGATGAAATCTGTTGATTAAGTATGGGTAATGAATAGAAGACCCAGATGTTTCGGTGGATCGAGTTGATTTAGTTCACTGTCCATTCATTCTTATCTTCTAGTAAGAAGTATATACATGGGCCTGGCCTGACACATACACACACATACATAGAATGGGCTCACTGATCACACGCTTGACCCGTCTGCTGTTACAGCGATGTACATGGCCTACGTGATGATATGGCCCTGCTGTTCACATCACAAATGCGCTGTCTAACCAAGGTGGAACGTGTACTGTTGGGTGATTGCTCAGTACAACACTTTATTGATGATGAAATGGTTTACAAAGTGGCCATTCAACATGGCGATTACAAAGGAGGTCGGGGGGTATTTTATAGGCCCCTAACTTCGTAATTGTACAAAAATATTAAGGACTTCGAAATTAATTTCTTCAACATCCTTTCTCCAGCGAAGATGCATTCCTCATCTTCGCTTTCCTTGATTCAATCTTCTCATCTTCGCGATGATTCTTGCTTTTTCCTCAAGATGACACTCCTGGCTTCACGACGAAGTTGACGCAACTATCTTCGCTTGGTTTTCCCGATCTTAGTCTTCATGTCTCAACCGAGTTGTTCTCCTGCGAAGCTATCTTTGAGATAGAACTCGACTTCTGTTTTGATGCATCCTGAAATCTTCAAAGTTTGGGACGAAAGTTTCAAAACGAAATCAAAGTTAGATCCCAACAAAGCAGCCCTCGTGGGCGAAGGCCGACTTCAAAGGCATGAAACCCACGAATCACAAGTTTTCCCTAAACTTTGTTTCGATTCACAAAACGTCGTCCTAGACTTTGAAGTTGGACTTTGAATTATAATTTCGCAAAAATATCTTCGCTGAATTTTGTGTGTCTCTTTCTCTCTTTATTTTTTTTTTTTTGTAACGGCTAGTTTGACTGTTTGACCAAAGAAGGTCTATAAATAGCGAAGCACCCCCCTGTTTTCTTCATCTTTTCGAAGAGGGGCCACCTTTTTGAAATTTTTCCGGGTGACGCTAAGTCGAATTTTGCGGTTGAGAGTTCTTGCGGAGTTAGAAAATCCTTTCGGGCTTTCTAGTGTTTTTCGAATCGGGTATATTTTTCGTCAAAGTTTGATGTTTTTGTAAAGATTACTTACGATCGATCTATTTACACTCTTTCTTGCCTTTGTTTTAGAATGGATCTTGTTGAAGATATTCCAGCTGGATCACAAAGTCAAGAAATTGACGAGGAAGCCAACTCGCAACAAGGTGACTCTGGCGAAGATCTTTCTCAAGTTTCTGCTTCAGAATCAGAATTGTTGCCAGATGATAGGATTTCTCTTACTTTTGGTCGAAGCAAAATGACCAAAGAGGATTTCAAACAGATGGTTAAGGATGGAATCCTTAGAGAGGGGCAGTCTGAGGCCAGCGGAGCCGGATGAGAAGGTCCCAAGACCTAAACCCGATGAATGCATAGTTTTCAAGGATCTTTTTACTACGGGTCTTCGCATGCCTCCTCGGACTTTCCTTGAGGAAGTTTTCAAGAAATTCAACATTGAGATGCATCACTTGACTCCTAATGCTATAGTCAAGTTATCTGTTTTCTTATGGGCTGTGCGAAGTCGAGAATGTGAAACCGGATATCGATGCTTTTTGTTCTCTGTATGTGTTGCATACTCAATTTAAATCAAAGAAGATTGATCAGCGTACAGTGAAACTGTACTTCGGATGTTGTAGCTTTAAAACTGCCAGGGGTCAGAAACAAATTTCTCCTGCTATGAAAAATAAGTGGACAGATGGGTGGACCAACTATTGGTTTTATCATAAAGTTCCTTTAGTTGAGGAGAACAAAGGAAGGAAAGGGGTTGTTAAAACTTATCCTTTGGCTTCGCACATGCATCGCGAACGTTTTGAGTGCAAGCCCGAGCCTTCGCAGATCTAAGTCTTGTTCTCGAGTGTTTGAAGGCTTTCAAGAGAGTTATATCCCAACAATCGACTCGAGATCTTGTTGAGGAGTATCTTGCAGCTGGTATTTGGCCATTGAGGCTCGGGTGGGACTTTCTTCAGTACCACGCAAAGAAGATACGGGGCAAGGATTACATTTTCCCTGATAGGGATACCGTGGTGCCTTCGCGGTTTAAAGATGAAGAAGAGTTTGTTGCTGATGTTGAAAAGAGAGCCATAGATTTGCTTGGCAAGTACCTTCATACCAAGAGAAGGCAGATGGATGAAATCATTGGACAAGACTATGTTCGACTAAATCGTATCTTTGATTTGGCTAACGTGAATTATAAGGTTCGACCGCCTCCCGCCTATGCTCGCAAGAAGGACAAAAAGGATTCAGCTGCGAGGATAAGAATTCAAGAGGAAGAGAAATGATCTTTGCGAAGGTTCCCGCTTCTTCTAAAGTTGCGGCGAAGAAGGCCGACGCTAGTCCAAAGCGTCGAGAAGAAGAAAGCTAAGAAGACCACAACTTCGCAGGCTAATATCTTAGACTTAACCGACGGCGAGGTTGATGTTCCAGAGCTTGAAGCTTCGCAGCTTGGTACTTCTCATTTAGAGGTGAGAAAAAATTTGCAAGATTTTTGCTCCGACCGGGTTGACTCCGGATCTACTTACTCCGCTAGCCGAGCATTTACAAATTTTTGGGTCTTCATAGAAATTGGGTACCTCGAGGCACGGGGCGAAGATGCCGATGTTGATGTAAATATGTTCGAAGGCTCCCCTACGGGTACTGCATCTCCTTCTTCTCCCAGAATTAGAGATCCAACCCCCAGATTTTCCCATGAACTTAGCCGATAATACTTGTGTTCCGAGTGATGAGCGCAATAGTCATAAATTAGCTAAGTTAGCCAAAAATATTCATGTGAGTCATTTGATAGTGAATCCAGAAAATCTCTCCGCGGAGCCGGAAATGCGAAGGAAATGAAGATTTGCCGCTGCTGCGCGAAGTTGTATGTGGGTTACGCTTCGAGCTCCGCAAAGGTTTTGGAAGTTTCTAAGAAGCCGAGCGAGCCGCAAGGCTAAGCCGTTATTGGTGCATATTTTTGATTTGGTGTTCCTAGGTACTTTGTTTTTACCTCTCTTCGAACTTCTTTTATTTTTCCGGAGAAAACTTTGAAAGAAAGGGCCAATGATGCCGTTAAAGTTGTGAAGGAGCGCACAAGAGAGGCACGAGGATCGCACAGTTTTCTCTTGACGACTTTGATGATGTAGTAGATGATCATCATTTGAAGCGGTCGGTGAAGCCGATTATCTCGAATCATTGGTAAACGTTGAAGCTCAAGAAAAGATACCTTGCCCTTTGAAGGAAGGGGAAAAAGTTTGTAATTAATTTTTGATTTTAACTTTATATATATATATTTTTCTTTGTTAGTTTTGCTGTTTTATTAATTGCTAACTTCTTTCTTCATGTTTTTCTCTTTTTTAGCTCAATATTTTCCCGATACTTCGACTTTGTCAAAAGATAAAATTATTGATGTTGGATCAATGAAGGATGTTATCTTGGATCACCCTACTCCTCAAGTTGCTTTGTTGAGGAAACACTACTTGATTTCGAAATCGTTATAAGTCCATTGACAACACCCTTAAGTTTTGCTTGGAGAGTGGCGTCAATTTGGATTCATTTAAATTTGTTGGAGTTGGAGTGGACAAGCTTCGCGTGCTTCCGAAGAGGACTGAGAAGCAGCTGACTAAGTGTATTGATGATGCTTTCTCGGTTTCGATGCCGAAGGCGAGCTAGTGAAGCCGAATCCGTTGGAGCTAGCCGATCTTTGGCATAAACTTGATGTACAAGGTAAATTTTGCTTACTTTATGGATATTTACTTATGTATGCGAAGTCATTTTCTCTCCTTTTTCTTATTTTTGTCTTGTGTTTTCAGGGTGCTTTGGTCAACCGTGGTCTCCGAAAAATCTCTTGAGGATAGTGCGATCGCTTTTGCTTTTCGCGAGAAATCTCTGCCGAAGGAAATTGAAGATTTGAAATCTCAAGTTGCTTCCAAGGAGAAAGAGAGAGGAGAAAATTTGTGGATGAGTGGCACAAGATTGATCGCCTGCTTCACCAAGCTTCGGACACTATAAAGGAGAAAGACGAAGAGCTTGAGGTTGCGAAGACCACCATTGCTAATCTTAAAGAGAAAAAGAATATCTTGAGAAGAAGGGTGCGAGATGGATCAAATGATGTTGAGAAAGTTCAACAGAATGTGGGAGTTATGCAAGATTGGGATCTTGGGGAATATGATCCTTTCTTCAATTGGCTCTGCAGACAATATGAAGATCTTAGTGTTGTTGTGTAAGCTGCCGCCGATACAAGTGTCATGTACTCCACGAGGGCTCTTTTGCATCTTATGAAAGAAGCTAATGATCCATTGTATGATGCTTTTTTTGCTCCCACATTCAAGTTTCTGGCGATGCCATTAATCGATTTCTCCGAAGACCCATCCGCTTTGCAAGAAATTTTTCAACGAATATTGGTGCCAATGTGGTGAGAACATTGTCTTGAAAAGGTCAAAGAAAAGTTGAAAAAGGTATTTTTGTTACTTTCCCGTTGTGGTTTCCTTGCTATTGTTTGTTTTTGTATGCTGACTTTTTGACTTTAACGGCTTGAATTCGATATTTCTCGGGAAGAAGAAGCTCTTAAGAAGCAACAGATGGAAGAGGAGAGAAGGATCCGGGAGGAGGAGGAAAAGAGCCGCGAACGATGTTAGTGAGAGAAGAAATTAGTTTGTTGGATGATTTTCAGCTTTGAGTGTTTTGGGATGATGTAGAAAACATGTTTGGATAACATTGCCGGAAATTTGTTAAAGTGATGGGTTGTTTAATACTTTGTTATATTTGTTTAAACGAAGTTGATTTTGTTGCGAAGTTGCAAGTTTTCTTGAATCTTTAAGGTGTATTTTGACTTTGATTAATCTTTGCGCAAGTTTCTCACGCGAAGCCTGCGCAAGATATAGTTGTCGCGATGCCCCTTATGATTGCGAAGGGTGATTTTGTGTTTGAGGCTTCGGAATTTTTGGAGGCTTCTAGCGGAAATATAGATGAGTTTGTAGACGGATGTCTTGGAAAATCTAAGGCAACAAACTCGTATAGGATGCCTAAGATTGTTGACTTGGTAATTTTGGACAAGTAAGATTGTTGTTGTTTTTCTTGGGTTCTTGATTTTTTTTTTTTTTTGCCTCGCTTATAGCTGATGTTGCTAAGTTTTCTGTTCCAGTCTTCTTGTTCAAGTGCATCCCCGAGCTTTATCTTTGGGGATGGTTTGCAAGACACGGCGGATAAAATAATCAATGATGTTGTTGAAGATATTTTGAGTGAAGCAAAGAACTAGTGTTGCTTCGAAGACTTTTGAATGTTTTGAGATTTAAACGTGTTGTATGTAAAGTTTTAAATAGGTGTATTTTGTATATCTCGTAAAACATGGTTTGTAAAATAAGGATTTTTATTAATTCAAAGTTCGATTTGTTTATTCTTTTTCTTGTGAAGCAAAGACTTTGATTTGTAGTTAAAATTTTTCCTTAGAGAATTTTGAAAATGTCGCCCCCTTCTTTTTTGCGAAGTAGGAGCGAAGACTTCGATTTGAAGTCGAAAAATTTCTCCTTAGAGAGAATTTTGAAAACGCCGTCCCCCTTCTTTTTTGCGAAGTAGGAGCGAAGACTTCAATTTGAAGTCAAAAATTTCTCCTTAGAGAATTTTGAAAACGTCGTCCCCTTCTTTTTGCGAAGTAGGAGCGAAGACTTCGATTTTCCTTAGAGAATTTTGAAAACGTCATCCCCTTCTTTTGCGAAGTAGGAGCGAAGACTTCGATTTGAAGTAAAAATTTCTCCTTAGAGAATTTTGAAAACGCGTCCCCCTTCTTTTTTGCCAAGTAGGAGCGAAGACTTCGATTTGAAGTCAAAAATTTCTCCTTAGAGAATTTTGAAAACGTCGTCCCCTTCTTTTTTTGCCAAGTAGGAGCGAAGACTTCGATTTGAAGTCAAAAATTTCTCCTTAGAGAATTTTGAAAACGTTGTCCCCTTCTTTTTTGCGAAGTAGGAGCGAAGACTTTGATTTGAAGTCAAAAATTTCTCCTTAGAGAATTTTGAAAACATCGCCCCCTTCTTTTTTCGAAGTAGGAGCGAAGACTTTGATTTGAAGTCAAAAATTTCTCCTTAGAGAATTTTAAAAACATCGTCCCCTTCTTTTTTTGCGAAGTAGGAGCGAAGATTTCGATTTGAAGTCAAAAATTTCTCCTTAGAGAATTTCTGTAGGTAATAATTTTAGTTTTATACTTAAATTATACCTACTTATTTTTCTTTGGTGAAAACTTTTAGCCGATATGAGAGCGTTTTGCATTTCGGCTTTGTAATGAACGAAAAATAAAGGATGCACAAGTTTGGGGAAACTACTTTCTCATTTCTATGTGATATGAGAATTTACAATAGAGTCTGCCTCGTTAAAAAACCACTCACCCCGCGAAGGGCTTCCCCGAGTGGAAAAAGAGTGCAGCTCTTGATTGGAAATCTTAAATTGCTTCTAAGAATTTGAATCTAATTTGCTTATTTACAAAATTTGTAAAGAAAAAATTCTAAGGATAATACTTGCGAAGGTCCTTGATGTTCCATGTATGGCTGAGTTCTTCTCCTTTGAGATTCTCCAAGTGATAGGATCCTTGTCATTTTGACTTTGTTATGATGAAAGGACCCTCCCACTTTTCTTTGAAACTTTCCCACAAGTATCTTCGTTTCTTTTTCTTTTTCAGCACGAAGTCTCCCCGGCCGCAAATCTCTTTTGACCACTTTCTTGTTGTACCATCTCGCTTGTTTCTTCTTGGTACTTTATGAGATTCATGACAGCTTGGTTTCTTTCTTCTTCGATTAAGTCCTTGCTTGTTTTCTCATCTTCTTCGCTTATGATTTCAACATTCATTCTTGGACCTTCGAACCGTATTTCTTCCGGGGTCATTGCTTGATCACCATATAATAGCTTGAAAGGTGTAAACTTTGTTGATCTTGTTGTGGTTGTGTTATGACTCCAAACAATTCTTGGTAATTCTTCTACCCATTTTCCTTTTGGGAGTCCCACTAGATTTTTTTTTTTTTGAAATTCCCACACATATGATTCCATTTGCTCTTTTCGATTGCTCCATTGGATTGAGGGTATTTGACTGATGCAAAGCAAAGTTAGATTCCCATACTTTCGCAATAACTTCGAAATCTTCATTTGTCAAATTGGGTTCCATTGTCCAAAGTTATGTGTCTTGGAACTCTGAATCTGCAGATTATATTTTGCCAGGAGAAACTTCTTCATTGTTGTGGATGACATATTTGTGATTGGCTTCGCTTCTATCCATTTTGTGAAGTACTCAACTGCAACAATTGCATATTGATGGTTGCCTTGGGCTGGTGGAAGTTTGCCAATTATGTCTATTCCCCATCTTGCAAGTGGCCAAGTAGGTTCAATGTCTTTGAATTGGATTGGCTGGGGCATTTGACTTGTTTGTTGAGATTTGACAATTATGACAAGTTTTGACTATTTCCTTGCTATCTCTTTGAGTGTTGGCCAATAGAATCCTTGTCTAAATGCCTTTCCCCGCTATGGCTCTTGGGGCGGCATGATTTCCACATTTTCCATTGTGTATTTCTTGGAGCAATTCTTTGCCTTCTTCGTTTGAAATGCATTTGAGTAGTGGTTCACAAATGCCATGCTTGAAAAGCTGATTACCGATGAGCTTGTAATTTCTTGTTTTGTGCTTCATTCTTGTTTCCTCGGCTTAAGCTTTCTGGTTCATAAAATCCTCTTAGGAATGCTATTATTTCGATCTCAATCTTCGCTTTTCGATGATGTGAATGTACTTTGGCTCTTAAATTTTTGCTTTTATCGAAGATTCTCGATAATACTTGATAAAACACATCTGGAGGCAATTTTACTTTTTGAGCCCTTTGCCTTCGCTATTTCATCCGCCTCTTCATTGTTTGTTCTTGAAATGCTTCAGATCAGTAAATCCTTCAAAATGTTTCTCTTGATCTCTCATGTTTTGCAAATATTTTGCCAATTCCGGTCTTTTGCCTTGTAATTTTTCTCGACATGGCCCGCCACAACTTGAGAATCTGTTTTTATTAGTACTTTCTCGTATGCCCATTGCTCTTGCCTTATGGAGCCCCAAAGATCTCGCTTCATACTCCGCGATGTTGTTGGTGCATCGAAATTATAATCTTCTTTGCATACTTCATTTTGACTCGGACGGTGAAGTTATTATTGCCGCAACGCCCGGCCCGCGGAGCCCCATGCTCCATCACAATTCATTGTCCATTCGGACAAGACAAAGTCCATTCTTGGTGTTCTTTTTGGTCTTCGCAATTTGTTGCCGGTGTCCAATCTGAAATGAAATCCACCAATACTTGTGATTTTATTGCAGTTCTTTTCTCGAATTCAATGAAGTATTGTGATATCTCAGCTGCCCATTTTCTAAGCCTTCTTGAGGATTTGCAACTTTGGAGTACGTCTTTGAGTGGTTGGTTTGTTGGGATTCTTACTTTGTGTGCCAAGAAGTAGTGCTTCAACTTTCCTGTTGCCATAAGTACTGCATATGCTATTTTCTCAATTTCTGAAAAGAATATCTTTGAGCCGGAAAGGGCTTCGGAGACGAAGTATATAGGTTCTTGTTTCTTCGCGTGATCTTTCTCCCTTTCTTGTACTAAAACCGCACTTACAGCTTTTTTCGAGATGCGGAGATGTATAACAATAGTTCTTGATCAACATTTGGTGTTGTCAATGTTGAAGGGTTTGAGAGATACTTCTTGATTTCTTCAAAGGCTCTTTGTTGCTTTCGCCCCATGTGAAGTTTATCTTCGCTCCTTTTAGTGCTTGAAAAATTGGGAAGCTTTTTTCGCTGACTTTGATATGAATCGGTTTAACGAAGCCAACCTTCCTATTAATTTTTAGATGTCTTTTATATTCCTTGGAACTTTCGTTTGCATAATTGCTTTTATCTTCTCTGGATTTTGGTCGATGCCTTTTCTTTGAGACTATGCATCCAAGGATCTTGCCTTTTTGTACTCCAAAGGTACATTTTTCAGGATTGATTTTGAGATTTGACTTTCTCAAATTTTCGAAAGTTTGCTTCAGGTCTTTCAAATGGTCTTCGCTTCTTGCTTTTCACTATTATGTCATCAACATATGCCAGCAAATTGTCTCCGATTTGATCATTGAGTGCTACCGATGTCATTCGATAAATCTTGAACCAAAGATTGCGAAGCCCCTTGTTGGCATTTCTTAACGTCGTCACTAAAAATAGATATGAAACCTATTCCCGGCAACGGCGTCAGAAATGCTGTGTTGTCGTTTCTTAGCACAATCATTAGAATCAGGTTTAGAACCTGACCCTGACGACTATACTAGGAGACGACCCGCTGATATCATCAAGTGGAACCACCATGTCGGTGATTATGCACTTTCAATCAACGGTGATAGATCTTGCCATAGTTGATATTTAATCCGCAAGCGCACGGATCTATCATTGTAGCATTTCACCCGGAAGTATTCAGGGTATCGTTATTTATATTTTCCCAAAGAAAGGCATGTTGTATAAGAAGTAGCATGGCATCTGGATGATGAAATGCGTGCACGTAAAGACCAACTCATTCATAACAGGGGTAAGCAATACGGTTTATATGATAGTGTGACACACACATTGGAAACCACCAGGTAAAGGATAAAGAAAATAGATAAAGAATGAACGAATGTCCTATGGAGTAATCTAATGTATTCTAGTCATGGTCTTACAATGAATAGTTAGGATCATATGCTAACACGATATGAGCATGGTTATGTCTAGGATAACAGGGAGACTTCCCGGTACCATCCGGCCCAATGGAAAGCATTTATGAACTCCTACATCACATGCGAACGGGGAGGGATTACAAGGGACGGACAGGGCTGTCACAACCCTGCCGCCTACCCTCACGACCGTGGCCTGCTCTCATATTCGAAGGTCTCGTAATACCCGGGCACCATGCCCGCGTACTAGAGCACTACTCTTGTCCCCCCAGGATCCCCACCCTACGGATGGACGGACTAAGACAAGAGCAAACCCGAAGGAACGACGAACCGTTATCCCATCTATAATCATGTTAAGTATACAATGATCGATGAAGAACGAGTATGAACACGTAAAGATTATGATATACAAACTATATGCTAGTTCATATACCAACACTAATACATGAACAAGACTATACTCTAATTCAAATGTTAAACCATGATCATAGAAATAGAACTTGCACAATGGAGAAAGATCCATGGAAGATGTATATTACCAAAGCTCACTTTGCTCCAAGATTACAAGCTCTTCCTTTGTAGCTCTTCTACTCCAATTCTAACCAAGTAAGAAGAAGAAGAAGAAGGTGGTAGTGGAGAGAGAGGTGGAGAGTGTGAGTGTGCTGGTGTGTTGCCTCCAAGTGTGGTGTGTGGAATGAGGGAGAGGGAGGAGCTACTTATACATGTTGGTATAAATTAACGCACACAGAGAAAAATCCGCAAGCGCACGGATACCGATGTAGCTTTCACCCGAGAGTATTCCAAGGTATTGTTGGTATTTCTAACGTCACTAACTAGAAACAGATATAAACCTATCACTAGCAATGGCGTCAAAAATAAATATCGATGTTGCTTCAGATAAAACTAAAAGAAATAATTCATTGCAGTTCATAGCATATCCGAAAAGGTTGTCATCCCTATAGTTAAACTACTAATATGCAAAGAATAAAATATTCGTACTATGCCTTGATAAACTTCTCAATAAGTGAATAAATAACCTGGGTATCAAGCGCACATGATATGAATATACCATTGTAGCATTTTAACCGGGAGTAAGAACCGTGTATTGAATTTATATTCTACCACAGGAAAGAAGTCTATTATCATGAATTAACTATGCATGTGTGTACTAAACATCTTAATCATCTCTCGTATGCAAAGCTTAAGTATTAAATCTATCAATTACATAAACAGGGATCAAAGTTCACAATAAAGATAATGATAAAAGTTCGATAAATAGATTCAACCAAGTCATATCCGGTGTGCAAGTAGAAAGTGTCAAATGGTGGACGATAGCAATTCATAGGCTAGCTAGCATTAGAAACTCCAATATGTAACTCTAAACTATAAGTTAGGATCTACTTGATTAGTGCAATACATCTAACAATCATCGAAGAAAGACTAATTAAATGCACACATGAGGGACGTAATCCGTGAAGACTAAGGCCGAAACTTAGAACAACTCGAATAATATCATCCGCTAGTCCTACATACGGGGGATGGATTGCAAAGGACTCAATGGTCTTTGTCACCACCACGATCTACCACACGACCCGGCATATAGGGTGCAACGCGAGCAAATAAGATCTAATCACCACGATTACATCGTCTCTACCACTCACCCATAATATTAATAGATGAGCGCTATACGAATCCATGCATGAACATAATAGTAATTCAACTATGCTAAATGTGTAATCAAAGTAAACACTAGAACAAATAATCTCGAATATAAACATGATCAAGATATTCATATTAAGAACGTGTGCGGAACTTGAAGACTACTTACAATGAAGAACTTACAAGAACGAGGCCCGATCTTGAGCCGGCCTCCGACGGTCGAGAGCGGATTTCTCCCTTCCTACTAGATCTAATCTTGATTGCTACTCTTCCTAAAGCGGTGTTTCTAGAGCGTGGGATTGATGACTTGGATCTTGAAGCGTTGATGAACTTGAGAACTTGATGATCCGAAAAGGGGGGTCTAGGGGTCTCCTTATATAGTCAGGAGGAGGTGCCGTGGTTTGACCTAGATACAACTCGTACTCCACCGCCGCCCTCGGATCAAACCGACATTAAACGAGCGGATTAGATTGCGTCTTAGAGGCGGTTGGAGAAGCTTACGGAGGCAGGGCTGACGTGGCGAGGGGGAGGCCGACCGCCTAGTATTTGGGCGGCCGGCCCGCAGTGTGGCCCACTCACGGGTCCCGGGCGCGTCGTGGCTTCCGGAGTCTTCTAGATGATGTTTTCTTAGGTGCTAAGTCTCGATCACGTCGGGATTAGTCTAGAGCCTTCTAGAGTCTTTCTCGAGTTGGATTGCATTACATCGCGTAGTAAATGCGGCTCGCGAATTCGGTGTTTTTCTGTTTAGTCCCCGCAATTCACAACTTTACCAAAACAGGTGGAAATATGTTAGTGACACCCTATTCTAGGTTGTTATTATGATTTATACCCCTTTCTCATGTTTATTTAATTAACAAATTTATATGATAACAAGTGTCAACAAACTCCCCAAGCTTACCCTTTGCTAGTCCCTAGCAAAGCTATATGCTATAGTAGGATCGGGAGTTGCTACTACGCTTTCATACCTCGTATAATTGTGTTTTATCGAGAAATAAATTCTCCTCTTAACCGATTGCTCTCTCATACCATTTTACCATGGGGTGTAGCCTTTTCACGAATCATAAGCAATTAAAAGACAGAACAATCAAGTTAAGTACCATGTCTCAAGCTCTTTGATCAACTATCATCCTGGGGTTTTGCAATATTTTTCAAAAGAAACTCAGAGATCCTATGTATGACCCTCTTAAGTAGATGGTGGTAGTGGAGTTACACATGTGGTAGGACATACATAGTGGGATGATAGTGGCGAAGTGGATGAGGATGAAAGGTAGTAAATAGCCTTTTTCTAATATTTTTTCTTTTCTAGCATCTTGGATTATATCTTTCTTTCTAAAAATTGCTAAGGCCCTGGGCTGTCCATTCTTGGAGAGGTGGGCTTTGCCCCGGACTTGTGTCCATTTTTCTCTCTCCTTAGAGATGTGGGCCCTACTCACCCTCGGACACGTGTCCATTATTCATCTCTAAATATATTTTTATTATTAGGGAGGTAGGCCCTTCTCGCCTAGTATGACTTTTTGTCCGTTACTCTCCCTCTCTCGTCTCACTTTTTCTCTAAATATTTATTTTTCTTTTTCTTTTTTTTTTCTTTTTTTTTTTTTTGAATATAGCCCAGCCTCTATTTGGCATAAAAAAAACTGAGAGAGACATATCCAAAGATTGCAAGAGTTTATTTTTATAATTATGGCTAGCGGCCGATGGAGTATGGGGATGCGTACTTAGGGTTAGAAGCGGCGTTTTTAGTGGAGTGGGATGATCTTGATGCGAATGATAAACTCTTAAGGGTCATAGCTAAGGAACTCATCATGTAATATTTTATAATTTTCAAAGATAAAAACCGGGGAATCAAGTATCTCTAGGAATATGATAAAAAAGAGCTCAACTTTTCATGTATCTTTTATGCTAAGACTCAGATTAAGCATGTGCTTCCACAGTATTGGGTTTAGAGCAAAATTAAGCATTTAAAGTTTTGGGAGAATCTAAGTCCAAAGTGTAAGTACTTTTAAGAGGAATTAAAGGCGGAGCAACTATTCATCATTTCCTTAGCATATATCATCAAGATCATAATTAAAAGGAAGAAAGCAATCTAGCAAAGATCTAGCATTTATTTGACTCTTTAACACTAAGACTTTTATTTAAGACTCATTAACTCTAAGCAAATATATAACTAGCTAATATTTAAGACATAAGATAGTGATACTTATCGTAGTAAACGGGGTGCTCTCCCCAAGCTTGATCTTGAAGTAGTCCTTTGTTCATCCTTGGAGCTTGCTCCTCTTTCGAGTCTCCTTTAATGTTCTCCCTGTTAATATTAATTTCGCATACACCGAAGGAACAAATTCTAGGATGTTATTGTGAGCCTTCATGTGCTCACTTCTTTTTGGATTTTTATATAAAAAAGGTGTGGACCTTCATGTGCCCACATATTTTTGAGAATTTTTCTATGCAATAGGGATGCTAATGCAAAACATATGAGTGCAATATTTTTGTATTTTTATTTTTATGCCACCACAAAGCAAGGAGTGCTTGCATGGGGCTTTAGGAGAAGCGATGCAAATGCAGCAAACATATTTTTATGATTTTCTCAAATGCAGATTTAGAAAGAGTAATTATGCTAAAGGAAATATGCTAATTGAAATATGCTTTGAAGAAAATTAAATATGCGAGATAAATACCGAAGTTACCTCTCGGCGAGAGTTTAGAGCACTTACTCCCATGGCGTGGTGTTGTCTATGGGCCCTCGTGTAAATGTTGTACCTGGTAAGGGTCCTTCAAGGATTTCAACGGGTGGCGTAGGCGAAGTAGCCGTGGAAGTCGATTGTTCGCTTGGTGATCTGCCGTCGATGGTTGGGTCTCAAGATGTACTCTTCTTGCTCTTTTTGGTGGGAGGCTTCTTTCTTCTTCAGGATTGCTTCTTTGGTGGAGACCTCTCGGGTGTAGCCGGTGCGAGTTCAAGATGGGTAGGAGCTGAGTATACTTTTCCTTGATGTCTTTCTCTATTCTCTTAATGTCCTCCATCTTTGAGTCCAGCTTACATTTGTAGTCTCGGGAGGACGCTTCGGCCCTTGGTCTTTCTTGGAAATTTTGTTCATTGTTAGTGTAAGTATTGAAGAAACAACAGTATCTTTTTACCTTGAAACTGGAAGTGGATCTCGCCCGTCCCGATGTAGATGATGGCTCTTGTAGTGTTCAGAACGGTCTTCCAAGTACTATGGGAGGATCTTGTTCTTCTTCTCCCATATCCATGACTAGAAAGTCGGTGAGGACATAGCGAGTCTTTGATCTTGATGGGGACGTTTCGTGCAATACCTTAGGGAATCGGTGTGATTGGTCCGCCATCTGCAAAGCATTACATAGGTGGAGCACAAAGGCAGATTACCATATATCAATTGATACATTACCTTTGACATTAAGTTGATGCCCGATCCGTATCGCGAACAACTTCTTTGGAAGTTCCATTGATTGATGGAGCGGTGAATTGATGGAACTCGGGGTCGTCTAGCTTCTCTAGTTGTGGTGGAGTGCGCCGATTCTTGCGTTCATTTGCAACTTGATTGATCATCAAGACTTGCTCCACGTGTGGTCGAGGTTGGCGGTTCTTCTTGTTCTTGCTTCTTCTTCTTGTCCTCTCCTCGGCGGTGGTGCGTGTATCTCGGGGTGCGGTAGTAGTGGCATAGGTGGAGCAGGGGGAGCTAGGGTCTTGTTTTTGCGGTTGAATCTCTCCCTCTGTTTGTTGACGGTGAAGGCGATCTTCGCGGTGTCGGCGTAGATGATGGCCTTGGTGGTGGCAAGGAAAGGGCGTCCCGAGAATGATCGGGCGTTCTTACCTTTGCCCGTATCGAGACCACGAAGTCGGTGGCCACATAGAGCTTACCGATGTTGGACAAATGTCTTCGGGATCCCCTCGGGGTAGCATAGCGGCCCGATCCGCAAGTTGTAGGCACATGGTTGTGTATAATAAATTTGAACCTGGCTCAAGGCTTACCTTAGGCATAATGTTGACACTTGAGCCAAAGTCGCAGAGTGCGTCGTAGGTGCGGGCGCCGATCCTAATGGTGATGACTGGTCTCCCTGGATCTCCTTTCTTGGCGGGCATGCCCGGTCAGTCCACTTAGGTCCTTCTTGTGCATCCTTGGTGCGAATACGCATAGTAGACATCGACAAGATTTGCAGATTCTAATTCTTCTTGGCCGGAATCTTACAGGTTAGGCATAGGAGCGAGATAAAGCCGAATTTGAGATAAGCGAGATTCTATCATTTTATTAAAGCTATCTTTGGTTCTTTTTATTGCGAAGAAAAGCTTTCCATTTTAGCACTAATGGTTTCTAGCATTTTATCGTTGGAAGCTAACTTTTTAGACAGATTATCCATGAGTCTACCTTGGTTTTGTACTAACTCTCTTAAAGGTGGAAAATTATTGAAAGAGTTATTACCTTGATAGTTTTTGAGTAGTTACCTTGGTAGTTGGGTCTCTGTTGATTCCATCCTTGATTCGGGGGACGATACTGGTTGTTGTTGTTGTTATTGTTGTTGATGTAGTTCACGTCCTCTTCCAGCTCGGGACATTGACTGCCCGAGTGTCCAGTGTTGCCGCATTCTTCACATGTCATGCGGGAATCGAAGAGTTGCATGACTTCCTTCTTCTCGGGAGCTTTGTCTTCAAGCTTCTTCATGATTAGGTCCATTTTAGCAGATAGCATGTCTACCTCTTTCAGCTGGTGCATTCCCCTCTCTCTCTTACGGGGTTGACGGTCCTCATTCCAAGCTTGGTTTGACGCCATCTTCTCCACAAGGTCAGTAGCTTGATTCGGTGTAAGGGGACGGGGAAAGCACCTCCAGCCGGCGGCGTCCATGGTTTCACGGGTGTTGTTGTTGAGCCCGTGATAGAAGGTCTGCATGAGTAGCCAGTTCTCCATTCCATGGTGTGGGCATTCGATGATGTAGTCTTGAAGCGCTCCCACGCCTCTGGAATGGATTATGCCGTGGTTCTTTGGAAACTTGAGATTTTCCCCGTAAAGGCGTTGGTTTTGCCTATAGGGAAGAACTTTTTGCCGGGAAGGCAGTAGAACAAAGTGTCCAAGTAGTGAGTTTGTCTTTGTTGGCGTAGAACCTTTGCCCGCTTCGTCCCAAGAGTGAGAATGGGAACAGAGCAGTAGGATTGCATCACTTGAGACATCTTTGATGGTGAAGGTGCCATAGATCTCTAGGAAGTGTTGTAGGTGAGCATTGGCATCTTCATGGGCTTTTCCACGAATTGGCTAGCTTGTACCATGTTGATGAGTGCAGGCTTGAGCTCAAAAGCTTTGTCTCCCACATCATTTGCCGGCCCGGTGCGGATGTTGGCCGTAGTCGGTGCAGTACTCGCGGAGGGTCTTGTTCGCCATTACCGAACACGGGTGTTAAGCTTCGCAGATAGTGGAGGAGTCTTCCGAGGCGGCGATCTTGGGTTGAGACTTCAACTTGGATCTTGCCTCCTTCAAGAGTTTTTTACGGATCGGAAACGAAGTTTTAGGAAGATTCCTATTCATACATTACCACGAAATAGATAGAAAGAATAATAACAAGGGTAAACCTGTTTAAGCAATTAGTGATAAATTTAATACTTTACAATGCGTGAGAGAGATGCATGCAAGTTATTCCTATATTTGTATTTAATTTGGCTAAAGACTTTCTTTCCAAGAAGCGGCGCCAAAAATGCTTGTTGGTATTTCTAACGTCACTAACTAGAAACAGATATAAACCTATCACTAGCAATGGCGTCAAAAATAAATATCGAGATGTTGCTTGAGATAAAACTAAAAGAAATAATTCATTGCAGTTCATAGCATATCCGAAAAGGTTGTCATCCCTATAGTTAAACTACTAATATGCAAAGAATAAAATATTCGGTACTATGCCTTGATAAACTTCTCAATAAGTGAATAAATAACTGGGTATCGCAAAAGCGCCACGAGATATGAATATACCATTGTAGCATTTTAACCGGGAGTAAGAACCGGTATTGAATTTATATTCTACCACGAGGGAAAGAAGTCTATTATCATGAATTAACTATGCATGTGTGTACTAAACATCTTAATCATCTCTCGTATGCAAAGCTTAAGTATTAAATCTATCAATTACATAAACGAGGGATCAAAGTTCACAATAAAGATAATGATAAAAGTTCGATAAATAGATTCAACCAAGTCATATCCGGTGTGCAAGTAGAAAGTGTCAAAGCGGTGGGCGATAGCAATTCATAGGCTAGCTAGCATTAGAAACTCCAATATGTAACTCTAAACTATAAGTTAGGATCTACTTGATTAGTGCAATACATCTAACAATCATCGAAGAAAGACTAATTAAATCCACACATGAGGGACGAGAATCCGTGAAGACTAAGGCGAAACTTAGAACAACTCGAATAATATCATCCGCTAGTCCTACATACGGGGGATGGATTGCAAAAGGACTCAATGGTTTGTCACCACCACGATCTACCACACGACCCGGCATATAGGGTGCAAACGGAGCAAATAAGATCTAATCACCACGATTACATCGTCTCTACCACTCACCCATAATATTAATAGATGCGCTATACGAATCCATGCATGAACATAATAGTAATTCAACTATGCTAAATGTGTAATCAAAGTAAACACTAGAACAAATAATCTCGAATATAAACATGATCAAGATATTCATATTAAGAACGTGTGCGGAACTTGAAGACTACTTACAATGAAGAACTTACAAGAACGAGGCTGATCTTGAGCGGCCTCCGACGGTCGAGGCGGATTTCTCCCTTCCTACTAGATCTAATCTTGATTGCTACTCTTCCTAAAGCGGTGTTTCTAGAGCGTGGGATTGATGACTTGGATCTTGAAGCGTTGTTGATGAACTTGAGAACTTGATGATGCGAAAGGGGGTCTAGGGGTCTCCTTATATAGTCCGGAGGAGGTGCCAGGGTTTGACCTAGATACAACTCGTACTCCACCGTCGCCCTCGGATCAAACCGACATTAAACGAAGCGGATTAGATTGCGTCTTAGAGGCGGTTGGAGAAGCTTCTGGAGGCAGGGCTGACGTGGCGGAGGGGGGAGGCCGACCGGCCTAGTATTTGGGCCGGTCGGCCCAGAGTGTGGCCCACTCTGGGTCCCGCGGCGCGTCGTGGCTTCTGGAGTCTTCTAGATGATGTTTTCTTAGGTGCTAAGTCTCGATCACGTCGGGATTAGTCTAGAGCCTTCTAGAGTCTTTCTCGGAGTTGGATTGCATTACATCGCGTGAGTCGTGCGGCTCGCGAATTCTAGTGGTGTTTTTCTGTTTTTAGTCCCCGCAATTCACAACTTTACCAAAACGGGTGGAAATATGTTAGTGACACCCTATTCTAGGTTGTTATTATGATTTATACCCCTTTCTCATGTTTATTTAATTAACAAATTTATATGATAACAAGTGTCAACAAACTCCCCAAGCTTACCCTTTGCTAGTCCCTAGCAAAGCTATATGCTATAGTAGGATCGGGAGTTGCTACTACGCTTTCATACCTCGGAATACTTGTATTTATCGAAATAAATTCTCCTCTTAACCAGATTGCTCTCTCATACCTGTTTACCATGGGGTGTAGCCTTTTCACGAATCATAAGCAATTAAAAAACAGAACAATCAAGTTAAGTACCATGTCTCAAGCTCTTTGATCAACTATCATCCAGGGTTTTGCAATATTTTTCAAAAGAAACTCGAGAGATCCTATGTATGACCCTCTTAAGTAGATGGTGGTAGTGGAGTTACACATGTGGTAGGACATACATAGTGGGATGATAGTGGCGAAGTGGATGAGGATGAAAGGTAGTAAATAGCCTTTTTTCTAATATTTTTCTTTTCTAGCATCTTGGATTATATCTCTCTTTCTAAAAATTGCTAAGGCACGGGGCTGTCCATTCTTGGAGAGGTGGGCTTTGCCCTGGACTTGTGTCCATTTTTTCTCTCTCCTTAGAGATATGGGCCCTACTCACCCTCGGACACGTGTCCATTATTCATCTCTAAATATATTTTTTTTATTATTAGGGAGGTAGGCCCTTCTCGCCTAGTATGACTTTTGTCCGATTACTCTCCCTCTCTCGTCTCACTTTTCTCTCTAAATATTTATTTTTCTTTTCTCTTTTTTCTTTTTTTTTTTTTTGAATATAGCCCAGCCTCTATTTGGCATAAAAACACCGAGAGAGACATATCCAAAGATTGCAAGAGTTTATTTTTATAATTATGGCTAGCGGCCGATGGAGTATGGGGATGCGTACTTAGGGTTAGAAGCGGCGTTTTTAGTGGAGTGGGATGATCTTGATGCGAATGATAAACTCTTAAGGGTCATAGCTAAGGAACTCATCATGTAATATTTTATAATTTTCAAAGATAAAAACCGGGGAATCAAGTATCTCTAGGAATATGATAAATGGCTGACTCAACTTTTCATGTATCTTTATGCTAAGACTCAGATTAAGCATGTGCTTCCCACAGTATTGGGTTTAGAGCAAAATTAAGCATTTAAAGTTTTGGGAGAATCTAAGTCCAAAGTGTAAGTACTTTTAAGAGGAATTAAGGCGGAGCAACTATTCATCATTTCCTTAGCATATATCATCAAGATCATAATTAAAAGGAAGAAAGCAATCTAGCAAAGATCTAGCATTTATTTGACTCTTTAACACTAAGACTTTTATTTAAGACTCATTAACTCTAAGCAAATATATAACTAGCTAATATTTAAGACATAAGATAGTGATACTTATCGTAGTAAACGGGGGTGCTCTCCCCCAAGCTTGATCTTGAAGTAGTCCTTTGTTCATCCTTGGAGCTTGCTCCTCTTTCGGGGTCTCCTTTAATGTTCTCCCTGTTAATATTAATTTCGCACATACCCGAAGGAACAAATTCTAGGATGTTATTGTGAGCCTTCATGTGCTCACTTCTTTTTGGATTTTTATATAAAAAAGGTGTGGACCTTCATGTGCCCACATATTTTTGAGAATTTTTCTATGCAATAGGGATGCTAATGCAAAACATATGAGTGCAATATTTTTGTATTTTTATTTTTATGCCACCACAGCAAGGAGTGCTTGCATGGGGCTTTAGGAGAGCGATGCAAATGCAAGCAAACATATTTTTATGATTTTCTCAAATGCAGATTTAGAAAGAGTAATTATGCTAAAGGAAATATGCTAATTGAAATATGCTTTGCAGAAAATTAAATATGCAGATAAATACCGAGTTACCTCTCGGCGAGAGTTTAGAGCACTTACTCCCATGGCGTGGTGTTGTCTATGGGCCCTCGTGTAAATGTTGTACCTGGTAAGGGTCCTTCAAGGATTTCAACGGGTGGCGTGAGGCGAGTAGCCGTGGAAGTCGATTGTTCAGTTGGTGATCTTTGTCGATGGTTGGGTCTCGAAGATGTACTCTTGTTGCTCTTTTTGGTGGCGCGACTTCTTTCTTCTTCCAGATTGCTTCTTTGGTGGAGACCTCTCGGTGTAGCGGTGCGAGTTCAAGATGGGTAGGAGCTGAGTATACTTTTCCTTGATGTCTTTCTCTATTCTCTTAATGTCCTCCATCTTTGAGTCCAGCTTACATTTGTAGTCTCGGGAGACGCTTACGGCCCTTGGTCTTTCTTGGGGGTTTGTTCATTGTTAGTGTAAGTATTGAAGAAAGCAGCGTATCTTTTTACCTTGGCTGGAAGTGGATCTCGATGATCGATGTAGATGATGGCTCTTGTAGTGTTCGAGGAACGGTCTTCCAAGTACTATGGGAGGATCTTGTTCTTCTTCTCCCATATCCATGACTAGAAAGTCGGTGAGGACATAGCGTCTTTGATCTTGATGGGGACGCGTTTCGTGCAATACCTTAGGGAATCGGTGTGATTGGTCCGCCATCCGCAAAGCATTACATAGGTGGAGCACAAAGGCGGATTACCATATATCAATTGATACGTTACCTTTGACATTAAGTTGATGCCCGATCCCGTATCGCGGACAACTTCTTTGGAAGTTCCATTGATTGATGGAGCAATGAATTGATGGAACTCGAGGGGTCGTCTAGCTTCTCTAGTTGTGGTGGAGTGCGCCGAGTCTTGCGTTACATTTGCAACTTGATTGATCATCAAGACTTGCTCCACGTGTGTGGTCGAGGTTGGCGGTTCTTCTTGTTCTTGCTTCTTCTTCTTGTCCTCTCCTCGGCCCGGTGGTGCGTGTATCTCGTGGTATGCGGTAGTGGCATAGGTGGAGCAGGGGAGCTAGGGTCTTGTTTTTGCGGTTGAATCTCTCCCTCTGTTTGTTGGCGGTGAAGACGATCTTCGCGGTGTCGGCGTAGATGATGGCCTTGGTGGTGGCAAGGAAAGGGCGTCCCGGAATGATCGGGCGTTCTTACTTTGCCCGTATCGAGACCACGAAGTCGGTGGCCACATAGAGCTTACCGATGTTCGGACAAATGTCTTCCGGGATCCCCTCGGGGGTAGCATAGCGGCCCGATCCGCAAGTTGTAGGCACATGGTTGTGTATAATAAATTTGAACTGGCTCAAGGCTTACCTTAGGCATAATGTTGACACTTGAGCCAAAGTCGCAGAGTGCGTCGTAGGTGCGGGCGCCGATCCTAATGGTGATGACCGGTCTCCCCGGATCTCCTTTCTTGGCGGGCATGCCCCGGTCGATCCACTTAGGTCCTTCTTGTGCATCCTTGGTGCGAATACCCGCATAGTAGACATCGACAAGATTTCTTGATTCTAATTCTTCCGGTGGCCCGGAATCTTACAGGTTAGGCATAGGAGCGAGATAAAGCCGGTGAGATAAGCGAGATTCTATCATTTTATTAAAGCTATCTTTGGTTCTTTATTTATTGCGAGAAGAAAAGCTTTCCATTTTAGCACTAATGGTTTCTAGCATTTTATCGTTGGAAGCTAACTTCTTAGACAGATTATCCATGAGTCTACCTTGGTTTTGTACTAACTCTCTTAAAGGTGGAAAATTATTGAAAGAGTTATTACCTTGATAGTTACGAGTAGTTACCTTGGTAGTTGGGTCTCTATTGATTCCATCCTTGATTCGGGGACGATCTTGGTTGTTGTTGTTGTTGTTGTTGTTGATGTAGTTCACGTCCTCTTCCATTTCGGGGACATTTGCCCGAGTGTCGGTGTTGCCGCATTCTTCACATGTCATGCGGGAATCGAAGAGTTGCTTGACTTCCTTCTTCTCGGGAGCTTTGTCTTCAAGCTTCTTCATGATTAGGTCCATTTTAGCGAGATAGCATGTCTACCTCTTTCAGGCTGGTGCATTCCCCTCTCTCTCTTACGGGGTTGACGGTCCTCATTCCAAGCTTGGTTTGACGCCATCTTCTCCACAAGGTCGGTAGCTTGATTCGGTGTAAGGGACGGGGAAAGCACCTCCAAAGCGGCCGGCGTCCATGGTTTCCACGGGTGTTGTTGTTGAGCCCGTGATAGAAGGTCTGCATGAGTAGCCCGGTTCTCCATTCCATGGTGTGGGCATTGATGATGTAGTCTTGGAAGCGCTCCCACGCCCGGAATGGATTCGTCGTGTTCTTCTTTGGAAACTTGAGATTTTCCCCGTAAAGGCGTTGGTTTTGCCTATAGGGAAGAACTTTGCCGGGAAGGCAAGTAGAACAAAGTGTCCAAGTAGTGAGTTTGTCTTTGTTGGCGTAGAACCCTTTGCTTCGCTCGTCCCAAGAGTGAGAATGGGAGCAGGGCGAAGTAGGATTGCATCACTTGAGACATCTTTGATGGTGAAGGTGCCACAGATCTCTAGGAAGTGTTGTAGGTGAGCATTGGCATCTTCATGGGCTTTTCCAATGAATTGGCTAGCTTGTACCATGTTGATGAGTGGGGCTTGAGCTCAAAAGCTTTGTCTCCACATCATTGCCGGCCCGGTGCGGATGTTGGCCGTAGTCGGTGCGTAGTACTCGCGGAGGGTCTTGTTCGCCATTACGCCGAACACGGGTGTTAAGCTTCGCATAGTGGAGGAGTCTTCGAGGCGGCGATCTTGGGTTGAGACTTCAACTTGGATCTTGCCTGTTTCAAGAGTTTTTCTGGATCGGAAACGAAGTTTTCAGGAAGATTCCTATTCATACATTACCCTGAAATAGATAGAAAGAATAATAACAACGGTAAACCTGTTTAAGCAATTAGTGATAAATTTAATACTTTACAATGCGTGAGAGAGATGCATGCAAGTTATTCCTATATTTGTATTTAATTTGGCTAAAGACTTTCTTTCCAAGACAACGGCGCCAAAAATGCTTGTTGGTATTTCTAACGTCACTAACTAGAAACAGATATAAACCTATCACTAGCAATGGCGTCAAAAATAAATATCAGATGTTGCTTCAGATAAAACTAAAAGAAATAATTCATTGCAGTTCATAGCATATCCGAAAAGGTTGTCATCCCTATAGTTAAACTACTAATATGCAAAGAATAAAATATTCGTACTATGCCTTGATAAACTTCTCAATAAGTGAATAAATAAACCGGGTATCCATAAGTTTACGAGATATGAATATACCATTGTAGCATTTTAACCGGGAGTAAGAACCGGTATTGAATTTATATTCTACCACAGGGGAAAGAAGTCTATTATCATGAATTAACTATGCATGTGTGTACTAAACATCTTAATCATCTCTCGTATGCAAAGCTTAAGTATTAAATCTATCAATTACATAAACAGGGATCAAAGTTCACAATAAAGATAATGATAAAAAGTTCGATAAATAGATTCAACCAAGTCATATCCGGTGTGCAAGTAGAAAGTGTCAAACATTGGGACGATAGCAATTCATAGGCTAGCTAGCATTAGAAACTCCAATATGTAACTCTAAACTATAAGTTAGGATCTACTTGATTAGTGCAATACATCTAACAATCATCGAAGAAAGACTAATTAAATGCACACATGAGGACGAGAATCCGTGAAGACTAAGGCGAAACTTAGAACAACTCGAATAATATCATCCGCTAGTCCTACATACGGGGATGGATTGCAAAAGGACTCAATGGTCTTTGTCACCACCCACGATCTACCACACGACCCGGCATATAGGGTGCAAAACTTGAGCAAATAAGATCTAATCACCACGATTACATCGTCTCTACCACTCACCCATAATATTAATAGATGAGCGCTATACGAATCCATGCATGAACATAATAGTAATTCAACTATGCTAAATGTGTAATCAAAGTAAACACTAGAACAAATAATCTCGAATATAAACATGATCAAGATATTCATATTAAGAACGTGTATGCGGAACTTGAAGACTACTTACAATGAAGAACTTACAAGAACGAGGCCGATCTTGAGCCGGCCTCCGATGACGGTCGAGAGCGGATTTCTCCCTTCCTACTAGATCTAATCTTGATTGCTACTCTTCCTAAAGCGGTGTTTCTAGAGCGTGGGATTGATGACTTGGATCTTGAAGCGCTGTTGATGAACTTGAGAACTTGATGATCTGAAAGGGGGGGTCTAGGGGTCTCCTTATATAGTCCGGAGGAGGTGCCAGGGTTTGACCTAGATACAACTCGTACTCCACCGTCGCCCTCGGATCAAACCGACATTAAACGAGCGGATTAGATTGCGTCTTAGAGGCGGTTGGAGAAGCGCCCGGGAGGCGGGGCCGACGTGGCGAAGGGGAGGCCGACCGGCCTAGTATTTGGGCGGTCGGCCCGCAGTGTGGCCCACTCGGGTCCCGCGGCGCGTCGTGGCTACGGAGTCTTCTAGATGATGTTTTCTTAGGTGCTAAGTCTCGATCACGTCGGGATTAGTCCGAGCCTTCTAGAGTCTTTCTCGGAGTTGGATTGCATTACGTCGCGTAGTCGTGCGGCTCGCGAATTCGGTGTTTTTCTCGTTTAGTCCCCGCAATTCACAACTTTACTAAAACAGGTGGAAATATGTTAGTGACACCCTATTCTAGGTTGTTATTATGATTTATACCCCTTTCTCATGTTTATTTAATTAATAAATTTATATGATAACAAGTGTCAACAGTATCGATTTCCACGAGGAACGTGAAGTGTACTAGAAGGAATAAGATCGTCCTAGAAAAGATAGATAAGATGGGTAGAGAGGATTTTGGGTTTTCTAAATGGTTTTATCTAATTTAAGGCTCACTATACTTTATCTACTTCGGAGCAACAGTTCCTTTCCAACTCTCGAGAAAGACTGGGAAGAAGGTAGTTGGGAGAAGGCTGCCTAAAGCTCTACGAAAACACCAACCCGAACGTGGTGGATTACACAGGCCTGACAGGGCTGTCACCCCTGGGGCTACCACAACTAACCGTGGGATTGGGCGCAATCTCGGGTAACCTCTAGTCTAGACACCACGTCTACACTACAGATTACTACTCTAATTACCCGGAATAACTAGAGCACTCAATACGAGCAGAGATCCAGTAAATAAAATAAAGTAAGAACTAGAATTAAATAAATACTTAGAAATAAATGAAGAACCTGGAGACTGCTGAAGATGAACCAGTTGCAACAAGAATACAAAGTTGAAAAAGATCCGACAGGTCCGGCTCTTCAGTTCTCTCCTCTACTCTCTCCTTGATCTAGTTACAACTAGACAACTAGACAACTAGAGGGATCTCTCTTCTAATTGAAACCCTAACTTTTGCTCTGTAGAATACTAATGAATAATAATGAGAGAGATAATCCTTGGGGTCGACCCTAGGGCTGCTTATATAGTCCTTGGCGATGAACGATAGCCCTTGGATCAAACCGACCTTGGCAACGGTGTAGATACAACCTCAAAGTCGGTTACAAACCGATCTAGAAAGCTGAGCCTGATTGGCTACTGTAGACTGGCGGTCGGCCTATGTGGCATTGGCGGCCGCCAGGTCAGAGTCTCCTCTCGGCCTCTCGTTTCTTCTGGTGTCTTGTGGTACCTTCTAGAGTGTTTTAGTTCACTTTTCGGGTTGAGTTGCTTCACGGTTAAGTCTGGTCTTCATATGCCTTGTATATTCCGGAACTTTCTCCATTATTCTCTGCAATTATCTATTAAGTCCCTGGAAAGTCACAGAATACCAAAACTCATGGAATTATGTTAGTTAGACCCCTAGACTTATATTTATATTCATTTTATGCCCTTATTTCATATTAGTTAACTATTTAAAATTATGCTATAACAGTGTCAACAAGCTCCCCAAGCTTACCTCTTGCTAGTCTCTTAGCAAGACACAAAATATAATAAACTACTTACTTGGATCGGGGAGTTCTTTGCAACGCTATCACACCTTTAAAGTACACATGCTTTCAAACAAAATTTCTCTCCGGATAAAGATAAACTTTTTTCAAACTTTAATTAATCAATTATTTCTTACCTTTTGAAGCTTTATAAATCTTTTTTACGCAATCTTAGATAATTGAAAGATAGAACAGTCAAGTCAAGCACTAAATCTCAAACTCTTTTGATCAACTGTCCTTACGGAGTTTTTCTTTGATTTTCAAAATAAAACTCAAAGTTCCTTAGTATGATTTTCTCTAATCTCTCATTTGTGATATTTGTGGATCCTTTCTTTAGGCAATATTATAGTGCTTGCCTTACTCTCATAATATATAACATTTTAACTAAGGCAATAGCTTACTATGCCTTCTTCTCTCTCACCTAATATCTAAGGCTTATATATCCGGAGCTCATAGGTAGGAGAAAATAATTTATTTTCTTACTAAGCATATATTGTAAATTCAAGCAATGGATCCAAAGATACAAGTCTTCTGATCAAGTGGTGCATGTGTATGGTGGATAGAATATGTATGGAATATAGTATGTAGTGAAGAGAAAAGAATAGATAAGGGAAATCTTACTTTTGCTCCTTTTAGGAATCTTCTCTCTTTTATAATTTTGTAGAGAACCTGGGTTGTATTTCTTTTTCTTTCTTTCTTTCTTTTCTCTTTTTTTTTTTAACAAGAGAGGTGGACTCTGCTAGCCCTCGGACTTGTGTCCATTATTTCCTCTCTTATAAAGATGTGGGTTCTATCGACCCTCGGACACTTGTCCATTATTCATCTTTATTTTTAGAGATGTGGGCTCTACTAAGCCCTCGAACACTTGTTCATTTTTCATCTCTTTTTAGGGAGGTAGGCTCTACTGCGCCCGTAGGACTTTTGTCCATTTTTCATCTCCCTTTCTCTTTTAAAGATACACAACCCGGATCTCTTTTTGCAATAACTTTTGAGAGGTATAAATGTTGGAGCTTTTTGTAAGATATTGGCTAGCAATGAATGAATGGATGGGTATAGTAAATATTTTTGGTTGCTCTCCCCTAAGATAGGAGTGGAACATTTTTATGGCTAGAGTGGATGATAGTGAAGTGAGTGGGATGAGTGGAGTGTACATGATCAGCATGACAAGTTTCTAAGGTTCGACAAAGATTGAACAAACTCAATGCAAAGCAAGCGACCTATATATTTTTCAAAAAGTTTTCCTAATCTAATTAGCATGAATATATATGGCTATGGTAAGAGGTTCACACTCTTGTCACATAGGAACTTATCATGTGCATTTTCAATTTTCAAAATATAAATCTCCGTAAATCTAGTGTCACTAAGAGTAAGATCAACTAGCAGCTCGGACTATCATATATCATATCCGTCAATTACCTAGACTTTTCATAGCAAGCATTTGCAACCCATATATTTCAGGTTTTGAGTAAATATTAATTTTACAAATGGAGCTCGAGAGAAATTAAGCTTGAAAGCTAGGTACTAGAAAAGTATAACAACGGAGCAACTATTCATCATCTCCACGTTGACAAATTTTAAGGTTTCTTTTAGTTGTGCATAATAAACTTTAGTGTGCACTCTCTCTTGATCCTTTTATTCTCACTCTAACAAAAGACTTATTAAATTATTAGACTCTATAAAACTAGACTCTTAACAAACTTTCTAGCAAACAAAATATCTAACTAATAATAATATAATATAGACTTATACGGATAGCTGGGGGGTTGCACTCCCCAAGCTAGATTGGAGTGTAATCTTTAATGATGTAGAAGTTGAGGTAGACAGCGGCAAGGGTGTCATCCTATCATGTCTCTCTCCCTTAAATCCTGCAAAACTCAAATAGACAACAAAACTTGTGGAACAGGTTAAGCGTTAGTGGTTAGCCACTTAAGTCTTTGTCGCCTAGAGGTTTTTGGAGTTGTTCTTAGATTGGATCATTGAAATGCAACAATTCAATTAAGTCAATTTCTTCTGACTTTTCAGGTTCTAGAAAAACTTTTAAACGTTGGCCATTTACCTTAAATGTGTTACCTGTATCATCTGAAGTGTGACGGCGCCATGTGGTGCAACGTCAATCACATTGAATGGCCCTTCCCATTTGCTTCTAAGTTTTCCATGACCAAAGAGCTTTACCCTTGAATTGAATAGTAGAACTTTATCTCCAGGTTTGAACTCTTTATGTTTGATTCTCTTGTCATGCCACCTTTTTTGTTCTTTCTTTGTAAATCTTAGAAGCTGTGATAAGCTTTTTCTCTCCATTCCTCTAGCTCGATATTTGCATCGGACGGTTCCTTCCGGCTAGATGGAGATCCATGTTCCATCTTTTGATTGCCCAATGAGCTCTAAATTCCAATTCAACGGGCAAGTGGCATGTTTTTCCATATACCAAGCGATATGGTGTCATTCCTATGGGTGTTTTGAATGCGGTTCGATATGCCCATAGTGCATCATGGAGTTGGTATTTCCATTCTTTCCCATTTCATCTACGGTCTTTTATAGAATATTCTTGATTTGCTTATTTGATGTCTCGGCTTGGCCACTTGTTTGAGGATGGTAAGGAGTTGCAACATTGTGTTTTACTCCATATTCGCAAGAAACTTTTCAGAAGGACTTGTCAATGAAATGTGATCCTCCATCACTTATGACCATTCTAGGTGTGCCAAATCTTGGGAATATTACTTCATAGAACATCTTCTTGGCATGCTTGAATCATTGGCTCGACATGGCGGTGCTTCTACCCATTTAGACACATAGTCAGCGCCACCAAGATGTATTCAAGCATCTCGGATCTGGGGAATGGTCCCATGTAGTCAATTCCCCGGACATCAAACAACTCTATCGAAAATTGTTACGAAGTGGCATTGCATTCCGAGCATTAATGTTTCCATGCCTCGGCATCTCGCGCATCTTCTCACATACTCCTTTGTATCTTGATACATTGTTGGCCAAAAGAATCCGCTTTTGCGGATCTTAGCATTTGTGCGGAATGCTCCATAATGTCCCCCATAAGGTGATGCATGACATCCGTCTATAATCTTCAACCCTTCTTCTATTGGGACACATCTCCGTAGCAATCCATCGAACATACTTGATAAAGATATGGATCATCCCATAAGTGACAACGAGCATCATATTTGAGTTTCTTCTTATATCGCCCTGGTGCTACATAACCTCGCAACCATATAATTCACAATATCCGCATACCAAGGGTCGGAGTGTGTGACCTTGAGGAGCATGTCGTCCCTCAAATAGTCATTAATAGGTGACTCAAATGTTTCCTTATGTGGAATCCTAGACAAGTGGTCACTACGAGTTCTCTACTCCTTTCTTATCTCTTATTTCTATGTCAAATTCTTGGAGCAAGAGAATCCATCGGATTAACCGAGGTTTAGCATCTTTCTTAGTCAGGAGGTATTTAAGAGCAGCATGATCTGTATAGATAATAATCTTTGCTCCCACTAAGTAAGATCTAAACTTGTCTATAGCAAAAACAACAGCCAACATTTCTTTTTCAGTGGTAGTATAATTAAGCTGTGGTCCAGATAAGGTTTTGCTAGCATAGGATATAGCATGATGCTTTTTATCCTTAGTTTGGCCAAGAACGGCTCCTACTGCATAATCGCTAGCATCACACATGATCTCAAAAGGTAGCTTCATATCAGGTGGCTGGATGATTGGAGCTGAGATGAGTGCATTTTTGAGGATTTGAAATGATTCATAGCACTCATTGTCGAAGACAAAAGGTGCATCTTTAGCTAAGAGGCGAGTCAGGGGTCTAGCAATTTGAGAAAAGTCTTTGATGAATCGCCTATAAAACCTTGCATGGCCTAGAAAGCTTCGGACTCCTTTCACATTTGTGGGAGGTGGAAGTTGTTCAATGACTTCTATCTTTGCTCTATCCACTTCTATCCCATGCTCGGACACCTTATGTCCTAGCACTATTCCTTCCCGAACCATAAAATGGCATTTCTCGGTTAGGGACTAAGGAATTTTCTTTACATCTTTGTAGAACTTTGTCTAAATTCTCCAAGCAATCATCGAAGGTTTTGCCATAGGCGGTAAAATCATCCATGAACACCTCCATAATGTTTTCAATCATTTCGGAGAAAATAGACATCATGCACCGTTGGAAGGAAGCTGGAGCATTGCACAATCCGAGCGACATTCGTCGGTATGCATAAGTTCCATACGGGCATGTGAAAGTTGTCTTATTTTGGTCATTAGGCTGGATTGGGATTTGATGATATCCGAATAACCATCAAGGAAACAATAGAAAGAATGATTTGCAAGCCGTTCCAACATCTCATCGATGAAAGGTAACGGAAAGTGATCTTTTTGTTGCCTTGTTAAGTTTCCGGTAGTCAATGCACATACGCCACCCCGTGACGAGACTATTTGAGGAATGAGTTCATTCTTCTCATTTGTAACAACTGTCATTCCTCCTTTCTTTGGGACAACTTGGGCGAGGGGGCTAACCCACTTTCGCTATGTGGCACGGGATAGATAATCCCGGCGTGCAAAAGCTTAAGAACCTCTTTCTTAACAACTTCTCGCATAGCGTTGTTAAGCCTCATTTGTGGTTCCCTTGAGGGTAATGCATCGGGATCAATAGGGATACGATGCGTGCGAGAGTTGGGGACTAATCCCTATGAGGTCTTCAAGTGAGTAGCCTATGGCTGATTTATGTCTTTCTAAGGCGGTGACAAGTCTATGAGTTTCTTCTTGGGAAAGCTTGTCACCGATAATGGCTGGAGTTTCTCGGTTATTATTGAGAAAGACATATTTTAGGCCGGGGGAAGTGGTTTCGGCTCAATTGAGGGTAGGTGGTGGCACCTCTGTTGTATCTAGTTCAATATTCTCACCCGAGTTCTTCCTCTTCTTCTATAAAATGTTCAACATCGAAAACTGGTTCGACCATCTCTTCTAGATGTGTCATTAAAACATCCTCAATAAGATCTTGTTTAGGCTTAGGTTCTACTATCGCATTTTTGTGAACGTGCAAGTGAGGCGGTGATAGGAGAATTTCTAACTTTAAATCAAGAGACCTTGTTTTGGTCTCTCTTGAAAAAAAGTGTTCCTAAAGGTACACCAATCAAGAGGGACATGTGCGAGATGTCATAGATGTGAAAATCTAGGCGATACTTTCGAACCTCTTATTCGCAAAGGAATAGATCTCATGACCCCATAACTATCAAGTGTAACTCTGAAGGAGTTCTTAAAAGTTTATGAGATGGGATCGGGGTCTCATTGGGAATGAGCTCTTACGCTAATGACTTTGATATTATATTCATCCCAGCGGTAGGATTATAACGAGCCTCAATGGTTGTATTTCTTAGAGTACAATTTAGAATTTACGAGGGGGCAATGATTCGGGCTACCTCGGAGGATAACTCCGTCCTTTGCCGACCACTCATGGCTCATGATGGTGAGAGTCCTTTGATGTGTTCAATAAGGAAAGGATCATTGGGTGGACCCTCGTCATCCTCAAATGGTGCGGGAATGCACCGGAGGCTTCACTTGTAGTGGAAAATTCGAGGCATTTCCAAAATCTTCAAAAGATCATCCTCGATTTCAAAGGGAAACATAGAGGGATGGGGTTCATCATCATCCTCCCTAATTTGTTGTGTTCCCATAGTGGAAGATTCTTTGGCAACCGAATTGTCGGAAGAATTTAGAGGAATTTTAGATTGGTTGCTTGTGTCTCCTCTAGTTGTTGTGGAGGTTAGGGGCTTGGCTCAACTTCTTCTTCGGGAAATTCATCATAAATACCGGTGTAGGGAGTATTCTCAAGGATTTTCTCAAAATAGCTTGTCCCTCACTAATGGTTTTATGCGAGAATGAACCTCCAGAAGCTAAGTCAACATGAAGAGCAGCTTCCTTGTTGAGTCCAAGATAGAAATGATATAATAGGACATTTTCAGGCAAGGAAAGGTTTGGACCTGTGTTAATAAGGCTCATGAATCTAGCCCGGGCTGCTCCTAAAGTTTCCTTCTCTTTTTGTTGAAAGGTAAGAATTTCTATTCTAAGGGCAGCGATTTGAGAAAGGGGGAAGAAAGCAAGATAAAATTTGTCTCGAAGTTCTTCCCAATTTCCATTTACGCTTCCTACGGTATGAGCATACCACTATTTTGCTCTGCCCAAAAGGGAGAACTTAAACGATTTCCATTTAAGGGTCTCTTGTGTCATGCCAGGAATAATTAGGCAAGAACACAAATGCTCAAATTCACGAATGTGGGTGTAGGGATTTTCATCTTCTAGCCCGAGAGAAGGGTTGCTCGAACCATGGCTATAAAGCGAGGATGAATCTCAAAGCCATCGGTAAGAATAGGATGTGATGATTTTTGGTGGCTCTATCAATTCGACCTTTGGAGTGGAAAGTTTATATATAGGAGTGGAATCCATGTGGTAAAGGTAGTGGTAAAAGGAAAAGAAAAAGATAAACGGACGACCTTGGTTCTAAATTAGAACGACTACCGTTCCCCAAGAAGCGGCGAGAAAGCTTGTTGGTATAAATTAACGCACGAGAAAAATCCACAAGCGCACGGATACCGATGTAGCTTTCACCCGAGAGTATTCCAAGGTATCGATTTCCACGAGGGGCGTGAAGTGTACTAGAAGGAATAAGATCGTCCTAGAAAAGATAGATAAGATGGGTAGAGAGGATTTTGGGTTTTCTAAATGGTTTTATCTAATTTAAGACTCACTATACTTTATCTACTTGAACAGCAGTTCCTTTCCAACTCTCGAAAGACTGGGAAGAAGGTAGTTGGGAGAAGGCTGCCTAAAGCTCACGAAAACACCAACCCGAGCGTGGTGGATTACGGGCCCGGCAGGGTTGTCACCCCTGGGGCTACCACAACTAACCGTGGGATTGGCGCAATCTCGGGTAACCTCTAGTCTAGACACCACGTCTACACTACTGATTACTACTCTAATTACCCGAATAACTAGAGCACTCAATACGGCGAGATCCAAGTAAATAAAATAAAGTAAGAACTAGAATTAAATAAATACTTAGAAATAAATGAAGAACACGGAGATTCTTTGAAGATGAACCGGTTGCAACAAGAATACAAAGTTGAAAAAAGATCAGAGGCGAGGTCCGGCTCTTGAGTTCTCTCCTCTACTCTCTCCTTGATCTAGTTACAACTAGATGAACTAGACAACTAGACAACTAGACAACTAGAGGGATCTCTCTTCTAATTGAAACCCTAACTTTTGCTCTGTAGAATACTAATGAATAATAATGAGAGAGATAATCCTTGGGGTCGACCCTAGGGCTGCTTATATAGTCCTTGGCGATGAACGATAGCCCTTGGATCAAACCGACCTTGGCAACGGTGTAGATACAACCTCAAAGTCGGTTACAAACCGACCTAGAAAGCGAGCACGATTGGCTCTTTTGTAGATTGGCGGTCGGCCTATGTGGCATTGGCGACCGCCGGTCGAGTCTCCTCTCGGCCTCTCGTTTCTCCGGTGTCTTGTGGTACCTTCTAGAGTGTTTTAGTTCACTTTTTAGGGTTGAGTTGCTTCACGGTTAAGTCCGGTCTTCATATGCCTTGTATATTAGGAACTTTCTCCATTATTCTCGCAATTATCTATTAAGTCCCTAAAAAGTCACAGAATACCAAAACTCGTGGAATTATGTTAGTTAGACCCCTAGACTTATATTTATATTCATTTTATGCCCTTATTTCATATTAGTTAACTATTTAAAATTATGCTATAACAGGTGTCAACAATACACAAAGGAGAGGTGGCCAAATGACCCTAATACCCTCCAACCGCCTCTATGACACGTCAGTACGTTGAATTGGGCGCTCCACCATCGCACCGCCCTCCGGTGTCATAATAATGTGCCGCCTCAAGGCCGGCTGGGCTCGAACCGCCGCCCCCATCGGTGCGGCCGCACCTGGGTGCGCCCCGCTTTTGGCTTTCGGCCCGGCCCGAGCCTCGGCGTCTTGCGACTTGATTGGTCCCGAAAAGTTGTGTAGTGGGCTTGGCTTGGTCCAGTTGCATCGTTTTTTTGGTCCATTTCCACCACGGGCTTGATATCCTTGAGAATGCGCTTTCGGGATGGCGTACTTTGGGCGTATTTCCACCTGTATTTATTATAAATACTACAAAATACATTTCGAATACTACAAGTGGAAATATGTTAGTAATAAATGTATATGAGTATAGAAATGTATAGTTTCACTCCCTTTAT